>CAWUFW010003159.1:0-1200000 GCA_963921515.1 Calotriton arnoldi
GCGAATGCCTGTTTCCCGACCGATCCGTACATTATTCCGAACGAGTAAGTACGATGCGCACAACAGCATAGAATCCGTCCGAGTCGTACTCACCCAAACCAGGTCCTGTTCTCCGACCGAGGCGAATCCGGAAACGCAGAATCGAGTCGCACGGAAGGGAAAATGCAGCCCCGTCCGGCCGAACAAGTACGATGCGCTTCCCGTACGCGCCGAACCCGTCGCTACGTCCGGCACGTCAAAGCTTCCGGGAGAGGCGCACATAAGCTCCGATTCGCGCCACAACACGATCCACGGCTACGAGGCGAACACGCCAGCGACGAGGACGACGCGAAGCAACGAGAAAGACGAACGAGACGAACCAACCATGAATCCCTTCGTCCCGATCCTACCAATATTCTACATTTACTACCGGAACAGGCACGGACGCGTACGGCGCAGAAGGTAAGTCAGACACCAACCACAAAAACATACAACACGTACACGACACATCACACACACACAGAGGGATGCAGAATTTACTTACACCAGCAACAGCAGCACCATAGGGGCGGGATGCCCATCACCAATGCCACATATGCACACAGGGGCCTGGATGCCTACCACAACTACCACCCTTACCCAGGGGGCTGGATGCCTACCACTACTACCACCCTTAGCCAGGGGGTGCCAGATGCCTACCACTACTACCACCCTTACCCAGGGGGTGCCACATGCCCACCACCACTACCACCCTTAGCCAGGGGGGGCTGGATGCCTACCACTACTACCACCCTTACCCAGGGGGGCTGGATGCCTACCACTACTACCACCCTTACCCAGGGGGGCTGGATGCCCACCACTACTACCACCCTTAGCCAGGGGGGCTGGATGCCTACCACTACTACCACCCTTAGCCATGGGGGTGCCAGATGCCCACCACTACTACCACCCTTACCCAGGGGGGGCTGGATGCCTACCACTACTACCACCCTTAGCCAGGGGGGTGCCGGATGCCTACCACTACTACCACCCTTACCCAGGGGGTGCCACATGCCCACCACCACTACCACTTTTAGCCAGGGGGGGCTGGATGCCTACCACTACTACCACCCTTACCCAGGGGGGCTGGATGCCTACCACTACTACCACCCTTAGCCAGGGGGGTGCCAGATGCCCACCACCACTACCATCCTTACCCAGGGGGGGCTGGATGCCTACCACTACTATCACCCTAAGCCAGGGGGGCTGGAAGCCTACCACTACTACCACCCTTAGCCATGGGGGTGCCAGATGCCCACCACTACTACCACCCTTACCCAGGGGGGCTGGATGCCTACCACTACTATCACCCTAAGCCAGGGGGGCAGGATGCCCACCACTACTACCACCCTTACCCAGGGGGGGCTGGATGCCTATCACTACTACCACCCTAAGCCAGGGGGGCTGGATGCCTACCACTACTACCACCCTAAGCCAGGGGGGCTGGATGCCTACCACTACTACCACCCTTACCCAGGGGAGGCTGGATGCCTACCACCAACACCACCCCCACTCATAGGATGGACAATGCATGACACAACCAGCACACCACAACCTAGGGAATGCAAGAAAAAGACATCCCCCAACACCATGACAAGCGTGTGTAGACTGTGTCAAATGCCTACAACACTGAACATGACTTTGAACATACAATGTGACCCCCTATCACATGTGCCACACATATATGTGTGTGGCCCCCACAATGCAAGCAGGCCATGACCATTGTGGCAATGGGGTCCAAACCCCCATCATCACAGTGACCAAAAGGTAAGTGTGGGGTCCATAGCTGAAGCACATTTTGAACATTGTGGCAATGGGGTCCAAACCCCCATCATCACAGTGACCAAAATGTAAGTGTGGGGTCCATAGCTGAAGCACATTTTGAACATTGTGGCAATGGTGTCCAAACCCCCATCATCACAGTGACCAAAAGGTAAGTGTGGGGTCCATACCTGAGGCACATTTTGAACATTGTGGCAATGGGGTCCAAACCCCCATCATCACAGTGACCAAAATGTAAGTGTGGGGTCCATAGCTGAAGCACATTTTGAACATTGTGGCAATGGTGTCCAAACCCCCATCATCACAGTGACCAAAAGGTAAGTGTGGGGTCCATACCTGAGGCACATTTTGAACATTGTGGCAATGGGGTCCAAACCCCCATCATCACAGTGACCAAAAGGTAAGTGTGGGGTCCATAGCTGAAGCACATTTTGAACATTGTGGCAATGGGGTCCAAACCCCCATCATCACAGTGACCAAAAGGTAAGTGTGGGGTCCATAGCTGAAGCACATTTTGAACATTGTGGCAATGGGGTCCAAACCCCCATCATCACAGTGACGAAAAGGTAAGTGTGGGGTCCATAGCTGAAGCACATTTTGAACATTGTGGCAATGGGGTCCAAACCCCCATCATCACAGTGACCAAAATGTAAGTGTCGACAAAGAAAAAGCTGCAACTGCCAAACTGCATGCATGATTCCTGGTCACAGAACATAAAACACATCAGTGGCAAAGTAGTGCATGTGTCCCATTGCAACATAGATTGGGGGAGGCAAATACTGCAGTGCAAATAAGACATACCTTTGGCCATGTGCAGACAAACAACACCCATGGGGGCTGACACAGTCAACATTCATCAATGACACAATGACAGAAGTGACCATCAGAATGCAGACCCACATATTTGCACCAATGGGCACACAAATGCAGATACCCTGTGGAGACTGTAGATGTGAGGTGAACAGATACCATACCATGGCAGCAATGGGACACACAAACCATGATCATTGTGCTGACTGATGACCTAGGAGTCCCAGGGACAGCAGGGGAAACCCACCAAACAACATACAGCCAATGGCACACCTAAGATATGCCAATGCAGTGGTGCAGATGCACAAACACAAACAGGCAGACCCACACTGCACATCAAACACAACAGGTGAGGGGGGGGGTGCCAGTGTCCCCAGGCAACCACACAACACATGAGGAGGCCTGAATACCAATTATACAGATGTGCATACTGTGCCACACAAAGGTAACTCATGGATCCAAATCCCCTATGTGGGCAATCAGGCATTGTCAGATGAGAGGGAGCACACATCACACATGTCACACAGGCACGTAGGAACAGCAACTGACACAGCAAGACACAGACACACCACAGCACTACCCCCAGGGCCCCCACAATGTGGTGACCCTGGGCTGCATTACAATCCCACTGTGATGACAAAGCTAAATGTCGTTCACACTGTGAACCACAGTCATGTGTCCTGAGCAACAAACTACCATCACACCTACACAAGCACAAATCAATCAGCACGGCCAGAAAGCCAAGGCCAACATGGAGGCAGGGGTCTAGCCGGGCAACAACTCTCATCTGCACACACTCAACACCACACACCTCGACCTCCAACAATGTGCAGCAGTGAAGCACACATGCACTGGTGACATTGCACATGCACCCATGACAATCCCAGGGTGGTGGGTGGGAACCAAGGTGCAGAAACACATCACACATGGCCACTCAACAAGACTCCTGAATGTCTGACACACTGCACACTACGCTGTACATGGACATGACGGCAATACCACACCAACCAATGGGATCCCAGCCACAGTCACACACCAATGAAGAAGCCAAGGACACCCACAAAGAACACACATAGACAACTACCAACATTGCAGCCCGGGCCCTGAGGAGTGCCAGCAGTCACACACACAACGTATCACAATCACTGAAAGATAACACAAACTGGAAATCACATGACAGGTGTAAACAACAAGTGCCAAGGGGAATCCTGACTGTGACCCATCTGCGTCTGCACACAAACTCAGCCCTGACAGCAAACACACCTATGGGTGACACCCTGATGACCAGTAATGTGCCTTGCACCCACATCACAGAGAATCCAGGGAGAAGACTTGTGGGGTACATAGGTCAACTCAGCAAGCATCACAAACAGGTACAACACTAGGGATCCCAGCATGCACAGCTAAACGGAAGTGAACACACAGACATGCTCATATAACACACACCTTGGGCGCAGGCAATGTCACAGGAGTACACACTGCCATGAGGGGACTCCACTCCTGTGTGAGGAAAGCTGTGCCATATGTTGCCACAGTAGGGCTCCATCATGTCAGCTGAGCACTTGGTTACACACTCAACAATTAGCACCAAATGAATGCTCCCGTCACATCAGCCTGGTCATGGGAGTGCCAACGAAATCATCAGCACTGATCCAACACACTTGTATAGCAATGTTGCACTGACAACACAGATGAGTCCTTCCCCATTGATGCCCAAACCTGCATGTCCAGTGGAGATGGCCACACGGTCAGGCTAGTAAACGAATTGAACAATGGCAGGCACAACAGATGTGCAGGGGTGGAAGCCACAGATGTGAAATTGCTAATGTAAGTAGGAAATCCCATTGCCAAATATTGAACACATGACACCCTCAGATGCTGCTACGGATGGCATGGATACACCACAGGATAGGACACATTCCCCCTGGACCACATGTGTTCCTGCACAGTAACACTTCATTATCATGAGACCAAATATCACCATCACTGCAGCAAGGGCACGGTTAGCATCATCAACATCATGTACATCAGAATCAAAACCACTAGAGAACAGAAAGTTGCTTTATTCAGCATTTGGGTGAGAGAAGTGAAAGAAAATATATAACAAAGGCCAATGGCCAGTCCATCAAGTAAGTCAATACAGGGTGACAGTGGCAGATGTCACCCTACGCATGCCTGCACTGCACAAAACCAGGGACAATCCACTAGGAGGGGCAAACGGGGGGGCAGGCCAGGCACCGCAGGGACAGGATCAGGGCTCACCAGGAGGAGGCAGGGAAGGGGTGGTGGGTGCTGGAGAGCCACTGACAACTGCAGTGGAGGTGTCTGACATGGTGTGTGCCAGCACAACTGGGGGGCATGACTCAGATGTTGTGGGTGCCGGCACGACTGCAGTGGACCCTGCAGATGGAGTGGACAGGTCCGCCACTGCAGTGCCCAAGTCAGATAGGGTGGCAGTGGACTCCACTGCAGTGCCTACCACCAGGGGAGGAGAATGGGGAACAGGCAAGGTGGGCTGGACAGAGGGGTAGGACACCCTCACCACATCAGTGGCACAGACAAGCGCAGCGGGGGGGTGGTGCCGGGAGAGCAAGTGGCAGGGGGAGAAGGCCGGATCCTCTTGGGGATGGTATATCTGTGGGTGGGGGAACCTGGGGCAGGGTGTGGTGGGGGCACCTGTGGAGTGGGGGCCTGAGGGATGGAGGAAGGAGACCTGGTGCCTGAGCTGCAGGGTGGTGGCGGGGTCCTGCTCTTACGACTCCGGGGGGACTTGCGGGTGGGGGCCTCAGTCTGTCTGCGCCTGGGGGAGGGTGTCCGGGTGCGAGGGGCACTCTGCTCCGTGTGGGTGGGCTTTCTCTTCCCCCTGAATGCTGTATCAGCTGGATCGGAGGGGAAGAGGCCGAGGTCACTGAGGAAGAGCCGCTGGGTCTTTGGGGTTGCAGGTGAGGCAAGGGAGGGTGCTTTGGAGGGAGAGGCAACTGAGGACTGCGCAGTGCTCGTGGATGCGTGTGTGTGTTCCAGGGCCCTATCCCCTGTGAGTCTGGTTTCAGTCCCCTGACTGTGCGTGCGTGTGCGTTTTGTTTGTGGCGTGTGTGTCTGTGTGCTGGACGTGTGTGTGCTGGTGTGTGCCTGTGCCGGTGTGTGTGTGCTTGGGACGGGTAAGGTGCTGGGGAGTGTGGATGGAGCAGAGGCAGGAGTGGTGAGGGACTGTCTGAGGAGGGACACTGCTGCCGTCAGGGAGGAGTCCATGGACCTATTGCCCCTCTGTAGGTCAGACATGCCCGATGAGATGCCCTCCATGAACGACACCAGCTGAGTCAACAGAGCAGTGTGCGCATGGAGGACACTCAGCATGGCTGTCTGCCCTACATGGAGCTGGCGAAGGAGGTACACAGACTCCTCACTCAGGGCAGCAGGGGACACAGGGGCAGGGGGTGCGGTGCCTGGCCCAAAGGAGACACGCTCCCGAACATGGGAGCCTCCACGGACCTGGGGAATGGGAGCCGATGGGAGGGCGGTGGTGGTGCTGGTGGTGGCAGGGACAGCAACACTAGCTGGGGTGTGGTGGCTGCTGACACCCGCCTCCATAAGGGAGTCATCCTCCGAGCCGCTGTGGTCCTCAGCTGAGGTGGATGCTGCTGAGGACTCCTCGGTGTGGCTCCCCTCGCCCTCCGTGCCACTGGGTCCCTCCAACCACTCCTCGGCTGCTGACCCAGTCTGGCTCTCCGGCTCCTCCTGGTCCGTGGAGCTGTCCCCTTCCGTGGCCGTGGATGTATCTGCAAACAATGGGGAAACAGACAGACATCAGTCACCTGCACCAAACGCACACACCACTGTGAGCACAGCACATTACAGAGCAAGCCCTGGAATCATTAGTTGAACATTACTAAAAGTGCCCTAACTGAACAGGAGAAGCCAATTGTCAGTCTGATGCCAACCATGGCACTCACATCCCACATGGCCTTGCACCCATCTGTCTGGTGTCTGTTGGATAGCAACACCCCAGTGTGGACACATGCACCACCTACACAGTAGTTGGACAGTGCAGAGGACACGGTGTAGCATGTGGACATGCACACATCACAACTCTTGCCACTGAGTCAGTACAGGTTTCCGGATGAAAGGGATGCCCAGAGTCAAATAGGAAATGCATGTGATGCATACCAGCGACAGACACCATGATGCACCCATGTCCTGAGAGCCATCGCCACAATGGTGTGCATGTAGCACATGTCACTCCCCTGCAGGATCACCAATAAGTAGACACATGCCATGGCGGAGGCATGACTGCTAAGTCATACATCACTGTCTCAGTGATGTATGACTTGGCAGCCAGACAACAACACTCTGCACTGTGTCACAATAGTAGGTCATGGGGAATGCAAGTCCTGGAGCTGCACAAGTGCACATGTACATCCCCCACACGACACATCATCTTAACCCTCATCTGTCCAGGTCATACCGATTGGACATATGGGAGACCTGTGACACTACCCTCTGAACCTGAGCCCCTCACAATCTGCTGTGAATGGGAAACAGCTGCCTGAACTTCACATTCGCATACCCCAGTCTGCACGGGCAGCTGATCAAACACCTATGTGACACACAAGTATCGTCTCCTATGGTCACATCTCCAGTGGCATGCTGAGCCCCTACCGAGAAACACCCCAGCAGTCCTGGCAACAAATCCACAGCACACTGACACAGAGGCAGACACCTGCGGGGTCAAATCACTGCGCACAATGTGTCAGCTGATACACGGGAGTGGGAGTACAGGTATATTGGATGGGCTGGAGTAGGAATGACTGTCCTGCCCCACATGAATGAGGGATGAGCCCTGGACAGTGGATAGCTGGCTATGTATGTGTGACACACGTAATCTGCACACTCCTGGGGCCCAAACATTGTTCCCACCCGCTGCATGGGTGTGTGCCAGATACCCCAGGCACATGTGGTGGCTCAGCTCAGCAAGTGGACCGCATATCAAAGCAACACGCAGATTACATGTCCGAACACAGGCATTGTGTGAACAATGGACCTACCCATGATGCCCACAACAGAGTTAGGGAAACAGATGCTGTCCCCCACCTTGAGTGAAGCAAACTGCAAGGACACAGTCCCAAGTGACACAATTCCCTGAATGTAAGGGCCACACCTGGGTATCAGATGAGAAGTGGGCAGTGCACAATAGAGGGACATGGCTCCTGGACAACATGACTGCTGTACTGTGGCAGTTTAACCAGGCCAGAGGAGGGCACATAGCATGTAATACAGAGTTCACAGTGCAGTCTTTGACTCACCCCCCTTGCTGCTGTCTGGCCTTCAGCTGCCCATCCAGGTCTGGAAACACCACCGCCAGGATCTGGAGCATGTGGGGGGTCAGGGTCCATGTTCTGCCCCTCCTGCGAGGAGGCGACAGCTTCAGCTGGACCCATGCAATCCTCCGGGTCCAGCCCCGAAGGTCCTGCCACCTCTTCTGGCAGTTGCGGATCCAGCGCTTGTAGACCCCCACGGACCGGACAGCCCGGACGATGTCCTTCCAGATCTCCTGCTTCCGATGGGCATTAACCTGTCAGGATGACAAAGTGAAAAGGCCATTACTACACATGCAACATATCCATGCATGACACAGTTGTATATACATGTCTCAATCACAGGGGCACATGATGTACACAGGCAGTGCAACACTGCCCATGGACAGTTTGCCAGAAGTCACTACATGGTATCATTGCATGGGAAGTAAAACCTTGTTCAAATGCACTGTCACTGCACCATACCTGTCCAGTGCATGTCACTACACACTATGGGGGTGACAACTACTCAGTGAGCCTGCTAGCCAGTGGCGTGCAGACTTTCAGCCTTGCTAGTCAGACAAAATGCACATTCAGAAAGGCAGTGCACAGAACACTCACCTGCTCCCCTGGTGTCCCATACAGCTTGCTGTACTGTGGAAGTAGGCTGTCCAGCAGGGCCTGGTTCTCCTCAAGGCTGAAGGCTGGGGCTCTCTCCACAGTACGTGCCATTGCAGGGTCCAGAGGGGGCAGAGACAGCAGCAGTGCAGTGGCAGATGTCGTCCTGGAGCATGTAGTGCAGGCAAGTGAGCTCTCAGGGGAACAGCCAGCAATATATATGTGCTGCAGAGGCAGATACTGTCCCATGTGTCCAAAGTGATAGGTCCAAGTCGTTTGCATCTTCTGAATCTGGCCAATCCATGGAATAGCAGCACCAATACACGCCCACAGCATCCTTCAAATCTTCAACTTCATGACATACATGATTTTGCAACATTGTTGTGGGTGACCAACTGAATTTTCAGCAACCGACTCGTTCGAATTTCGAAAACGCGTCCGTTGCCAGGCTAGGCCATTGACAATGGGTGCGCACCGATCGGTCCATTGCTGTTCAACGCGTACAGGGGTACAACGCGTACCTGCACACATTGAATGCAATGGGCCGGCCGGGCGCACCAATCGGTCCATTGCGGTACAACGCGTACAGGGGTACAACGCGTACCCGCACACATTGAATGCAATGGGCCGGCCGGGCACACCGATCGGTCCATTGCGGTACAACGCGTACAGGGGTACAACGCGTACCCGCACACATTGAATGCAATGGGCCGGCCGGGCACACCGATCGGTCCATTGCGGTACAACGCGTACAGGGGTACAACGCGTACCCGCACACATTGAATGCAATGGGCCGGCCGGGCGCACCGATCGGTCCATTGCTGTTCAACGCGTACAGGGGTACAACGCGTACCCGCACACATTGAATGCAATGGGCCGGCCGGGCGCACCGATCGGTCCATTGCTGTTCAACGCGTACAGGGGTACAACGCGTACCCGCACACATTGAATGCAATGGGCCGGCCGGGCGCACCGATCGGTCCATTGCGGTACAACGCGTACAGGGGTACAACGCGTACCCGCACACATTGAATGCAATGGGCCGGCCGGGCGCACCGATCGGTCCATTGCGGTACAATGCGTACAGGGGTACAACGCGTACCCGCACACATTGAATGCAATGGGCCGGCCGGGTGCACCGATCGGTCCATTGCGGTACAACGCGTACAGGGGTACAACGCGTACCCGCACACATTGAATGCAATGGGCCGGCCGGGTGCACCGATCGGTCCATTGCTGTTCAACGCAAACCTGTACAAGTGACTGGCATATGTCACCATGCCTGTCTCAGATGAACATATGCCAGCCACAGATAGCTCCCAGGGAGTGAGGGGCACACCTACAACACCACAGCCTGTCCAAACTGTATCATAAGGCATGTAAGGCTGCATTTCCTATTGTGTGTATGTTGGTGTACATGTTGTCCTGTGGGTGTCACCTGGGGGCAGCCACCCCCAGGCTGTGCACGTGTTCATGGGGACAGGATCCTGGGTGTTACGTGTACATGACCACTGTGATGTGCAACTGTTCATATCTGTGCATGTGCCATGGTCATTTCACGGTGGTGTATGTGTATGTCATGTCACATACCCTGTGAGTCCCATGTGGGACGGTATGTTTGAGCCAGGGTGTCCCAGTGGCACAATAGTGATGGTCCTCCACAGTCTGTGTGCATGTAGTGTTTACAATGTCTCTGATTTCATGTGCACAATGTGAGACAGTCTCCACATCCACGTTGTGTGTGCATGGACTTTGATGTTGTGCGTGTGTGTGTCACAGACGTCCAAGTCTGTCCTGCAGTGGCAAGTGGGACCACTACCTGTGGGGGTCATGGTTGTTTTGCTGTGGTGTATACATGATACTCCATGTAATGCCAGTGTCCATGTGGCAATACAGGGTCCCTGGGAATGTACCTGTCATTGAGCTGTGATGCCTGGGGCACATCTGTCCTCACATGTCACTGTGGGGGTGATTGTGACATGGCAGCAGGAGATGGGAACTGTGACACGGCCTCATGATATCCAATGGGCCAACCTGGGACTTATTGATGCCACTTGTTGAACCGTGATGACAGATGTTGGCCATGTATGTACCATGCATGTCCTTACGGAACTGCACACTTCATGTAGTTGTGCCTCATAATGATGTATGATGTGATATTGAGTGTGTTCAATGCCGCATATGTGGGGTGACTGACAATCTTGCTTTCTTCTCCTCTGCACTGCAGGGCTCCTGCTGTCCATAGACCATTCCCAGACCTGGCAACGATGGTGGAACGGGACAGCATCCGACGGTACCGCTTCACCAGGCAGCTGATTGAGGATTTGGCAGTGCAGTTGGCCCCACATTTGCAGCCTGGCCGGACGTATCCTACAGCGCTGACCCCCAAGGTGAAGGTGATGGCAGCCCTACACTTCTTTGCCACCGGTACCTTCCAACATACTGTGGCGACTGCTGGTGGGATGTCACAGACCATGTTGAGCCGTGTGCTCCGCGATGTTTTGGAGGCAATGTTACTATACCTGAACTGGTACATCTATTTCCCTAGACTGCAACGACTCACGGACGTGAAGAGTGACTTCTATGCCCTGGGGAGGATGCTGCATGTCATTGGCTCCATTGATGGGACACATGTGGCTTTGGTACCACCACAGGCCCAGGAGCAGGCCTACCGTAACCGCAAGCACTACCACTCGGTCAATGCACTGGTGGTGTGTCTTGCAGATATGACCATCTCACACGTGTTTGCCCGTTTCCCTGGTTCAGCACACGATGCCTTTGTGATGAGGAGTAGTCGCATCCCCAGGATGATGGCACAGATGCAGAACCAGCGTGCCTGGCTTGTCGGTGTGTACTGACTTTGTGCCATTGTGTGTGATCTGATCTGTAGTATTCCGCCCACTTTTCCAAGTCAGCTAATGTGCACTTGTCTGTCCGTAGGTGACTCGGGATACCCCAACATGCCGTGGGTGCTGACACCCCTCAGGAACCCTGTGACACCAGCCCAGATGCGCTACAATGAGGCACATGGTCGGACCAGGAGAGTGATTGAGCGGACATTTGGTCTCCTGAAGAGCCGCTTCTGCTGCCTCGACAAGACAGGAGGGTCCCTCCCATATGCCCCAGCGAAGGTGTGCAAGATTATCATCGTCTGCTGCATGCTCCACAACCTGGCAGTGCGGAAGGAGTTGCCTCTCATCCAGGATGACAATGACCAACATCCGCCACCTGTGGAGGATCCTGGCCTGGACCACGATGCCAGTGATGATGATGATGATGGTGATGTCCGCACACAGCTCATCACCAACTTCTTTAGCTGAATGTGAGTATCCTGAGGTGTCATGTCAATGATGTGAGTTGGCATGATATGTGTAGGTGGTGCTCTGGTGCTGTTGGAGTGTGTCCATGGGCTACTTGACTGGATGTGTGTAGCGATGTGTGCTTACAGGTGGTCTGTACTCCCCAACAGTGTTGACATGCTAACTTGGTTCTGGGTGGGTATCTTGTAACATGTATTGTGCATGAGTTTTGCTGTTCTGTCCTGTTCTCCATTGCTTTTGACTGTGTGTCATTTCTGTCCTTCACAGGGTACTTTCAGATTCGTTTGGTCAACTGTGTCCACCGACGACGTGATTGTACTTCCAGGGTGGTAGCTGTTGTGTCCCTACAGGTGATGTGCGCCACACCCATGGACTTCCTTCCTTCTACAGTTGTTGACTGTGTGCCCGCTGCCAGGTGGGATTACCTTGCATCTGTAGTGGTTACGACATGTTGCAACTGTGTAATAAACCTGTGCTTCACTTTGTGATGTGCGTTGTCTGTGGTCACACATTTGACTGCCATTTGCTTACTGCACCTGTGGGCTACTTGACTACAACTCGGAATAGGTGTGGTGTCTGTGCATTGCACCGTCTTTCCTGGCAACATCAGTGTAGGCAATGAGTCAGATGGCCTAGGTGTGTATGTGTTGTGTAGCCCTGGTGGTGTGTCTCCCTCATATGTGTCACGTTGCCATTACTCACATGCCTGTGTTGTACTTGCTGTTGCAGTTCGCATACACAGTGTAATTTTGCAGTTCATCATCCCCATGACAGCACCCACGTTGGAATCACAACAGAGGCAAGTATGGTGTATTAGTGTGTTTATTGTGATACATTTGTGTGAATAGTGCATAGGATGGTTAGTGCTGTACATTTATATTGCAATCAGAAGTTCCTAGATGAATTGAAAGTCCTGGTAGACAAAATCCCCAGTATCGGGGCCACAGTTGTCTGAGACATTGGTCCAACTTGTACTCCCCATGTCATGTGTGGGAGTTGTGTTGCCGTCAACAGGGTGAACAGTTTATGCACAAAGGTGAACATCCAGAACAGGTTCAGGCTTCCTGGGGGTTGCACTTGGCCATCGGCCTCTCACTTGCCCCTCCTCGGATGACCCCTCTTCTTTGGGGGGGCCCCCTCAAGTACAGGCTGCTGCGGTGCAGGGGACTCTCCGCCAGAGTCATCCTCCCTCCCTGTGGCAGTTGCAGTTGTTTCGGCACCAGATGTTGTTGGCACACAGGGAGGTGTAGACTGGTTGCTGTTCATCTGGCGGAGGCATTGTAATATGTCCCTATGCACCGCCGTCATCTCTTGCAGTGTGTCCCACTTGGACTCCACGCGGGTCATGTGTGAGTCCAAGCGGGCATGATGGGCAGCCTGCTGCTGTTTCATGTCTCTGAGGAGCCCCACTACCTGGCTGAGATCTCCGGTGCTGGACTGGTACGCATCGGCTATGCGTGCCAGTTGTGGGTCATCATGCACACCAGACACCTCTGCAAGCAGCGACCTCTGTCTCCCACCCCTCCCACCACCCCTGCCGACATGTGCAGTGCATGCAGTGGCACGCACAGATGACCCTGGTCCCCCTTGGGGGTTGGTGGTGGTGGTGGTATCCATGGCCCCACGTTGGTCCAGGGTCCCTGTGCTGGTGGTGCTCCTTGTTCTGTCCATGTCGGCAGGGATGGTATTTGTGGTGACAGTCGTTGGAGGGGTGGGTGCAGGGGGTGCAGCTGGTGGTTCTGCTGGTGCTGCAGCTGGTGGTCCTGCTGGTGCTGCATGTTGACTTGCACCGGAGGTGCCAGGTTGGTCTTCTTCATCCGAGGAGGGCAGAGGCTGTACGACACCAGTGAGCTCCGTATCCTCTTGAGCCTGGGACTGGGACTCCTCAGCGTCTGCTGCTGTGTCCCCATCATCACCTGTTTTTGGGAGACACACACAATGTATGTTATGTTTCTGCAGGCATCAATGGTTGACACACCTGACAGTTGTGACTGTGCCTCTGGGTGCGGGCCTGTACATTGCATTGTCCTAAGTTGTCACAGTCAGAGGTTGATATTGGTGTAGCACATTGTCCTGCATTATTTGGGCATTTCTATGTATTTGTTGGGGTGTGAACATGGTCTGCATTGGTTGTATTTGGTTGACAGCCGGCCCTCCTTCCCACCCAGCCAGTCAGTTATCCCACCATGGACTGTGCTTGCATTGCAGGGAGTGAAAGTTGTCTTTCAGGATGTCAAACAGTGGTGTCCTGCTGTTGGTTGTTGCACAGTTGCCAGCAGGGCCTTGTGCTCCCCACAGCAGTAGCCAGTGTCAGCCATCTTGTGAGTCCTTTTCCACTCCCTGTGATGTGAGCATGGTTGTGGGTGGTGTTGATGGGCCAGTTGTGGGGGTGAGCTATGTCTGTGACTATGACTCCCATCATGCTATTGCCTCCACCCCACTTCCCAGCATGCCCATCCTTCCTTCCTTTTGACTCTGCTTCCCTGTGGGGTGGGCTGCCTGTGCTGACAGGATGGCTGGGAGTGTTGTCCTGGCAGTTGTTTGGCTAAAAGTCCCAAGAGTGTCCCTGTGCTTCACACAACATAACCCAGGGTGGAGGTTCTTTGTGGGATCTTGAGTTAGGATGTGAGGCATTGCATTCTCCCAGGTGGGTTATGTGGAGTTTGTGTTGAGGGGGTGTCTGAGGGGAGGTGCTTGTGACTATGGTCAGTGCTGCAAGTCCTCCTTCCCACCCAGCCAGATATCCCACCATGGAACGTGCTTGCATTGCAGGGAGTGGAAGTTGTCTTTCAGGATGTCAGTCAGTGGTGTCCTGCTGTTGGTTGTTGCACAGTTGCCAGCAGGGCCTTGTGCTCCCCACAGCAGTAGCCAGTGTCAGCCATCTTGTCAGTTGTTTTCCACTCCCTGTGATGTGAGCATGGTTCAGGGTGGTGTTGAAGGGACAGTTGTGGGGGTGAGCTATGTCTGTGACTATGACTCCCATCATGCTATTGCCTCCACCCCACTTCCCAGCATTCCCATACTTACTTGCTTTTGTGGGGAGTTCAGTGTGTGTGGGTGTGAGAGCAATGGCAAGATGGCTGACAGTGGTGTCCTGCTGTTGGTTGGTGTGCAGTTCCCAGCATGCCCTTGTGCTCCCCACGACACAGCAACAGTGTCAGACATCTTTGATGGGCCTTTCCACTCTCTGTGGGATGTGCATGCGTGAGTGTGAGCTTGCTGGGCCATGTGGTGGGGGATGTTGAGCTGTGACTACGACTCCCATCATGCTATTGCCTCCACCCCCTTCCCAGCATGCCCATCCTTCCTTCCTTTTGACTCTGCTTCCCTGTGGGGTGGGCTGCCTGTGCTGACAGGATGGCTGGGAGTGTTGTCCTGGCAGTTGTTTGGCTAAAAGTCCCAAGAGTGTCCCTGTGCTTCACACAACATAACCCAGGGTGGAGGTTCTTTGTGGGATCTTGAGTTTGGATGTGAGGCATTGCATTCTCCCAGGTGGGTTATGTGGAGTTTGTGTTGAGGGGGTGTGTGAGGGGAGGTGCTTGTGACTATGGTCAGTGCTGCAAGTCCTCCTTCCTACCCAGCCAGATATCCCACCATGGAACGTGCTTGCATTGCAGGGAGTGGAAGTTGTCTTTCAGGATGTCAGTCAGTGGTGTCCTGCTGTTGGTTGTTGCACAGTTGCCAGCAGGGCCTTGTGCTCCCCACAGCAGTAGCCAGTGTCAGCCATCTTGTCAGTTGTTTTCCACTCCCTGTGATGTGAGCATGGTTCAGGGTGGTGTTGATGGGACAGTTGTGGGGGTGAGCTATGTCTGTGACTATGACTCCCATCATGCTATTGCCTCCACCCCACTTCCCAGCATTCCCATACTTACTTGCTTTTGTGGGGAGTTCAGTGTGTGTGGGTGTGAGAGCAATGGCAAGATGGCTGACAGTGGTGTCCTGCTGTTGGTTGTTGCACAGTTGCCAGCAGGGCCTTGTGCTCCCCACAGCAGTAGCCAGTGTCAGCCATCTTGTCAGTCCTTATCCACTCCCTGTGATGTGAGCATGGTTCAGAGTGGTGTTGATGGGCCACTTGTGAGGGTGAGCAGTATCTGTGACTCCAACTCCCATCATGCTATTGCCTACACCCCCTTCCCAGCATGCCTGTACTTCCTTCCTTTGGACTCTGCTTCCCTGTGGGGTAGTGTGCCTGTGCTGACAGGAAGGCTGACAGTGTTGTCCTTGCGTTTGTTTGGCTACAAGTCCCAGGTGTGTCCCTGTGCTTCACACAGCATTAGCCAGGGTGGTGGTTCTTTGTGGGATCTTGAGTTAGGATGTGAGGCATTGCATTCTCCCAGGTGGGTTATGTGGAGTTTGTGTTGAGGGGGTGTGTGAGGGGAGGTGCTTGTGACTATGGTCAGTGCTGCGAGTCCTCCTTCCCACCCAGCCAGATATCCCACCATGGAACGTGCTTGCATTGCAGGGAGTGGAAGTTGTCTTTCAGGATGTCAGTCAGTGGTGTCCTGCTGTTGGTTGTTGCACAGTTGCCAGCAGGGCCTTGTGCTCCCCACAGCAGTAGCCAGTGTCAGCCATCTTGTGAGTCCTTTTCCACTCCCTGTGATGTGAGCATGGTTGTCAGTGGTGTTGATGGGCCAGTTGTGAGGCTGAGCAATATCTGTGCCTACTACTCCCATCATGCTATTGCCTCCACCCCCTTCCCAGCATGCCCATGCTTCCTTCCTTTTGACTCTGCTTCCCTGTGGGGTGGGCTGCCTGTGCTGACAGGATGGCTGGGAGTGTTGTCCTGGCAGTTTTTTGGCTAAAAGTCCCAAGAGTGTCCCTGTGCTTCACACAACATAACCCAGGGTGGTGGTTCTTTGTGGGATCTTGAGTTAGGATGTGAGGCATTGCATTCTCCCAGGTGGGTTCTGTGGAGTTTGTGTTGAGGGGGTGTGTGAGGGGAGGTGCTTGTGACTATGGTCAGTGCTGCGAGTCCTCCTTCCCACCCAGCCAGATATCCCACCATGGAACGTGCTTCCATTGCAGGGAGTGCAAGTTGTCTCTCAGGATGTCAGTCAGTGGTGTCCTGCTGTTGGTTGTTGCACAGTTGCCAGCAGGGCCTTGTGCTCCCCACAGCAGTAGCCAGTGTCAGCCATCTTGTGAGTCCTTTTCCACTCACTGTGATGTGCGCATGGTTCATGGTGGTGTTGATGGGACAGTTGTGGGGGTGAGCAATATCTGTGACTACCACTCCCATGTTGCTATTGGCTACACTGACTTGCCCAGCATACACAGAATTCCTTTCTTTCAGTGGTCTTCACTGTGTGTTGGTGTTGTAGTGGTGGCTACATGTCTGGATGTGTTTGTTAGTTATATTTGTGCCACTGCCTAGCTGTAGTTGTAGTTGTGTTTGTACATGTGATGACACGGTTAAATGTAACTTTGAGATGGCATGTGTTGTGTTTATCTGACTGACATACACATTTTGGGATGATTCTGTTCTGGTTGCTGTGTAATTGCTAAGAGTGCATGGTTTGACTCTGCCCTTGACAGTGATGTGTGTGTGTATTGTGGCAGAATATTGTGTACATTTGTTGTGTACTCACCAGGCTCTGGGATGTTTTCTAGTCCATAGACGCTCACTGGCGGAAGGATGGCCCGCACCTTCTCCTCCCAGGGCCTGAGGTATACTGGCTTGGCAGGAGGGCCACTGCCGGTGTATTGGCTCAGGAGGTAGTCCTTCTTCAGCAGCTCCCGTACCCTCCTGTGCACGTCATACCACCTGTTCTGGATGTCAGTCTTTGTGCGCAGACATGGTGATTGTGCGTTCACCCTGTTGATGATCCTCTCCCACATCTTTCTTTTCTGGGAGATGGGTGTCTGTTGGACCAGTGTGCCAAACAGCTGTGGCTCTACCCTGAGGATCTCGTCTACCAGGACTTCCAATTCACAATCTAGGAACTTGTGATTCTTCTTTGGGGGCATGGTGATGGGTGGTGATGGTGAGTAATGTGTGTGTTGGTGTGCAGGTGAAGGTGTGTGAGTGTGTGTTTTGCTGGGTGTATGTGAGGTAGCTATTTGTTGGTGTGCTGATGGTGTGTGGCTTGTGTGAGGGATGAGCTGTGGGTGTGTGGTTGCTGTCTGTTGAGTGCTGGCAGTAGAATAGCATTTGCAAAGGATCATGGTTGGGATTTGTGTCCTTTATATGGGTGGAGTTGTGGGTGTGTCTTTGTTCTCTGTCCCCACCCCCCAGTATTTATTGGCTTTGTAATTGCTTGTTTGGCCTTTTTTGTGTATTTTTCCTTAGTACTTTCTGTGCATGTTGGAAACGTTCTTGTGACCGAGTCGGACCCTGCAGTTGTCTCGTACGGTCTTCTCCGTTTCGTTCACGCTGTGTTTGTGCAGTTTTCTATGCTGCGTACGCGTCGGTCGCGGTGTTTTGTGTTACTTCGGCTCGCAGTTTTGTATGCGTGTAGGTCGTACGGCTTGTCCTCCGTACGACTCGGTCGTGGTTTTCGCGCCTTGCATCGTACTTTGCGGTTTGGAGTTCGCGTGTACGTTTCGGTTGGATTTGTTCCGGGTGCGTGTCCGTCGGTTCGATTCGCGTGTTTTTCCGGCCGGATTGCTGTTTTCCGTGCGGCTCGGTCGTTCGGCTTGGGTTCAGCACGTGTCGGTCGGATTTTGCACGCTTTGCATCGTACTTGGCGTGTCGGGCGCCACAGGTACGTGTCGGTCGGAATTAATTCCGGCTCCGAGTCGGTCGGTGCTTTTTCCGGCCCGAATCGGAATCGACCCCAAAGTGTCACCTGAGAAATTACAATTTTGTACAACAGCAGTTAAGTATTTGGGACACCAAATTGAAAGAGGAAAGAGAAGAATAACGTCTGAGAGAATAAAAATAATTAAGCAAATGAAAATGCCAGTAACACAAAGAGAGGTGAGAATGTTTCTAGGGATAGTAGGATACTGTTGACAATGGATTGTAGGGTTTTCACTACTAGCGAAGCCTTTAATTCAGTTAACCAAAAAGAAAGCAAAAGATCCAGTTGAATGGGATGATGAAAGTGCCAGTGCATTTGTAAAATTAAGAAATGCTTTATGTGAGGCACCTGCCCCGGGTATGCCTGACTATACAAAATAATTCACACTGTTTTGCTATGAAAGAGAAAGTTGTGCACTTTCAGTCCTAACCCAAAGACATGGACTAGATAGGCTTCCTATAGCATATTTTTCTGCTACATTTGACCCAGTGGCTGCAGCATTGCTAGGCTGTTTAAAAGCAGTAGCTGCTACCTGTATGAGCATTGAACAAAGTGAGTCAATAGTAATGGGACATCCTGTCAAGGTGTTCGTCCCACATGCAGTTGTAATCCTGTTGACAAGAACTAGAACTCAGCATCTCACACCTAATCGGAT
Organism: Calotriton arnoldi; assembly: GCA_963921515.1. NCBI lineage: Eukaryota > Metazoa > Chordata > Amphibia > Caudata > Salamandridae > Calotriton > Calotriton arnoldi. The sequence continues at coordinate 19,235 of CAWUFW010003159.1, forward strand.
GACAAGATATGAGTGAATAATTCTAGGAGCTGAAAATGTGACCATAGCTAGATGCACAATTGTAAATCCTGCTACATTATTACCAGATCCATATTGTGAAGAAGTTCAGGATGACACAGAACATGACTGTTTGCAAGTCACAGAGTTGTGCACCAAACCGCGTCCTGACATACAGGAAATGCCCCTGAAGAACCCAGACAGGGAGCTGTTTGTGGACGGCTCATGCCTATGGCATGAAGATGGCAAATTAAGTGCAGCCTATGCTGTATGTGAATTTTCTGGAATAGTCGAAGCATCCTATTTACCAGGAGTCAAATCTGCACAAGTAGCTGAATTAATTGCTTTGATCAAAGCCTCCAAAATTGGGAAAAATTTAAAAGTAACCATATTTACGGACAGTCAATATGGGTATGGGGTTATGCATGATTTTGGCCAAATGTGGATGCAGAGGGATTTCATGACTTCTTCAGGATCCCCAATCAAAAATGGGCAGTTTGTAAAGGAATTATTGGAGGCAGTACAATCACCAAAAGAATTGGCAGTGGTGAAATGTGCCGCACACCAGTCAGGAAATGATTGGGTGGTAGCAGGTAACAGATATGCAGACCTAATCGCTCAACACTGTGCCAGAAACAGATTGGCAGTAAACAGAAAAGTCGAAAGGATGGGAATCAGCTGCCAACTTATGCTATGTTCAACACCTGAAACATGGAATGATGTGAAAGGATTGCAGGATGATGCTGAGGAGAGTGAAAGGGATGTTTGGATGAAAATAGGGTGTACCCGAAGAACAGATGATGATGTATGGGTATATTCAGATGGCAGACCAGTCATGCCTGACTGCCTGATTTCACAAATGGCCAGAATGTATCATGGAGACACACATGTAGGGAGAGATGCCATGATTAGACTTTTCAGACAAAGTTGGTACAATCCAAAATTTAGGGCTGCAGCAGAGAGTCTTTGCCAGAGGTGCTTAACTTGCCAAATGAATAATCCAGGAAGGAGAACAGTAATTGGTTTGGGAAAAATTGGAAAGGCAGAGGGTCCATTTGTGAGATTACAGTTAGATTTCATTCAGTTACCACCATGTAAAGGACTGAAATATGTACTTGTCATAGTGTGTCTGTTTTCAAGGTGGGTGGAGGCTTACCCTACCAGGATGAATGACAGCATAACAGTTGCAAAACTGTTGTTACGAGAACTCATTCCACGGTTCGGTTTCCCAGTAACTTTGGAATCAGATAGAGGAAGTCACTTCAATAACGATGTAATTCGAATAATCTGTGAAGCATTTAAAATTGAACAAAAATTGCACTGTGCGTACCGCCCAGAGGCTTCTGGAGTGGTTGAACAAATAAATGGCACAATAGAATCAAGATTGTCAAAGATGTGTGCATCCACATCGTTAGATTGGCCAGATGCATTGCCTCTTGTCTTAATGGGACTCAGAAGCATTCCTGATAGAAATACAGGATTGAGTCCGCATGAAATCATCATGGGAAGAGCGATGAGACAAGCCCATGTACCTGGAAATAAACTGCTAAACATAACTGATGATATGGTTCTAGATTATTGCAAAGCATTGGCTGACCTCGTGCATTCTGTCTCTCACCAGGTTGGAGAAGAGCAGTTTCCAGGCAGACTGAACAAGAGCATGATCTGAACCCTGGAGACTGGGTGGTAGTGAAGCATCACACCAGAGAAACGTGTTTATCACCCAGGTGGGGCGAACCTTGTCAGGTTATATTGGTTACAAACACAGCAGTGAAATGTGCAGGCTTGCCTAATTGGATTCATGTAAGCCACACCAAAAGGGTGCCAGCACCTGAAGAAGGAAAACCTCAGACAGAATCAATAGCTGAGGAAGCTGAAGGTTGGACAGCTGAAGAATCCCAAGTGATAGATTCGGAAGCAGCTGAAGAAGAACAACTGAGCACAAGTCAGGACTGGATACCAGTGGTTGATATACCTGAAGTCTTCATCAAAACAAGAAGTAGAGCTAGATTAGAGGAAATTAGTTAGGACCAGATAGGCGAAGAAGAACCAGCTCAGGATAGGGAGATTGAAACAATAAGAGAACCAGAGCAGGCCCAGATAGGGAAAGGAAATTGGGCTCAAATTGACAACAAAACAACAAAATTTGAGCAGGGACAGATAGGTTTAGAAGAACGCGGTCAGGCTGCAGAAGTACAAAGTGCAATAAGCCCTGATCAGAACCAGTTAGGACAAGAAAAACACGTTCAGGGAGAAGAAAACCAAGAAAACATCGAAAAAGAAAGCATCAAGCATGAAAACGTCAATCCTGAACAGGGTCAGTTAGCAGAAACTCACATTCAGGCAACTGAAGAAACAACAACAAGACCTGAACAAGAGCAGATAGAAGGGGAAACTGAAATCGAGGACAAACAAATTGTGCCACACTTTGAAAATAAAGGAATTATTGAAAAGGATTCGGAAAGTGAAAATACAGTGCAAAACAAAAAAGTCAGAAAGGGTGATCATTGGCCTAGTGTGATTAAAAGAGTAAAATATCATATAGCAACACGAAGTGAAGACCCAGAACAAGTAAATGAAGTAACAAGCTTATCTGGACAAACAAGTGGGACTGAAAAACGAAAAAGCAAAAGATTGAAACTCGTGAACAATAAGTTTAAGGGTCCTGATTGGACTTATATAATCCTCGAAGACTGCGAGAGTTCAGAATCAAGTGAAAGTGGTGACGAAGGAACAAGTGCAGAACTGACTTATGAAAAAGAAGTGAAATCACCTTGATAACGTTAAAGTCTTGAAAGAAAAAGAAAAGAAGAGAAATCTTCCTTGTCAACAATGGCTGACGACAGAGTTTCTGGGAGACCGAAACGGAAATGTTGTAAAAGATGCTGTGCTATATGCATATGTAGCCTGGTAGTGGTGCTTATAGTGTGGTTAGTTGTGATTGTAGCAATTTCTTACCTTATGATAATGGACAAAAAGAATAACAACGATACCAAGGGAAGGATAGATAACATGAAAGGTGATAGAGTAGAAATAGAAGCAGCGGATGAACCAGATTTTCATCACGTTGTAACAGATAACGATACTAGTTTAAATGTTTTTACTAAATTATTATTCCAGTATGTAGATACAATGGAAGTTAGTGATTGTTATGTCTGTATGAAGTTACCTGAATCAGTAGCAGAAGGTCTAACATATCATCATTTGCCTTTAACTTATGGTATATCATGTAGTGTACTAACTAGTTTATTTTATAGAACAGGGAAACTTCAGTATTATTATTCAAATATAGATGTGATATTTTTCAGAGGTTCCTATTCGAAAGAATCTGAACCCAGTGCTTAGTAGTCAAGATGCAGTTTATGGGAGAGTTTTTCTTAATGATGAAGTCAATAGACATAACACATGCACATAGAAGCAATCTAACATGTTCATTACGTGAAGAAGAGAAGATATTTTTAAACTTAGTTGAAGATAGAAGACAGAATTTTCAAAAGAAGGAATCTGAACATAAAGCTCATCTTCCACCTTGGGCTGAGAAAGAGGTTATTTATACACCTGGCAAGGCTCAAGCTGCTATGGCTCTAGATTTTGTAAAAACAGGGAAAATGTGTCTTCATAGGTTAAAGACTGAATATAACAATGTTTTTATTGGTACCAGTGAATGTGAACATAATTTCTTGAATCTTGGAGGTTGGGGACTAAAAGGAGGAACGGATTCAGTTTTTCCTGGAATCTATTATGTGTGTGGGAATAAGGCTTACTTTAGGCTTCCTGCACGGTGGTATGGAAGTTGTTATTTTGGAATAGTTTTTCCAAAAGTATACCACGTAAAAGGAAACACTGGGAGCAATGAAAATAATAGTAAATTAACACGTAGTAAAAGAGCTAGTTTTTCAGATATTGTAGGTGATATATTTGGTGCATTGATACCTTCAGTGGGAATAATTCTGAACTCAAGGAAAATATGTAAATTGTCTACAGTGGTTGATCGTTTATCAACGGATACTGCTGGAGGATTTCTAATGATTAATGCGGAGATGGTTGTGATTAGATCTATGGTTATGCAAAATCGACTTGCTCTTGATATAATATTAGCAAAAGAGGGCGGAGTCTGTAAATTGTTGAAAACGAAACATTGTTGCACATATATTCCGGACAAAAGTGCAGAAATCGGAACATATATAACGAATATTACTAAACTTGAGAAGGAACTGAAACCACTGGAAGTTGATAGTGTATGGGAAAGATTGACAAATAGCATTGCGTCAATTGGTACCTGGTTTACTAATGTAGGGAAAGGATTTATAGGTCAAATAATAGTACCCTTAGTAGGGATAGCTATAACAGTATTGTCAATAATGATATGGTGCAAATGTTGTAGAAAGAAGGAAGCATATAGGGTGACAGGAAAAGGCAAGAAAAGGAAATTGGATGAAATGGAATTAGAAGATCTGAGAAGTGAAATTTATAAGAAACTGAAAGGAGAAAATAAAAATAGACAATGTAAAAATTGAAATTTGACAGAAATATGTTAAGTTGGCATCTGGTTATAGGTAGTTTTGATGGCTCAGAAACGCCATCAGAGAGGGGATTGATGGAGCAAGGACTCACAATGAGACTTGCTCGGAAGCAATCCTCTCACAGTATTAATTAATTTGTACTAAAACTCTGTAATGTCTTTATTAATAATGTGCAAACACAACATTTTTATCTAGAAGATGCTTGCCTATGTGTTTTCCACTAATAAGTAATCCTTGTCTAATCCAAAATGGCCGCTAAAGCGCGGGAACTCTACTGCGCATGTGTCAACCATGTCACGTGGTATGACGTCTTTCTTTGCTTGGAGGGAATCTTTTGCTTCTGCGCAGTGTATGCTAAAATGGCCGCTTAATGTCCTCACATGCTAAAGCTTTCGCATTGCTGCAATTAATAATGTGGTATTCTAACGCTACTAATGCGGGATAGACATTTATAATTAAATGGGAGTAGAGTAGAAGTATGGGGTATACAGTGAAAACATTCATTTTTGATTTTAATATGTTTCTTCTTTGATTTTCTATTAGTTCGTAAAGTGGGCCTGGGTTGACTACCTGGGTTACCTGCATTTCTCATAAAGAAATTACAGATGGTGTAAAACTTCGAGCAAAGTTATCTAGCGATGTGCAACACAGTTTCCACATCTCTTCAGTTTAAGCACCACTGGCTGCCTCAAAAAGAGCAAATAATGTTCAAGTCAGTATTGCGTGGTTCATACAGTGATATTGTCGCCCAATAATTCCCCATTTGGATATCGTTACAAAAATGTCCTCTCCTATCCGGGTTCTGAGATCAGTCTTTCATCGGAATCTAATGATAGAATTTCTTTCGTTTCGAAATAGGACAACAGGCGGCTGGGCATTTTCCATCATGGCTGCGCAAACCTGGAACCTTCTCCCAGACGTCCTCAAGGACAAATCAGACCACCGTAGATTTAGAAAGAGGATCAAGACCTGGCCTTTTCCTTGTATGCAAGGTTGGGAGGGACAGCAGTAATATGAATGAGTTTTGACCTGTTTATAGCGCCGTGATACCTCATCGGGGTGAATGATGCACTTTATAAACAAAGGTTAAAAATTCAAAAGAGAAATGTGAACACAAAAGATATGTGCAGCTGTTTATGTCCTGATTATTTTGTAAAATTGCATTACACGTACCCCAAAGTGCATTACCAAAAATAGTGGAATATTCATCAAAAACTAAGGGGGATATGTACTAGGATGTGGCGGAGCATGTCGTTAGCCTCCTTGGCTTAATGACATGCTCCGCAACCTCTGGTAAGCAAGGCTGCACCATATTTACAAGAATGTGGTGCAGCCTTGCGTTTCCCCCTGCGATGGCGCTAAGTTTAACAACTTAGAGCCAACGCAGGCACCCTTGCACCAGAGTGCAAGGGTGTCTACATGCAGGGGGATTGGTTATATGTAGGAAGGTGTCCCTTCCTGCACATAAACAATCCTAAAATGCCATTTTATAACTTTCATGTGTGCTGCTTCATGCAGCACACATGAAAGTTACAAAATGGCATTTTTTAAAAAGGTTTGTTTATGTACAGGAAGGGACACCTTCCTGTACATAAACAAACCATGGCATTTTGCTTTTTCCATGTGTGCTGCACAAGGCAGCACACATGGAAAAAGCGAAAACAAGGAGAAATAATGCGTTTCTCCTTGTTTCGCCAACTTAAGACCAGGATTATCCTGGTCTTAATTTTGGCGCTGCCTCCTATGTATGCCACCCTTGCATGTGGCATATGTGGCTTAACGCTGCCTTGTACATAAGGCACCCTTTCAAGCTATGGTTAGCGTGAAAGGGGCTTGCAGTGGGTGTTGTGGTGGGTGTTCCACCGCAACACCCATTGTATTTGACGCTGCCCCCTATGTACAAGCATGGTGTACAAAGGAGGCAGCGCCAAAATTAAGACCAGGAAAATCCTGGTCTTAAGTTGGCAAAATGAGGAGAAATGCATTATTTCTCCTCGTTTTTGCTTTTTCCATGTGTGCTGCCTACAGCACACATGGAAAAAGCAAAATGCCATGGCTTGTTTATGTACAGGAAGGTGTCCCTTCCTGTACATAAACAAACCTTTTTAAAAAATGCCATTTTGTAACTTTCATGAGTGTTGCATGAAGCAGCACACATGAAAGTTACAAATGGCATTTTAGGATTGTTTATGTGCAGGAAGGGACACCTTCCTACACATAATCAATCCTCCCCTGCACACAGACACCCTTGCACTCTGCTGCAAGGGTGCCTGCGTTGGCGCTAAGATGTTAAACTTAGCGCCATCGCAGGGGGAAACGCAAGACTGCACCACATTTTTGTAAATATGGTGCAGCCTTGCATTTCAGAAGTGGCAGAGCGTGTTGTTAAGCCAAGGAGGCTAACTTCACGCTCTGCCACTTCCTAGTACATATCCCCCTGATTCACCTAAAATTATTGTTCCACTTAAAAGTGGTGCTCGTCCCATATTAAACTCTATCAATACGCCGTGACGCATGATATTTTTAATGCTCCTAATTGACAACCTGGGAACAGTGACTACTTGAAAATAAAAGGCATCTCGTTAGCAACTCAAAACATCACAGAAGAAAGACAGACCTGCTGGCGTTTGGACTTCATTTAAGTCCCGAGGCTGTTCCGTGGGCACCACGCTACTGAGTGCTGCATAAGGAGTAAACTTCTTAGAACTGGGTGAGACTCTTAGAACTGGGTGAGACAGAAGGGAAATGCGGAAGTGGCCGTGTGAATTAGATGTTTCTCGGACACACCTGCAATCACGCTTTTAGCGGTCCTGTCTCAGCCACGTTGTGGAACAAGCGTGCTGGGCAATTGGTAGGAGGCCAGCCTAAGACCCCCCTACTGGATTGTAGATATTGCTTCAATTTGAAAGACAAGGCCCCCTACTTGCTCTCAAAACTTGGGTTAGTTGTAGGGAGCGTCTCAAACAAATGTGGAAAATTTCTGACAATAGAATATTAAGACCAAATGTCTGCTCCTCTCAACTGTAGCCAGGGTCACTGGAATAATGCAGCAGGAGCTCAAAATTATTCAGCAGGAATTACTAAATAATGCAAAAATAAAAGGCGAATTAAGCGGCATATTCCGACGCATATATTGACAGCATTGTTTCATTATATTCTCATTTTTATACATGGTAATACTGACTGGGCAAAGATTTCACCACATTACTATCAGTTTAACAATCAAATACAGAAATAATCAACTGAAAGAGGAATAGTTAACTTTGCACACGAATATGTCGCCACGTTTTTAGTCACTTTTTATCAGTTTGAGCTAGAAACTATTTTTTTGTTATAATCTGCGGATTATACAGCAGGTGAATGAATATGTGGAAAATGCAGCAAATCCATAATTATGCGGAAAAAACGGAAGCCACAGAATCACATAATTCCAGTGGCCCTGAATATAGATCACATTTATGTTTGAGATGTGAAGGGCCTCCCTCGTCTATTCTCCCTTCTGCAATGTTATGCTTGTTGCTTTACACATTGTTCAAGAAACCCCTGGATGATGTAGCAAGCCTGCGCACCTGCCCTGACTTGCCCAAGGGTCAATTTCTGGCATGTTTTTGACCGTTTTTGGCCTCTAAGCACATACCCAACATTCATGCATGTACGCTGAGGATGGTTTTAGTTATGACCTCGAGACTCAGAATGAGACACTATGGCCTGGAATGAAGAGTGTAGAACTAAATTTCTGGTCAGTTTTATGTAAATGTGTCATTTGCTACATTCCTTGTGCATAGGTGGAGTACATGTATGTGGAACTCATGTACATGGTAAGCTGATTCAGGAGTGTAATTGGTGGAGGGTGTGGGGAGTATGGAGACAGCAATCTGCTTAGAAGTGCAAGGTTCGCCTCTTGACAGGCCTGTCGTTTTGTTCCTCTGGAGATGTTGCTCAAACGATCGGTAGGTTTCAGCTGCAAGGACTTTCTTCCCCACTATTGCTGTGTTTTTGGTTTCTCCTGGTGGGGACTAACAGAATTGTTCCCTCCTGACTTCCGTTACCTGGGGAGAAAGAGTATGGCTTATCTGTCTGCCTATGGACACATAAAGTATCTGAACCACCACAAGTCAGCACTAGTGTAATATCAAGTAAAAATTTTGGGGCATATTAGCAAGGAATAGCGATATTTATCGCTAACCGCGCTTAGCGCGACTTTGGTTAACGCCGCCTATCGCTGGAAAATATCGCTGAGATAACACCCTATTAACAAGGTTTATCTCCATAGCGATAAAATTTCCAGCGATAGCGGCAAAAGGTGAGAATATCGCTGGAAAAGCAGCGATATTCTCGCATTATCGCTAAGGTGGATTCAGCATTAGAATCCACCTCCTATACTTTAAACAGGTAAGTCATCCTCACTAGCAGGAGATAAAATATAGCGATAAACGCGCTTAGCGCGAGTTATTTTATCGCTTCGCCTGCCTTGCTAATAGGGGTAGTGGAGTTAGCGACTGTTTCCAGTCGCTTTTAGTAGGGAACGCCTTCCTTGCATGTCATTAGCGATAATTATCGCTGACATGCAAGGCGATGTGAATCCCAGCCGCTAACGCCTCAAAGCTGTCGCTAACGCCAGTTAGAGACAGCTTGCTAATAGGGCGATAAAATTATCGCCGCTAAAGCGGCTATAAAGCCCTTGATAATATGCCCCTTAGTTTATTAGTTAATAAAAACCATAAACATAAAACCAGCACAATACATATAAAATCAATAAATCTCTGCTTCAAACTGTCTAAGCGCCAATGTGTAATATGTTTTGTGATAGTTGTATTGAGGCACATCTTATCATGAAGCCTACGCATCATTCTTTTAGGGCCTTAAGGGTTTATAAGTTTTTTCTCATTTATAATTGTTGCTTGTTTCTTAGCATAGAGTGATATTGTATTACAATATTTTTGTAATCATCGTGTGCTTTGATAGTGTGCTTATAGTTGTCATATTCTTATGTTTGTATGTTGGATGGTGTTTTAATATCTGTATAGACTGCATGTGGAAAACGAGGAAATAATCCTCATGAATTTTTTCTTATGTTACATCACGAATGACTTAATATAAAATATGTATTTTCTGGCCTTTTCCACAGAGAGAACCATTTAGAAGATAGGGAACTTATTGCCTTTTGCTCAGGGCTGCAGATTGGTAGCAACATGGCTTCCCCAAAAGTATAAACTGCCCTTCCATGCAGCTCTGGGCTATTTGCCCACAGTGTACAAGATTGCGACTAATGCTGTCCACCTCTCACAATGACAAACCTTTCAGTATTAACCACCATTAGCCAAGACTTACTAAGAAGGTGGTTCAATAATGTGCTATGTTGTCTGTATCTATAATATTTACTTATTATGCATTTATTTTAATATCTGCTGTAATAATTTTAAATATGCTCTGCATTAGATTGGCTCTAAATAAAGCCTTATCAAATAATGCTTCATATTTCCTGTGTGAAGTCTCTTGGGGCAAACGGAAAAGAGGATTCACCTAAAACCCTGTTTCTGATAGGTATTGGTTTTATTAGTGTTACATTTCAAAAGCAAGCCCGCTATGGGCAGGCTCAGTAGAGATTCATGGGACATCACATGTCCGCTTTTACTGCGCTGAACAATAAGGTGGTATACCAGGGCTACCTTAGGGCTTACCTTAGCGTCAACGGAAATCTACTCGGTGTGGTCACGATTAACACCTGACAAGTGATGGAGCAGGGGTTCCAGAAAAGAAACCTGCTCAAATTAATACCCCCATAATACGTACCAACAGTAAGTAGTAATAGAAAATTAACGTGCACCTTACATGAACACGAGGGAAAACTGCTTTGCGCATGCATGCACTAACGTGAGATAAAGCATGAAAGAACTAAAACTGTATATACATTATGCTTTGAAAGAAGCGAGAAATAATGCATGACTAGGCCGCGTGTGCATTTCGTAGTTTGCACGTTGCAGTTTGCTTTGAATTAATAAATAATATCGTTTTGCATAAGGCTATGCTAGGAAAAACATTAACAAGGGATAGTACAAAGGTGGGTGGTAAACAGTGAAAACTACATTATCATATAATTAATGAATGTTCATTTTCCATTCGCTATAGTGGGCTGGATGAACTCCATTTTGCTTATGTTGTCAGAAGAAGGGAGGGGTGAACGGAAGAGTGAATCTGATCTGTCAGAGGCAAGGCTGAAGCGCTGAGCACAGCAGAGGAGATGAAAGAGGGTGAAGGCCAATGTGATGATCATCTGCCAAACGATGTGACGGATCGTGGGATAGAAGGCCTTTTCCTGTAGACATTGCTCGAACATGTATAGAAATGTAACCTGTAACAGATCATGTGAATGTACAATGTATGAGGTGGTGGGAAGGGGCATAAAACAAAGAATGAGCCCGAAACTGAAGGAAGTCACCATGGTGTGACATTCCACCCCCAAAGTCCACCAATCAACTGTCTAGTTACGCTGAATGTTTCAACTGATGTGGGACGGACATGTAGGTTTTAGGGTATAACTGGGGTGCCTTTAGGGGTGTGGTTAGAATCGTAGGTGGAGAGGCTGAGAGAGGGGAGATGAGTCGCAGTTCGTCGGTTTTGCCGAGAGGCCTAGCTGTTCCTGTCCTGTCCTGATCCTGTCCCTGAAATCTTTGTCCCCTGACTCTATTTTAGGGGATCCCCACCACCACTTAGGCCTGAGGGGTGGTTTTCTCTACAAATCCGTTGGGTTTGTATTATTCTAACTCGTTCTTGCATAATTTACTTGCGAATGTATTTTTGTCTCTGAAACGTTTGTCTCTTTATCTATCCACGCCTTCATGCAACATTGTCATTTTTTGATTGATGAGTTTGTCTCCATTTGAATTACTGATGTTTTTCTCTCCCTTTGTGAGTTCATTGTTTGCATTTGTGACCGTATGTATTTGAGCCTTTTATTCTATGATTTGAGATAAATCTATTAACTTCAACGAGAGTTTGTGTCTTATTTAGTTGATCAATTGTCTAATCAGATAGGGAGTATCATTACCATCAACTATTCAACTAATTGGTTCGTCGACCAAATAGAAGAAAAGTTGATATATATATATATAATAAGAATTTCGGAAATGCCATATATAGATTTTAGAAGGATGAGAATACAATTTTTAGCAAATTGACCCCAGCTTATCAGGGATTTGGGTGAGTGTGTATGGGCCATTGTTCTGCTATATTATTGAGTATTGATCCCTGATTAGGCATTGGCCGCGCGCTGGATCAGTTTCCTGGTAGCAGAGGATGGTTTAATTATTGATTAGTTTGGTGATGATTATTGATTATATGTTCATAACACGAAAAGTTAGTGTCTTGTTCTATGTTGTCTAGAAGTACAGGTACGGAGATACCTGAGGAATCCCGGGAATGGAACTAGCCTGAAATAGGCAGAAGAAGAGTGTGGTAAAGAAATCACACTGCAGAAGTACTTTGTCTGTTGTAATAATACTGAAGCTACGGAGGGCTGAAGGTGTTATATTTAGGGAAATTTCGTATGTGAGTAGAGTGTCTGAAATAGCGAAGGGTCCACTTCCGAAACTCTAGCCTTATCCCAAGGGGAGTACCAAGACCTCTTTTCACACCAAAAAGTCCTCTTGCGAAACTTTGGCCTTATCCCTAGAGGAGTAATAGGTCCACCTGGAGCTTGTTTGAGGAGTAAAATAGCGGTGGATGTTATTAGGACTCGTAGTAAAGAAAAACCTCTCGGAAAAGTGAAAACTATCTCTTTATTTAGTGGAACAGACAAGGTAGCATTGTTTTGTGTTGTTACTAATAGAATTTTTGATTAATAATATTTAGAAAAATATTGCTGTATTATTTTGTAAAGGGAGGGTCAGTAGAAGGAGTAATACTGACGTCAGAAAAAGCCACGCTGGCATTGGATGGCAGCGGGCGTGTACTGAGCTGTGATTGGCTAGTTGGTGTGAGCCGCGCTAGTATTGGTTGAGACTGGGCTTAGGTAGTGGTGTTTTGATTGGTTGGTTGGTGTGTGTCGTGCTGGTATAGGACGAGGGCTGACAAATAGAATAAGTAGAATTATGGAAAGGTCTCCTTGTTTGTTTTGTTGAAATACGTTAGTGTAAAATGTCAGGAAAATGAAGTTGTTTGAGAAAATAAAGAAATTCTTCAAAAAGGATAAACCGATTGTGACTAGAGAAGGAATTCTTATTCCCCCTCCAGGGACGCCTGCTTCCTATATGATGTTAGAGCAAGGATATCATATGTGTACATGGTTGGAGAATTGGGCAGAGTATACAAAGGATGATGGTGTTTTAGCTTTTCCACAGTATGGTTCGTTTAATATGAGGATTTTGTAGAATTTGAGAAATAGAATGAATTCATTAGAGCCGAATCCCAGACCTACACAGTATGAAGCATTAGAGGAATGGGAAATAGAAGCCATGGCGACAGAGAAATATTGAGGAGGTAGGAGATATAGACATAGAAATTTACTGTCGAGGTACCCTTTTGAGAGAAGAGAAGACACAATGAAACAATGGAGGAGAGCTGTGGTAACCGAGGGTTTGTATCCAGTTGTAGTTGCTGACGAACAGACAGGAGGTAAATGTAAAGAGAAGAAGAAGAAGAACATAGAAACTTCAAGTTTACGAAATGATTCTGATGATGAGTTATTAGAGGATATTATGACCAAAAGACCCCAGCCATATCAAGAAAATTCAGTTGAGATGACTCCGAATGCACCCTTTATGGGAAATCCATTGATTCCACAGATTGCGGACATGGCTAGGATAATGAGAGAAAAAGAGTTTGAGATGCTAAACAAGGCAAATGTATAGCAGATTCAGAAAATAAATCAGTTGAGTTTAAATGCAGACGCGTTGACGGTACCGGTTACAATAGGTCCTGTGGTTCCTTTGTTTGGAGAGAACCCAAATACACCTAAAGTACATACATTAGCAGTTCCAATGAGTAATGTCAGGAGCAGAATAGAGACGGTAGTCAATGAGAATAGACAGGCTGACACAAATGTTACATTGTTAGATCTTCCAGTTTGTGAAATGATAACAGAAACCCCTAGAAGAGGTATACAGATAAATCCAAGGAGAATAGGGAAAAAAGTCACGCCAATGACAGGGAGTTCAGCAGGTCCTTCATCAGAAGAATTAAATGATTGGATAAAGGAAAGGGAAAAGAAGGAACCACAACCACAGAGTATAAATGTGAGCCAACTGAAGGTAGATTTGGAAGAGATGATTATAGGTACAATCAGTCCAGACAGATTAGGGACTTATCGAGATGATGAATTATTGTTCTTGTGTAAAAGCATTACTTGGAGAGCAAGGAATCTTTATGAGAAAATATCTGAAGCTGCTAGTGAGTATGGAATAGACATAGAATAGTCAAAGGTGTTGCAGAAATCGTACAGATTGGCATTTACTGAAAAGGATCTGGAAAGTTTGAACGCGTCTGGAAAAAGGTTACAGATAAAAGAGTTGATGAACATTTTGAAGAAATGGGGAGATGTAGATCGATGGAGAAATAGATGGGTAAGAAAGAAGGAAGAAGCAGCTAGTAAAGGAGTGTCTATGTTCCCATTAAAGGAAACAGAACAGGTTGAAAGGGCATGTCCGGTGAGAGAAGTACCAGGTGGTGGATACGTTCATGTTCCTTGGTCAAGGCAGGATATATTATCTTTTACGAATGACTTCCCCAGACTAAGAGAAAAACCCGTTGAATGGTACAAACAGATAGAAAGATTTGTAAAGGTTTCGAAGGTTCTGTTGAAGGATTTAGATTGTTGTTCTGGCAGATTTGTGGACAGAATGTAAGATTACTGTTGATTGGCCAAAAGAAGAATACCCCAGAGATCCTAAAACAGGTGCATCATCCGAGGAGGTGATGAAAAAGTATAATCAGGTAAACACTTTCTTGAAAGGAAAAATTTCCCCTAAGGAAACAGATTGGGTTAAGATAGACCGAACGACCCAAGAAACAAAGGAGTCAGTTCTTGCCTATTATGAAAGGCTGTTGCAAGTATTTAAACAGTACAGTGGATTTGACAATATTGGAGACAAAGTTATGGGACATTTTGTGTACCGTTTTGTGTTTGAGTTGAAACCGGAGATTAGTAACATAATTCAGCAGCATTTGATTTGTTGGCAGGGCAAAACAATAGATGAAATTTTGAGATATGCGAAGTATTGTAGCGATAACATTGAATCAAGACACAAGAAACTAATGGAAAAAATGATGTGGGCACAAGTGAAGGTAGCAGAGCAACAAGAGGTAAATAGTAATTCTCAGACAGGTTATCAAATGAATGGTCAGAATCTAAAGGGTCAGGTATCGAATGGAGGTAGAGGTAAGATGAGTACAGAAGAGGCTAGGAGAAAATTTCCTTGTCATGCTTGCGGAAAGATTGGACAATGGAAGAATGAGTGTAGATCTGCTCAAAAGAATAATGGGGTAAATCAAAATTTAAATCCACAGATGCAGAATGAGGTGGTTGTGAACCAGCAGCAGCAGGTAGTTACCCCACAGTTACAGGTGCCACAAGCTCCTATGCCAAATAATGTGAATGCTCAGGTGCAGAGGTACGGTGTGAACACTGGATTTCACGGAGGTGACCAGATCGGTTAGAATCAAAGTGTGCAAGTGATTCCGCAATATTGGTTGCAGTGCAATGAGAATGATTCAGACTCTTCTCAATGATGGTGCCTGAGGGGGGGGAGGAAGAGTGCGTACTTGGCGAATCTTTGGCGGTAGATCAGTCAGGTCCACTTGTCGAAGGAAAGGTGGAAGGTAATGATATTACATTCCTAGTGGACACTGGTGCTACCCGTTCTACTGTGAGAGCAGCAGAAATTCCAAACCTACCCCTCTCAGGAGAAACTATCCAAGTTGTAGGAGTCTCAAATAAGCATATTAGAACCCCAGTCACAAATCCAATAGAAGTTCATATTGGAAACTTCAGAGACATGCATCGGTTTGTGATATGTGACTCGAGTCCAGTAAATCTCTTAGGTAGAGATTTGTTATGCAAGATGAATTGTACCATCTATTGTACGCCAGATGGTATTGCGTTTCAGACTCCTGATGAGGATGTTGATTTCAAAATGATCTTAGCCAAGCAAGGGACAGAAGTGGGTGAGTTGTTTTCACTTCTCACAGAAGGGAGTTTGCCTGAAGAATTAAGAAGTACAGTGAGGTCGGATGTATGGGATTTTACAGGAAAAGAAATCGGTCTAATGACAAACGTAGACCCGATTCAGGTTACGGTGAAAGAGGGTGCTGTGTATCCAAACACTCCCCAGTACAAAATGAGTCCAGAAGTAATTGCGGGTGTCACTCCTGTGATAGATCAAATGATTGAACAGGGAATTTTGAGAGAGATAATGAGTAATCCTTGTAATTCACCCATTATAGGAATTAAAAAGCCAAGCGGAAAATATAGAGTACTACAGGATTTAAGAAAAATTAATAAGATTGTGGTACCTTGCTGTCCCATAGTACCAAATCCAGCAGTCATCCTTTACGAAATTCCATGCGATTCAGAATGGTACACAGTGATTGATCTGTGCCAAGCATTTTTCTCGATTCCATTGCATCTGGAGAGCCAATATCTTTTTGCGTTCCGGTTCGGAGACCGTGTGTTGGCATGCTGCCGAGTTCCTCAAGGGTATACCGAGAGTCCCTCAATCTTTAACCAGATTCTGAAAAGATGTCTGGAAACTTTGATCATGCCAGGAAATTCAGTTTTGGTTCAGTACATTGATGACCTACTTGTGGCATCAAAGACTCGAGAGGCATGTGTGACAGATACCATTGCCTTACTGAATCATTTGGCAGAAGGAGGACACAAAGTGTCACCAGCAAAATTTCAATTTTGTAACCAAGAAGTCCAGTATTTAGGACACAAAATCGAAAAGGGAGTCAGAAAGGTGACACCAGAAAGAATTAGTGTAATCAGACAAATGAGCCCACCTACCACTCAGAAAGAAGTACAAATGTTTTTGGGAATGGTTGGATACTGTAGGCAGTGGATCTGTGGTTTCTCATTGATTGCAAAACCTCTACAGAGGTTGACACGAAAAGATGTGAAAGATCCGATTGTGTTGGATGATGAAAGTATGGAAGCCTTTACGAAATTGAGAAACAGTCTTTGTCGAGCACCTGTATTGGGAATGCCAGATTATACCAAGGAGTTTGCATTGTATTGTTGCAAAAGAGATGGATGTGCACTTTCAGTCCTAACTCAGAAACATGGAATGGCATGACGTCCAGTAGCATATTTTTCTGCTACTCTGGATTCAGTGGCTGCAGCGTTGCCAGGCTGTTTAAAAGCAGTAGCCGCCACTTGTGTGAGTCTGGAACAAAGTGAAGCGATTGTGATGGGATATTCAGTCAAAGTGTATGTGCCACATTCTGTTGGGGTCCTTTTAACTCGAACCCGGACTCAATACCTAACCTCTAGTCAGCTGACTAAGTATGAGAGAGTGATTCTGGGTGCTGAAAATGTGACTGTGGTAAGGTGCACAACTGTAAACCCTGCAACTCTATTGCCAAATTCTCAGTGTGAGGAAGTGAGAGAGGAAGCAGATCATGATTGTTTGGATGTGACAGAACTGTGCACCAATCCCAGGTTTGATATAGAGGATGTTCCTCTAGAAGAACCAGACTGTGAAATATTTGTGGATGGGTCATGTCTAAGAAATGAGAAAGGCAAATTATATACTGCCTATGCTGTTTGCACCATAGCGTGAGTTCTAGAAGCATCCTGTCTAAAAGGGGTAAATTCTGCTCAAATTGCTGAATTGATTGCTCTAATTAGAGCTTGCAAAATTGCCAAAAGTCTGAGGGTGACCATATTCACAGATAGCCAATATGGGTTTAGGGTTGTCCATGATTTTGGACAGCTATGGATGCAAAGGGGATTTCTGATTTCTTCAGGTTCTCCTATTCGTAACAGCAAAACTGTAAAAGAATTATTGGATGCTTTGCAATTGCCCAAAAGATTTGCAGTGGTCAAATGTGCCGCACATAAATCAGGAGATGATTATGTGACGAAGGGCAACAGATACGCTGACCAAATAGCACGTTTCTGTGCACGAAATTTAATGGCTTTAAACAGAGCAATTGAAAGGGGAAATACCGAATGCCATCTTATGTTTACTAACCCATTTGAAAATTGGGATGAAGTGAGGCAGATGCAGGAAGAGGCAAGTGATGAGGAAAAAGAAATCCGGAAAAATACTGGTTGTAGAAAGCGAGCAGAAGAGGAAGTGTGGGTCTATTTTGATGAAAGACCAGTCCTGCCAGAATCTTTACTTTCCCATATGGCCAGGGTATATCATGGAATTGCACATGTTGGAAGAGATGCAATGATCAGACTCTTCAAGCAGTCATGGTATAACCTGAGGTTCAGGGTCATTGCAGAGAGCCTTTGCCAGAGGTGCATAACTTGTGAGAAGCAAAATCCAGGCAGAAAGACAGTTGTTAGTTGGGGACGAATTGGAAGAGCAGGAGGACTATTTACACGCCTCCAACTTGATTTTATCGAGCTACCCCCATGTAATGGGCTGAGATATGTGCTAGTTATTGTCTGTTTGTTCCCTCGTTGGGTGGAAGTCTATCCGACAAGAAGGAATGACAGCTTAACTGTCGCTAAACTACTTCTGAGAGAACTGATTCCTAGGTTTGGATTTCCAGTCACCTTAGAGACAGATAGAGGAACTCATTTTAATAATGAGATAATTCGGATGATTTGTGCAGCATTGCAAATTGAACAGAAGCTGCATTGTGCCTATCGACCTGAAGCATCTGGAGTGGTTGAGCAGTTAAATGGCACAATACAATCTAGGTTAGGAAACGTGTGTGCATCCACAACACTGAAATGGCCTGACGCTTTACCCCTTGTACTGATGAGCCTTAGAAGCATTCCTGACAAAAATACGGGTTTGAGTCCACATGAGATCCTAATGGGAAGAGCAATGAGACAAGCATACATACCAGCGAACAAACTGATGAATATATCTGATGATCTAGTGCTTGATTATTGCAGAGGATTGGCTGATCTGGTGCGTTCTGTGTCTCGCCAGGTTGGAGAAAACGCCACAGCAACACAGCCAAATCAAGCTCATGATCTGAGTCCTGGTGAATGGGTTCTTATCAAGAAACACGTAAGGAAATCGTGTTTAGAACCCAGGTGGAGCGGTCCTTACCAAGTTATTCTGGTGACGACAACAGCAGTGAAGTGTGGTGGTCTGCCAAATTGGATTCACGCTAGCCAAACCAGACGAGTCCCAAGTCCATTTGAAAGACCAGAGCAGCAACTGGTAAACAAAAGTTGAAGACCAGAGGTTGAAGTGTGTGAAGCTGAAGAATCTAGAATAACAGATTCTGAAGAACAAACTGATGATGAACAGCCGAGCACAAGTCAAGTAAAGTGGGCACCAGTTACTGGGTCTCGGGAAACTGCTGTAGAACCAGAGGAAGGTGAAACTGCTGATGAACCAGGAGAAAGTGAGTTCACTGTTGAGCAAGGAGTCAGTGAAGTTACTGTCGAAACAAAGGAAACAGAAGTTGCTGAAGAGCAGAAAGAAAGACAGATAGAAGGAAGGCCAAATAAAAGAACCTGTGAACCAGATACAGATGGTGAAAAAGTAGTTCAACCTAAGAAAGCAAGAAAAGGTGATAATTGGCCAGGTGGAGTGAAAAGACTGAAATACACACGTGTGAGGAGAAAGTCAAGGAAAATACCAGAGCAAAGTAATGAGGTCTCAAGTCAGATAGACCAAGAAGAGTCAGGAGAAGAATTAGTGCGAAAAACAAGAAGTGCAAGAATTCCAAGTAGAAAATATACAGCACCAGAATGGACCTACATGATCTTGGAAGAAATTGAAAGCTCAGATCCGAGTGAAGAAAGAGACAAATCAGACACTGAACATGTGGATGAAAGCAAATTGAGACCACCTTAAAAGAACTGTGACAAAAATTAAGGTGCAGCATTTGTCAGTTGGAAAAAGAAGTAAAGATTCTGAAGACCTAAAGAAAAGAAAAGAAAAATAAAAGAAAGGGGTGAAGAAGAAAGTCTGAAGTGTAGTATTACACTATATTTTTTCCTAGAATTTTTTTGTAAAGTTTAGTGTTTATAGATTTAGAATTTTATATTTTTAGTAGAATACAAAATGGCTAAAGAAAAGGTGACTGAACATCCAAAATCTAGTCTAAAACGTAGATGTATTAAAGCTTGCTTATGTAGTGTCTTGCTATTAACATTTATGTGGGTATTACTAACTGTCCTTGTACCTATCCTAATGATAACTAATAATGGAAATAATACTAATGATGTTACAGGTGAAAGAGTGAATGATGTTCTAACATAGAACAAATGGATGGAAGCAATTTCCATCATGATAAATCAATTAGTGGTTTCTCGTTAAATGTGTTTACTAAATTGCTATACGAATATATTGACACAATGAATGTGAGTGATTGTTATGTGTGCATGCAATTACCTTCGTCTGTCTCAGAGGGGTGAAGTACCATCACCTTCCTTTAACATATGGTGTGTCTTGTAGTGACCTAACCAGTTTCTTTTATGTAACGGGGAAGCTCGAATATCACTATTCTAATATAGATTTAGTGTTTTCAGAAATACCTATTATTAAAGAACTTAATAAGGTTTTGAGTAGTAAAAATGCACACTACGGGGCCGATTCCGATTCGGGCCGGAAAACGTACCGACCGACTCGGAGCCGGAATTCTTTCCGACCGACACGTACCAGTGCAGCCCGACCCGCAAAGTACGATGAGAAGCGTGCAAAATCCGAACGACTCGTACGGAACACAAGCCGAATGACCGAGCCGCGCGGAAAACAGTCATCCGGCTGGAAAACCACGCGAATCGAACCGACCGACACGCACCAGGAAGAATCCCGAACGAAACGTACCCGCGAACTCCTACCCGCCAAGTACGATGCAACGCGTGGAAAACACGACCGAGTCGCACGGAGGCCAAGCCGTACGACCGACACGCATACAAAACTGCGAGCCGAAGCAACCCAATACACCGCGACCGACGCGTACGCAGCATAGAAAACAGCACAAACACAGCGTGAACGACTCGGACAAGCTCGTACGAGACAACTGCAGGGTCCGACTTGGTCACAAGAACGTCTCCTACATGCACAAAAAGTACAAAGGGAAAAACACACAAAAAAAGGCCAAACAAGCAATTACAAAGGCAATAAATACTGGGGGGGGGGGGAACAGGGAACAAAGACACACCCACAACTCCACCCATATAAAGGACACAAATCCCCACCATGATCCTTTGCAAATTCAAATTACCTGCCAGCACTCAACAGACAGCAACCACACACCCACCCACAGCTCATCCATCACACAAGCCACACACCATCAGCACCTCAACAAATAGCACCCTCACATACACCCAGCAAAACACACACTCACACACCCTCACCTGCACACCAACACACACATCACTCACCATCACCACCCATCACCATGCCCCCAAAGAAGAATCATAAGTTCCTACATAGTGAATTGGAAGTCCTGGTAGATGAGATCCTCAGGGTAGAGCCACAGCTGTTTGGTACACTGGTCCAACAGACACCCATGTCGCAGAAAACCAAGATGTGGGAGAGGATCGTTGACAGGGTGAACGCACAATCACCATGTTTGCGGACAAAGGTAGACATCCAGAACAGGTGGTATGACGTGCGCAGGAGGGTCAGGGAGCTGTTGAAGAAGGACTACCTCTTGAGCCAACACACCGGCAGTGGCCCTCCTGCCAAACCAGTATACCTCAGGCCCTGGGAGGAGAAGGTGCGGGCCATCCTACCACCAGTGAGCGTCTATGGACTAGAAAACATCCCAGACCCTGGTGAGTACACAACAAATGTACACAATATTGTGCGGCAATACACACACATCACTGTCAAGGGGAGAGTCAAACCATGCACCCTAAGCAAATACACACCAACCAGAACAGAATCATCCCAAAATGTGTATGTCAGTCAGATAAACACAACACATGCCATCTCATAGTGATATGTAACTGTGTCATCACATGTACAAACACAACTACAGCTAGGCAGTGGCACAAATATAACTAACAAACACATCCAGACATGTAGCCACCACTACAACACCACCTCACAGTGAAGCCCACTGAAAGGAAGGAATCCTGTGTATGCTGGGCAAGTCAGTGTAGCCAATAGCATCATGGGAGTCGTAGTCACAGATATTGCCCACCCTCACAATGCCCACATCAACACCACCATGAACCATGCTCACATCACAGGGAGTGGAAAACAACTGACAAGATGGCTGACACTGGCTACTGCTGTGGGGAGCACAAGGACCTGCTGGCAACTGTGCACCAACCAACAGCAGGACACCACTGACTGACATCCTGAAAGAAAACTTGCACTCCCTGCAACGGAAGCACATTCCGTGGTGGAGAATCTGGCTGGGTGGGAAGGAGGACTGACAGCACTGACCATAGTTACCAGCAGCTCCACTCACACACACCCCTAACACAAACTCCACACAACTCACCTGGGAGAATGCATTGCCTCACACTCTAATCAAATATCCCACAAAGAACCACAACCCTGGGTCATGCAGTGTGAAGCACAGGGACACACATGGGACTTGTAGCAAAACTAACCCCAGGATAACACTGTCAGCCATCTTGTCAGCACAGGCACACAACCCCACAGGGAAGCAGAGTCAAAAGGAAGGAAGCACGGGCATGCTGGGAAGTGGGGTGGAGGCAATAGCATGATGGGAGTGGTAGTCACAGATATTGGTCACCCCCACAACTGTCCCATCAACACCACCCTGAACCATGCGCACATCACAGGAAGTGGAAAAGAACTGACAAGATGGTCGCTACCTTGCCAGGTAGGTCGCTCCCCCGCCACACAGCTCCGCCTGTGTTGTCCTGCCCGCTGCTGCTGCTGGTAAGCTCGCCCCTCTGCTGTTGCCTCGGTGCCCGTTTTGCTTCTGTTCCCCTCGTGCCCCCATTCTGTGTGTCCATTTTTTACCTTCTGTTTCCCCTCGCTGCCCCCATTTCTTGTGTCCATTTTGCCTTCTGTTTCCCCTCGTGCCCCCATTTCTTGTGCCCATTTTTGCCTTCTGTCACCCCTCGTGCCCCCATCTCCTGTGTCCATTTTTGCCTTCTGTTTCCCCTCGTGCCCCCATTTTGCTGTGCCCAACTTTGCCTTCTGTACCCCACGCCGCTGCGTCCCCTGCGGCCCCGCCCCCCTGACTGCCCATTCGCTGCCCCTGCCTCCCGCCTCCCAGCTGCTCCTCCCTCCCAGCTCCCCATATATGGCGGCCGCTGCGCGGTGAGGAGAGCGACCCTTGACCTTGCCAGGTAGGTCGCTCCCCCGCCACACAGCTCCGCCTGTGTTGTCCTGCCCGCTGCTGCTGCTGGTAAGCACGCCCCTCTGCTGTTGCCTCGATGCCCGTTTTGCTTCTGTTCCCCTCGTGCCCCCATTTTGTGTGTCCATTTTGCTTTCTGTTTCCCCTCGTGCCCCCATTCTGTGTGTCCATTTTTTGCCTTCTGTTTCCCCTCGCTGCCCCCATTTCTTGTGTCCATTTTGCCTTCTGTTTCCCCTCGTGCCCCCATTGCTTGTGTCCATTTTGCTTTCTGTTTCCCCTCGTGCCCCCATTCTGTGTGTCCATTTTTTACCTTCTGTTTCCCCTCGCTGCCCCCATTTCTTGTGTCCATTTTGCCTTCTGTTTCCCCTCGTGCCCCCATTTCTTGTGCCCATTTTTGCCTTCTGTCTCCCCTTGTGCCCCCATCTCCTGTGTCCATTTTTGCCTCCTGTTTCCCCTCGTGCCCCCATTTTGCTGTGCCCAACTTTGCCTTCTGTACCCCCTGCCGCTGCGTCCCCTGCGGCCCCGCCCCCCTGACTGCCCATTCGCTGCCCCTGCCTCCCGCCTCCCAGCTGCTCCTCCCTCCCAGCTCCCCATATATGGCGGCCGCTGCGCGGCTGCGCCGCCGGCGCGCCTTCGGGCAAGCCCGTCTGCGCCCGTCCGCGCCTGGACCGCGCCCAGCGCCAGAACCCCTGGGCCGCGCGCCCCCCTCTCCAGCCTCGCGGACCGACGCCGTTACGATGCCACCACACTCCACGCTCTCAACCCCGGACGGACACACAACTGCTTCAAGGCCGCCCCGAAACGCACACATGGCCCCTTCACCTGCCGGAACTGCAGCTACACCAGCCTCAGAGCCACCGAAGCGCCCGCCAAGAAGGACCTCAACCACCTCCGATGCATCCTACTGAACACCCACTCCGCACGCAAACACGCCGTCGAGCTCTGGGACCTGCTCGACACATCATCACCAGACGTCGCCTTCCTGACAGAGACCTGGATGAACGACTCCTCCGCACCCGACATCGCCATAGCCATCCCAGACGGCTATAAGATCACCCGCAGAGCCCGCGTCAACGGAGTAGGAGGAGGAATCGCCATCGTCCACAAGAACTCCATCAGGGTCTCGACCAGCACCGATGACTTTTTCTGCACCGCCGAACACATGCACTTCCAGATCCACACGGACCCCAACACCACCCTTAGAGGCACCCTTGTCTACAGACCCCCTGGGCCCCGACCCCAGTTCAGCGACTGCATCGCCGACTTCATCAGCACGCACGCCCTGACCTCTACCGACTACATCCTCCTCGGAGACCTGAACTTTCACCTGGAGAACAACAACGACAGCAACTCCACCACCCTGATCGACAACCTCGCCAACCTCGGACTGAGACAGCTCGTCACAACACCGACTCATTCCGCCGGCCACACGCTCGACCCCGTCTTCTCCTCAAGCTCCCACGTCTCCTTCAGCCACACCACGGAACTCCTCTGGACCGACCACCGCTGCATCCACTTCACCTTCCAGAAACCCACCACACACCACCGCACCCAACAGATCCCACGCCGCTGCTGGAGCAAAGGCACCGAAGACCAACTACGGGCAAACCTCGCTCTCAGCCCTCCCTCCGACCCATCCAACACCGACGACGCTGCCTGCAACCTCAGACGATGGATAGCCGACTGTGCCAACACCCTCGCCCCGCTGAAAAACTCACCTACAGCGACACCACCAAAAGAGCCAGCTGGTTCACCCCGGAACTCCTAGCTTCCAAGCGTACCTGCCGGAAACTTGAGAAGAAATGGCACAGTGATAAGACACCGGACAGCCAGGCAGCCCATAAAGACGCCATCCGTAACCACCACCACCTCATCAGGTCCGCCAAGAGAATCTCCTTCAAAGACCGCCTCGACAACAACGCACACAACAGCAAGGAGCTCTTCAACATCGTGAAGGAACTCTCCAACCCCAGCTCCAACACCAACGACATCCCGCCGTCGCAAGCCCTGTGCGATTCCCTCGCCACCTTCTTCCACCGCAAGATCGCCGACATCCACGACAGCTTCAACACCCAGACAGCCCCCACTAAGATAGATACACCAGACACGCCGCACACCATCGACCATGACCCCTTGCCAGCCTGAGCCAGCGTGAACATCGATGACACCATCAAGACCATGGGCACAATACACTCCGGATCCCCGTCAGACCCTTTCCCGCACCACATCTTCAACAAAGCCAGCAGCTCCATCGCACCCCACCTGTGCAACGTTATCAATCTCTCCTTCGAGACCGCGACCTTCCCAGAGAGCTGGAAACACGCAGAGATCAACGCCCTACTCAAAAACCCCAAGGCGGACCCAAGAGACCTCAAGAACTTCCGGCCCATCTCCCTGCTTCCGTTCCCAGCCAAGGTCATCGAGAAGATTGTCAACAAACAGCTAACCCGATACCTCGAAGAAAACAGCATCCTGGACCCATCCCAATCGGGGTTCCGCAGCAACCACAGCACTGAGACTGCCCTCATCGCCGCCACCGACGACATCAGGACCCTGCTGGACAACGGTGAGACCGCAGCCCTCATCCTGCTGGACCTCTCCGCCGCCTTCGACACTGTCTGCCACCGCACTCTACGCGCACGCCTCCACGACGCAGGGATCCGAGACAAGGCCCTGGAATGGACCACCTCCTTCCTCGACGGCAGAACCCAGAGAGTCCGCCTCCCACCTTTCCGATCCGAAGCCTCCGAGATCATCTGCGGCGTACCCCAGGGATCTTCCCTCAGCCCAACACTGTTCAACATCTACATGGCCCCGCTCGCACGCATCGCCAGACAGCACGATCTCAACATTATCTCCTACGCCGATGACACTCAACTGATCCTCTCCCTCACCAAGGACCCCCTCGCCGCCAAATCCAATCTCCATGAAGGAATGAAGGCGGTCGCCGATTGGATGAAGATCAGCCGACTAAAGCTGAACACGGACAAGACAGAGGTCCTCATCCTCGGCTCCAACCCCTCAGCCTGGGATGACTCCTGGTGGCCAACGACGCTGGGAGCAGCCCCGACACCCACCGACCACGCACGCAACCTGGGAGTCATCCTCGACTCAACGCTCTCCATGGCTAAGCAAGTCAACGCAGTCTCCTCCTCCTCCTTCAACACCCTCCGCATGCTTCGCAAGATCTACAGGTGGATCCCGACAGACACAAGAAGAACAGTCACCCAGGCCCTCGTCAGTAGCAGACTTGACTATGGGAACGCCCTCTACGCGGGAGCCCCGGCCAAGCTCATCAAGCAACTTCAACGCATACAAAACGCCTATGCACGTCTGATCCTCGACATACCACGCCACAGCCACATCACCCCCCACCTGAGGAACCTGCACTGGCTCTCCGTCGACAGGAGGATCTCCTTCAAACTCCTCATCCACGCACACAAGGCACTCCACAAGACTGGCCCAGCCTACCTCAACAGACGACTCTTCTTCTACGTCCCCAACCGCCAGCTCCGCTCCGCCGACCTCTCCCTCGCCACCGTCCCTCGCATTCGAAGAACAACCACCGGCGGCAGATCCTTCTCACACCTCGCCGCCAAGACCTGGAACACCCTTCCACTAAGCCTACGACAGACCCAAGACCTGCTGACCTTCAGGAGGCTACTCAAGACCTGGCTGTTCGACTAGTAGCAGCACCCCTCCCCCCCCTTTTCTCTCCCCAGCGCCTTGAGACCCTCGCGGGTAGGTAGTGCGCTCTACAAATTCTGTGATTGATTGATTGATTGATGGCTGACACTGGGTACTGCTGTGGGGAGCACATGGCCCTGCTGGGAACTGGGCACCAACCAACAGCAGGACACCACTGTCAGCCATCTTGCCATTGCTCTCACACTCACACACAGTGAAGTCCACCCAATAGCAAGTAAGTATGGGCATGCTGGGAAGTGGGGTGGAGGCAATAGCATGATGGGAGTGGTAGTCACAGATATTGGTCACCCCCACAACTGTCCCATCAACACCACCCTGAACCATGCGCACATCACAGGGAGTGGAAAAGAACTTACAAGATGGCTGACACTGGGTACTGCTGTGGGGAGCACATGGCCCTGCTGGGAACTGGGCACCAACCAACAGCAGGACACCACTGACTGACATCCTGAAAGACAACTTGCACTCCCTGCAATGGAAGCACGTTCCATGGTGGGATATCTGGCTGGGTGGGAAGGAGGACTCACAGCCCTGACCATAGTTACCAGCAGCGTTTCTCACACACACCCCTAACACAAACTCCACACAACTCACCTGGGAGAATGCATTGCCTCACACTCAAATCAAATATCCCACAAAGAACCACAACCCTGGGTCATGCTGTGTGAAGCACAGGGACACACATGGGACATGTAGCAAAACGAACCCCGGGATAACACTGTCAGCCATCTTGTCAGCACAGGCACACAACTCCACAGGGAAGCAGAGTCAAAAGGAAGGAAGCATGGGCATGCTGGGAAGGGGGGTGGAGGCAATTGCATGATGGGAGTGGTAGTCACAGCCCAACATCCCCCACCCACATGGCCCAGCAAGCTCACACCCAAGCATGCACACCTCACAGGGAGTCAAAAGCCACTTCAAAGATGGCTGACACTGGTGCTCAGTTGTGGGGAGCACATGGCCCTGCTGGGAACTGGGCACCAACCAACAGCAGGACACCACTGTCAGCCATCTTGCCATTGCTCTCACACTCACACACAGTGAAGTCCACCCAAAAGCAAGTAAGTATGGGCATGCTGGGAAGTGGGGTGGAGGCAATAGCATGATGGGAGTGGTAGTCACAGCCCAACATCCCCCACCCACATGGCCCAGCAAGCTCACACCCAAGCATGCACACCTCACAGGGATTCAAAAGCCACTTCAAAGATGGCTGACACTGGTGCTCAGTTGTGGGGAGCACATGGCCCTGCTGGGAACTGGGCACCAACCAACAGCAGGACACCACAGTCAGCCATCTTGCCATTGCTCTCACACTCACACACAGTGAAGTCCACCCAAAAGCAAGTAAGTATGGGCATGCTGGGAAGTGGGGTGGAGGCAATAGCATGATGGGAGTGGTAGTCACAGATATTGGTCACCCCCACAACTGTCCCATCAACACCACCCTGAACCATGCACACATCACAGGGAGTGGAAAAGAACTGACAAGATGGCTGACACTGGGTACTGCTGTGGGGAGCACAAGGCCCTGCTGGGTACTGTGCACCAACCAACTGCAGGACACCACTGACTGACATCCTGAAAGACAACTTGCACTCCCTGCAATGGAAGCACGTTCCATGGTGGAATATCTGGCTGGGTGGGAAGGAGGGCCGGATGTCAACCAAATACAACCAATGCAGACCAGGTACACACCCCAACATTCATATAGAAATGCCCAAAGTATGCAGGACAATGTGCTACACCAATATCAACCTCTGACTGTGACAACTTAGGACAATGCAATGTACAGGCCCGCATCCAGAGGTACAGTCACAACTGTCAGGTGTGTCAACCATTGATGCCTGCAGAAACATAACATACATTGTGTGTGTCTCCCAAAAACAGGTGATGATGGGGACACAGCAGCAGACGCTGAGGAGTCCCCGTCCCAGGCTCAAGGGGAAATGGAGCTCACTGGTGTGGAACAGCCTCAGCCCTCCTCGGATGACGAAGACCTACCTGGCACCTCCGGAGCAAGTCATCATGCAGCACCAGCAGGACCACCAGCTGCACCCCCTGCACCCACCCCTCCAACGACTGTCAACACACATACCACCCCTGCCGACATGGACAGACCAAGGAGCACCACCACCACCAGCACAGGGACCCTGGACCAACGTGGGGCTCTGGACACCAACACCACCAACAACCCCCAAGGGGGCCCAGGGTCACCTGTGCGTGCCACCTCAGGTACTGCACGTGTCGCCAGGGGTGGTGGGAGGGGTGGGAGACATAGGTCGCTGAGCGCAGAGGGGTCTGGACTGCATGATGACCCACAACTGGTACGCATAGCTGATGCGTACCAGTCCAGCACCGGAGACCTCAGCCAGGCAGTGGGGCTCCTCAGGACATTAAACAGCAGCAGGCTGCCCATCATGCATGCTTGGACTTACACATGTCCCGCGTGGAGTCCAAGTGGGACACACTGCAAAAGATGACGGCTGTGCATAGGGACATATTACAATGCCTCCGCCAGATGAGCAGCAACCAGTCAACACCTCCCTGTGTGCCCACAACATCTGGTGCTGAAACAACTGCAACTGCCACAGGGAGGGAGGATGACTCTGGTGGAGAGTCCCCTGCACCGCAGCAGCCTGCACTTGAGGGTCTCCCCCCAAAGAAGAGGGGTCGTCCGAGGAGGGGCAACTGAGAGGCCGATGGCCATGTGCAAACCCCAGGAAGCCAAAACCTGTTCTGGATAATCACCTTTGTGCGCAAACTGTTCACCCTGTTGACTGCAACACAACTCCCTCACATGACATGGGGAGTAAAAGTTGTACCAATGTATCAGATGACTGTGGACTTTATTCAGGACATTTCTGCTACCAGGACTTCCAATTCATCTAGGAACTTTGGATTGCAATCAAAATGTACAGCACCCACCATCCTGTGCACTATACACACACATGTATGACAATAAACACACTAATACACCATACCTGCCTCTGTTGTGATTCCAACGTGGTTTCTGTCATGGAGATGATGACCTGCGAAATTACACTGTGCATGCTAACTGCTACAGCATGTACAACACAGGCATGTGAGTCATGGCAACGTGACACATATGAGGGAGACACACCACCAGGGCTACACAACATATACACACCTAGGCCATCTGACTCATCGCCTACACTGATGTTGCCAGGAAATACGGTGCAATGCACAGACACAACACCTATTCACAGTCTTTGTCAACTAGCCCACTGGTGCAGTAAGCAAATGTCAGTCAGATGTGTGACCACAGACAACGCACATCACAAAGTGAAGCACAGGTTTATTACACATTTGCAACATGTTGTAACCACTACAGATGCAAGGTAATCCCACCTGGCAGCGGGCACACAGCCAACAAGTGTAGAAGGAAGGAAGTCCATGGGTGTGGCGCACATCACCTGTAGGGACACGACAGCTACCACCCTGGAAGTCGAATCACGGTGTCGGGGATCACAGTTGACCAAACGACTCTGAAAGTACCCTGTGAAGGACAGAAATGAAACACAGTCAAAAGCACTGAAGAACAGGACAGAACTGCAATACTCATGCCCAATACATGTCACAAGATACCCACCCAGAACCAAGTTAGTATGTCAACACTGTTGGGGAGTACAGACTACCTGTAAGGACACATCGCTATACGCATACAGTCATGTAGCACATGGCCACACTCAAACAGCACCAGAGCACCACCAACACATATCATGCATACTCACATCATTGACATGACATCTCTGGATACTCACATTCAGCTGAATAAGTTGGTGATGAGCTGTGTGCGTACATCACCATCATCATCATCATCATCATCACTGGCATCGTGGTCCAGGCCAGGATCCTCCACAGGTGGCGGATGTTGGTCATCGTCATCCAGGATGAGAGGCAACTCCTTCCGCACTGCCAGGTTGTGTAGCATGCAGCAGACGATGATAATCTTGCACACCTTTGCTGGGGCATATGGGAGGGCCCCTCCTGTCTTGTCCAGGCAGCGGAAGCGGCTCTTCAGGAGACCAAATGTCCGCTCAATCACTCTCCTGGTCCGACCATGTGCCTCATTGTAGCGCATCTGGGCTGGTGTCACAGGGTTCCTGAGGGGCGTCAGCAACCACGGCATGTTGGGGTATCCAGAGTCACCTACATACAGACAATTGCACATTAGCTGAGTTGGAAAAGAGGGTAGAACACTACATTGCAGAACACACACAATGGTACAAAGTCAGTACACACCAACAAGCCAGGCACGCTGGTTCCGCATCTGTGACATCATCCTCAGGATGCGACTACTCCTCATCACGTAGGCATCGTGTGCAGAACCGGGTAACGGGCACACACGTGTGAGATGCTCATATCTGCAAGACATACCACCAGTGCATTGACCGAGTGGTAGTGTTTGCGGTTCCTGTATGCCTGCTCTTGGGCCTGAGGTGGTACCAAAGCAACATGTGTCCCATCAATGGAGCCAATGACATGCGGCATCCTCCCCAGGGCATAGAAGTCACTCTTCACGTCAGTGAGTTGTTGGAGTCTAGGGAAATAGATGTACTGGTTCAGGTATATCAACATAGCCTCCAAAACATCGCGGAGCACACGGCTGAACATGGTCTGTGACATCCCACCAGCAGTCGCCACAGTGTGTTGAAAGGTACCGGTGGCAAAGAAGTGTGGGGCTGCCATCACCTTCACCTTGGGGGTCAGCGCTGTAGGGTATGTCCGGCCAGCTTGCAAATGTGGGGCCAACCGCACCGTCAATACCTCAATCAGCGGCCTGGTGAAGCGGTACCGTCGGATGCAGTCCCGTTTCACCATGGTTGCAAGGTCAGGGAATGGTCTATGGACAGCTGGTGCCCTGCAGTGCATAGGTGAAGAAAGAAAGATTGTCAGTCACCCCACATATGTGGCATTGACCATACTCAATATCACATGATACATCATTATGAGGCACAAGTACATGATGTGTGCAGTTCCGTAAGGACATGTATGGCACATACATGGCCAACATCTAACATCACAGTTCAACAAGTGGCATCAACAAGTCCCAGGTTGTGCCATGGGATATCATGAGGCCGTGTCACAGTTCCCATCTCCTGCTGCCACGTTCCAAACACACCCCACAGTGACATGTGAGGACAGATGTGCCCCAGGCATCACAGCTCAACGACAGGTAGATTCCCAGGGACCCTGTATTGCCACATGGACACTGGCATGACATGGTGTATCAAGAATACACCACAGCAATACAACCATGAGCCCCACAGGTAGTGGTCCCTGTTGCCTTGGCAGGACAGACATGGACTTCTGTGACACACACACGCACAACATCAAAGTCCATGTGGCAATATGTGGAGACTGACTCCCATTGTGCACATGGAATCAGAGACATTCTAAACACAACATGCACACAGACTGTGGAGGACCATCACTATTGTGGCAATGGGTCACCCTGGGACGTACATACCGTCCCACATGGTACTCAGGGGGTATGTGACATGACATACACATACACCACCGTGAAATGTGACCATGCCACATGCTCAGAAATGAACAGTTGCACATCGCAGTGGTCATGTACACGAAACACCAAGGATTCTGTCCCCATGAACACGTGCACAGCCTGGGAGTGGCTGCCCCCAAGTGACACCCACAGAACAACATGTTCACCCCCATACACGGAATAGGTAATGCAGCCTTACATGCCTTAGGATACAGTGTGGACAGGCTGTGGTGTTGTAGATGTGCCCCTCACTCCCTGGGAAGTATATGTGGCTGGCATATGTTCACCTGTGACAGGCATGGTGACATATGCCAGTGACTTGTACAGTGACACGTTGAACAGCAATGGACCGATCGGTGCGCACACATTGGCCATTGCATTCAATGTGAGCGGGTACGCGTTGTATCCCGGGTACGCGTTGAACAGCAATGGACCGATCGGTGCGCACACATTGGCCATTGCATTCAATGTGAGCGGGTACGCGTTGTATCCGCAATACGCGTTGAACAGCAATGGGCCGATCGGTGTGCCCGGCCGTCCCATTGCATTCAATGTGTGCGGGTATGCGTTGTATCCGCAATACGCGTTGAACAGCAATGGACTGATCGGTGTGCCCGGCCGGCCCATTGCATTCAATGTGAGCGGGTACGCGTTGTATCCCGGGTACGCGTTGAACAGCAATGGGCCGATCGGTGTGCCCGGCCGGCCCATTGCATTCAATGTGTGCGGGTACGCGTTGTATCCGCAATACGCGTTGAACAGCAATGGACCGATCGGTGTGCCCGGCCGGCCCATTGCATTCAATGTGAGCGGGTACGCGTTGTATCCCGGGTACGCGTTGAACAGCAATGGGCCGATCGGTGTGCCCGGCCGGCCCATTGCATTCAATGTGTGCGGGTACGCGTTATATCCCGGGTACGTGTTGAACAGCAATGGACCGATCGGTGTGCCCAGCCGGCCCATTGCATTCTATGTGAGCGGGTACGCGTTGTATCCCGGGTACGCGTTGAACAGCAATGGACCGATCGGTGCGCACACATTGGCCATTGCATTCAATGTGAGCGGGTACGCGTTGTATCCCGGGTACGCGTTGAACAGCAATGGACCGATCGGTGCGCACACATTGGCCATTGCATTCAATGTGAGCGGGTACGCGTTGTATCCCGAGTGCAGCGTTGAACAGCAATGGGCCGATCGGTGTGCCCGGCCGGCCCATTGCATTCAATGTGCGCGGTACGCGTTGAACAGCAATGGACCGATCGGTGTGCCCGGCCGGCCCATTGCATTCAATGTGAGCGGGTACGCGTTGTATCCCGGGTACGCGTTGAACAGCAATGGACCGATCGGTGTGCCCGGCCGGCCCATTGCATTCAATGTGTGCGGGTACGCGTTGTATTCGCAATACGCGTGGAACAGCAATGAACCGATCGGTGCGCACCCATTGGCTATGGCCTGGCCTGGCAACGGACGCGTTTTCAAATCTTGAACGAGTCTGATGCTGGAAATTCAGTTGGTCACCCACAACAATGTTGCAAATTCATGGGTGTCATGAAGTTGAAGTTTTGAAGGATGCTGTGGGCGTGTGTAAGTGGTGCAATTCCATGGATTGGCCAGATTCAGAAGATGCAAACGACTTGGACCTATCACTTTGGACACATGGGACAGTATCTGCCTCTGCAGCACACATATAATGCTGGCTGTTCCCCTGAGAGCTCACTTGCCTGCACTACATGCTCCAGGACGACATCTGCGACCACCACTGCTGCTGTATCTGCACCCTCTGGACCCTGCAATGGCACGTACTGTGGAGAGAACCCCAGCCTTCAGCACTGAGGAGAACCAGGCCCTGCTGGATGGCCTCCTTCCACTGTACAGCAAGCTGTATGGGAAAGCAGGGGAGCAGGTGAGTGTGCTGTCCACTGCCTTACTAAATGTGCATGTTGTCTGACTAGCAAGGCTAACAGTCTGCACGCCACTGGCTAGCAGGCTCACTGAGTAGTTGTCACCCCCCATAGTGTGTAGTGACATGCACTGAACAGGTATAGTGCAGTGACAGTGCATTTAAACAAGGTTTTACTTCCCAGGCAATGATACCATGTAGTAACTGCTGGTATACTGTCCATAGCCATCGTTGCACTGCCTGTGTACATCATGTGCCCCTGTGATTGAGTGATGTATATCCAACTGTGTAATGCACGGATATGTTGCATGTGTAGTAATGGCATTCTCACTTTGTCATCCTCACAGGTTGATGCCCACCAGAAGCAGCAGATATGGCTGACCATCGTCCGGGCAGTGAGATCTGTGGGGGTCTACAAGCGCCGGTTCCGCAACTGCCAGAAGAGGTGGCAGGACCTTCGGGGCTGGACCCGGAGTATCGCACAGGTCCAGCTGAAGCTGTCGCCTCCTCGCAGGAGGGGCGGACACCGGACCCTGACCCCCCACATGCTCAGGATACTGGCGGTGGTCTTCCCTGATCTGGATGGGCAGCTGAAGGCCAGAGAGCAGCAAGGAGGGGGTGAGTCCATGACTGCATTGTGAACTTTGTCTGCCATGCTATGTGCTCTCCTCTGGCCTGGTTAAACTTCCACAGTACATCAGTCATGTGCTCCAGGACCCATGTCCCTCAATTGTGCACTGCCCACTCCTCATCTGATACCCAGGTGTGGCCCTTGCAGTCAGGGAATTGTGTCACTTGGGTACTGTGTCCTTGCAGTTTGCTTGACTCAAGGTGGGGGACAGCATCTGTTCCCCTAACTCTGTGGTGGGCATCATGGGTGGGTCCATTGCTTACACAATGCCTGTGTTCTGACATGTAATCTGCGTGTCACTTTGATATGTGGTCCAATTGCTGAGCTGATCCACCACATGTGCCTGGGGTATCTGGCACACACCCATGCTGCGGGTGGGAACAATGTTTGGGCCCCAGGAGTGTGTATATTACGTGTGTCACACATACTTAGCCAGCTGCCTACTGTCCAGGGCTCATCCCTCATTCATGTGGGGCAGGACAGTCATGCCTACTCCAGGCCATACAATACACTCTGTACTCCCACTCCATGTATCAGCTGACACGTTGTGCTCAGTGATATGTCCCCTCAAGTGTCTGCCTCTGTGTCAGTGTGCTGTGGCTTCGTTGTCAGGACTGCTGGGGTGTTTCTCGGTTGGGGCTCAGCATGCCACCGGAGATGTGACCATAGGAGACGATACTTGTGTGACACATAGGTGTTTGCTCACCTGACCGTGCAGACTGGGGTATGCGAATGTGAAGTTCAGGCAGCTGTTTCCCATTCACAGCAGATTGTGAGGTGCTCAGGTTCAGAGGGTTGTGTTACAGGTCTCCCATATGTCCAATCGGTATGACCTGGACAGATAAGGGTTCAGATGATGTGGTGTGTGGGGGATGTACATGTGCACTTGTTCAGCTCCAGGACTTGCATTCCCCATGACCTACTATTGTGACACAGTGCAGAGTGTTGTTGTCTGGCTGCCCTGCCCATGTGACTGGAGACAGTGATGTATGACTTAGCAGGCATGCCTGTGCCATGGCATGTAACTTCCTATGAGTGATCCTGCAGGGGAGTGACATGTGCTACTTGCACACCATTGTGGCAATGGCTATCAGGACATGGGTGCATCATGGTGTCTGTCGCTGGTATGCATCACATGCATTTCATATTTGACTCTGGGCATCCCTTTCATCCGGACACCTGTACTGACTCAGTGGCAAGAGTTGTGATGTGTGCATGTTCACATGCTTCACCGTGTTTTCTGCACTGTCCAACTACTGTGTAGGTGGTGCATGTGTCCACACTGGGGTATTGCCATCCAACAGACACCAGACAGATGGGTGCAAGGCCAGGAGGGATGTGAGTGCCATGGTTGACCATCAGACTGACAATTGGCTTCTCCTATTCTAATTGGGCACTTTTGGCAATGTTCAACTAAGGATGCCAGGGCTTGCTCTGTAATGTGCTGTACTTACTGTGGTGTGTGCGTTCGGTGCAGGTGACTGATGTCTGTCTGTTTCCCTATTGTTTGCAGATACATCCACGGCCACAGGAGGGGACAGCTCCATGGACCAGGAGGAGCCACAGAGCCAGACTGGGTCAGCAGCCGAGGAGTGGTCGGAGGGACCCAGTGGCACGGAGGGCGAGGGAGCCACACCGAGGAGTCCTCAGCACCATCCACCTCAGCTGAGGACCACAGCAGCTCGGAGGATGACTCCCTTGTGGATGCGGGTGTCAGCAGCCACCACACCCCAGCTAGTGTTGCTGTCTCCGCCACCACCACCACCACCACCACCACTGCCCTCCCTTCGGCGCCCATTCCCGAGGTCCGTGGAGGCTCCCATGTTCGGGAGCGTGTCTCCTTCGGGCCAGGCACCGCACCCCCTGCCCCTGTGTCCCCTGCTGCCCTGAGTGAGGAGTCTGTGTACCTCCTTCGCCAGCTCCATGTAGGGCAGACAGCGATGCTGAGTGTCCTCCATGCACACACCACTCTGTTGACTCAGCTGGTGTCGTTCATGGAGGGCATCTCATCGGGCATGTCTGCCCTACAGAGGGGCAATAGGTCCATGGACTCCTCCCTGACGGCATCAGTGTCCCTCCTCCAACAGTCCCTCGCCCCTCCTGCCTCTGCCCCATCCACACTCCCCAGCACCTTACCTGTCCCAAGCACACACACACCGGCACACACCAGCACAGACACGAGCAGCACACAGACACACACGCCACGAACAAGACGCACACGCACGCACAGTCAGGGGACTGAGACCACACTCACAGGGGATGGGGCCCAGGCACACACACACGCATCCACGAGCACTGCGCAGTCCTCAGTTGCCTCTCCCTCCAAAGCCCCCTCCCTTGCCTCACCTGCAACCCCAAAGACACAGCGGCTCTTCCTCAGTGACCTCGGCCTCTTCCCCTCCGATCCAGCTGATCCAGCATTCAGGGGGAAGAGGAAGCCCACCCACACAGAGCGGAGTGCCCCTTGCCCCCGGACACCCTCCCCAGGCGCAGACCGACTGATGCCCCCATCCGCAAGTCCCCCGGACCCGGAAGAGCAAGACCCCACCGCCGCCCTGCAGCTCAGGCACCAAGTCTCCTTCCTCCATCCCTCAGGCCCCCACTCCACAGGTGCCCCCACCACACCCTGCCCCAGGTTCCCCACCCACAGATACACCATCCCCAAAAAGATCAGGCCTTCTCCCCTGCCACTTGCTCTTCCGGCCCCACACCCCCGCTGCGCTTCTCTGTGCCACTGGTGTGGAGACGGTGTCCTCCCCCTCTGTCCTGCCCACCTTACCTGATCCCCATTCTCCTCCCCTGGAGGTAGGCACTGCAGTGGAGTCCACTACCACCCTGTCTGACTTGGGCACTGCAGTGGGGAATCTGTCCACTCCATCTGCACGGTCCACTGCAGTCGTGCCGGCACCCACACCATCTGAGTCATGCCCGCCAGTTGTGCCGGCACACACCATGTCAGACACCTCCACTGCAGTTGTCAGTGGCCCTCCAGCACCCACCACCCCTTCCCTGCCTCCTTCTGGTGAGCCCTGATCCTGTCCCTGCGGTGCCTGGCATGCCCCCCGTATGCCCTTCCGAGGGGATTGTCCCTGGTTTTAATCAGTGCAGGCATGCGTATGGTGGCATCTGCCACTGTCACCCTGTTTTGACTTTCAGGATGGACTGGCCATTGGCCTTTGTTTCTTTTTTTACTGGACTTCAAGTTTTGAACCCACATATGCTGAATAAAGCAACTTTCTGTTCTCTAGTGCTTTTGCTTCTGATGTACATGATGTTGATGATGCTAACCATGCCCTTGCTGCAGTGATGGGGATATTTGGTCTCATGAAAATGAAGTGTTACTGTGCAGGAACCCATGTGGTCCAGGGGGAATGTGTCCTATCCTGTGGTGTATCCATGTCATCCTTAGCAGCATCTGAGGGTGTCATGTTTTCAGTATTTGGCAATGGGATTTCCTACTTACATTAGCAATGTCACGTCTGTGGCTTCCACCCCTGCACATCTGTTGTGCTTGCCATTGTTCAATTTGTCTACTTCCCTGACCGTGTGGCCATCTCCACTGGACATGCAGGTTTGGGCATCAATGGGGAAGGACTCATCTGTGTTGTCAGTGCAACTTGCTATACATGTGTGTTGGATCTGTGCTGATGATTTCGTTGACACTCCCATGACCAGGCTGATGTGACGGGAGCCTTCATTTGGTGCTAATTGTTGACTGTGTGACCAAGTGTTCTGCTGACATGATGGAGCCCTACTGAGGCAACATATGGCACAGCTTTCCTCACACAGGAGTGGAGTCCCCTCATGGCAGTGTGTACTCCTGTGACATCGCCTGCGCCCAAGGTGTGTGTCGTATGAGCATGTCTGTGTGTTCAGTTCCATTTTGCTGTGCATGCTGGGATCCCTAGTGGTGTTCCTGTTTGTGATGCTTGCTGAGTTGACCTATGTTCCCCCAAAGTCTTCTCCCTGGGTTCTCTGTGATGTGGGTGCATGGCACATTACTGGTCATCAGGGTGTCAACCATAGGTGTGTTGGCCGTCAGGGCTGTGTTTGTGGGCAGACGCAGATGGGTCACAGTCAGGATTCCCCTTGGCACTTGTTGTTTACACCTGTCATGTGATTTCCAGTTTGTGTTAGCTTTCAGTGATTGTGACACGTTGTGTGTGTGACTGCTGGCACTCCTCAGGGTCAGGGCTGCAATGTTGGTAGTTGTCTATGTGTGTTGTTTGTGGGTGACCTTGGCTTCTTCATTGGTGTGGGACTGTGGCTGGGATCCCATTGGTTGGTGTGGTATTGGCGTCATGTCCATGTACAGCGTAGTGTGCAGTGTGTCAGACATTCAGGAGTCTTGTTGAGTGGCCATGTGTGATGTGTTTCTGCACCTTGGTTCCCACCACCACCCCTGGGATTGTCATGGGTGCATGTGCAATGTCACCAGTGCATGTGAGCTTCACTGCAGCACATTGTTGGAGGTCGAGGTGTGTGGTGTTAAGTGTGTGCAGATGAGAGTTGTTGCCCGGCTAGACCCCTGCCTCCATGTTGGCCTTGGCTTACTTGCCGTGCTGATTGATTTGTGCTTGTGTAGGTGTGATGGTAGTTTGTTGCTCAGGACACATGACTGTGGTTCACAGTGTGAACGACATCTAGCTTTGTCATCACAGTGGGATTGTAATGCAGCCCAGGGTCACCACATTGTGGGGACCCTGGGGGTAGTGCTGTGGTGTGTCTGTGTCTTGCTGTGTCAGTTGCTGTTCCTACATGCTTGTGTGACATGTGTGATTTGTGCTCCCTCTCATCTAACAATGCCTGATTGCCCACATAGGGTATTTGGATCCATGAGTTACCTTTGTGTGGCACTGTATGCACATCTGTGGAATTGGTATTCAGGCCTCCTCATGTGTTGTGTGGTTGCCTGGGGACACTGGCACCCCCCCCACCCTCACCTGTTGTGTTTGATGTGCAGTGTGGGTCTGCCTGTTTGTGTTTGTGCATCTGCACCACTGCATTGGCATATCTT
Organism: Calotriton arnoldi; assembly: GCA_963921515.1. Taxonomy (NCBI): domain Eukaryota; kingdom Metazoa; phylum Chordata; class Amphibia; order Caudata; family Salamandridae; genus Calotriton; species Calotriton arnoldi. Next base: position 58,967 of record CAWUFW010003159.1, read on the forward strand.
TGGTGTGCCATTGGCTGTATGTTGTTTGGTGGGTTTCCCCTGCTGTCCCTGGGACTCCTAGGTCATCAGTCAGCACATTGATCATTGTTTGTGTGTCCCATTGCTGCCATGGTATGGTATCTGTTCACCTCACATCTACAGTCTCCACAGGGTATCTGCATTTGTGTGCCCATTGGTGCAAATATGTGGGTCTGCATTCTGATGGTCACTTCTGTCATTGTGTCATTGATGAATGTTGACAGTGTCAGCCCCCATGGGTGATGTTTGTCTGCACATGGCCAAAGTTATGTCTTATTTGCACTGCAGTGTTTGCCTCCCCCAATCTATGTTGCTATGGGACACAAGCACTACTTTGCAACTGATGTGTTTGTTGTTCTGTGACCAGGAATCATCCATGCAGTTTGGCAGTTGCAGCTTTTTCAATGTCAACACTTACATTTTGGTCTCTGAGATGATGGGGGTTTGGACCCCATTGCCACAATGTTCAAGATGTGCTTAAGCTATGGGCCCCACACTTACATTTTGGTCACTGTGATGATGGGGGTTTGAACCCCATTGCCACAATGTTCAAGTTGTGCTTCAGCTATGGCCCCACACTTACATTTTGGTCACTGTGATGATGGGGGTTTGGACCCCATTGCCACAATGTTCAAGATGTGCTTCAGCTATGGGCCCCACACTTCCATTTTGGTCACTGTGATGATGGGGGTTGGACCCCATTGCCACAGTGGTCATGGTCTGCTTGCATTGTGGGGGCCACACACATTTATGTGTGGCACATGTGATAGGGGGTCACATTGTATGTTCAAAGTCATGTTCAGTGTTGTAGGCATTTGACACAGTCTACACACGCTTGTCATGGTGTTGGGAGGATGTCTTTATGTTGCATTGTTTATGTTGGTGTGTGCTTGTTGTGTCATGTATTAGCCATCCTGTGAGTGGGGGTGTTGTTGGTGGTAGGCATCCAGCCCCCATGGGTAGAGGTGGTAGTAGTGGTAGGCATCTGGCACACCCTGGGTAGAGGTGGTAGTAGTGGTAGGTATCCAGCCCCCCATGGGTAGAGGTGGTAGTAGTGGTAGGCATCTGGCACCCCCTGAGTAGGGGTGGTAGTGGTGGTGGGCATCTGGCACCCCCTTGGTAAGGGTGGTAGTAGTGGTAGGCATCTGGCACACCCTGGGTAGAGGTGGTAGTAGTGGTAGGCATCCAGCCCCCATGGGTAGAGGTGGTAGTAGTGACAGGCATCCAGCCCCCATGGGTAGAGGTGGTAGTAGTGGTAGGCATCCAGCCCTCCATGGGTAGAGGTGGTAGTAGTGGTAGGCATCCAGCCCCCCATGGGTAGAGGTGGTAGTAGTGGTAGGCATCTGGCACCCCCTGAGTAGGGGTGGTAGTGGTGGTGGGCATCTGGCACCCCCTGGGTAAGGGTGGTAGTAGTGGTAGGCATCTGGCACACCCTGGGTAGCGGTGGTAGTAGTGGTAGGCATCCAGCCCCCAATGGGTAGAGGTGGTAGTAGTGACAGGCATCCAGCCCCCCATGGGTAGAGGTGGTAGTAGTGGTAGGCATCCAGCCCCCCATGGGTAGAGGTGGTAGTAGTGGTAGGCATCCAGCCCCCATGGGTAGAGGTGGTAGTAGTGGTAGGCATCTGGCACCCCTGAGTAGGGGTGGTAGTGGTGGTGGGCATCTGGCACCCCTGGGTAAGGGTGGTAGTAGTGGTAGGCATCTGGCACACCCTGGGTAGAGGTGGTAGTAGTGGTAGGCATCCAGCCCCCATGGGTAGAGGTGGTAGTAGTGGTAGGCATCTGGCACCCCTGGGTAGTGGTGGTTGGCATCTGGCACCCCCTGGGTAGGGGTGGTAGTAGTGACAGGCATCCAGCCCCCCATGGGTAGAGGTGGTAGTAGTGGTAGGCATCTGGCACACCCTGGGTAGAGGTGGTAGTAGTGGTAGGCATCCAGCCCCCCATGGGTAGAGGTGGTAGTAGCGGTAGGCATCTGGCACCCCCTGGGTAGTGGTGGTTGGCATCTGGCACCCCCTGGGTAGGGGTGGTAGTAGTGACAGACATCCAGCCCCCCATGGGCAGAGGTGGTAGTAGTGGTAGGCATCCAGCCCCCCATGGGTAGAGGTGGTAGTAGTGGTAGGCATCTGGCACCCCCTGAGTAGGGGTGGTAGTGGTGGTGGGCATCTGGAACCCCCTGGGTAGGGGTGGTAGTAGTGACAGGCATCCAGCCCCCCATGGGTAGAGGTGGTAGTAGTGGTAGGCATATGCCACCCCTGAGTAGGGGTGGTAGTGGTGGTGGGCATCTGGCACCCCTGGGTAAGGGTGGTAGTAGTGGTAGGCATCTGGCACACCCTGGGTAGAGGTGGTAGTAGTGGTAGGCATCCAGCCCCCCATGAGTAGAGGTGGTAGTAGTGACAGGCATCCAGCCCCCCATGTGTAAAGGTGGTAGTAGTGGTAGGCATCCAGCCCCCCATGGGTAGAGGTGGTAGTAGTGGTAGGCATCCACCCCCCATGGGTAGAGGTGGTAGTAGTGGTAGGCATCTGGCACCCCTGAGTAGGGGTGGTAGTGGTGGTGGGCATCTGGCACCCCTGGGTAAGGGTGGTAGTAGTGGTAGGCATCTGGCACACCCTGGGTAGAGGTGGTAGTAGTGGTAGGCATCCAGCCCCCTTGGGTAGAGGTGGTAGTAGTGACAGGCATCCAGCCCCCCATGGGTAGAGGTGGTAGTAGTGGTAGGCATCCAGCCCCCCATGGGTAGAGGTGGTAGTAGTGGTAGGCATCCAGCCCCCCATGGGTAGAGGTGGTAGTAGTGGTAGGCATCTGGCACCCCCTGAGTAGGGGTGGTAGTGGTGGTGGGCATCTGGCACCCCCTGGGTAAGGGTGGTAGTAGTGGTAGGCATCTGGCACACCCTGGGTAGAGGTGGTAGTAGTGGTAGGCATCCAGCCCCCCATGGGTAGAGGTGGTAGTAGTGGTAGGCATCTGGCACCCCTGGGTAGTGGTGGTGGGCATCTGGCACCCCCTGGGTAGGGGTGGTAGTAGTGACAGGCATCCAGCCCCCATGGGTAGAGGTGGTAGTAGTGGTAGGCATCTGGCACACCCTGGGTAGAGGTGGTAGTAGTGGTAGGCATCCAGCCCCCCATGGGTAGAGGTGGTAGTAGTGGTAGGCATCTGGCACCCCCTGGGTAGTGGTGGTTGGCATCTGGTACCCCCTGGGTAGGGGCGGTAGTAGTGACAGGCATCCAGCCCCCCTTGGGTAGAGGTGGTAGTAGTGGTAGGCATCTGGCACACCCTGGGTAGAGGTGGTAGTAGTGGTAGGCATCCAGCCCCCCATGGGTAGAGGTGGTAGTAGTGGTAGGCATCTGTCACACCCAGGGTAGAGGTGGTAGTAGTGGTAGGCATCCAGCCCCCCATGGGTAGAGGTGGTAGTAGTGGTAGGCATCTGGCACCCCCTGGGTAGTGGTGGTTGGCATCTGGCACCCCCTGGGTAGGGGCGGTAGTAGTGACAGGCATCCAGCCCCCCTTGGGTAGAGGTGGTAGTAGTGGTAGGCATCCAGCCCCCCATGGGTAGAGGTGGTAGTAGTGGTAGGCATCTGGCACCCCCTGAGTAGGGGTGGTAGTGGTGGTGGGCATCTGGAACCCCCTGGGTAGGGGTGGTAGTAGTGACAGGCATCCAGCCCCCCATGGATAGAGGTGGTAGTAGTGGTAGGCATCTGGCACCCCCTGAGTAGGGATGGTAGTGGTGGTGGGCATCTGGCACCCCCTGGGTAGGGGTGGTAGTGGTGGTAGGCATCTGGCACCCCCTGGGTAGGGGTGGTAGTAGTGACAGGCATCCAGCCCCCATGGGTAGAGGTGGTAGTAGTGGTAGGCATCTGGCATCCCTGGGTAGGTGTGGTAGTAGTGGTAGGCATCTGGCACCCCTGGGTAGAGGTGGTAGTGGTGGTAGGCATCTGGCACCCCTGGGTAGAGGTGGTAGTGGTGGTAGGCATCTGGCACCCCCTGGGTAGGGGTGGTAGTAGTGACAGGCATCCAGCCCCCCATGGGTAGAGGTGGTAGTAGTGGTAGGCATCTGCCATCCCCTGGGTAGGGGTGGTAGTAGTTTTAGGCATCTGGCACCCCCTGGGTTGAGGTGGTAGTGGTGGTAGGCATCTGGCACCCCCTGGGTAGGGGTGGTAGTAGTGACAGGCATCCAGCCCCCCATGGGTAGAGGTGGTAGTAGTGGTAGGCATCCAGCTCCCCATGGGTAGAGGTGGTAGTAGTGGTAGGCATCTGGTACCCCCTGAGTAGGGGTGGTAGTGGTGGTGGGCATCTGGCACCCCCTGGGTAAGGGTGGTAGTAGTGGTAGGCATCTGGCACACCCTGGGTAGAGGTGGTAGTTGTGGTAGGCATCCAGCCCCCCATGGGTAGAGGTGGTAGTAGTGTAGGCATCTGGCACCCCCTGGATAGTGGTGGTTGGCATCTGGCACCCCCTGGGTAGGGGTGGTAGTAGTGACAGGCATCCAGCCCCCATGGGTAGAGGTGGTAGTAGTGGTAGGCATCTGGCACCCTCTGGGTAGAGGTGGTAGTGGTGGTAGGCATCTGGCACCCCCTGGGTAGGGGTGGTAGTAGTGACAGGCATCCAGCCCCCCATGGGTAGGGGTGGTAGTAGTGGTAGGCATCTGGCACCCCCTGAGTAGGGGTGGTAGTGGTGGTGGGCATCCAGGCCCCTATGTGTATATGTGGCATTGCTGATGGCCATCCCGCCCCTATGGTGCTGCTGTTGCTGGTGTGAGTAATTTCTGCATCCCTCTGTGTGTGTGTGATGTGTCGGGTACGTGTAGTTTATTTTTGTGGTTGGTGTCTGACTTATCTTCTGCGCCGTACGCGTCCGTGCCTGTTCCGGTAGTAGATGTAGAATATTGGTAGGATCGGCACGATGGGATTCATGGTTGGTTCGTCTCGTTCGTCTTTCTCTTTGCTTCGCCTCGTCCTCGTCGCTGGCGTGTTCGTCTCGTAGCCGTGGATCGTGTTGTGGCGCGAATCGGAGCTTATGTGCGCCTCTCCCGGATGCTTTGACGTGCCGTGCGTAGCGACGGGTTCGGCGCGTACGGAAAGCGCATCGTACTTGTCCGGCCGGACGGGGCTGCATTTTGGCTTCCGTGCGACTCGATTTTGCGTTTCCGGATCCGCCTCGGTCGGATGACAGGACCTGGATTGGGTGAGTACGACTGGGTCGGAATCTATGCAGTTGTGCGCATCGTACTTGCTCGTTTGGTATGATGTGCGGATCGGTCGGGAAACAGGCATTCGCCTGGCTTTTTTCCCGGCCGAATAGTGTTAGGTGCGCCTCTGACCGAGATCGGACTCGGCCCCTATATGGGAGAGTTCTTCCATATTACTAAGGCTTTAGATGTAGAATATGCTTACAAAAATAATTTAACATGTAGTTTGCAGGTTGAAGAAAAGGTATTTATAGATTTAGTAGAAAGTAGAAGGGAAAGTTTCCAGAGAAAAGCTGTTGAACAGAAGTCACAAGTTCCACCATGGGCTTTCAGGGAAGGAAATTATGAGAAAGGCGAAACCTACGCTGCAATGTCTCTGGACTGGCATCAGAAGGGAAAAATATGTTTGCTTAGAATGACGACTAATTATAACAATTATTTAATCGGTACTAGTGAGTGTGAGCATACTTTCCAAATTACTGGAGGATGGGGATTGAAGGGTGGAACTGATCCTGTGTTTCCGGGAATTTATTATGTGTGTGGTAAGAAAGCCTATTATAGGTTGCCTGCGCATTGGTATGGTAGTTGTTATGGATCACTGACAAAATATCGAAGGTCAAAAAATCGACCTACAAAAATATCGCAACAAAAATATCGATGTCAATAATATCGAAATCCTATCTACAACATGGTAAGTACAAAAATATCGAAAAAACAATATCAATGTCAAAAATATTGTTATCAAAAATATCGTTTTTTTTTGTTAAAAATAATATGTAAAATAAACTAAATAATACTTATAATTAAAATAAACATAGTTAAAAATATTTTATAATTTTTAAAATTAATAAGTAACATATATAATTAAATAAAACATTAATTAAACATATACATATAATATATAATATATATACTTACTTAATAATCAGTTTGAATAATTATTTTAATAAATTATAAGTTATTAAAAAATATTATAAATTACACATCATCTATACACATAAAACAATAACATAAATAAAAATTAAATAATTATGTATAACAAATTAAAAAAATTTTTTTACTTTTAATATTTTTAAAATTAATTATATACTATATTAACTAAAATAATACAAAAATATTAAATAGCGTAGGGAATAAAACTACTATTACAACCCCCAAAAAACAACATTAAGAAAAATGTTGGATAGCGTAGGGGTAAAATTACTATTCCCACTCCAGAGAGTGCAACAGTAGGGAAAGTGTTGGATAGCGTAGGGGTAAAAATTACTATTCCAACTCCAGAGAGTGCAACAGTAGGGAAAGTGTTGGATAGCGTAGGGGTAGAAATTACTATTCCCACTCCAGGGAGTGCAACAATAGGGAAAGCGTTGGATAGCGTGAGGGTAAAAATTACTATTCCCACTCCAGTGAGTGCAACAGTAGGGAAAGTGTTGGATAGCGTAGGGGTAAAAATTACTATTCCCACTCCAGAGAGTGCAACAGTAGGGAAAGTGTTGGATAGCGTAGGGGTAAAAATTACTATTCCAACTCCAGAGAGTGCAACAGTAGGGGAAGTGTTGGATAGCGTAGAAGTTACAAATAACATACTTATAAATAAATTAATTTTTTTAAATAATTAATGAATTATTAAATAACTCTAAACTATTTACCAATACCAATAAATAATTATTAAAAACATAATTACCAATAGAAAATTTATTAAAAATTGTATACATATATTTTTAAACAAGTAGAACACTTAACAAAAACACATATAACACATACATATTAAAAACATAACAAAATACATAACAATAATACAAATATCGATATTAGTAACATCGATATTAAAAATTCGATATTACTTACCTTAGGGTCGATATTCTGTCCATCGACATTCTGTCCCTTCGATATTCTGTCCCATCGATATTTTAACTTCGATATTATTGTATATCGATATATTATTTTTGATATTTTGACTGCTCACCAGTTGTTATTTTGCCATTGTCTTTCCAAAAGTCTATCATATGGATCGCAACAGTAACAGACTAAAAGAAATAAATCATGGACTACCACGTAACAAGAGAGCAAGTTTCTCAGAAATAGTAGGTGATATTTTTGGTGCACTGATACCATCAGTTGGAGTCGTTCTAAATTCGCACAAGATTCAGAAGTTATCCACAGTGATTGATCGTTTATCAACAGACACTGCTGGTGGTTTCTTAATGATTGACACAGAAATGGTTGCAATCAGATCAATGGTTTTGCAAAATCGACTTGCCCTTGATATCTTATTGGCAAAAGAGGGTGGAGGCTGTGGCATGTTGAAAATCCAACACTGCTGTACTTATATCCCGGACAAAAGTAAAGGAACTGAGGGATATATAAGAAATATTACGAAATTACATGAAGGCTTAACCCAACTGGAGGTTGACGGTGTTTGGGAGAAACTTGGTAAGAGATTCTCCTCTGTAGGTAAATGGTTTTCTACCTTTGGAAGTAGTTTATTAGAAAAAATAATAATGCCACTTATTTCGGTAGCCATAATAGTCTTAGTGATAATAACAACATATAAATGTTGTAAATGTAAGAGTGGGAAAAAGGAAATGACAGAATCGGAGAGTAAACAAAGAGTGAGAAAGAGAAAAAAAGAGGAAATTGAGCTAGAAGAATACTATAAAATGATGAAAGATATAGATGAAAGTGCCATAAAAAGAGGGAAGATTACAGAGTTTTAGATAAAAATGAAGATGGCACTCGGTATGGTAGGTATTTTATGATGGTTCCAGAAAGCCATCAGAGGGGGGATTGATGGAGCAGGGGTTCGAGAAAAGAAACCTGCTCGAATTAATACCCCCATAATACGTACTAACAGTAAGTAGTAATAGAAAATTAACGTGCACCTTACATGAACGCGAGGGGAAACTGCTTTGTGCATGCATGCACTAACGTAAGATAACGCATGAAAGAACTAAAACTGTATTTACATTATGCTTTGAAAGAAACGAGAAATAATGCATGACTAGGCCGCATGTGCATTTTGTAGTTTGCACGTTGCAGTTTGCTTTGAATTAATAAATAATATCGTTTTGCATAAGGCTGTGCAAGGAAAAACATTAAGAAGGGATAGTACAAAGGTGGATGGTAAACAGTGAAAACTACATTATCATATAATTAATGAATGTTCATTTTCCATTCGCTATAGTGGGCTGGATGAACTCCATTTTGCTTATGTTGTCAGAAGAAGGGAGTGGTGAACGATAGAGTGAATCTGATCTGTCAGAGGCAAGGCTAAAGCGCTGAGCACAGCAGAGGAGATGAAAGAGGGTGAAGGCCAATGTGATGATCATCTGCCAAACGACGTGACGGATTGTGGGATAGAAGGGCTTTTCCTGTAGACATTGCTCGAAAATGTATACAAATGTAACCTGTAACAGATCATGTGAATGTACAATGTATGAGGTGGTGGGAACGGGCATAAAACAAAGAATAAGCCCAAAAGTGAATGAAGTCACCATGGTGTGACATTCCACCCCCAAAGTCCACCAGTCAACTGTCTAGTTACGCTGAATGTTTCAACTGATGTGGGACGGACATGTAGGTTTTAGGGTATAACTGGGGTGCCTTTAGGGGTGTGGTTAGAATCGTAGGTGGAGAGGCTGAGAGAGGGGAGATGAGTCGCAGTTCGTCAGTTTTGCAGAGAGGCCTAGCTGTTCCTGTCCTGTCCTGATCCTGTCCCTGAAATCTTTGTCCCCTGACTCTATTTTAGGGGATCCCCACCACCACTTAGGCCTGAGGGGTGGTTTTCTCTACAAATCCGTTGGGTTTGTATTATTCTAACTCGTTCTTGCATAATTTACTTGCAAATGTATTTTTGTCTCTGAAACTTTTGTCTCTTCATCTATCCACTCCTTCATGCAACATTGTCATTTTTTGATTGATGAGTTTGTCTCCATTTGAATTACTGATGTTTTTCTCTCCCTTTGTGAGTTCATTGTTTGCATTTGTGACCGTATGCATTTGAGCATTTTATTCTATGATTTGAGATAAATCTATTAACTTCAACGAGAGTCTGTGTCTTATTTAGTTGATCAATTGTCTAATCAGATAGGGAGTATCATTACCATCAACTATTCAACTAATTGGTTCGTCGATCAAGTAGAGGAAAAGTTGATATATATATATATAATAAGAATTTTGGAAATGCCATATATGGATTTTAGAAGGATGAGAATACAATTTTTAGCAAATTGACCCCAGCGCATCATGGATTTGGGTGAGTGTGTATGGGCCATTGTTCTGCTATATTATTGAGTATTGATCCCTGATTAGGCATTGGCCGCGCGCTGGATCACAAGCAACGCCACGCTACACCCATGTAATACTCAAAATCTGCCTGCAATACTGATGTATGAGAAGCACTAAAACTCCAGCTCAGTGTTTCAGGACTTCTCATTGACCAGTGTAGTGGACATGACTCCTCAGTGAGTGCTGGAGAATCTTCCAGTTCAAAGACTGGTGTCTCTGACAGTCAGCTTGCCAGTTAGGTGAGGTTACATCACTTAAAGAAGTCTGCAATGAGCTGCTGGAAATACTGGGGGTCTGCCTTGGAAAGGAGTCTGCCCTACAAGCTGAAAAAGGGGTGCTGCGGGTATCCCTCCATTATGTGTCTCCCAGAGGAGAAGCCCAACCATAGCTGCCAGGTGGAAGAGCTGCTCAGAGAAACACACTGACCCTGCCAACTGAAGTGAGAAACGCACTGTGAGCAAAGAGGGAAACTCGTGCTGTACAGAAACTGTGGTGAGCCTCTGATGCTTGATGTGTGTCTCTGGTCCTCCTCCCTGGCTTGGAAGAGTTCAGTAGAGTAGGGAGAGTGGACTGCGGGGAGCTCTGATTGCACAGACCCATTTGTGATCTACCTGAGCCCTGGGGTGACCCCAGGAGACACTTCTCCAAAGAAAACTCAAACTGCAAATCAGCAATTGCAGCTGTGAACTGAAATGTGCCTTCAGCACTAACAAGTTGCCCCAAGATCTTCCAACCCCTTCAATGTGCCCCGGTATCCTACAGCATTAGCCCTAGGGGTATCTGTAGCACCCTACAAAATCCTTCCTCACCATTCTACAAGGATCTGTGGATGAGCTGTGCTATCGGTTTGGGTGGGGGCAGTTTGGGCCTGAGACTCTGAAGTCAAGAACTGCAGTTGTTAGCCAGTCTATCTGCAAACCATCTGCAGCCATCACAAGCAGTAGGGGAAGATGGGGCTGGGGGACGAGGACCTGTGACTACACTCAATGGCTGTGTGTCCAGAACTGAAACTGCTGCATTGCACCCAGGTAAACCCGCTCTTACTAGCAGGGGCATCAACTGAGAGGCCGCTGAGCCTGAATTAGATGAGTTCAGGGGCCAGTACAATCCCAGAAGCATTCAGACACTGACCTCCGGGTCTCTGGCCACAAAGGAAGATGGCCACTAAGCCTCAGTGGGTCGGAATCCATCTAGATTTTCTGCATTCCGTGGATTATTTCTGCCACTATTAGAACTACCGTAGAACTTGAACTCTTGCATTCCGCAGGCTACCATGTAATCTAGTACTCTGTCTTGTTAAAGCAAAAGCACTGGCTGGAATTTTTTTATTGAGTGTTATAATATAAATTGTTCTATTCTGAGTCTCTAACCCTACTCTACCTCCCTGAATAAGCCTTTGGCTACTTGCCTCACTGTGTGGAGTTTCGAATGGGGTACATTTGGTGCTCAGTTATCAGTGTCTTCTATAGGCTGGCGCTAGGACGGTCTGGGTCACCTCTATTTAAGCCCAAATGCCCCTGTGTGCCACAGGAGTCCCAAAACTGGCACATATTTACATGACACCCACAAAGAAAAACACAAATCCTTAATGAGCATTATCCCAGAAAATGAATCCAAACAGAGGAGAGACAACAGTGATTGAATGACTGTAATCAGGTGATATCGTATCCACCCCTAATTGCTGCATTGGCTACCTGCATTCAATGTCTGGTACTCTCTTTCACGCTTGTACCAGAGGGGTACCATTGAGGAAAGCCACACAGATACTGCTGGCCTCCTTTCTTGTTGGTGCCTCTAAATGATGAGCTTTTACAGCCACAGCTAACCAGCGAACATGGTAGCTGCCCCTTTAGGGCTTTAGGAGTCATATATCCTGTAACTTAGTCCACGCTGTTGGTCGGTGTCTTTTGTACTGATTTGGGCTAAATAGAGAACAGTGGACAATAAAAGACATCCTCACATAGCATTGGTTGTCTTCTTTTGGATTTCAAGGCAAACAGATGGAATTCCAACCCTGAAGCATCTGAAATGGACCTTACACTGTATTTATCCGGATGACCAGTAAGAGCATTGGAAGCCCTTCGTCTGCTATTCTCTAATTTTTAAGCGACACCATGGAGTATGTGTCCCTACTGCTAGTAACCAGTCCTTGCTCAGAACTGCTCCATTTCTCTACATGGACTGACCTTAACGATCACCTATCATCACTAATGGTAATAATTGTACGTGACGGGTTACTTCTCCGTTACTCGAGTGGACATTGCGGAGCTCTTATCAGGGCTATCTTCAACAAGGGCATATTCAGACCTAGTTTTTAGGTCGAGCATTCAAGACCTCTTGGTTACACTTTAGTATATACTTTAGTGTATATACTTTAGTATATACTTATATGTGTATGTACTTTGTGGGCTCTGGAGATCAGCCCTAGGACTTGTCTGCCTCCGCTTAGGGACTTTTTTTCTGTTCAACTGCCTCTATTTAACTGTCTTGATAGAAAAAGACCAGCAGAGGTCAGTAAAATACCAGAATTGCTTTCTGCTGAGGGACTTTCTTTTTTAATTTTTCTGGCAACTGCCTCTATTTAACTTTCTTGATAAAAAACGACCAGCAGAGGTCAGTAAAATACCAAAATCACTTTAGCATTCTCTAGATTCCAGTCCATAGAAATAGTCTTCCACGAACACCCATAGACAATAATATTTTTTTCAAATCTTTTATTTTCAGTGATATGACCACCGAAGGCCCTGCTTTTATATTAAAAACAGAGCTTTGGACTATACCATTTCCCGCTGAAAGGCAATATTTCTCTCCATGTGTTCCCATACCTGGCGTGTCACGCAGTTTGGTGCTTACTTTCCCTCTATGTTTAAGTACAGTAGATGTTTCAGCACCCAGGCTTATGTGCTGCATGGATAAATACATATAAGGTCCCAAAGGCGAGACCGATTGCATTGCAAATGCTTGTTTCTCTACTGACCAGTAAAAATCAATCCTTCTCCTACCAGCCTTGAGAGAGCTTACCTAGCAACATTTTCCATAGCTGCCTCTTTGGAGTGCATACCTCGACTTCTCCCATGAACCCTTGCTCCTGAAATCCATGAGTGGACCCATAGGGACCCACAGAGTTAAGCAGAATTATGAATAGTCAACAATAAGTTAATGCATTATGCATGTGTTCTATCTCTCATGCATCCTCCTCCATAACATGCTTAATTAAGTTCAATGCCCTAAGACAAAATAAGCACTCCGCACCGGTCACTCACGCACCACACTAAAACATTTTCCATATAGGCCTTGCTGAAATGCTATCAAGTATTCCCCCACAACTGAGTGAGCTGCCTATCCGCTAATGTGCTTCGGCACCTCATCGGGGTATGAGGTACTAAAAACATGCAACTATAAAATAATACAACACACTTTCCACTCCCCCTTTTCAATTAAAAGTCTTGGAGAACGCCACTGCAATCTAATTGCACGCCTACCTTGATCAACCGCACAGGCTAAGAGAGTGACAGAAAAGTTTTAGACAGAATTGAATTTACAGAACACAGTCGATACTTAAATGGACAAAGGTGAGCAGAAACGTTTGATATTACATCTATCTTCACATTTTAACCCCTTCGCTGCTAGGCCTTTTCCCCCCCTGTGCTAAGCCTTTTTTTGGCTATTTGGGGTAGTGCGGGCTTAGGCCCCTGTAACTTTTTGACCACATAAGGTATCCACGCCAAATTTGCGTCCTTTTTTCTAACATCATGGGGATTGTAAAGGTACCCAGGGTTTGTGGATTCCCCTGGAGGGGACCCAGAAATTAGCCAAAATACAGCAAAATTTAGTTTTTGGGGGAAAAATGCGAAAAAGGGCTACAGATGAAAGCGTCTTGTTTTTCCCTGCAAATGGCATCAAAAAGGGGTTGTGGTGCTGAAATCACCATCTTCCCAGCTTTCAGGGACAAGCAGACTTTTGTCAGAAAACCAACTTTTTTACACAGTTTTGGCATTTTTCTGGGACATAGCCTATTTTTGCTATTTTTTGTGCTTTCAACCTCCTTCCAGTTAATGGTAGAAATGGGTATGAAACCAATAATGGATCCTGAAAAGCCATACATTTCTGAAACGTAGACAAAATTCTGAATTCAGCAAGGGGTCATTTGTGTAGATCCTTAAAGTTTTCCTTATAGAAACTAACAGTTAAATGAAGGAAAAATTGAAAATTAGTTGAAAAAACCAGCCATTTGTGTCAACGTTTTCACCTGTAACTTCTTCTAATTATGACAGCTATTTGAAAGCAATATACCGTTATATCTGCTGGACCTTTCTGGTTGTGGGGATATATAGGACTTGTAGGTTCACCAAGAACCCGACGAACCCAGAGCCAATAACTGAGCAGCATCCTGCAATGGTTTTTATTATGTACCGGGTATATAGCAATTATTTTGGGAAAATGTATACATGGAAAAATTGTTATGAAAGACACCTATGTATTTCTGAAATGGGAACAAAATGTAGATTTTAGAAACAGTAGATATTTGCACATTTCCGAAATTGGGAGTACCCATACTAGCATGAGAATAATAGGTCATTTTTCAAAATGACTTATTTTTTACACATTGTCTTTCATTTGGAAGGCAGAAATGCATCGAAAGTCAATAGGTAATAACAGTTGCTCTACAATTCTGTGTTACCCTAAGTCTCCCGATAAAAATGGTACCTCACTTGTGTGGGTAGCCCTTGTGCCCACAACAGGAAATGGCTCAAAATGCAACGTGGACGTACCACATTTTCACAATGAAAAATTACCCTTTTTTTGCAAAGTGCCTAGCTGTAGTTTTTGAACCCTAGCTCTGCGGGCACTTAGGGAAACCTAGCAAACCTATACATTTTTGAAAACTAGATACCCAGGGGAATTCAGGACGGGGTGACTTGACTGGCTCTCACTAGGTTCTGTTACCCAGAATCCCTTGCAAACCTAAAAATTGGTTAAAAAAACACATTTTCCTCACTTTTCTGTGGTGGAAAGTTCTGGAATCTGCGCGGATCCACAAAATTCTACCCACCCCGCGTTCCCCAAGGTCTTCCGAAAACAATGGTACCTCACTTGTGTGGGTAGGCCTAGTGCCTGCGACAGGAAGCAGCGCAAAACGCAACGTGGACGCACCACATTTTCACAGTGAAAAATGACCCTTTTTTGCAAAGTGCCTAGCTGTAGTTTTTGAACCCTAGCTCTGCCGGCACCTAGGGAAACCTAGCAAACCTATACATTTTTGGAAACTAGACACCCAGGGGAATCCAGGATGGGGTGACTTGACTGCCTCCCACCAGGTTCCGTTACCCAGAATTCCTCGCAAACCAAACAAATTGTAAAAAAAAACACATTTTCCCCACATTTCTGTGGTGGAAAGTTCTGTAATCTGCGTGGATCCACAAATTTCCACCCACCCAGCGTTCCCCAAAGTCTTACGAGAAAAATGGTACCTCACTTGTGTGGGCCGGCCTAGTGCCTACGACAGGAAACGGCGCAAAACGCAACATGGTCACACCTCAATTTCGCAGTGAAAAATGACCTTTTTTTGGCAAAGTGCCTAGCTGTAGTTTTTGAACCCTAGCTCTGCCGGCACCTAGGGAAACGTAGCAAACCTATACATTTTTAAAACTAGACACCCAGGGAATCCAGGATGGGGTGACTTGACTGCCTCCCACCAGGTTCTGTTACCCAGAATCCCTCGCAAACCTAAACAATTATAAAAAAAAACACATTTTCACCACATTTCTGTGGTGGAAAGTTCTGGAATCTGCGTGGATCCACAAATTTCCATCACCCCGCGTTCCCCAAAGTCTTACGAGAAAAATGGTACATCACTTGTGTGGGTCGGCCTAGTGCCTGCGACAGGAAACGGAGCAAAACGCAACGTGGTCACACCTCAATTTCGCAGTGAAAAATGACCCTTTTTTGGCAAAGTGCCTAGCTGTAGTTTTTTAACCCTAGCTCTGCCGGCACCTAGGGAAACCTAGCAAACCTATACATTTTTGAAAACTAGACACCCAGGGGAATCCAGGATGGGGTGACTTGACTGCCTCCCACCAGGTTATGTTACCCAGAATCCCTTGCAAACCTAAAACATTGTCCAAAAAAACACATTTTCCCCACATTTCTGTGGTGGAAAGTTCTGGAGTCTGCGTGGATCCACAAATTTCCACCCACCCCGTGTTCCCCAAAGTCTTATGAGAAAAATGGTACCTCACTTGTGTGGGTCAGCCTAGTGCCTGCGACAGGAAACGACGCAAAACGCAACGTGGTCACACTTCAATTTCGCAGTGAAAAATGACCCTTTTTTGGCAAAGTGCCTAGGTGTAGTTTTTGAACCCTAGCTCTGCGGTCACCTAGGGAAACCTAGCAAACCTATACATATTTGAAAACTAGACACCCAGGGGAATCCAGGTTTAGGGTGACTTGACTGCCTCCCACCAGGTTCTGTTACCCAGAATCCCTTGCAAACCTAAACAATTGTCCAAAAAAACACATTTTCCCCACATTTCTGTGGTGGAAAGTTCTGGAATCTGCGTTGATCCACAAATTTCCACCCACCCCGTGTTCCCCAAAGTCTTATGAGAAAAATGGTCCCTCACTTGTGTGGGTCGGCCTAGTGCCTGCGACAGGAAACAACGCAAAACGCAACGTGGTCACACTTCAATTTTGCAGTGAAAAATGACCCTTTTTGGCAAAGTGCCTAGGTGTAGTTTTTGAACCCCAGCTCTGCCGGCACCTAGGGAAACCTAGCAAACCTATACATTTTTGAAAACTAGACACCCAGGGGAATCCAGGATGGGGTGACTTGACTGCCTCCCACCAGGTTCTGTTACCCAGAATCCCTTGCAAACCTAAAAAATTGTCCAAAAAAACACATTTTCCCCACATTTCTGTGGTGGAAAGTTCTGGAATCTGCATGGATCCACAAATTTCCACCCACCCGCGTTCCCCAAAGTCTTAGAGAAAAATGGTACCTCACTTGTGTGGGTCGGCCTAGTGCCTGCAACAGGAAACGGCGCAAAACGCAACGTGGTCACACCTCAATTTTGCAGTGAAAAATGACCCTTTTTTGGCAAAGTGCCTAGCTGTAGTTTTTGAACCCTAGCTCTGCCGGCACCTAGGGAAACCTAGCAAACCTATACATTTTTGAAAACTAGACACCCTGGGGAATCCAGGATGGGGTGAATGGACTGCCTCCCACCAGGTTCTGTTACCCAGAATCCCTTGCAAACCTAAAAAATTGTCAAAAAAACCACATTTTCCCCACATTTCTGTGGTGGAAAGTTCTGGAATCTGCGTGGATCCACAAATTTCCACCCACCCCGCGTTCCCCAAAGTCTTCCGAGAAAAATGGTACCTCACTTGTGTGGGTCGGCCTAGTGCCGGCGACAGGAAACGGCGCAAAACGCAACGTGGTCACACCTCAATTTCGCAGTGAAAAATGACCCTTTTTTTGCAAAGTGCCTAGCTGTAGTTTTTGAACCCTACCTCTGCCGGCACCTAGGGAAACCTAGCAAACCTATACATTTTTGAAAACTAGACACCCAGGGGAATCCAGGATGGGGTGACGTGACTGCCTCCCACCAGGTTCTGTTACCCAGAATCCCTTGCAAACCTAAAAAAGTGTCAAAAAAACCACATTTTCCCCACATTTCTGTGGTGGAAAGTTCTGGAATCTGCGTGGATCCACAAATTTCCGCCCACCCCGCGTTCCCCAAAGTCTTACGAGAAAAATGGTACCTCACTTGTGTGGGTCGGCCTAGTGCCCGCGACAGGAAACGGCGCAAAACGCAACGTGGTCACACCTCAATTTCGCAGTGAAAAATGACCCTTTTTGGCAAAGTGCCTAGCTGTAGTTTGTGAACCCTAGCTCTGCCGGCACCTAGGGAAACCTACCAAACACACACATTTCTGAAAAGTAGACACCCGGGGGCTTCCAGGGAGGTATGGCTTGCATGGATCCCCCAACCTTTCCTTACCCAGAATCCCCTGCAAACCTCAATTTTAGCTGAAAAAATCACTTTTTTCACACATTTTTGTGTGGGAAAGTGTGGCATCACTGGCCTCACACAAATTTCCTACCACCCAGCGTTCCCCCAGGTCTCCCGATAAAAATGGTGCCTCACTTGTGTGGGAGGCCCAAGTACCCGCGACAGGCAAGGGCCCAAAGCGTAGTGAGGCGACATCAAAATTGCCTATCTCAAAACCACCTGGTTTTGCAAGGGAGTCACCTGGGTTTTTGGCCCCGTGCTCGGCGGCCATCTAGGGAAACCTACCAAACCCACACATTTCTGAAAAGTAGACACCCGGGGATTCCAGGGAGGTATGGCTTGCGTGGATCCCCCAACGTTTTCTTACCCAGAATCCCCTGCAAACCTGACATTTTGCTGAAAAAATCTCTTTTTCACACATTTTTGTGTGGTAAAGTTGTGGCATCACCGGGCTGACACAAATTTCCTACCACCCAGCGTCCCCCAGGTCTCCTGATAAAAATGGTGCCTCACTCGGGTGGGAGGCCCAAGTACCCGCGACAGGCAAGGGCCCACAACGTATTGAGGCGACCTCAAAATGGCCTATCACAAAACGACCTGGTTTTGCCAGGGGGGTCCCATGACGTTTTGGCCCGGGGCTCGGCGGCCACCAAGGGAAACCTACCAAACCCACACATTTCTGAAAAGTAGACACCCGGGGGCTTCCAGGGAGGTATGGCTTACGTGGATCCCTCAACGTTTCCTTACCCAGAATCCCCTGCAAACCTCACTTTTAGCTGAAAAAAATCACTTTTTCACACATTTTTGTGTGGTAAAGTTGTGGCATCACCGGGCTGACACAAATTTCCTACCACCCAGCGTCCCCCAGGTCTCCCGATAAAAATGGTGCCTCACTCGGGTGGGAGGCCCAAGTACCCGCGACAGGCAAGGGCCCAAAACGTAGTGAGGCGACATCAAAATTGCCTATCTCAAAACCACCTGGTTTTGCAAGGGGGTCCCCTGGGTTTTGGCCCCGTGCTCGGCGGCCATCTAGGGAAACCTACCAAACCCACACATTTCTGAAAAGTAGACACCCGGGGGCTTCCAGGGAGGTATGGCTTGCGTGGATCCCCCAACGTTTCCTTACCAGAATCCCCTGCAAACCTCACTTTTAGCTGAAAAAATCACTTTTTTCACACATTTTTGTGTGGTAAAGTTGTGGCATCACCTTGCTGACACAAATTTCCTACCACCCAGCGTTCCCCCAGGTCTCCCAATAAAAATGGTGCCTCACTCGGGTGGGAGGCCCAAGTACCAGCGACAGGCAAGGGCCCACAACGTATTGAGGCGACCTCAAAATGGCCTATCACAAAACGACCTGGTTTTGCAAGGGGGTCCCATGACGTTTTGGCCCGGGGCTCGGCGGCCACCTAGGGAAACCTACCAAACCCACACATTTCTGAAAATTAGACACCCGGGGATTCCAGGGAGGTATGGCTTGCGTGGATCCCCCAACGTTTTCTTACCCAGAATCTCCTGCAAACCTGACATTTTGCTGAAAAAATCCCTTTTTCACACATTTTTGTGTGGGAAGTGTGGCATCACTGGCCTCACACAAATTTCCTACCACCCAGCGTTCCCCAGGTCTCCCGTTAAAAATGGTGCCTCACTCGGGTGGGAGGCCCAAGTACCAGCGACAGGCAAGGGCCCAAAACATTTTGTGATAGGCAATTTTGATGTTGCCTCAATACGTTGTGGGCCCTTGCCTGTCGCGGGTACTTGGGCCTCCCACCCGAGTGAGGCACCATTTTTATCGGGAGACCTGAGGGAACGCTGGGTGGTAGGACATTTGTGTGAGGCCAGTGATGCCACACTTTCCCACACAAAAATGTGTGAAAAAGTGATTTTTTCAGCTAAAATTGAGGTTTGCAGGGGATTCTGGGTAGGAAACGTTGGGGGATCCACGCAAGCCATACCTCCTGGAAGCCCCCGGGTGTCTACTTTTCAGAAATGTGTAGGCTTGGTAGGTTTCCCTGATGGCCGCCGAGCACAAGGCCAAAACCCAGGTGACTCCCTTGCAAAACCAGGTGGTTTTGAGATAGGCAATTTTGAGGTCGCCTCACTATGTTTTGTGTCCTTGCCTGTCGCGTGGTACTTGGGCCTCCCACCCGAGTGAGGCACCATTTTTATCGGGAGACCTGGGGGAATGCTGGGTGGTAGGAAATTTGTGTCAGCCCGTGATGCCACAGCTTTACCACACAAAAATGTGTGAAAAAGGGATTTTTTCAGCAAAATGTCAGGTTTGCAGGGGATTCTGGGTAAGAAAACGTTGGGGGATCCACGCAAGCCATACCTCCCTGGAATCCCCGGGTGTCTACTTTTCAGAAATGTGTGGGTTTGGTAGGTTTCCCTAGGTGGCCGCCGAGCCCCGGGCCAAAACGTCATGGCACCCCCTTGCAAAACCAGGTCGTTTTGTGATAGGCCATTTTGAGGTCGCCTCAATACGTTGTGGGCCCTTGCCTGTCGCGGGTACTTGGGCCTCCCACCCGAGTGAGGCACCATTTTATCGGGAGACCTGGGGAACGCTGGGTGGTAGGAAATTTGTGTCAGCCCGGTGATGCCACAACTTTACCACACAAAAATGTGTGAAAAAGGGATTTTTTCAGCAAAATGTCAGGTTTGCAGGGGATTCTGGGTAAGAAAATGTTGGGGGATCCACGCAAGCCATACCTCCCTGGAATCCCCCGGGTGTCTACTTTTCAGAAATGTGTGGGTTTGGTAGGTTTCCTAGGTGGCCGCCGAGCCCCGAGCCAAAAACCCAGGTGACCCCCTTGCAAAACCAGGTCATTTTGAGATAATGTGTTGTTTATTTCTGCAGCGTGAAAATTTTGGCACAATATTGCAATGAAAATGTGACAGACATTTTGAGGTTTGCAGGACATTGTGGGTACCATAACTTGTTGGGATCCACAAGAGAGATATCACCATGTACTCCCATGGGTGTTTCGTTTACGACAATATCTACAGTTGGTAGGTTATTCTTAGACGGAATGTACACCTTGGCAGACAGACTAAAAAGACAAAGATTACTGCACAGCCATCTATTCCTCAAGCACACACACATACTGGTTGGATTTGGCACGATGGCAAGTGATGGTTCAGTATATACAATTGTATTAACAAGAGATTTCACAAAAATGAAATGCACTGTCAATAATTGAAAGGACAAAAACTGAACCAGTGACTCGCAGCTCGTGAGCTGTAAAGCCACGTCAAGGCCCCAACCGCTTTACAGGCCATTCACACACCTTTCATACGTGATACACACAAGACCATTCACACCACCAGGCACGAAACAAACACATTACAACATTCACAAAAAGGGACAAGGTACACCCTGCTTGAGAAAGACAAAAAAATATATTACTGCACAGCCATCTAATCCTCCACACACACATACTGGTTGGATTTGGCACGAGGGTGAGTGATGGTTCAGTATATACAATTGTATTAACAAGTGATTTCACAAAAATGAAATGCACTGTTAATAATTGAAAGGACGAGAAACTGAACCATTGACTCACAGCTCGTGAGCTGGAAAGCCACGACAAGGCACCAACCTCTTTACAGGCCATTCATACACCTTTCATACGTGTGACAAATACAAAACCATTCACACCACCAGCCGCGGGCCCATCACATTACAACACTCACACCAGCAGACAGCGCCATTCAAGGGCCCATCACTTTCACACGCCCACATTCCTAACACAGCAACCACACAAGCTGATGGATTGCGTGGAGTGTCGCTCGGCTAGCAGTGTGTGTAGTGACCAGCAGCAAGTCACTACTCACACACTGCCAGCCGAGCGCCACTCCACGCACACCGCCAGCCAAGTGCCACTCCACGCACACCGCCAGCCAAGCGCCACTCCACGCACACCGCCAGCCAAGCGCCACTCCACGCACACCGCCAGCCAAGCGCCACTCCACGCACACCGCCAGCCAAGCGCCACTCCATGCACACCGCCAGCCTAGTGCCACTCCACGCACACCGCCAGCCAAGTGCCACTACATGCACACCACCAGCCAAGAGCCACTCCACGCACACCGCCAGCCAAGCGCCACTCCACGCACACCGCCAGCCAAGTGCCACTCCACGCACACCGCCAGCCAAGCACCACTCCACGCACACCGCCAGCCAAGCGCCACTCCATGCACACCGCCAGCCAAGAGCCACTCCATGCACACCGCCAGCCAAGCGCCACTCCACGCACACCGCCAGCCAAGCGCCACTCCACGCACACCGCCAGCCAAGCACCAGCCTACACACACCACCATCACATTTAGGATTTTTTTATACAAAAAGAAAACACAAACAAATTGCAAATAGATACAAATCTACTAACACAAAATCAGAAACTAAATACATTGCACTAATGCCAACCTTGAAACAGAACAACAATTCTTAAACATTACAGACCAGGCAGTTCACTTTACCACTCATGGTTGCTCCCAATAATTATTTTGCTTGTGGTACGCTCTATAACAAGCAGGCACACACAGCCCAGGGTTAGAAGGACACTCAAGGCAGTACATACGAGTCTCCTTCCGCGTACCTCTTCGCCAACAGACTCTACATCTCCTAGTGGGAAAGTCTTTTGAGGGTGTAGGAGGAATGTGATCAGGAATGTGGCGATCTTTCAATCGAGCCACATCCTCCACCACTCCAACTCTAGGAACACTTGCCTGTTCCACAACAACAAGGCTGCCTATGACAGACTGCTGAAACTGAACAAAAGTCAACTTTGACGCAGGAGAACACTCCTTGAACACAACAAAAGCATTGAAAGTTGCTAAATTGAAGAGATGGATGGCCAACTTCTTATACCAAATGTAAGCCTTACGAATAGCAGTGTAAGGTTCCAACCTCTGATCTACTCTATCAACACCACCCATGTGCTTATTGTAGTCTAAAATGCACACAGGTTTGCGCACTTCAGCAATCTGACCCCAAACAGCCACAGGTGAAGTACTCTCATCATGGATGGTAGTCAGCATGTACACATCCCTCCTGTCCACAAATTTCACAGCTAGCAGTTCCTCACTAAGCAAGGCACTGCACTGTCCCCTCTGAAGTTTTTGCAAACAAGCTCTTTTGGATAACCTTTACGGTTAGAGCGGATTGTGCCACAAGCAAAGTGTCCACTTTGAACAATTCCTTAAACAATTGCACAGCAGTGTAGAAGTTATCAAGGTACAAATGGTGGCCTCTGTTAAACAGTCCTCTAGCAAGATCCCACACAAGTTTCTCTGAAACTCCAAAAGTGGACGGACAACCAGGGGGTCAATAGTGGAATCCCTACCAGTGTACACACGCAAATTAAAAACATATCCTGTCCTACTCTCAGACAACATATACAGCTTAATTCCATAGCGTGCCCTCTTGCTAGGAATGTACTGCCTAAAACCAAACGGCCCTTGAACAGGACCAAAGACTCATCAATAGATATTTCTTTCCCTGGAGTATAGATCTCTGAAAATCGATCTACAAAGTGATCAAGAACAGGCCGAATCTTAAAAAGACGGTCACATTCAGGGTGATCTCGTGGCAACGCCAAACCATTATCAACAAAATGCAGCATCCGAAGCAAAAGTAAATACCGATCACGAGTCATAACTGCAGGAAATATGGCCTTTGCCATCAAGGGACTGGTAGACCAATATGAACCCATGGACGGCTTCCTTATCAAACCCATCAAAAAGTCAAACCCAAAAACTTCTTCATCTCTTCCAGATTT
The DNA here is from genome assembly GCA_963921515.1 of Calotriton arnoldi. NCBI lineage: Eukaryota > Metazoa > Chordata > Amphibia > Caudata > Salamandridae > Calotriton > Calotriton arnoldi. The sequence continues at coordinate 82,240 of CAWUFW010003159.1, forward strand.
GTGGGTCTCCACCGGGTAGCTCTAGAATGGGGCCTAAGTCTGGCACTGTTGTCCCTCAAAAACTGTTCAGCATACAAATTAGTCTGCTCAACAATCTCACCCAAAAATACATCATCCATAAACAGCTGAAAATACTGTATAGGCAAATAATGTTCACAATCCACTCTACACCCTGCATAACCACTAAAGGCAGGCAACACCGGCTGCACCATGTTTGGATCAACCCAGAGTCCAGCACTTCCAGTAGGAAGCCTAGCAGCCCCAGGCTGCAATCCAGATGCCTCTTGCACCATCGGCACAGTAGTATCCTCCTCTAAAACAGGCACTTCATCTGCACTGAGAGTACCTTCATCATCCGATGATTCCATGTGGAGAGAAAACTCACTGCCTGAATCTTCCCCTCCCTCCTCTCCCTCAGACGCACTGTCAGGCTCATAATCCTGCTCAGAGGAAGATTCAAGAAGCAAACCAACCACCTGCTGAGCAGTAATTCTACGGCTAGCCATAATGCTTACTAATAAAGGTTACTTGTCAAACAAGTCAACAACAACAAACCCTTTGTAAAAAAAGAAATAAACAAAATGTAGCTTTATCACAAAGACCTATATACTCCAACACTATACCACTCACGTGACAGAAGCAGCTAGACTCACCACCACCTACTCTGCACAGACACAGTAAGGATCATCAATATCCCACTAAAAAAGAAGAAAAAAAAATTACACATAAGACAATGCAAAACATCGCAAAGAATTTCATGCTCTGAACACTAACAAATATGCTGCCATTATGACACCACTTACAAAAAAATTCATTCATGCATGACAATAATACTCATTTGGAGTACACACAACAAAAATATTTTTCTTACCAAATAAATGCAATTACGCAAAACTGCAGAACAACCACTGCCGAAACCGCAAACAGGAATCAAAAGCTTTACACTAGAATAAAAAGGAGAAAAAAACATTACAATCACATATGCAAATAATGCACCAGTCCACACACAATCCACCAGCCAAGCTAAGGGGTAGGTGGGCCAAAGAGTATAAATAAAATATTCACCCCCGTAAAAGGGAGCAACCCTTGCCCTTTTGGCCACTCCCCAACACAAAAATTAAAAAAACCCTGGTGTCTAGTGGCTTCTGCCCTCCTTGGGGGCAGATGGGCCTAAAAACATACTGCTATTCTGCCACCCAAGGGGTCACTCTCCACAAATAAATACCTGGTGGACTAGTGGGAAGATACCTTTATCTTCCGCACACGATCTCTCACTACTCAACTCTACTCTCAAATCTATTCATAACTGGATGTTAGCTCACCAACTCATTCTGAATCCCGCCAAAACTGAATTCCTCCTCCTCTCTACCTCTCTCTCACCTCCTCCTGTTCAATCTTGGATGGATCAGCTGAACCTACTCAACAACAAACCCATCATTGTCGACAGCGCTAAATCCCTAGGTGTCATTCTTGACAAAAGACTCAACCTAATCTCCCACATCAACTCTATTGCTAAGAACGCACGTTACCAGTTGCGCCTTCTATGGGGGATCCGTCGGTTCTTCCCGGAGAAAGACTTAAAAACCTTGGTACAATCTCTGGTTCTCTCAATACTGGATTATTGCAATTCTCTTCTGACGGGCCTACCCAAATCCCACCTCTCCCCTCTCAAATCCATCCTCCATTCAGCAGCTCGCTTCATTTCAGGGTCTAAACGAAGCGACCACGTCACTCCTATCCTGTCCTCTCTTCGATGGCTTCCGATCGAGGCAAGATCTATTTACAAAACTGCCTGCATCACACACAAAGCCTTACACACGTCCTCCCCTCGTTACCTGGCGAATAAATTGAAATTGTCCGGTGGCTCGCAATGCGTCTTCAAAAGGGAAAGATCGATGGCGCAATCCAGTGAGAATCGCTTCCCCCATTGCTCCGTGCCACCTCCTCTACCCGGATCTTCAAAGCTGACCTCAAATCTCTTCTCTTCCAAAGACACTATACTTTCACTCTCAGCCCCCTCTAGTTCGCTCTTCATTGTGATCTGAGTGCCACTTATTGCAGTATACCTCTATATCATGCACATGTGTGTGTGCCCGGAAGCTGTTTCAGCCCGGGCTGCCACACACGGGGGGGTGGTGTATGCACTGCCAGCAACCTGCCAGGCCAGTGCACAACACTTGCCATCACCCTCTCTCTGCCTGCCATATTGCGCTCCATGGGTAACCCGATTCAAGGCCCCATTCTCCCGATTTATAAAAAAAAAAACTGCCCCCCCAGGGGGGGCAGAGCACCAAGAACATATGGCCCCCAAAAGGGGAGCGACCCTTGCCCAAGGGGCCGCTCCCCAAAACAGTATTTTGATGTTTTAAAAAAAAAAAATAATAATTCCCTGGTGTCTAGTGGGCATTCCTGCTGCACGATCGCATGATCGTGCAGCAGGAATGCACAGAAGAGACATCGGGGAAAGGAAAACCCTTTCCTTTCCTCGATGCCTCTTTGTTTCAAACCCCCCTCCCCGGAGCCAAAACTCACCTTATTCCCTGACGCGCTGGAAGCAAATGGCTTCCAGCGCGTCGGGAACAAAGGAAACCCCAATGACGTCAGCGCGCCTCGCGCGCTGATGTCATTGAGGGGGCGGGGGAGGCAGGGGAAGCCCTTCCCCTGCCTTCCCCCAAAAAACCAACGATCGGATTCCCACGGGGAGCGCCAGCGCTTCCCCGTGGGTGGATCTATGACGAGCTGGACTCGTCATGAGCACACGACCACTGTGTGCCATGACGAGTCCAGCTCGTCATAAGCATCGAAGGGGTTAAAACCCCTCAGTGATAAAATCCTAGCTTGCAGAATGCTCGAGGGGGCAGTCATCTGAGTCAGCTTGAAAATGGTTTGCCCACCTCAGACCAATATGCCCAGGTTAAAATGGAAGAGAAGTCATCATCCTGTCCAGTGGTCTTCGGTTTCTACAGGAGTCATGCCTCTCCCTTTTGATGTGCAATGTATGCATTCAACCACCACATGACCTTCTCTCTGATACTGACATATCGTTTTATAATTTAGAATTCACAAATTATACTCCTATTGAGAGTAGACCCAGGGTTCAATCCAAAAGTGGATGCTTCAAAATCGGCTAAGCCTTTGTGGGCTCTTTGACTCTCACATGTTTATAGATTGCCAAAAGAAAGCAGTCACTGCAGCCTCCCAACACAATCCCAAGCTACTCCATAGTTTACATTCTTTCAAAGATGATTCTGAGAGCACAAAGTGTGAAAGCATAACCATGTACACGCACACACATGTATGTATATATATATATGGCGCTACTGCTGGTGCTCCAGTTATCGCTGTACAAGTCTGCTGCTGCAAGTAAATATATGAATGAGAAAACTTACCTGTGTTGGCTCTCTGTTTGGGACAACCCTGCTTATGGATATATGGATATATGGATATATGCTTATGGATATATATATATATATGCTAAATTATTATTTTGTATTAATGTATGGCAAAGAGTTATGATATATTTTATAAACAAATATCTATATAGTTTCATATTGATATCAAGTACTCGTTGACTTCTAAAATGCTTACTAAATTCCATGACTCTAGTAGACCTACAAGCCATGGCATTAAATGTTGTACATTTGCACATTTTGCAACCGATAACTTCACATTCAGTTCAGGCAACTGGAAGTACGATTTTTAGAGAATAATGAGCTCAGTATTGAATCCATGAATAATATCCCCTCTTCTAGCAAATCTTGTGCTTCCTTAGGGAGAAGATCCTACCACCTGCTCATTAGATGACTTTTGCTGAATGTAAGAGTTTTCTGGCATGTGATTAGGTTTCATAGACTTGTATGGTGAGAAAACCTATGTAAACTGTCTTAAATTTTGTGAATTTTAGCACTATGTTCCAACTGACCCTTATCAATTGAGATCTTTTGTCAGGTAAATTGACAATTGTCGAGGGGCAGAACTAACCGCCGAGGGAAATGGTGGCAGCTCTGTAGAGCTCCATCTGAGCTGGCCTTCACCGGAACATTTTACAGGCATACCAAGAGGATGGAGCCTCGCCAATTGTCTCTACAATGTAGCGCTACCATCCAAGATTCAAGGCGAAGGTGGATGTTGATTGGACGCCCACTCCTCAGCATATGTTTTTTTTTACTGGAGCTTCGGTGGCCCGACCACATGCAGCCTGAAGGGAAGAGACACAGCTAGTTGCGTGAGCTGCGCTGCACTCCCTAGTAGAATCAAACCAAGCTGCTATATCAGGTGCAAAGAGACAGACAGCCCAGGAGAAGGTACAATGAGAAACAGAAGGAAACCGGCCCCGGCAGTGATAATTAGGATAGAAAGAAGACTGAAGGGTGCTGTAAACGGCACATATTACAATGAGACTCACACCCAGTACTGGTTCATAAGCAAAAATTGACTTGGAATTCCCATGCAAAGCGGCGGAACATGCTAATGAGGGCTCTCCCATGGTGGACTCACAGGCCAAATACCCTCTGCCGAACCATACACACAGACGGGATCCTCAAGATCAACAAAAGCTACCAATAAAGCCAAGAGGTAAAGGATTGCGACATACTGACACACCGTGATCTAAACCACTGCAGTGTGCTTCACTGCACTTTATAACAGGAGGAGGTTGGTAGTGGTCAAACAAGTGAAGGTAACGCTAATGTCCTAACTGTAAGAAAGTCTGCTGGGGGGCAGGGCACTGACTGGTGTACTCAGGAAAATAACACGCACGCTGTGCGTAGGTGCCTCCACATTGCTCATCCAGTCACAGTGATGGTTAGCCTGCTTGTTGTCTTCATTGTCACATAACTACCTCATCCCCACTGATAGGGTGGCAAGGATTGTTGGCAAATAGTGGCAGCAGATCTGAGTGCCACTCTTTGACATGTTTGTGCCCACCAACTCTTTTTCACACTGGTGGGGATGAGAAAGGCATTGAAAACTCCAAAGAAACAGGTCAATACGGTGCAAGACTCAGCACTAGATACCAGCCTCCAAAAACTGACTTCCTCAGAACCATGGCTGCATCACTAGGCAACAACACCTTCAAACCATAACAGGAAATTGTTTCGATGAGGGTGAATCTTGCGGCACTTAACTCATGACTCACAGCTGCAGAAGACACAATGACTGCCATGAAAAAGATGCTAACCACTGCAACCGACTGACAGCAAGATCATTGGCATATGCATGAAAAGATAATGTAATAGGAGGACAGAAACAGAAGAGATAACCTGTGTTTTTCCAGCTTCCTGCAGAAACTGGCAGGGGACAATATGATGGTCTTTATGCTCAAATTCATTCCGTCCGTAACTAAACTGGCTTTCAAGCCAACACTGGAGCTACAGAGGGCTCACAGGATCAAATCACGAAACAACAAAGGCAAAGACACCCCTCGTCAGGGACTGTTTGATTTTTGTGCCACCAACAATTGAGAGAATTAATTCAATTGGCCAAAACAAAGGGTCCTTTTCTCTTTGAAAAAAAAAGCCAAAGTACATGTGAATCAGGACTTTGCTCATGAAACTTTGCTCAAATGGAAATGTTTCTTATCTCTGAGACCTTGCCTGAAATGCATGGACATTCGGTTTGTCCTGCTGGATCCAGTGAGAATGCTGATCACCAAAGAAGTCTGCAGGAAAGAATTTGAAGGCTCTGGACAGCTCAAGAACTTTCTTGACACCCTGAACACAGAAGGCATGGACACGCCTTACCCTACAGGTCAGAAGTCTCTGACTAAGCAGAGGAATGCAGATGCAATGGACAACACTCTACAACAAGAGAGGGAGTGGTTGTAGATGGTCACCAGGGAACTGGTCACCTGGCCCGAAACAAAAATATAAAGACTGGCCGCCACCTGAAAGAGATAAGTACCCAAGTCCTTTAAAAAAGACTGATCAGTCTGCTATGCTATCATTCCTTACTATCATGTGCGCGAGGGGCGGAGAAAGACAGGAACAAAAGAGGCAGAACAGGACGGAAGAGTGCTTTACTTTCTAGTCAACGTGTGCGGGTCTTCCGTCCTGCCCCTCTGCACTACCTGAATTCCTTCCGGGTTGCTCCGATGTTCGTCAGTGTTCCCTCACCGGACTCCTATTCCTGACCGCTGCTGTTCGATCGGCACTGTGGGGACCTTCTCATTGCCCTTGACACATCGTCGGTGTTCTCTTGCCAAACACCACTTCCTGACTTGTGCTGTTCGTCTGGTGCTGCAAGGACCTTCACGCTGATCCTGGCTTCCGCTGTTAGTCCGACTTCATGGGGGCCTTCACAATGTTTCCTGAAAGATAAGAGAAAAGACATTAATTACTCACAAAGAATTCACGCTCTTCAAGACGGTAACATTTATTTTGATTTGCATGATTTCAGTAAAATACTTATCTGATATAGTCTCCACGTGCATGGAGATTCTGCTCCCTTGCTGACATTGCTTGATGTCTATAAGAAAGATAAATCTAAAATTAGTCTCCTGATAACCTAAGGGTTTTTTTTTCTTTGTACTTTCGCCCTGCACATTTTTGTGTATATTTTTATTTTTATTTTCCTATCCTTATCCATTTCCGGGAGAATATGATTTCTGTATTTTTCCTGGTTTTATTGGATATGAACAAGTTGGGCTTAATTGGATTCCACGCTGATCATCTCATAGGTTAGATGTACCAAACACATTCTTGATTACTCTGTCTTGTTGTTCTAAGTAGAAAGCACCTAATAAACTACTCTTCCATATAGACATATACCACTGACTGCTTTCTGATACCAACAGACCTAAGCGGAAGAGGGATCTTTTACAGGTAGTTATATCCCATAGCATCACACTAATTGTGCATTAATTAGTGTTATCTCCCAATACACGCACATTGTAATACATATAACTTTATCTCCAGTACAGGAATCAAATATGGACCATAAAACAAGAATATCCATACCTGATGTGCATTGGTGACGTGTCTCCCCTTTTTTCCTTTCCATTTTTTGTTTCCCCTCTTCCCCATTTCTACTGTGTTAGCTTTGACACTGTTGGGCTGGCATTGGTGGGTGTGGGAAGTTGGGACCTTGATTCAGATCTTGAATCTCACCCCTGCGGAAACGACAGGTGAGAATTACACTTACATCCAGTGAACTGGTCACATTTTATATGATCATAGCAAAAGTTGTTCTATTCTACTGTCTCCAGGTAGGCCATAGAGCACGTGAGTCATACACAAAGAGTTGTAGAGGCAGAGATATATATTTCAATTCTGGTTTAGTGTCTTCGTTATGAGGAGAAGGGGCGGACACTACACCCTGAAAAAACTCAAGCATGCTTAGTCGATACTGACTGGACGAGATAAGACAGTGGGGCAGCCCCCTCTGATTACTCGTATTCATCTTCATGAGGTCAATTGCCAACAAACAAAACTCCATTCAATTCCACATGTCCCGCTCACTCTTTTTACAACTATAGACATGACTTACCGCGGGGGCCGATTGACCAACATGTTGGAGACTACTGTTTCACCCAGACACAGCTAGCATGCTAAACGTCCTATTGCTCCTTCTCCACCCAAAAGATCACCCCGTCTCTTCTTGAGAGTTTCACTTTAATCAAGAGTAAAATCACCTGCTCCCATGCATTCTCTGGCATGACTCTGGCTATTTCCCAGGTATGGCCCTTCTTCATCTCAACTTCAGTATATCCACACTGGCAAATACCACGGATGACTACCAACCAGTGACACTATTATACAAGAATTAAAGTATTGTCTCTGTGAGGCTCTTAGGGCCTGATGTACAAAGTGTTTTAACAGTTGCACACTCTCATGTTCAGTAAATCCGAGGGATTGTGACTGTTAAAACCCTTTTGTAATATTCTAAACCCAATTAATGATTCAGAAAAGATTTCCAAATCGTTAAATATGTTACTTAAGCATTAAGGAATAACTATTGGAAGGGGAGTGTTAAGGGTATCAATTTCAAATACAGATTTCTTAAGGTATGAATTATTGTTTTACGACCAAAATCCAGTATTAATTTTTTACCACCAATTCCAAATTGATGGTAAATCCTTCACAAACAGGAAGGGGTACCCATAACTATAACTCACGCCCTCACCATTCGCTGCTTTTGACCTCACATATTACATCACTCATGACATATTCCCTTTTTGATAACAGCAAAATGACATCTGAAATGTCATCATTGATGACAACTTTTCCATTGTAGGGCATCAGTTATAGTTACTCTAAATAACTATAACCAATGAATTTCTCCGTTTCTTTTAGTTTCAAAGGTTATATTTAAACTGACATTTTCACCTAACTATAACATCACTTTAACCTTTGGTTTTCTCAGTGAATTTCATTTTTTTTAAAGCAAAGTAAGATAATATTACTATAATATTTATATATTACCTACTAGCGGTCGCCAGTAGGTAGTTATAGTGAGGACCAAAGTTTCCATAGGAAAAGCGTTTTTTGTTTTGCCAATAACTTTGGCGCCCCTTGATGAATCTTCACGAAATATTTAGAAAACATCCCCTTTTTGGTTCAGCTGCTGTGTTAGTTTCGAGGTGATTCATCAAGCGGGGGCCGAGAAAAAGGAGGGGTCACAAAACAGTTTTTACCCATGTTATGTCTATGGGGATTTTTCATTTTTGAACACGACTACAGCCCAAACAGCTGAATGGAATTACACCAAATTTGGCAGAAAGCTAAATGTTGGTCCAGAAAGCGTGCTTTTTGTCATTTGGTATAAATCCATTCAGTAGTTTCAGAGAAATTTTGTCACGTTTGGAGTCTTTCTTACCGGTCTTAAGATGGTGGAACAGTTCTCGACTTCGGCTCTTGTAGTTCCTGGTTTGTCCGAGATATGGGCGACCCCTTCCAGTAGCCATGGTGCTGCCAGCCGTGAAAAGCCAAAGCAGCCAGTGCCCTCCAGAAGGAGTCCCAAGAGGAAAAAACCCCATAGGGAAAAACCTCTGATGACGAGGAGACTCCAGGAATGACGGAGAAGATATGAGCCAGGAAACACAGAGAAACCAGAAGCCCAAGATGGAGCAGGAGATAAAACAGGAACTCAAACTGGAGCAGGAGGTGCCAAGGGAAGGAGAGCATCAACGGAAGGAAAGGACCACCAAAAACTGGGTCAGTGAACCAACAAGAGCGAGGACACACCAACAGTAACAAGGATGGGTTGCAACGCAAGAAAGGAAAAGATTTGTTATATTCCATATAGGTACCCTATATAGGCACAGGTAACATTGCAACCTTTCACCTATATTCTTCCCTACATCACATACATAACGGCTCTTAGGGACTGACCTTTTACCTAGATATGACACTGCATTCAGAACGCGGGTTTCCCCCTAGTTCGAATCTCATACATTATGCATGAGGCTTCTTGGAAGCACAGCAGGACTAACATCTCCTGTATAATATCTCTGTATAAAGTACAGGCCCGACGTCATCCTTGAGGCCGACACAGTAACACAGCAAGGTAGGACCCCTTGGGAGGGGAAACATCCTGAACAACGACTCCGGAACAACGAGTTCCGGAGTCACGCAAGTGGAACAACGACTTGCCCGATCAACGACTCAGCCTTAACCACGCATGTGCGTGGTTAAGGCTGAGTCGGTCTAGTGTTAGGGCAGGGCGGAGTTCGGAGGAACATCGCAGAGGAACAGGTAAGAGGGATTAAGTTTCAGGGGGTGGGGGAGTTTAGGGTTAGATTTTAGGGGTTGGGGTTTAGTTTTTAGGGGGTATGGGTGTTCATATTTATTTAAAAGGTGGGTGAATTAATTTATAAGGTGTGGAGATCGATTTAAGGAGGTGGGGTGATCGTGAATAATTTTTTGGGGAGGGGGAAATTAGTTTTATGGGGGTTGAGTACGTTTATTAAGGGGTGTGTGGGTGAATGTGTATGTTAATAGGGTGAGGGGAATTAGAAATTAGGGTTTAAAGTGGATAGTGTATAATTTAAGAGTGGGGGAATTCGTTTCTAGAGGGTGGGGGTTTGGGGTTAGTTTTAAGGGGGTGAAGGTGATCGAGATTGTTTTAAGGGTGTGTTGGTAATCTTGTATATTTTTAGGTTGGGGGAATAGGTTTAGGGTGTGTGGGTAATCGTGTTTAATTTTAGGGTGGGGGTAATTAGTTTTTAAGGGGAGGAGGGATCGGGGAACTAGATGGAAAGCATTTTTTTAACACGCATTCCTTTACCACAAAAAATCGTGGTAAAGGAATGCGTGACAAAAAAAATCGTGGTTTAGACGAGGTCGTGGTTGCGACCTCGTTGTTAAGGAAGTCGTGCTTGGCAAACTCGTAGTTAGAACATAAAACCCTTGGGAGACCTATGGGTATATATACATCACATCTTGCTTGGAAGCAGAGAGGAGACCAAGACTTCCCGGCTGACACACTGACCAGAGAAGCTGAGGTTCTTGAATGCAGACACTCCGGCTCGCAGTGGTCTAACATCCCTCGCGGGGTGTCCAACTCGAGACCAGGACGGGGTCCCATATTCTCTCATTCTCAGGTAATGGGGTTGGCTAGATCCTAGAGGGATTCTTGGCATAACACCTACACAGATGCTAGGTACATTTAGGTACAGCTAGTTAGGGAGGCATTGTAGGAGTACGCACTTTTTATCATGTGTTTTATGTACTTGTATATATTCATGATTTCTACAAGATGGTAGAACTTTACCATCCCTTTACTTTCGTAGTACTTCTAATCATATATCTCTGCTACTGTCTAATAGTTGTTGCAGCTCATCTATTCTACACTAGAATAACAACTGTTCAATAAATACTTATTGAAAACACCCAGTCTGTTTATTCTGTGTATCTCTCTGAGACAAACTAAGTGAGCACGAGTGACTGAGCGAAAGGTAGTATATTGTTTCCACGATTCTGAGGGATCAGGGTTGTCATGTTCTTAAGTTGCCAGAATCTATTCTCTCCTTGGTAAGAGGAGATTATAGTGGCACTGTGAGCTAGATGATACAGACAGGCTAACGTATCCGGTGGGGGTGCACGGAATCAGTCCGCCACCAATCCCACAGTTTATGTTATCCAAACGCGCAGATCCTGTATAGGTTATATAGGAACTACACGATACGGCACAGCCAACGTTGGTTGGATACTTATTTAATAGTAGAATCTGAGTAGTTCAGTCGTGCTATTCTCACAAAACACCAGAGATGTCTAGAGTGGGTGGGCACAAATTCCGCCACAGCTGAGTAGGCTAAAAAATCCTATTTATTGGCAGTTGGTTAATCAAGCTTGAAGGACACAGAGTTCCTAAAATTGTGCAAAAACACCTTATCTTAGTTTCCTTGAAATACTTCTTCCTCTAAAAAATGACTGAAGGCGTGGAAAACGCGGAGGGAGTTGCGCATAGTTTGCACCTCTTAGATGAAGAAGAAAATGCAGATGCAATTCCGATTGCAGAAAATCTTAGAAACACAGTCACCCTGAAACTACTTGCGCATGGTGTAACAGCCAGGGATGGCATAGAAGCTTTCGTGATTGAGGCACACGAATCATATAGAACAGAGGTATTTTATTCTTGGGTTACATTCCCAGCAGCAAATGCAAGAACAAAAACATTTCACTCCTACACAGAAGGAGATGCACCAGCGGAATATTGTCCGTTTGAGGACATTGAGGTTCCGCTCACGTACCAGGAACACTTATACTGGTTTAAAGGCGCCCTGCCCCACATAAGAAGAAGAGTGAGACTCGGCCCGCTCGGAAGAGAAGGGGCAACATGGCCAACATTAGCGGCCTACACACCACACCCTGACATTGAAACAATGCCACCAGGAGACTTACTCACACAACACAAAGAATTGATAAAAATTTACAGAAGCTTGACGCAATTTGTCATGAGGACACTTACAGTCCACCAGCAATAGTTGCAACAAATGGAACTCAAGTTCAGAGTACAGCAACTAAAATCACACCACAAACATTACACGCTGTGATGGGTAAAATGCCCACAAAACGTGAACAAATGCCATTCTGGGTAGCTCAGAAAATAACACAGCTAGAGGCAGTATTCCCGAATACTACCCTGTATGAAAAACACAGAATGCTAACAATCTGCTTGCCCATGGGGATAACACCACAAATAGAGGATTGTACCACTTGGGGTACAGTCTTTGCTGCCATTTATACCAGAACACATGGTATCCCATCATTAGCAGTAGTACCAGACATATTGAGACAAATACAAAACGAGTATGGAGCAGAGCCTGCTCTGAACTTAGGGATGAAGTTACTAGGGCCCACATGCATCAAGCTAATTTGCGACTGGCAAAATTGCGAATCGGTAAAAAATGCCGTTTCCGATCGCAAATTAGCTATTTCTAATGCATTAAGCAAAATCGCAAGAAATAGTCGTTTTCGCAATTTTTGCGCTTCATAAAATACAGAATCGGTAATACCGATTCTGTATTTTAGGAAGCGCAATTAAGAACGCAAAATAGGATGCATCAAGTTTTTGCTAATACAGAACCTGCCTAAATTCGCTATTTGCATTCCTTAAATTAGAAGAAATCAAATCAGGTGGTAAAAATTACACATAAGCAAAAACAGGTGTAAATCATCAGCAAACTACTTAAACAGTCCCAGAATGCATCCCAATGACCCACCATGGCAGCGCTCTACGTCGTGGCGAGGAGGATGAGGCTGAGAGCAGCAGCACAGAGGAGAAGGAGGATCCAGGAGAGAATCTTTAGAGTGCGCGTCACATTGCTAGGGTAGACGGAGGAGGAGATTTATGATAAATATAGGCTGAATGCTGCAGCTATCTTAGATCTAATTGCTGAGTTAGACCCTATACTGCAGCAGCAGTCCCGCAGGACACATGCCATACCCGCCCATGTGCAGGTCCTGTGTTCCCTGCATCTCCTAGCTTCAGGGTCCTTCCAGGGAGTAATTGCAGCAGCTGGAGGGGTCTCCCAAAGTGCCATATCGCGCTTTTTTAACAGTTTCCTAAATGCAATGTTGCAGAGGATACACCACCACATCAGGTTCCTCACGACACCACAGGATTTCATGCAAACCAAATTAGATTTTTATCAGGTTGCACAGTTCCCGCATGTGATTGGTTGTATCGATGGGACGCATGTACCCATATGTCCCCCTGCAGTGAATGAGTATATCTACCGCAACCGGAAATCTTACCATTCACTGAACATACAGGTAACATGCAACTCAAAAACACTAATCACTGACATTGTGGCAAGTTACCCTGGCAGTGCCCATGACGCCTACATCTTCCGGCACAGTGGAATACACAGACGTCTACTTGCGGGGGAGTTCGGAGAAGGATATCTTCTGGGTAAATCAATGTAATACTGTTTTTCAAAAGTGTTCACCATGGTGACACATTGCAGTGACTAATGTATGTTGATCTCTCACATCCTGTAGGTGATAGCGCATACCCTGTGAGGTCTTACATCCTCACCCCATACCTGAATCCTGCCACACAAAGGGAGCGACGTTACAATCGTGCTCACATTGCGACGCGCAATGCGATAGAAAGGACATTTGGGGTACTAAAATCACGATTCCGCATCATACACAAGAGCGGTGGGGCATTACAGTATAGTCCTGAGAAATGCTGTAAGATTGTGGCAACGTGTGCTATGTTGCACAACATAGCCACCAATAGAGGCATACCCTTGGTGGACTCTGACAGCGAGCCAGAACAGGACATACAGCCGACACAACCACCCCATGCAGCAGGCGGACCCAATGCAGCAGAGGGCAGACACAGAAGAGCAGAAATCACGCAACATTACTTCTAAGGTGAGTAAGCACATGACAAGACAGTAATTACTTTAAAGGTTTAATGTGACAGTTGTGTGGTTGTGTTAATGCACACATACCATGTACAGACAATTACATTCCATTGCCTTGGGACTGCAACTGCAGTGTGAATAAGTAACGCATATCTGGTTACCTCACCAGATTGTTTGAATGTCCAAATGTCTAACACTTCCTGTGATGTCCTCCTGTGGCCCTTGCAGTAGGCCCAGCTACATCTGACATGGTGCCTTCTGTGCCTGCCTGTCTCCTGCTACTGCACCTCCTGCTATGTGCCACAGGCTCCAGTTGGCTGCTAAGGCTGGAGGCCTCCTCACTGTCCCCCCCTCCATGCATGAGGTTCCCACTGGCTGCTGCTGTCTGCAGCCCTTCCACAGCAGTGGTGACCTGGATTAGGCCCCTGGCCACATCCCCACAGCAGTGGGTCATCTCAACCTGCATGGCGACTGCACGCCTGTATAGCTGAGCTGTTGTAGTACTCAGTCTGTTGATGGCCCTGGTGTATCCGCGCATGCGCCCCATGGAATGTTGTTGCCTCCTGGCATTAGAGATATGCTCAGCCTGCATGACCCTGCACATCTGTTCAATGGCTGTTGCTACACGGTCAAGTTTATCACCGTGTGCCCTGAGCCCCTCAACGACTGCAGTTGTCTGCTCCTTCATGCAGTCACGTATCCCACCCATGTGTGTGACCATTGTTCCCAGTTTCTCCTGCATAATACGCATGTTCTTTTGTTGCAGGCGCTGGACCCTCAGCATCTTGGTCTCAAGCACACTTCAGGCAGCTTCACCATCGTCCACAGCAGACCTCAGAAATGCACTTGGCCTTCGCCTGCGGAACGGACTGTGATGTTGAGGGATTGTTACCTCTGGTGGTGGGGGTGGTGGTGTATGGGCAGTGCCCTGTGGGTTCGCTCCTGTTTGGGTGTCCTCCTCACTATCCAAATCGGGCAGTGGTAGGACTCTTCTCCTGCGATGAGTGGGAACAGGTAGGGGCGAGGATGCCGGCATCTCTTGTCCCTCATCTGGCTGTTCTGTATGTCCCTCAGAATCGTGGACGTCTGCCACGTCACTCTCCTGTGATGCATCTGTGAGGGAAACAGTGCAAGATCATTTTGTTTTGTAAAATGTAAAATATCTATTTTTTGCACATGTTTGTGACATAGCGCTCACAGAGGTATAATAAATTGACTTCTGTGCTGTAGGAAGTCTACTGTTGTCACTGCCTTGCTGTACTCTGATGCATTTGAGCTGTGCTACTCCCTCCATGCTTTGCCATTACATTTGTATGCATACAACTCCCACAATGCATTAGGGGGTTGCAAGTAAGAGGTGGACTGGACTCATGTCTGCTACACTACACAGGGTATGCATTTGTGGCAGTTTGGGTTACAATTATATTGCAATATGTTTGGTTGTGCTCTTACCTTGGGAGGTCCCCGCATGTCCTGAGGTGTCAATCTGCGTGACTCCGACAACTGCCTCGGGCTGCAGAGTGGATTCCACCAAGTCGTCCATTGGGGTGTTTGCAGGCTGAGTGGATGTTCCCCCTCCTGTTTTACTTGCAGAGGCCAGCCTTTCAGCCGCTCTCTCTTTTGCCCGGCTGCGAAGGTCATACCATTGCTTCTGTAGGTTGTTGATGTCACGGTGTGTGACCCCCACAGAATTGACCCGGGCTTGTATCCCAAGCCAGATCTTCCGCTTGACTGACTCTGCAACATGCAGGGATTGTTTACCAAACAGCTGGTCATGTCTTTGGACAACTTCCTCAGTGAGTATTTCCAGTTCCCTCTCACTGAATTTAATCTTCCTCTTCCTGCCTTCTCCTTTTTGCTTTTTTTTTCCTGGGTCCATGGTGTTTGTTAGAATCAACTTCTGCAGGAAAAAGTGTTATCCAGGCTGTGCACCAACAGTCTTCCTCCTCCTCAGTCTCTCACTCTGCACAGGTGTGTGGTATCTGAGAATCACTTCCTGGTATGATCTCATCTCCATGAGACGAATTACGCTTTCGCATTTACCGAATCAGTATTTGCGATTTTGCAAATACCGATTTGGTAAATAAGTAATCGGTAAATATTTTAGCGATTTTTAAGGAATCGCAAATATTTACTGATTTTTTTGGTGCATTCGGTTTAGCGATTCTGTAATAGCGATTCCTTATTTTTTGCTATTTTAGAATCGCAAATTTTTTCTTTGATGCATGTGGGCCCATGTAACTATGCCCAGGTATCAGCCATATTATTAGCTAATATTAAAGGGAAGCAGCTTCAGTGGCTATGCGCCAATGCCTAAGGGAGTTCAGTCCTTTAGAACAAGAACACGAACTACCGAAAATAATTGAAACTGCATATGCAGAATTAGGCAAAGACAGTTTGGGCGGGAAAGCTTTAAAACCACAACTGATGGGCAGTCCTGAAAAGGACACTTCTAAGCAGATACCTGCTTCAACAAAGAAGAAGTGGGACAATAAAAAACAACAAAACTTTAAAGGAAACAGATCTCAATCAAGAGGTAGATCTCCTCCACAGGAGCCCTCCGAAAAGAGGTATAACCTTAGGAATAGGGATAATATTAGGAAACCTGACAGGTATCAGGATACTGATACACGTTCCTCTCGTTCCTTTCAGGGTTCATCGAAAAACTCAGAGAGGGAAGGACGGTCAGACAGACAAAAAGAGCGTACAAAGTCCAGAGACACGCAGCACGCTCAAGATTACACTTCTAAAAAAGAAGAGAAACCAAAACAAAAGCCACAGTTCAAAAAGAAGAAGGTTGCAGGTCTAAAGATCAGACATGCCCAGAATTCTGAGGACTCGACTACTGAACGGGGAATGGGCTCTGACGATGCTAGACAGTGCGGCAGAAGTAACAATAGCTCGTCAGAACCTGATGGAATTTCTGATGACAGCGGGCTTGAATGATTATATCACGGTAGAGCCACCAGATACTAGGGTAAGTGTCCCACATAAGCTATATGAAATAACACTCCAAATGGAGGGAGACAAATGTATGACAGTTACAGGTCTCTTTTGGGAGAATCTGTCATTTGGCTATGACATTTTGTTAGCTGAACAAGATTGGCCGCCAGCATTCGTCATGGATTGCCCTAAAGGAGAAACGGTAATTTTACTGGCATTCTCAGACCATATTCCCACAGGCACCTAAAACACATATATGCACAGGAGTGGGCGGTAGCCCAAGCCCCTGCATTATACAAAAACCATGTTGGATGGGATGAGGATTCAACCCACCACATAATTCCTTTAAAAAATACTCCAACTGCACAGAGGCAGTATCCAATAAAGCAAGAAGCTAAAAAACAGGTCAGGGAGATCTTAGATCAACTTGAATACCAAGGGGTGATCGAAAATTGCACCTCATCGATGAATAATCCTTTGTTTCCGGTCAAGAAACCTGACAATTCATATCGTTTAGTTTTAGATTATAGACATTTAAACACTTGCACTAAGACATTTGCAGTCCAAAATGCACACAGTGCCGCATTAATGAATAACATTGTGCAAAAAAAATATAAAATGACACTTGATATCTCAAATGGATTTTTCTGCCAAAATATAGCGCTGAAAGCAGATATCTAACAGCATTCTCAGCGATAGGGTCTCAGCGTCAATTTTGTCGACTACCCCAGGGATATAAGAACAGCCCGGGGTTGTTTTCGGCCAGAGTAACTGTGTTACTTCAAAATTTGGATGAAGAGGCATTGTCCTATGTGGATGATATTTATCTAACGGACGATGACCTAGAGGAACACTTGAACAGAGTGAACACCATAATTTTGAGATTTGCATCTGAGGGCTACAAATTCAACTTTAAAAAATCAAAAATTGCCCACCTCAGTGTCCTGTTTTTAGGATATGAGCTTTCAAGTGAAGGGAAAAGCCTGGCAGGCAATTTTTTAGAAAGATGCACGCTGCTCCAACCTCCAAAATCATTGAAAAACTTACAATCAATCCTGGGATTCCTGAACTTTGGCAGAACATACATTTTGGATTACGCAGAAAGAGTAAAACCATTCTACGATTTAATAAAACTTGATTTTTCCGTTAGACAATGGACACAGGAACACACAGATATCCTTCATTCCTTACAAGCTGACATGATAGCTTCCAAACACTTACAGACACGCGTAAACGTACGCAACCTGGTGATCCGTATAGTTGCAGGTCAATCTGGGTACACCTATCTAACATATAATGAAGGTGAAACAGTACCAATTGCATACAAATCATATTTGTACACAAATGCAGAGATACGCTTCGCATCTACAGAAAAGATTCTAACAGCAGTACAGACTGCTGTAGTGAGAGAAAGAGCACTGGCAGAAGGGAAACGAATAATAGTAGTGACTCTGGTTCCAGCCTTAGAGGCTGCGACAAAGGCAAGCGTTCCTAACACTAAAGCCTTACATCCAAGATGGATACAATGGGCTAATTCTCTCACTGCAACAGATGTAGAATACAGGTACCACCCAAATTTAAAGACACAAGCATTTCTGCAATACGAACAAGAATATCCTCTACCAAACTAAATAATGCCTCTAGATCAGTATGAGTGTATAATTTACACTGACGGATCAGCTCAACCGGCCATAGGAAGTAAGCAACAATATTGCGCGGCATGCGAAATCGTTAAAGGTCGCATGCGGGATGGAAAGTTCCACCCAAGTTGCACAAAAACGTAATCTCTAGGAGACTGCACGGCACAGCTGGCAGAGTTAAAAGCCTTGATACTGGCACTGGTAAATCCGGATCGAGAATTCCCCACACTAATTGTGTGCAATTCATTTTACTGTGTACAGTCATATAATGAATATTTGCAGCACTGGGTTCAAAACGGGTTCAAAGATGCAAAAGGTGGCACAATTAAGCATAAAATGCTATGGGAACAGGTAGTGGAGTTGAATACCGAACTACCGAGAGCTCATGTGATACATACACTGAGTCATCAGCGTGATGGCGTTCACGTTGAAAGGAATTCATTGGCTGATGAAGCCACAAAGGGGGCTGTACGCACGGCTTCCGTAGCTGCAATCACTCGTTCTAAAGCGAGAATAGACGGTGAGATTATGGTGGCTGTCATTGCTTCACGCAAAAACAGCAAAGCAGTACCAAAAAGGTTTCCACTCAAGTACTCCTACAAGTTAGATGCCAATAACATTCCATTTGCTCAGATTCCTGGAGTGGGGGATAGAGTA
Source organism: Calotriton arnoldi (assembly GCA_963921515.1). Classification (NCBI taxonomy): domain Eukaryota; kingdom Metazoa; phylum Chordata; class Amphibia; order Caudata; family Salamandridae; genus Calotriton; species Calotriton arnoldi. Next base: position 101,296 of record CAWUFW010003159.1, read on the forward strand.
ATTCCAAACATGGATCGTAGGTTAGGTTTAATTCTAGCAGCACACGAAGGGATAGGTTCTGCACATGCAGGAGTTACGGCGACTGTTTCTTTATTGAAACAACGCTATTGGTGGCCTGGGTTAACTAAGCAGACTAAAGACTATGTCTTGAAATGCGACATCTGCCAGCAGATGAAAGGTTCCACCATAACACGTCCAGCACAGACACCCTTATTAATATCTGACAAACCACTAGCGTGTGTTTATTTGGACCACTGCAGCCCCTTACAAAGAGATGAGGCTTACAGGTATATCATGGTTGCAGTGGATTCCTGCTCAAGATTCCTATGGGTGTAGCCCCAACGCTCGGCTGGCGCTCGAACTGTTATAAAAGATTTGCGAGTCTTTATAGGGACATACGCAATTGGCACATTACATTCTGACCAGGGCCATGCGTTTAGCTCTCGGGCTTACAAGGAGGCCATGCGAGGATTGGGTGTAGCTTTGTGGTACTCCTCTCTGTACCATCCCGAGGGAAATTCGGTCGTGGAGAGGAAAAACCGAGACTTAAAGCAATCTTTAACGGCTAGAGTATTAGGCACGGGTGAGAGTTGGGTAAAACATCTGTATGGAGTGCAGCGAGCATTGAATAACATGCCAAGAAGATCTCTAGGGGGGGTCACTCCATTTGAGGTCCTATTTGGGACAAGAATGTGGGTACCTGATCTTGATTGTGAAGGCGCAGTGGTGGATGAAAAGCCTATTGACATCCATGATCGTTTGGCTGCTTTACAGGATCTAAATGAGTCCAGGACACAACAAAGTAATGTCCATATGAAGCAGACCGATACTGAGGAAGTCAAATCAGTCACGGCAACACCTGTCTGGATCCCAAAAGTCGGGGATCTGGTCAGAGAGAAAATAGCGGACAAGAAAGAATTTGGGCCATCATACAGAAAGCCTGTACAGGTTCTAGCAGTTGAAGGAACAAGAATTGTACTTCTACCGCCTCTTGCCGGAAAAAAGGAGAAAAGATTTGTCTCAATCGACTTAATCAAACCACATTATGTGGCCGATACTGAGTAGTAGGCCACGTGGACTCCAAAGTAGCAGACGCCGTCCTCTCGCTACAATTCAAGAAGTTCAAAAGGAAAGACTCATCACGTTCGAAGAGTCTCCTGCACGGAATGATGGATTATGCAATAATGCTATGGAACTCGTTCCCCTTGAACCTGAAGTTCAAATTCAGAACCAAAATGAAAGACAAATTTCAATTCAACCAAATACAGATGTCTACATCAACATGCCTCAACAAGAGCAAACTACAATCTCTACAAATCCTGATGCAATACCAACAATTGATCGAACTGCTTCTGGCTACTTCATAAACTTTGATACGTTTTCTTTGGATCCAAGTGAACCGGAAACGATGCCAGCCAAAAAAACGCGCAAGCAGCAAGTTAAAGACTTTCTGAACTTTTTAAAAAGACTTACCTGGTGTCACCTTGTGTAGAACTCTGGGTAATCACCGGGATACTTTTCTTTCTTTTCTGGTTAGGCTTAGTAATAGTTTTTAGCATGCTTGTTAATGGAAAATACCTTCGACAAAGTTCTGCAGCCCAAAAGGTGAATTTAATTTTAAAACCACACCAATCATCTCATCGAGAACAAAGAGACTTGTCATCAGTGAACATTACAGCAGTTCCTATACCTGATGGTATAGTTTGGGACAAGGTTGATTTCGATATATTTGGTCCGACTGAACTTTTGAGAATTCCTCATTTATTTAAAATATCGTTGAGTGATATCATTACCTCAAGTACATTTTCTGATGATTGGGATTTTGAGACTGTAAGTAACATGTTGTCTGATTTGGAAAAATCTGCTGCATTTTCTAATAGTGAAACATTGGAAAGCACATCAGATTTCGAAACAATGTATTGTTATCAACACTATGGTCATCACTTTCTGCATAAATCTGCTAATCCTAGAAATGTGTTCACTTACCACCAGTGGGAACATTGTCCAACACCGCCGAAAGGCAGTTCAAAAACATTTACACAAAAGTTTCTATATTTTTCAGGGTTTAATATGTCTGACCCAGCATCATATTATTATAAGGTTGCACCAACATCAGCACAGAAAAATATGTTAACACACACCAAACAGATTTACTCTGCTTCCTTTATTGCCCAGTTGTCTGAACAAGGTTTCGACTTATGGAAAGACACCATAGACTTAAAATCAGTCTGGGGTACTAGGGAATGGCAATTTCAGGGAACGGAAGCTTTGTTTAGAGCATGCCTTATCCCTCAACAAATCATGTTTTTGAACGAGACAGTACAACAGACGTCTTGCCTTGGACTAGCCAAGAACAAAGACTTGAACACACCTCGGCTGCCAACTCCATCACACACCGAGGGTAACATAACATCACAGAAAGAGATTACGTTGAATGACATTATACAATACAACAGATCAGACCCCGATTGGGAGAAATGGTTGATTTCGCCCACAGACACTAATAGTTGTCAGGCGAGATTCATGGGTAAAACCGTTGAGTTCGCTATCCATAGGCCGGATCCACGTTATGTACAGAGAGAACATCCAGGGGTAGTGACATCCTACAGTGTTGGGAAGTTGTGCCTTGATTGGCTAAAAACGTCAATGCTCACAAAGGTGAAACAACACTTATCCTTACTGTCACAGGATGTGGATCTCAGGGATTTTTTACTAGGTCCCAGGAAGCCACGTCAGAAACGTTTCTATTATGCTGTCTATAATGAAATATGGAAAATATCCCAACAAGAGGCCGCAGAGAGGTTACGTGAAATAGACCGTATAAATCAAGAAAAATCTCTAGCAGTGGTAGACAATGGGTTAACTACATTGACCTCCAGGATATATTCCTTAGGCAACATTGTATCTTCTGCGATAGACATACTGGAACAAGATTTGGCCATACTACAACATGGGCAATCTCAATTACGTTCTATTATGTTATTAAGCTGGACGCTGCAATCTTTGCGTGCAGGCTATGTGCCTTGGCGTTATATCAACAGTACGTCTCTGTTTTCTGAATACAATCTAACAGATAAACAGATAGAGATGGCACAAAGGGGAGCAAAATATACAATGCTGCGTATCGAAAAACTGGATAGGTTAGCATTTACAGTGGCAGAATTACCGTCCACAGAATGGCTAATCCATGGCCACATAACTCTACCGATCACTACTTTTCAGTTTCAGTATTGCCTTGAACAAAAGCAGGCAGGCAGATATGAAGAAATGGGGAAGGAATACATTAAGGAATCATGGGTATTACCATACAGATTTCCATGCCGGAGTGGGGATCGAGAAGTGTTTCTAAGCGATACAAACTGTGAGAACACTTTGAGTGGATCACTCATATGCCAGGATATAATGCTGCACGGGGCTTGTAATGGTTCTGTAGCGAACCTGTACTGCCATTTGAGGGGTGCCCCAGCTGCAGTGATTACTCCAGCATTCAGGCTACTTTCAAATGGGAGTTACTTGATGCTGAACAGTCAAGGCTGCTGCGGAATGCTCCCGGGCATCGCATATCTGGTAACCGTGAGCTTCAGGGTTACTTGTTGTATGCAAGTATTGTTTCCACCGACATATACAGTCAGGGAGGCGCCGTTATGGCCTTCACTGAATGTTTCTTTAATACGGTTTGATACTCTAAGAAGAATGAAAGCCATACTTTTACAAAAGTCTGTGCCCTTAACCTCCGCTAGAGAAACTTTTGATCTCCAGATCACCAGGTCTTCGGCAGAGATACAGGCGCTTATTCATACAAACTGACCTTTCCATTTTGCAGAAATGGTAAATCGTATCTTTAACATGTCTGATACGACAGGCATAGTCCACCTATTTAAGACCATAGGTTCTGGACTTCTGAGCACCTTTCAGACGGTACTTGGAGTTATACCAAACTTCATACACTCCGTATTCGGAAGCATCTTTGGAGGACTTCCGCTCATCCTGTTTCTAGTAGCAGGTATCTTGATTGTTTTATATTTGCTACGCAATGGATGTCCCAGTCACCAAGGAGATGGAAAGAGCACTCCTGGAGCGTAAATACCGTGACCTCATGGTACAACATCTAGGCATGCCTCGCCTAAGAGAACTAAGTGCATCTTGGTTCTTGTCATTTCGACCAATCTGGATGGACTGCATCTTACCTGTCCTCCGATGTCTGTTTTGCGGAGAAGAATGCGTGTTAGACCTTTGTTTGACACTCCCATCATGTGCGCAACCGGACGTGAATGCTTTACTGTCGTGTAGTTCCTATAGTACCCCTGCAGGACCTGCGCGTTTGGATAACATACTCTGGGCTTGGTGTTAGACTGACTCTGTGCACCCCACCGCGTATGTTAGCCGGATTTGCATTAGCTAGCTCACAGTGCCACTAGAATCTCCTCTTATCGGGGAGAGATTAGTTTCTGGCAACCTTAGATCATGACAACCCAAATTCCTCGGAATCGTGGAAACAATGTACTACTTTTCGCTCAGTCACTCGTGCTTACTTATTCGGTTTGTCTCAGAGAGTTACACAGAATAAACAGTCTGGGCGTTTCAATAAGTATTTATTGAACAGTTGTTATTCTAGTGTAAAATATATGTGCTGCAGCAATCAGCAGACAATAGCAGAGATATATTTTCAGCAGTACGATCAAAGTGAAAGGATAGAACAATTCTACCATATTGCAATAATCATGAATACATACATGAATATAAAAAGCATTATGAAAGTGCGCGTACTCCTACGATGCCTAACTAGATGTACCTGAGTGTACCTAGCATATGTGTAGGTCTAAAAGCCCAAGAGCCAAGAATCCTTCTAGGATTTAGTCGAACCCCCATACCTGAAGAGAGAGAGTGTGGGACCCCGTCCTGGTCTCGAGTTGGACACCCCGCAAGGGCTGTGTTAGACCGCTGTCAGCTGGAGCGACTGCATGCAGGAGCCTCAGCGTCTCTGGTCAGTGTGTCATCATAGAAGTCTCGGTTCCCTCTATCTTACCGTGGCAAGATGTGGTGTATTTATACCCTAAAGTGTCTCGTCCCTCAGTATGGTTTGTATTGGTCTTTGTTAGACATGAGGAAGACGTCAGGGGTGAACTTTGTACATACATATTATGCGGGAGATGTAGCTGGTGAATGCTCATGCATAATTTATGAGTACATTGTAGGCCTGGGTTCTGGAAAGACCTTGCAGTGTTCTAACCACAGACTAGATAACGTTCAACCCTCAGAGCTCGTTGTGTACTGTAGGGAACTAATGTAGGTGAAAGATCATGCCTATATTAGGAGCCATGACTATAATAGGGCATGTACGAGTATGACCATAATAGGGCCTATACGAGTATGACCATAATAGGGCATATACGAGTATGACCATAATAGGGCATATACGAGTATTTCTACATTATGGCATATATGAACGGGTCTACATTAGGGCCTATATACGAAACATAACATTACTGGACCTGATAACGGCCCATGTTCTGCAGTGTCCTCAGCGTATTCCGATGTTGATGGCGGCATTCCTTGAGCCCCCACAGGTAGTAACAGCACCTGTGGGTATGGACACCGGCTCCTCCTCTGACACCCATGCTTTGGACGGCACACAGGCTGCCCCAGCACCGGCTGCGGACAGTGTGGAACATCATCTGTGCTCAATTGACATACTCTGCGAGGTGCTACAGGGTCCGTCTACTGCGGAAGCAAGCAACGAAAATGTTGCGTCTACCAGCCAGGACACATAAACATTTGACTCATTTGGCTCGTCGTGTGCTGGAAGAAATTCGCCCTTTTTCAAAACAAGCTCAAATTTGGAACTCAAAACAAAAATTGACATTCCTTCCATTTATTGGGCATACATGGCTTACTAATGCTTATAGTGGTTCGGACTATAACTTCGGACACTTTAGAGCTATGGCTTGAAAAATTATTTTTAACATTTTTTTTTTTTTTAAATTGTGTTTATGTTATCCAAACGCGCAGATCCTGTATAGGTTATATAGGAACTACACGACAGATTCTGCCCCTTTTATACCCAAGAAAAGGCAGGAAAAAACAGGAAGTGACAAGACAGGAACAGTAAGTGACAAAACAGGAAGAAGACCGTTGCCATCTTCGATAGGGAAAAGAGTGAAGAGCAGAATAGGAAGGCCGCCATGTTAGGAAGGTAGAACAGCCTATCCCCAAGGCCCTCTGGGAGCACGACTGTGAAGGAGAGAAGGAGAACAGGCAACAAGATGGCCCCAAAGGAGATGACCTACAGGATAATACCATGCAAAAGGTAAGTGCAAGTGTTCCCCAAAAGGCATAGGAAGCCGCAGTCTCCACCTGGGAACTGCAGTATTCCGAAGATGTTATGTGAAACATCTAACTGGCCGCCGCGCAAGTCCGCGGCGTGCCCGATGCAAAGAGGCAGCAGGCGTTGCGGGGCGCACCCGCGACGCCAAAATGGCAATAGCGGGCTGACGTGTTGCTCCGTGACGCGCTCGAGAAGGAGAGAGAGCGTCGCGGACTGCACTGCTGCCCGTGAAGTAGAAATAGGCAGCATCGCGAGCCGCGGTTCTGCCCGCGGGCAAAACATTAAGTTTAAAAAATATAGATATCTTGTAGCCCAAAATCCTACTGAAATTTGATTGGCTGTCACCACTTCAACTAGGAAGTGTTGGCAGCCATCTTGGGACTCGGTTGAACCAAGTCCCACAAAACATGTAAAAAAAAAGAAAAGGGTGCAGGGTAGTAACACCCTGACCCCCTAGGCTTCTTCAGGGAGTCCCATTGGGGCCCCGCAGGGCCAAAAATAGCATTTAAAAAAAGATTTCAGTGGGGTCCACGGATCCGGACAAAAATGTAAAAACAACAAAGTGCGGGATCCCACGCTTCATTCATTATCCGCTGTCGGGTGGGACAGGTGCCTGGGGCATTTTTTAATAATGGAGAGGGAGCACATGGGCCCCCCATTCTGGGGCTGAATATTGCCTCGGGGACCACCACCTCCCCGGGGCTTCTTCAATTAGAATTGGGGGGGGGCGTCTTGGACACCCTCAGCCCCAGGGACCGCCACCTCCTAGGGGCTTTATGCTAAAAGAATGCAGAGGGCCTCATGGACCCCCCAAAGCCCTGGGGGGTCTCCACCTCCCAGGGGCTTTAATTTGAGTATGCGGACCCCCAGCAGCCCCGGGACCACCACCTTCCCAGGTCTTTAAATGTAAGTAATGCCTAGGGGCCACACATCCCCCATAGCCCTGTTGACTGCCACCTCCCCAGGGCTTTAACCAAAAAGAATGCAGGGGGCCACGCAGACCCCCGCAGCCCTGGGGACCACCACCTCCCCGGGGCTTTAATTTAAAAAAATGTGTGGGGGCCGCGCTGACCCCCCTGCAGCCCCGAGGACCACACCTCTGCGGGACAAATAGAAACAAAGGAGTAAGTGAGCGTGACAGGTTGTATGGAAGAGTATCTGTTTGTCTCAGTGACTGTATAGGAGACTGAGTACATGTGTTAGTATATGTGTGAGTAAGTGAGTGGCTGTGTGGGTAACTGATTCAGTGTGTGAGTGGCTGCATGGGTGAATGAGTGGGTGTGTAAGTGTCTGTATGTTTGTGTGACTGGATGTCTGAGTGGCTGTATTGGTCAGTGAGTAGGTGCATGAGTGCCTGTATATGAGTTAGTGGTTGCATTAGTGGCTTTGTGGGTGAGTTCATGTGTGAGTGACTGTATGGATCAGTGAGTAGGTGTGTGAGTGTTTGTATGGGTCTGTGAATGGGTGTGTCAGTGGTTGTGTCAGAGTGGGAGTATGAGATGTTGTATGGGGGTGTAAGTGGGCTTGTGAGTGTTTCTGTGGATGATGTCATCAGTTATGGCATAAGTGATGTCATTTGAGATGTCATCAGTGAAGTCACTGACCAGGTAATGAGTGATGCAATATGTGAGGTCATAAGCAATGCTTTGCAGGGGTGTATGTTATAGTTAGCACAGCTAATTATCACTGCTGGTTTTGTATGAGTGAAGTGTCATCCTAACTATAAGGTCCCTGTAACCTTTGTTTTTTTCAGTGAATATATATATATGTATTTATACACATATATATATATTAGCGATAGCAAACACTGCTTTGCTTCATGGAAGCGAGAGCATGAAAAATGCTCTTGTTTCCATGAAGCGGAGCAGAATTGCTTTTGGGCAGTGGGAGCTGGTTGTTTGCAGCTCCCTCTGCCCAAAAGCAATGCCGGCTACCACATGAGGTCGGGAGCCGATAGGGACTGCGGGGGCCTTGAGGCTCTCCCCGCGGTCCCCAACGACGTGGGCATGCCCCGGGGGATGGGGTCCCTGGGGCTATATCGGCCCAGGCAGGGGAACCGCGCAGGCCCCCCTACCCATTCAAAAAAATAAAAAAGCTAAGGCCTGGCCCCAGGGGATGGGTTCCTCAGTGATGTTACTGACCATGTCATGGGTGATGTAATATGTGAGGTCATAAGCAGTACATTGCGGGGGCATGAGTAATAGTTCACTTAGCTAACTATAGCGGCTGAATGTCTCTGGTTTTGTATGAGTATAATCAGACCCTAACTATAACGTCCCTGTAACCTTTGTTTTTTTCAGTGAATATCTATATAGATATATTATCTACTGGTGGTCGCCAGTAGATAGTTATAGTTAGGACCTATTATCCATAGGAAATTCATAACATTCTATTCCCAATAACTTTGGCGTCGTTTGACGAATCATCGCAAAATTTTGAAAACTAGTGGGGCGCTCCGGTCCGCTCCTGTCTTGAAAGTTTCGGGGTGATTCATCAAGCGGGGGCCGAGAAAAAAGGGGGGTCCCAAAACGTGTTTTCTCCATGTTAATTCCCATAGGAAATTTTAGCCACGGCTACAGCCCGAACTTCTGAACGGAATTACAGCAAATTTTGCAAAAGGTAGCGCTTGGTTCAGAAAGCGACCTTTTTAAAATGGTGTAAATCCGTTCAGTAGTTGCGGAGAAATTAAAAAAATAAGAGTGACAAAATCAATTTCCCATAGGAAACTTTATGCAAGGCTACAGCCAAAACTGCTGAACGGAATTACACCAAATTTGGCAAAAAGGTAGTGCTTGGTTCAGAAAGCACCCTTTTTAAAAGTGGTGTAAATCCGTTCAGTAGTTGCTGAGAAAATCCAAAATAAAAGTTTCAATATCTATGGCCGCGGTGGATCCGCGCACCCTCCCGATCACGAGCTGCATGCTAATTGGCTGTCAACACTCCAAACCAGGAAGTGTTGGCAGCCATCTTGTTCCTCGGTAGAACCGAGGAACAAGAAAGCAGTAAAACAACTGCGTAAAACGCAAAAAGGGGGCAGGGTAGAAACAGCCTGACCCCCTAGGCCTGCTCAGGGGGTCCTATAAAGACCCCCAGGGCCCCAAATTTTTTTTTGTTTTTTTTAAAAATCGGCAAAAAACGCGCTGGGTGCGCGGATCCTGCCGGAAAAAAAAAAAAAACGAAGCGCGGGCTCCCGCGCTTCGTGTTTAATTGGCCCCCGGGTGGGCCAAGTCCCGGGGGCATGCAGGGCTAATGTAAATTTATGTGGGGGGCCTCTAAGGCCCCCCCAAGCCCCGGAGACCACCACACCCCGGGGCTTTGAATTAAAATGGTGCGGGAGGGCTCGCGGCCCTCCCGCAGCCCCGGGGACCGCCACCCCCGGGGCTTCTTTATATTTTTTTTTAAATAACCTGTGTGGGGGACTCGAGCCCCCCCACACACCCCGGGGACCGCCACCTCCCCGGGGCACTAAATAATAAAATGTGGGGGTCTGTTTAGGACCCCCGAGCCCCGGGGACCACCACCTCCCCGGGGCTATGCATTGGTTGGGAGGGGGTCCGCGCGGCCCCCCTCCTGGAGCCCTTGATGGCCCTGGGGACCGCCACCCCCCAGGGCCGACTCCTGCAGTGTCCCGGGGTGCCTACCCCCGGGACACTGTAGTTTGCTATGACAGGACGGGAGCCTCGCGGCTCCCGTCCTGTCATAGCAAGCTGCTTTGGATATTGGAGCGAGAGCAGGAAACCTGCTCTCTCTTCCAATATCCAAAGCACATTGCTTTCCACACGGGGAGCTGCATGTTAGCAGCTCCCCATGTGGAAAGCAATGCCGGCTCCCGCAGGACGCGGGGAGCCAGCAGGGTCCGTGGGGAGTTGGGGTCCGCCCACGGACCCCAAAGGATAGGGCCAGCCCCGGGGGATGGGGTCCCCGGGGCAAGTAGTGGCCCGGGAGGGGGGCCACGCGGCCCCCCTCCCCAAAATGATTTTTATTTTTTTATTTTTAAAAGGCCGGGTCCCGGGGGATGGGGTCCCGGGGCCATAAGTGGCCTGAGGAGGGGGGCAACGCAGACCCCCTCCATAAGTTTTATTTAAAACAAAAAAGAAGGCCATGCCCCGGGGGATGGGGTCCCCGGGACGATTAAGGCCTGGGAAGGGGGGGCCACGCGGCCCCCTTCCAAATTTTTGTTTTTTTAAACAAATTATTAGGGGGCAGGCCCTGGGGGATGGGGTCCCCAGGGCCAATACATTAGAAAAAGAAGGGGGGCCACACAGCCCCCCTTCTTAAAAAAAAAAAAAAAGAAAGACCGGCATCGCGCCGGAGGCCACACCCCTCCTTGCATCACTCTGCAAACGCGCCCCTGGCGCGTTTGCAGATGAGAGCGAATTCCCCTTGAATACTGGGGGTCCCTGGGGCCAACTAGCCCACCAGGTACCTCCAGTAAGCGCCACAGGGCTGCGTTGCAGAGAGGTGTACAGAGGCCACGCCCCTTTTTACACCTCTCTGCAACGCAGCTCTGTGGCGCTTTTTGGAGGTACATGGTGGGCTAGTTGGACTCCAGGGACCCTCAGGATTCAAGGGGACTTAATCCTCCAACTTAAAACATGCCACGGGGCGCGTTTGCACAGTGGTGAACGGAGGGGGCGGGGCTTCAGGTGACATGTGTGCAAACAGGCCCCGTGGTGCGTTTTAAGATAGGGAATATAATCCCCTTCAATCCTGAGGGTCCCTGGGGGACAACTAGCCCACCAGGTACGTCCAGAAAGCGCCACAGAGCTGCATTGCAGAGAGGTGTAAAAGGGGCGTGGCCTCTGAACACCTCTCTGCAACGCAGCTCCCTGGCGCATACTGGAGGTACAGGGTGGGCTAGTTGGACCCCAGGGACCCTCATGATTCAAGGGGACTTAATACCCCAACTTAAAATGCGCCACGGGGCGCGTTTCACAGTGGTGAAGGGAGGGCGGGGCTTCAGGTGACATGTGTGCAAACAGGCCCCGTGGCGCATTTTAAGATGGGGAATTAAATCCCCTTCAATCCTGAGGGTCCCTTGGGGCCAACTAGCCCACCAGATATGTCTAGAAAGCGCCACAGAGCTGCGTTGCAGAGAGGTGCAAAAAGGGGCGTGGCCTCTGAACACCTCTTTGCAACGCAGCTCTCTGGCGCATACTGGAGGTACCTGGTGGGCTAGTTGGCCCCTAGGGACCCTCGGGATTGAGGAGGAATTAATTCTCCAACTTAAAACGCGCCACAGGGCGTGTTTGCAGACATGTCACCTCAGGCCCCACCCCCTTCCTTCACCATTGTGCAAATATTCCTCTAAAATCAGCCGAACTACGAATTCCGATTTACTCACCTGTTATCAGGAGAGACCTCAGAGCTGCATCTTTGAGCCCAGTACAGATCCTGAAAAGTAATTCTAACCGTACTTACCAGAAACTTGAATTTCCTTCCATAGGCTAACATTGACTGGTTTCACTTGGAAATTCTTCAAAGTGTGGAGATTTGGAACTTTATAATATTCCTCTAAAATCAGCCGAACTACGAATTCCAATTTACTCACCTGTTATCAGGAGAGACCTCAGTGCTGCATCTTTCAGCCCAGTACTGATCCTGAAAAGTAATTTTAACCGTACTTACCAGTAACTTGAATTTCCTTCCATAGGATATCATTGCCTGCTTTTGCTGAAAAAGTTTCTGTGTCGATTTTTGAAACTTACAAATATTCCTCTAAAATCAGCAGAACTACGAATTCCAATTTACTCACCTGTTATCAAGAGAGACCTCAGTGCTGCATCTTTGAGCCCAGTACTGATCCTGAAAAGTAATTTTAACCGTACTTACCAGTAACTTGAATTTCCTTCCAGAGGCTAACATTGACTGGTTTCACTTGGAAATTCTTCTAAGTGTTGAGTTTTGGAACTTTATAATATTCCTCTAAAATCAGCTGAACTACGATTTCCAATTTACTCACCTGTTATCAGGAGAGACCTCAGTGCTGCATCTTTCAGCCCAGTACAGATCCTGAAAAGTAATTCTAACCGTACTTACCAGTAACTTGAATTTCCTTCCATAGGCTAACATTGACTGGTTTCACTTGGAAATTCTTCTAAGTGTGGAGTTTTGGAACTTTATAATAGTCCTCTAAAATCAGCCGAACTACGAATTCCGATTTACTCACCTGTTATCAGGAGAGAACCCAGTGCTGCATCTTTTAGCCCAGCACTGACCCTGAAAAGTAATTCTAACCGTACTTACCAGTAACTTGTATTTCCTTCCATAGGAATCCATTGTCTGGTTTTCAGCAGAAAAGTTTCAAAGTATCGATTTTCACAAACTACAAATATTCCTTAAAAATCGCCTGTATGACTTAAACACATTCTTTCAACTGTTTACAGGAGATGCACCAGTGCTGGATCCAGGATCCACCACTGAGTAAGAAAAAGTAACGATAACACTACTTACCTGCTAAGTGAATTTCCTCCCATAGGATAACATTGGTGATTCTATGTGAAAAAGTTTCTATGTGTGTCAACTTTTAAAATACAATAATTTTCCTTAAAAATCACTACTGTAACCAAAACGCTTTTACTCAACTGTTTACAGGAGATGTCCCAGGACTGAATCTAGGATCCAGTCCTGTGGTTAGAAAAGTAATCCATAAAGTAACTAATTGCATTTAACTAGAAATTCACATTGAGCTCAATGTTGCATTGTGTTTGAAATTGTGTCGCCCATTGTAACAACTGTAACTACTGTACTTAAAAGTCTATTGCCTATTTGCAAAGTATTTAAACTAAAGTAATTCATTCTGAGAAAGTATATTTTGTAATGTAATGTATAATGTAATTACAATGTAATTTAAAAAATAAAATATCTAAAAATAAATAGTTTTAAAAAATGTTGTAAATCAGTATCAACAAAAAAAAATATAACAATTAATACATTTAAAAATTGTCATTTACAAAACCTTTGAAATTCACTGAAAAAACCATAGGTTTTAGGGGTGTTATAGTTAGAAACTAGCATTTAAAAAACTTTGAAATTCACTGAAAAAACCATAGGTTTCAGGCACGTTATAGTTAGAAATTAGCATTTAAAAAACCTTTGAAATTCACTGAAAAAACCATAGGTTTCAAACACGTTATAGTTAGAAATTAGCATTTAAAAAACCTTTGAAATTCACTGAAAAAACCATAGGTTTTAGGGACAGTTATAGTTAGTTGGACATTTCACTCGTACAAAACCCGTGAAATTCCCCCGTTATAGATAGTTCAGCTAACTATAACTCGCGCCCCCGCAATGCACTGCTGATGACGTCACATATTACATCACTCAAGACATGGTCAGTGACATCACTGATGACATCACTGATGACATCTCAAATGACATCACTGATGACATCACTGATGACATCATCCACGTGATAATCTGATGCACCTCCTCACACCCTAATATAACCTTTGATACACCCACTCTAAATTACAGACTGCTATTCGCAAAACCATAGACACTCCAACACCAATAACTACATACCCACTCACTGATTCTTAGGTCTACACACACACACATCCACTCACTCACCCGTACAGTCACTCATACTTACGGTCACTCAGTACAGGACTATCATATGCACTCATACTCCTATATAGACACTCAAACACCGCCACTCATCCATAGAGGTACTCACACACCTAGTCAGTCATGCAAATAATTAAACACACTGCCATTTACTCACCTATACAGTTATACACACACCAGCTCACTCATTCATACAAATACTAGCACATTCTTACGCTCTTATACAATCACTGATACAAGCACACACTCATCCATACAGTTACTCTCACAATCACACACTCTCGCTTATAGCTATTTATATACTCCAACACACATATATACTGCCTTTCACATATGTAGTTACTCACACATGTACCACTGGGACATACATTCACTCACTAACACACTCTTACACACACTTACCCACCCATACAGTCTATCACAGATGCACTCTTGAAACCATCCACCCAGTGAATCACCCACTCACACATCTATGCACAGAGTCGCACACACCCCACCCACACAAACACTCAGGCACCCATACAGATACTCAGAGAACCAATCAATAACTCATATAGACACTCATGTAGCTATTCACAAACCCATGCAGCCACTTACACAGGAACAGACAGACGGATACACACATTCACCCAGTTTAGTCACTAACCCATGCATTCAGTAAGATACGTCTAATCACTCACTTATAGAGTTAGTCACGCACCTACTAAATCATCCATACAGACACTTATACACCCACTCATTCTTCAATACGCCTTTCCCAATATATATTAAAAATATTTAAACTTTACAGAAACACACAGTTACTGGATGATGTCATCAGTGATGTCATTTGAGATGTCATCAGTGATGTCATCAGTGATGTCACTGACCATGTCATGAGTGATGTAATATGTGACGTCATCAGCAGTGCATTGCGAGGCGCGAGTTATAGTTAGCTGAACTAACTATAACGGGGGAATTTCACGGGTTTTGTACGAGTGAAATGTCCAACTAACTATAACTGTCCCTAAAACCTATGGTTTTTTCAGTGAATTTCAAAGGTTTTTTAAATGCTAATTTCTAACTATAACGTGTCTGAAACCTATGATTTTTTCAGTGAATATAGATATATATATATCTATATATATAATCTGCTGAGTTTGGGGCTATTGTTAAGAAACATTGGCACTTAGTGAAATCAGATTTAACCATTGGTAAGCTTGTTAGCCCCAGCTCTCAGATAACTTATCGGAGATGTAGCTCACTCAAGGACATGCTGGTGCACTCTTATGAGGATACAGGGTACTCACTTGGAAGCACCTGGTTGAGGAAACTCCCGGGTTTTTACAAGTGTGGTAAGTGCAAAGCATGCACACATTGTACCAATGTAAAAATGGTGGCATTACCTAACGGCAGAAAATGGAAAATCAGGCATTTTATCAATTGCAATACTGATTTTGTGGTGTATGCTCTGGTCTGTGTCTGTTGCATGTGCTATGTGGGTAGCACCATTTTTCCTGTAAAGAAGAGAATCTTGGAACATTTGAGAGCTTTCAGGAATAATGATACATCTTACCCCATGGCAAGACACTGCATTATGCTACATGGCCTAAAACTGAGTATCTCAAGATCTCCTTCTTTGGTATTGACAGGGTACCAGCACAAACGAGAGGGGGAGACAGAGAACGAGTGCTGAGGAGGTTAGAGTTGGAGTACATCATCCGTCTACACAGTAAACAGCGGGTGGCCTCAACCAGGATGAGGAGCTTCATGTGCACCTAGGCTGAAATATGGAGCAGCAACTTTCCTCCTTCAGTGTTTCCCGGAACAGCCCACTGAGTCTGTGTCTCTCTCTCTCTCTTATTCTTTTCAGGGGGCTTTTCCTCTGTGAACTGTGTTTATCTACATTGTTTCAGGCAAGGGTTTTCCCCTTTTTTCTCTCCCTTTTCCTGTGGTTACTCTTGTGATGTGGGGTGTCTCTTTTTTCCTAGCAGTTCATGATTGACTATGCTATTTGTTGGGCTATGAGGGGTCACTTGACCTGGTACGGAGGTGGCTACTATATTTGTAGACCACTAGATCTTTTTTGAGCAACACATGGAATGTTGTTGCCTTTTCCCAACTATTTGTGAAGCAGAACTGCTTTGAGTTGATATGGTTAAGGAGAACAGTGGTCTCAGGGAGGCTTCAAGGGTCCTCGTGTAGCCTGGGCTACTATTAATGAATGCAGTGTTAATCTAAACAAATACTTTCAAAAGTAGTCCGAGCAGGACTCATTAAGCAATATATGCCAGGACACAGGGTGCAGAATGACATCACATTTATTAACACCATAAATGGAGTATCATTCAATATTCAACGTTAATAGTTCTGGTGCTCACACAAAAAAGTGCAAGTGCGTGAAGTGAAAGTGCTTAGTGACATTTAAAAACATTACATCGCATTGACAACAAGCTAAAAACTCCAATCTATTCAATTACAATGAAGGAGTTTTGGTTGTAAGGTCGACTGCGTTTCAATCTTAATGTTTAAAAGATCATCATCAGGACTGGTGTGTGAGCAATTAGAATCTAGTCAATTAAGAGAAGGTGGAGATAAGGTCAACACGCGTGGGAAAACCGCGGATCTGAAGTCCCAGACCGGGCGGAGGGAAGATCGAATCAAGGTTCAGGGATGGTACAATTCAGCCTGGTAATCAGGGAAGGAATCGACGGCAGCCAAGAATTAATTGGGAAACCGGGATGAGTCCGGAATTCTAGGGGAGCGCAGATTCTAATTGCTCACACACCAGTCCTGATGATGATCTTTTAAACATTAAGATCGAAACGCCGTCGACCTTACAACCAAAACTCCTTCATTGTAATTGAATAGATTGGAGTTTTTAGCTTGTTGTCAATGCGATGTAATGTTTTTAAATGTCACTAAGCACTTTCACTTCACGCATGGCATATATTGCTTAATGAGTCCTGCTCGGACTACTTTTGAAACTATTTGTTTAGATTAACACTGCATTCATTAATAGTAGCCCAGGCTACACGAGGACCCTTGAAGCCTCCCTGAGACCACTGTTCTCCTTAACCATAATTACCACCCCTGGTCTTACTACGGGGTTACCCTTGTTTTTTTTTTATATATACTTTGAGTTGATATGGGACACCCATATAAACAGGCACCGGCAAGTTACTTTCATTATAGATATATATTTTTTCAATTGGAATTTATATGTTATTTTCTTACTTTGACTAAGTCATTAATTGATTTCAGAGTAACCCTGGATTTTGATTGTGTATTGATAATAAAATATAATTTGTCTTTTAAAAAATATATATTTTTTTTTCCCGTTCTGACATTTATTTGTATTTTGACCAAATTTTATTTTTATTTTTATTTTTGTGACAGTGAGTCTGTCTTCTCAGGTTTATGTATGTATATAATACATCGGGACAGTCTTTCTATCATGTTCACACCTTGGCGTGTGTGTTGTTTTCTTAAGGGAACAGTGCACAGTGGGAAATATTTGATTTGCTTTGACAAAGACCTTGGTGGTCGAAACGCGTTAGCTTGCATTAAAACGTGTGTTAAGAACTACCCCTGGAGTGCGGGCATTCTTTGCTGCTGCGGCGTGGCTGTGTCAGCATCATTGCTACATATATATATATATATATAAATATATGAAGGAACAGAATCCGTTTACCGCTTCTGGTAACAAAGACAGGTACGGACCACAGCGTGTAAATTAAGAGTGAGTGCTTTATTGCAGTTTCAGCATGACGCGTTTCGGCCGCGTTTCCACGGCCTTGATCACATGACGCACCGGAACATAAACTAACATTTTATAGTGACAAAAAGGGTGTTCCGGTTACACCCCCCATGGGATTTGATAGAGCTAGTAAACATACTGCACATATCGTCTACTACATATTAGCCACCTCCTGTCTAAATTCTAAAATAAAAAGAGACAGGCTTGTACATTAATATACAGTTATAAGGTCAAAATAAATTAATATGTCAACAATCATATTATTGCTATGAACGTCTTCCCAACCAAATGGTTCATATGCATAACTACTGACCTTACAACGTAGTGACCAATACAGACAATAAAATCAAACCATGAAGAGGTGCAATAGGGAACAGGTGCATAAAGTGCAAGGGCAAAATATAATACATATATACATATATATATATGAATATTTGAAAAAAAGGATGCAGGGAACTCTGAATCTGCTCACCTCAAATGCTTTTTTTCTGGCAGAGTTTTAAGCATAGGATTAGCATAGTGTTATCTACGCCGAGCTAGAAAGTGACAAAGCCTTTTGACATTTTTTACATCAAAAGGTTTTAAGCACACAATTAGCTAGTGCCATCCACACTGAGCTGAGATATGGCAAAACGTCTTTTTCCACTCCAGGCACAGTATTACGGTTGGACATGCATTGCTAATTACCTCACAAATGACATCACTATATATAATATGTGTGTGTGCGTTTGTGTGTGTGTGTGTGAATACCACTGCAATTATGTGGCAAAGCCCTGTGCGGCATTACATCTTGTTAAAAAGTCCAACATGCAGTAATGCCCATGGGGTAAAGTCATGCATGGTATTGTCTGTGTGATATTCAGCATGAGGACACAAGGGAAGAGGCTTTGTTGTTTGTACTACCATGCCAGCTGATGGGCCAGAGGATTCAGCTGTTAATCCACAAGGAGGTAACATGCCAATGAGCACTGTGATGCGATTAGTTTTCAGTTCGGTGACTAGGTCTGATTCCACTGCTGTGGATTAGTCTACAGTGCAAGCACATTCAATCCTGGGACAAAGAGACCAACAAGTTTGAAGTGCGACCATTTCCCTGCTCTGAGACAGACTGCAGAATGGCTGTCAAGGAGGCATCCCTTTCTCCCCTTCCAAGTGATGACAACAATGAATGCCCTTCCTTTTCCACCTTTCTCCCCTTGAGAAACTTCCCAGTGGCTGATGGTTGAATTATGGTCCACGTTCCCTGGCCCCGTCCGATTTAATGTGTATGAAGAAACAATTCCCGAGTATACGGGAAAATCCAACTCAGTTCTGACAAGAATTCAAAAGTATATTTGATGTATACAGACCCAACAGGGTGAATGTGATTCAGTTGTTGCGATTAGTTCTGCTGAGTGAGGTGAGAGAATGATTGTTAGAGAAAGTGTAATGGCCTATAGTGGCCCTGGGAATGATAGGGAATCGAGTGCAGCGAAGGAAGCATTGTTGAATGGAATTGCAGGGGTGTGCACAGTGAAAACTGATTCAATTAAGATCTCCAATCGTAAGCAAAACAAAGGTGAGGCACCAGCTGGTTTCTTTTGGACAGACTAAAGAATACCCTGAAATATATTGAGGCATAGCCCATCCAATGAAGATGGCTCAGGAATCTGTAAAAGCTGCCCACAAGCGGTGATTATTACCAAATGTTAGGAGTCAGTTAACAACAGTTTGCATTGGCTGGCAGTCAAAGAAGTTAGCTGAACTGGTGACAGTCCCCCACTTTGTGTGGCCTCACAAGGGAAAAAGAAAGAAAATACTTAATAGAAATGAATGTCTTTGAAATCACAAAATATGCAGAGGACAGTCAGGTGGATGGGATGAGGAGCTCCTCAATGGGGGAATGGAAAGGGAGGACAGGGAGGTGGAAGAATTGGGAGAGGAAATGGACAAGGCAGGGGAGAGGCCTTGGAAGCAGAAGGTCTTGTTTGGCTTTTGCTGTTTTCACAGGTACCACCCACACTGTGGTTCAAAGGGGCCAACAATGTGGCGTTCATCATCTCGATGGAACCTGTGAAGGTGAAGGTCGACCCTCAGGAAAAGTTACCCAGGATACCCCAGTAGCCATTAAAACCTGAAGCTGAGGAAGGAGTCTGCCCTGTAAACCCAATGTGATTAGGCAAGGGGTTTTAGTACCTACTGTTAGTCGATTTAATTATCTGATTCCCCTGATATGCAAGGCAGAGAAAGTCAGTGTGTACAGGTTCGTCCAAGAACTTCAGGCCATAAATATATTGTTATTCCAGTTTCCCAGTGGTTCCCAACCACAGCACCATCCTTTTTTACGTTTCTGCAAATGCCCAGGGGTTCAAGATGGCTGACCTTTGTTCTGCCTTCTTCTCCTTCCCCATACATAAAAAGAGGCAGTATTTCTTCTTCTTTACATTGCAAGGGTTTGAGATTTTGTTGACAGGACTCTCTCGGTGATTTACAGATTTTCCCTCAATGTTCTCCCAGGTCCTGAAGGAGGATTTGGACACATTGGTTTTCCATGGGATACTATGTTAATCCGGAAAAATATAGATGACTTATTGCTACCATCTGTTACTGTAGATCAGTGCAAGGTAGATCCTTACTATCTTCTTACCAAATTGGCTAATAAAGAGTACAAGGCTTCAAATGAAAAACTGCAGTTCCGTCCTCTCTGAGTATGATATCTGGGGACTGAAATTTCTGCTGGCAAGCACTATTTGTCCTCTGAACAAGTTAAAGCCATCTTTAAGACGTCACCCCGTGTAACTGTTTCTAAGGTACATACCTTTTTGTGAATGTCTAGATATTGTAGACAGTGGATTCTGGGCTATGTCAAAATGGTGAAATCTTTGTAAGAGTATGTTTCAGAAGACAACTCCTAACCCTTGCAGTAGTCTAGTGAAGCTGAACATTCATTTGTGAAAATTAAACAGGCGTTGAATTTAGTACCTGCCTTTGGACTCCCTGATTATGCCAAACGTTTCGCTTTGTATTGTCATGAGCGTAATGGATTTTCACTTGGAGTACTGGTACAGAGCAATGGAGATCAGTAAAAGCCCATAGCATGTATACTCGTCAACTTTGGACCCAGTCGCAACTAGGTTCCCATGATTTTTAGTTTGCGGAAGTAGCTGCAAATCTTGTTGAAACATCTAAAAATATTGTATTGAGCTCCACACTAAATGTTGTTGTACCTATTTCTGTGGACACACTCCTCCTCACCACGAAATAAACGGCATTTCTCCAGAACTGTTCTTGCCTGCTTCTCAAATTATCATGGTTTATAGTCCGCCTTGAACCCTGCTTCTTCAATGTCCACAGGTGAGGACAGTGTTCCTCACAACTGTGTCGTTACAACTGCTCATTTACTAAACCCCATATTGATTTGCTAGATATACCAATTATTGACTACGAGTTAACATGTTTGGTTGATGGATCATGTCTCAGACATGATGAAGGTATCCTTGTTGCTGGTTATGCTGTGTGCACTGTATATCAAATTGTGAAGAGTTGCAATTTACTAATTGTAAAATCAACTTAAGTTGCAGAATGTATTGCTTTCACCCGAGTCTGCATCCTTGCCAAAAAAAAGATTGTTACTGTGCACGCGGACTCAAACTACAGATTTGGAGTGAAACACAACTTTGGAATTCTATGGATGCAAAGGGTTTTTGTAAACTCAGCCATAACAAGATAGGTAAGAAGATTGGGCAATAACAGACCATGTGGAAAAAATCTGCGTCCTCAACAGTGCACCAGGGACTCTCCGAGTTCGTGGCCGGGAACATAGCGTGTATACGTCTGGGAGTCACATAGGTCCGATGTAAATAAAAGAACTGAATAAGTTTGAAGTGGGCATTTCCAGATACTTTAGAACTAGATTCCAGTATTTTCCCCCAAGAGGATTCAGAGAGAGGTATCCGCCTCCCAACATAACCAGAGGGTCGTGAGAGCTGGTCGTGCCCCCTCCAACAAAGCCCTAAGAAGGAAGGTAACCACTTTCGTCTGACCCGTAATAAGGAAGATAAGATGTGGGCAGTCATGTTCCAGAGGTTCCGCAACACCAGTGCCCCACAAATCCTGTATCTTGTGTGTCAGGGCTCCCTGAAGGATGAAATGGCCCACTGGAATATCATAAGACTCCAGGAGATCTGAAAAAGGACACAATTCTCCCCCTGTAATAAGATGGACACCAATCCTAGCTGCCAGCCACTCACAGAGACCAGACCACCCTCCCCTCTCCCCCCGGACGACCTCAATGCCGGATTGCCAAAAAGAGGAAGCTCATGGGAGTACGAGGACAGCGTACGAGTCCGCCGTAAGGCATGAGCCCAAATACAATGCTCAGTCCTCATCAGGATATTCGAGGACCGTACCCAGGAAGCAGGAGTGGGCTTTAGTAAAAAACCCAATTAGCAATCTTTGGAAGGAGAGCCACCCTCAGCAGCTCCCACATCATCCCATAGAAAGGCTGGCCAATGTGCCACCAATTGAAGCTGCACCCCTAAGTTATATAATTCCAAGTCGGGAGCAGTTAAGCCCCCTTCGGCCATGGGCAAACGCAACTTCCAGAGAGCTACAAGGTGATACGAGGTGCCCCAATAAAGCGAGAGAAGCAGACCATCCAGCACCTGGAAAAAAATTTGGGGCCACTCCAACTGGAGTGGCGCAAACAAATGTAGTAGACGTGGCAAGATAATCATTTTAGAAACGGCCACGTGACCGCTGAACGAGAGATGCAATGTAGACCGGAAAGCAATGGAGTGATGCAACCCAGCCAACACATGCCCAAAATTCCCCTCCTACAATAAAGTCGGGGAGCCGTAACAGCCACACCAAGGTACCAAACCGTATCATGCTCCCACCTCAACGTCGGGGCTGTAGGGATTGGATTTCACTCAGGGGCATCACCCCTCAAGTGGTAAACACAGGACTTGTTCCAATTGACCTCAAGTCCCAAGCGAGGCTCGAAGTCTGATAATGCCGCAACCGCCTCCAGAAGGTCAATGTCAGTTCCCTGAGATACAATAACATGTAATTCGCATGCAGAGAGAGATAAGAAGAGTTAGAGGTAATACTCAGGCCCTGATAATGAAGCCCCCGGCGAACTTTGCAGGCCAAGGGCTCCATAGCCAATGCAAATAAAAAGGTTGAGAGGGGTCAACCCTGCGGAGTACCTTGTTCCACTCCAAAGGCAAAATTAAAATTCTAGTAAAATTCTATAGCAAACCCATTGAGACCAGGCAGCTTACCCCTCGCTATTTCCTTAATTGCAACTTGTACCTCCTGCTCGGTAACATCCAAACCCAGTTGATCTGCCACTGCAAGAATACGTTCTTGCAAAGTATTCCAGCCCAACAGCTTGATCATAAAGCACTCTACACGTATAGAGCCTGTCAAGTTGAACCTCGAGATCATGGAGACCAGAGTGATAGGACTATACACTAGCCTCTGAATGACGACCCCGCCAACAATCTATCAAATCTCAGTATCCAGACCACAAACGGGCTGCCTCTGCCAGCCTGTCCGCTTGCGTACCATGGAGGGGCAGATGGAACTGATCCAGACTGAAATCTTTGACCCAGTTAAAATCACCCGCCCCCACCCTCCAATAGCGAATCATAAGGGAAAGCAGGGGTGCCATACTGGCAAGAAACGCTGCTTGATCCACGTTCGGTGCGTAAGCATTTAGGAGGGCAATATCTCTGCCATCCAGATTCCCAGCAATAGTGCATAACGATCCTCTAGGTCAGTAACCACCATATGCAAGCGGAAATGGATCCCAGGCCTAATCCAAATAAGAGCGCCCCACGAGAAGGCAGAATAAGAAGTAGCATAGAGCTGGCCCTGCCAGCGACCCCAAAGGGTGCAACTCTCAGACTCTGTAAGATGAGTCTCCTGGAGAAATGCAACATGGACCCTGTTGTTTCAAGTACGACAATACATTCTTACGCTTAGAGGGGAAGAGAGTCCCCCCACATTCCATTAATTTGTGTAGCCATAAGTGGAAAACCAGGAGGAAAAAGAGCCGCCCAAAGAATCCGCTGACAGAAGAACCACACACAGCCGGCCAGACCCCACAGTACCAAACATACAGCGCCACAGCCTCATAAATACCACCACAAAGCAAAACCTCAAAAGTTCTCTCAACCCCCCCACCCCCTCAAGGACTGAGACATGCAACCATCCTGTCCAAACAACCCCAAATACAGGCCCCAAGGTGGGACCAACTAAAGGCCAGAGGGCCAACAAGATCCATAACGGAAGAGTAGGCGTGGGGGGAGGAGTCGCCAGCAAGAGGTGGAAACCAACATTCAAGGAAGACAATAAGGCATTAGGATGCACCACAAGCAAATCCCCCACACCCCCTGCCTGGCCCCATCCAGACCCCTTAGGTAAAAGCAAATAAAGGTAACGTTAATAAACAGCTAGCAAACCAACCAGCCTCATAACCACCATAGTGAAACAAGACAAAACACTCAGGACAAGCCCACTGGAGCAGCTCATACCAAGTCGTCCACAAACCCGGGAGTGACCCCAGGCAGAATGTCTTCAAGATCAGGAGTAGTGGAGTCCTCAGAGTCCGAGGCAAAGGAATGGCTCACTGGAGATGTAGGGCGCACAGGGTCTCTGCCAGATCCCAAAGTGGCAGCAATGTCAATTGCCATTGAATGTTTCAGCACCACATGTGTATTGGAAAGGCGAGCCTCCCCTCGCCACCATAAGCGTTGGTGATTGGGGCGCAAACATTGAGTATTGGGGCACAAACATTGAGTACGTCTAGACATTTCGGGATGCATTGTGCCCTTGTCACAGAGTTCAATCCTGTCTCAGGTCATAGCAGCATCCATGAAAAAAAGCACTTTTTCTGCAGACTGGATCCACAGGCAAGCAGGGAAAAGCAAGAAGTACAGGTGACCCATGTCGCGTAGCATCTTCTTCACCACCATAAAGGATGCCCTCTGCGTTTGAACCTGAAGAGTAAAGTCAGGGTACAGAGACACTTTGAATTTGTACACCACAAATGGGCCTGCTGTAGGAGATGATCCCAGTCCCTGAAATGCAACAGGCGGGCCACCACAGGTCTTGGTAGACCCCAGGGTGAGGCTCCTATGCCAGCACCCTGTGTGCACGTTCCAAGGCACAGAAATTGAAAAGACCCCCAGGGGCCACAACTTCCTGGAGCCAGGTCTCAAGGAAAGTCAACAGAGAATCCCCTTCTGCATGCTCAGGAAGCCCCACAATGCGGACATTATTATGCCTAGCCCGACCCTCCTGGTCATCCAAGCAGGTGGCCAAGCCCCGAGTCTGCGCCTCAAGAGCAAAGATGTGAAGATCTGCCGACTGACCTGCTGGCGTCAGAGTCTGCGCTGTGGTCTCCAGGATGGCAACCCTTTCCGAAACTTTACACAAATCCTCATGCATAAGTCCCAGCTCAACAGAAAGGGAGTCAATTTTGCCTTCCAACCATTTCCCAGAAGCATCGATGGCCGCCAGAAGCTTATCAAAAATTGTTGTCCATATATGTCGTATCTCTGCCGCCAGCGCCCTGCTTAATCTCCTGCAGGGGGGGCACTCGTGCCGCGCCATCCTTATGGGTCCGCAGGAACCACTGCAGTAATCACTACCCCCCCAAAGCCAGGATGCCCCAAACCTGACTTTTGGCCGGAGACAAAAAAGGTGGAGTCCAGCAACAGAACACTAGAGTCCAAGAGCTCCACAGGCAGTAGAGTGGGGGGCCAACTAGTCCGCGGGCTTCCATTGCAGCAAAACTCAATGAGCGGGCACCTGGTCAGCAAGGAAAATCACCAAGCACTGACTTGCCTCCTTAAATACTCAGACATATGAGGTGGGGCAATGGGATGTTGTCACGGGTAAGTGTAGTCTATGGCAACAGGAGGTCAAACCACTGCTCCCCTATACTTGGATGGCAGTGAGAGGTAGCTGTACAGCACTTTGGGGAGTTGAGAAATAAGGGAAGTCTCTACTGTCACTGTTACCCATTACAGGGGTTGCTGATGCCTGCAACGGGGTTCCTCCTTCACCATGCCTCACTTGCAGAAGTATTCAACTCCTGTCTTCACCCACTGCGAGGGCCGGTGTAGAAATCGGGGGGGTCCATAGGCCCAGAAGGAGGGAACCAGCCACACAAATCATACCGCTGCGGTCGCGGCCACCACCGACACAGCAGGGCCATCGGTTATTGTGACACCACACCCCTTGCGGGGCCATCACAACTCCACTCTATCGAGTGCTGTAGGGGGCCCAGGATCCACAGACGCCCAGCGAGTAGAAGCACCATAGGGGCACCAGCCCTGTGAGGCTCACCACAGCAGCTGCGGGTAATTGTCCTTGCGGCCACCACAACCAGAGCAGTACCGCCGAATACACAGCAATCTCAGTGCCGGGAGCAGACAAACACCATGCACCAGCCTTAGCAATCCAACTCCTTCAGTGGTGTGGGGGCCCACAAGCATGCGCTCGTGCCGCGCCATCCTTAGAGCATTGGGTACACGCTATGCTGACGCCAAGGTAGGGTATGGGTCCGCAGGAACCACTGCAGTAATCACTATCCCCCCAAAGCCCGGATGCCCCAAACCTGACTTTTGACCAGAGGCAAAAAAGGTGGAGGCCAGAAACAGAACACTAGAGTCCAAGAGCTCCACAGGCAGTAGAGTGGGGGGCCAACTAGTCCGCGGGCTCCCCTTGCAGCAAAACTCAGTGCCGGGAACAGACAAACACCGTGCACCGGCCTTAGCACTCCGACTCCTTCAGGGGTGTGGGGGCCCACAAGCATGCAGCCCCCCATAATTGTAAGTTCCAAAAAGGGACAGCAGCTCCACGAAACACACCGCCACAGCCACGGGCACAATCCAGCATGGTCACCACAGACAAAGTGAGGCTGCCATTTTGTATCTTTTAGCACCAGATAATAATTGCGGCCTCCTGGCACCAACTTTGGACTCCCGACTACTTCCAAGCACTCCCCCAGGGTCCCAGACACTCCATGAAGCCTCCCCCATTAAAGCAGGGTGGAAACAGCCACTGTGCGAGGTCGGGGGAATTGTGGGTGGTGAGGAACTCCGCCGTCTGCGTCCTCAAAGCATGGCGCATGGCTCCAACTCCTGTATATATATATGTATACATTTTGGGGAGAGGAGTTGGCCTAACGGTTAGGGCGGTCGACCTCGAATCTGGGGAACTGGGTTCGAGTCTCGGCAATGACGCTGAACATCCTGTGATTCTGGGCAAATCACTTAATGTCCCCCTGCCTAACAAAAACAAAAACAAAATGAATGTATCCTCATGTAATGCAACTGGTGCTATGTAAAGCGCTCTGATACCCGATTCGGGTCAAGTTTGCGCTATATAAAACTGCAAAAATAAAATATTACATAATTGTAAATTAATTTTAATTTTTGGGGGGAGGCCCCCTTTTTAATTTTAATTTTTTGGGGGGAGGCCCCCCTTTTTTTTTACATTTATACATTTATATTTTTACTTCAGTGGGGGGAATCCTCCCTAATACCCCCTTTTTAAAAAATTTCTTTAACCGGCCCTTTTTCAACTTTACTACTTTATACCCTTGGCAGAGATAAGTATAACTGGTGAACTTCAGTGTTTGGTCTGTGTAAAACATTACGTTGTCACTAAAATTGTCACATAATTGTCACATAACCTTTGTTTTTTTCAGTGAATTTCTAGTTTGTTTTTTAACATAAAATAATATTTTGTTAATATGTAAAGGCAACCCCCGCCGCAAGCTTCTGGCCTGTATCCAACCTGCCTCAGACAGCCAAACTCACATCATGCTGGCCAAAGGCCTGCAGCCAGGCCGTGCATCAAACCCATTAGCGCAGCCCCCCTCCACAAGCTACTTCGGGACCCTGGAACCTCTTCCCATGTGGCCCTCTTCTCAAGCCATTTAGAGCCTCGAGGTTCACATTCCCCGGGGCCAAAATATATTTATAAAGTGAAGTGGGGTGTGTGCCTCTCATTCCTGAGCCACAATGGGCCATGGGCACCCCAACTCTTGGGGCCTTTAAGGGGAGGGTGGCACACAGCCTCCTTCCCCAAGCCAATAGTGGCCCCAGGGACTCCATCCCCTGAGTCATTACTTAAATATAGGGGAGGGGGCACACAACCCCCCTCTCAGAGACTTAAGAGGCCATGGGGACCTCATGTCTAGGGCCAAATTCCTTAGAAAAGGGGACAGGGCAGTGTGCCCCCCCTCTCTGAGCCTTAATAGGCCCCAGGGACCCCATCCTCTTGGGCTTCATGTCATTAACAAGGGGAGGGGCCAGAAAGCTTTCCTTTCCATGCCTTTTTAGGCCCCAGGGACCCCATTCCCTGGGATCCATCATCAATAAAAGGGAGGTAGTGTTGACCCACTCCCTGTGCCGCCTTGGTCCCCATGGACCCCATCCTCCGGGGCCTGAGGTGGGTGTGACAGTGCCCACTTTGGGCACCCACAAGCCACTAGTTGGGAGCTGTAGGGGGAGCTCCAGGGCCCTCCGTGGCCCCAGTCGGCTTACCGCATGGTGTGGGAGCAGGCATTACTCCCACCCTAGAGGGAGCAGCTTTCTTTGCATGCCCTCCAGACGGGAGTAATATCTGTTTCCATGCCCACAAGAGTACAGGCAGAGAAACAGAAGTCTGCCACCACCCGGCGGGAGCATTTAAATCTCCAGCCAGCTCGGAGCAGACATGCCTTCCTTGCCTGCGCAGCTGCAGGCCGGGAAGGCATGTTTGCTCCTGCCTGGTGGGGGATTTATAAAATGTTCCTGCCAGATGGGAGTAAACATATGTGTCCCTGCCTGCGGTGGTGCGAGCAGGGAAACTAAGGTATTCCAGGGGTGGACTCCCCAGGACATAGTCCATGAGCTTGTCCCATGGGATCGAGTCTTAACAGGCTCGGGGGGGAGAGAGCGCGCATCCCTACCGTTTCTAACAAAAGCTGGGCCCAGGGCACCCATGGCCTCCTCTTTTATGATCTCTACGGCCCCAGGGGATGGGGTCCCAGGCGCCTTTGAAGGCTTGGGGAGGAGGGCGACGTGGCCTCCTCCCTTCATTGAAATATCTTCCCTGGGAGATGGGGTCCCTGGGAGCCCTTAGAGGCTTGGGGAGGGGGGTCATGCACCACCTCCCCTTTATAAACATGTTGGTCCCTGGGGATGGGGTCTGGGGCCCATTCATTATTCCATAGGAAAATTAGACACAGCTACAGCCCAAATGGCTCAACAGATTTTCACTAAAATTGGCAGAAAGCAAGATCTTGGCCCAGAAAGTGTGCTTTTTGTGATTTAGTGTAATTCATTTATGCTGTTTTCGAGAAATTAAGCTTAAAAGAACAAGCATATTTCACAACGTGGAAAATATAGAGGGCAGACAGATCTCATTGGCTTCCACCAGATCAACAAAGATATGGCAGCAGCCATCTCAGGACTTGGCGACTCAGTTATCTGTTCTGAGAAAAAGCAAAAAAAGATATGGGGGACAGAGTAGGGATACCCTGTCACTCTAGGTGTGGTGAGGGGGTCTTAGAGGGACACCATGGGGCCAAAAACATATATTTTTTTTAATGTATCCAAGAATTTGCAAAGGATGTGTGGAATTGCTTTTTAAATCATAGGCATTTAAATCCCCCGTGAAGGTTAGGCCAGGGCACGGGGGCAAGAAATTTTATTTAGTAGGGGAGGGGGGCATGTGGCCCCTATTCCATGTCTCCTTCAGGCCCCAGGCATCCTGGGGCTGATTCATTTAATAAGGGGGGCATGCAGCCCCTCTCTCTAGGCTTCTTTGAGGCCCCGGGGACTCCCTCCCCCAGGGCCGACTACAGCGGCGGCCGGCACAGGTAAACGAGGTGGGGCAGGGTGGGGGCCGGGTGAGTGGGAGGTGGGGGAGGTTGACAGGCGACAGAATAGGTATATTTAAATAAATAAATAATACCTATTCCGTTGTCCGCTGACTTCCCCCCGCCGCCCCTGCCCCGCCCCACTGCGCTTACCTGTGCTGGCCGCTGCTGGCCGACTATCCAATTAAGTGGAGGAGTGCATGCGGACCCATTCCCTGAGCCAGCAGGAGGCCCCGGGGCACCATCCCCTGGGGCCGTATTTCATATTAAGGGGAAAGGGGCATGCAGCCCCCCTCACAGAGCAATATTATGGCCCTGGGTACCCAAAACCCTGGGTCAGGCTCTGCTGCAGTGTCCCGGTGACCCCACCCCAATCATTGTTTAATGTTGTGGGTGGCTGCAGGGAGTGCAGCAGCCCCCCAGAAACATTAAAAAAACAGTAAGTCTCTAGGCTCATTAATTCCATTACCCCAGGCGAGCGTACCATATTTTTTTTAAAGGATGCTGAGTGCTTTACAGCAGGAGAATGGGGGCCTCTAGTTTTTGATTCTATGGTTGCACACTGTGCCTTGAAAAATGTTAAAAGAAAGACTTAAAGACATGTTAGAGGTTTTTTTTTAAAAAGGCTTTATTCAAAATATTTTATGACAATAACTTCTATTAGAAATTGCAATGTATGTATCTATGAAATATTCATTT
The DNA here is from genome assembly GCA_963921515.1 of Calotriton arnoldi. Taxonomy (NCBI): domain Eukaryota; kingdom Metazoa; phylum Chordata; class Amphibia; order Caudata; family Salamandridae; genus Calotriton; species Calotriton arnoldi. The sequence goes on from CAWUFW010003159.1 coordinate 131,494, forward strand.
AATTCCAGTTATTTGTAACTTTTTGACAAAGCCAGTATGTCTGCCTTACTTAAAATGGCACTATTTATTTTGTTATACAAAGTCAGACATGTGCGACAGTGGCCTGCAGCCAGGCCCTGCGCCCAACTCTAGGCAGCACACAGCTGAAGGCCCTGCTCCTATCTCCCCATTGCCCACGACCGAAGTAACTGCAACTCACACTCTTGCCATGTACTGCTAAATACCTCCCATATTACATCACTCATGACATGTTTGATGACATCATTGATGAGATCACTGCAACATCTGAAATTACTATTTATGACAACACTGTGCATGGCGAGGGTGTGAGTTATAGTTACTTGAGGGCACGAGTTATAGTTACTTGAGGTAACTATAACTGGTGAGATGTCATCAGTGATGTCACTGACCATGTCATGAATGATGTCATATGTGATGTCATAGCAAATCACAAAGAAGTATGTCCGGTATAAACAGAGAAAAGTGTGACCATGCCTGTGAAAAAATGGGAGGGAAACCTTTTTAGGGTACCAAATAACTTTATTCTGTGGCCCACTGGGGATGGATTTAAAAAGAGGACCAGGGTTATGCAAAATATTAACCCTATTCAAAGGTCAAGAGGTCAAAAGGTCGACATGTTTCTGCCCTCAGCGGTCCCACAATTGGGATCCTTGGCATTCATCAGGACCAATGCAATAATAGTCACTCTGTACAAACGTGAATAAATGAAATTATCCTGGCCAATCAAAGTAGGCTGATGTATGGTGGCCCATATGGATTCGGGGTCCACCTACGTTCTAAGTGGTTGGTGTCTGGTGTCCACCTTTCTGCCAGTGGGCACATCCAAAAGCGCCCAACTCCATATGTCGGTGCTCAGACAGTTTGAATAGGGTTATTTGCATAACCCTGGTCCTCTTTTTAAATCTATCCCCAGTGGGCCACAGAATAAAGTTATTTGGTTCCCTGGAGGTAGTTTTAATCACCACTTTTTGGTTTTTTTGCACTCTGTCCCTCACTCACCCCATATCATCTACTCATCTAAAACACCTCGTGCTCCTCTGCAATTGGAGAGTTGTAGCCCACACCATGGACCTTGCAGTCCGGGTGTGAGGAGGGGACCCAATGATGAAGCATGTCACCCTCGGGTGAGTGAGGGTTCTAGTCCTAAAAAGGTTTTTCTCCCATTTTTTCACAGGCATGGTCACGCTTTTCTTTGTTTATACCGGACGTACTTCTTTGTGATTTGCTTCGATTAGGGGTTAGTACGTTTCTGGTTAGGCCCACCCCTCCTGATCTCCGGTGTGAATTTGATATGTGATGTCATAAGCAGTGCATTGCAGGGTGAGAGTTATAGTTAGCTCAGCTTACTATAACTGCTGAATTTCACTGGTTTTCTTCAAGTAAAACCTGAGCCTAACTATAACGTCCCTGTAACCTTTGGTTTTTCCAGTGAATTTCTAAGGTTTTTAAATTCTAATTCCTAAGTATAACGTCCCTGTAACCTTTGGTTTTTTCAGTGAATATACACACACACACAATTTTAGTATTAATTCCTATGAGATGTTATTTTAAATGTCTGCCTCAATTATTTTCTTTTTTAATGTCAAACAATTTTTATTAGACTTTCATTTATAACAAAAGTTTGTAAGAAGACAAGGTTTGAAAAAAGGAAAGTAGCATGTACACAAACAAAATTCAGATTAGCATAAATAAGCAACGTTTTGTTGCATAATATACTTTAAAATAAACGCCAAGCTAAATTAATATGGGAAGTAAATAAAAGAAATGGAGAAGAGAAAGAAATGTTATGAAAAAAAGGAGAAAGAATAAAGAGATAAGAAAATAGAATATTTGAAAAAGCAGAGAAAGGAGAAAGGAGGGGGCATTTAGGGTAGTTACCAGAAATATTTAATAGGTGAGCACTTCTTAAGAGGAAGTGGTGAAGGGAGAGAAGAGAAGTAATAGATTTTTTATGATGTAGAAATTTGTAGGAGTAGAGCATTCAGGGTGAATATATAATTGCAGAGTCTCTCACAAATGTTAATTTCTTTTCTAGAGTCAATTTTCAGGAAGGTGTTTAGAGAGTTTTTCCCACTTATAATAAATTGTGGCCAAACCCAACGTGCGTGAACATATGGTTGATTGAGGTCTTTTCATTCCGAAAGTAATGATTTAAGGCCAATCGTTACGAGAAGGAGATCTTCTTTACCAAAGTAGTGGGTGTTTTCAAACGAGAAAGCCCCTAGGCCAATGGAAGGAAAGTCAGGAGACCATTCTATGTTTAAGATTTGTGAGATGGCTGTACTGACTTCTTTCCAGAGTTTGTTAGAGAACTCACAGTGTAATAGTATATGCTTGAGGTCACTCAATTCTTTTTCCAGCTCCAGCTGTAAGAGTCTATAAAATCTAGTTTAAAAAGTTTAGCAGAGGTCAATTGGGTAATATGTACCATTCACAGTCTGCTTTGAGCAAGGGAAGGTGCAATTTTGTCTTTTGTTAACTTTGTCCAGGTAAAGATCCAGTCTATTTCAAACAGTGAGGAGTTAGTATTGTTGTTTCTTATTAGCTTTCATTTCTACTGGAGGGGTTTTGTCAGGTCTGACATTTTTGGAGAGAGTAAGGATTAAACTTTATATGCCACATGCAAACCTCTTGTCAAATTGGAGAGTTATGGGGGAAGGTCAGGGTTTTTACGAAGTCTGGGTTTGGATAGATTGTCTTTAATATTCAGGAATTTGTAGAAGTTTATGTTCTTGAGATTAATTTTGTTTATGATGAACGAAAAGGGGAGAAGGTTCGAAGGTAAGTTTAAATATTGAATACCGGGAATCCCTTTCTCTGCTCCAGTCTTTGTAGTAAATATTTTTACTGTCCACTTTGATTTTATCGTACTATAGTGAACCCCTTTTGGAGTGTTTCATTTTGACATGCATGTTGTTATCCACTTTACATAGTGCTTGGGCAGTGTCAGATATAATTATAGAGGTGTGTTCTGTAATGATTCTTTTGGTTGTGATTATGGAGGCAATCTGAAGAGGGTGAATGTGTTTTGCTTAATTGGTAGACATATTGGCAGGAAATGATATGGGGGTTATGCCAGTATATTCCCTGTTTGGCTAAACAAGGAGCATGCTATCTAGGGTAGTCTGGGAGGTTGAGGCCACCCATTGATTTTGGCAATCTTCATTTTTTAAGATCGATTCTTGTTTTTCTTGAAAGCCAAAGGAATTTGTTGATGAAAGATCTTGTCTGAAAATGGGATCGGAGAGATACTTATGAGGAAGTTGATAAGGGAGAATGATCCTCATCTTGATGGTTTCAATATGGTCCCACCAGGTAATGTATCTGATTGACCATTTGTCTAGCAGGTCTTTGAATTTGTGTTTTCTTTTCATTATAGAAATGGAACATTTCAGATCATGTTCAAACCATATACCCATATATTTTACGTGTTCAGACCATATACCCATATATTTAACTCTTTTTTGAACCCATTTAAAACCTGTGTTATCAACCATAGAGCTAATGCAATGGATACTTAGTGGGAGAATCTAAGCCCCAATTTTCTTATATGAAAGTTTGTTGCAGTACCTGGGAGTGGCCATTTGTGGTGCTAGACTTACTCCATGGCTCAACTGGAGTCCATTTACTACAGAGGCCCTGTTTACAAGTACAGGGCTAAATTCCAGTCCCCGTGCAAACACCTGGAGGCATATTCTCAAGGACTTATCGCCGATTCATCAGAACTTTAGCGCCACAAAAGTGGCGATAGACTTATCGCCCCATTCACAAGCTGGTGCAAACTGCCAACATCGCCAGTTTTCCCGCGATAGCTGCCGCAAAACACATTGCCACGGATGAGAGCGACAATTAACGCTAATGACATGCAGAGTAGGCGTTCCCGTGCAAAAACACACGAAAACACCACTTTGCGATATTCTCAACGACCAGCCAGATCTGCGATGCCGGACAAAAACATGTGATAAGGCGCGTTAGCAGCAGGGACTTAACACCTGCTCATTACTGGTCTTAAGTAGGACGAAAACCTGCAGTACAGAGGGAGCCCAGGCCAGAGCCACATCTGAAGACCAACAGATGCCATGGAGCTACTAATCATGCAGCTTGAAGACCCAAGAGGGCCACAACACCCACTGCCACCACCACCAGGACCACCCCCCCCCCCAGGACCACCCCCCCGGACCACCACCGAGGCAGCGCAGAACAAGACAGCGGACCTTCCGAAAACGCATCAGCCTCACAGACTTAACGCCAGAGGATGTCATTCCCCACTACAGGCTCAAAAGGACAACCATCCTCCGCATCATGACCCACATTGCCCACAGGCTGACGGCACCAACACAGCGGACAACCAACATCCCTCCGCAGACATAGCTGCTGGCTGTGCTGCACCTGTTGGCCTCTGGTACCTTCCAACCAACAACTACCAGAGTCGCAGGAGTCTCACAGCCAGCCCTATCAAAGGCCATCACACTTGTCATGGATGCCATCATCAGTTTCATACCCCAGCACCTTCACTTCCCCGACACTGCGCAGGAACAGCTGGAGACCAAGCAAGGCTTCTACGCCATTGCCGGATTCTCGCACGAGTTGGGGCAATCGACTGCACACATGTCCTACTTGTGCCCCCTGCCGACACTGCACACAATTACCGCAACAGGAAGCACACGCATTCCATCAATGTGCAGGCAATAGTGGACCACCGGGGACTCTTTACCAATGTCGTCGCCAACTACCCAGGCGGTGTGCATGACTCATACATCTTCCGACAGTCCATCATCAACCAGCGCTTCCAGGATGGCACCTATGGAAATGGACTGCTCATTGGTAAGTACCAACGGAACACACCACACACCTCAATTCCACAATCACACAACGCACAACTGTGGGAATGGACACGTAACAAAATCACATCCAACATGCCAAACAACATGCACACCTGCCAGACACGACAACACAAGTAACCGTGGTAAGAGGGGCCAGAAATGTGGACAAACCATACACTAAGGCATAGCCCCTCTGCCACACATTTGCAGAATGTGGGGAGAGGTGGGAACCACGATTGTGCGAAGGAGGCAATGGACCCATGAATAACAATGTACACAATGCCAAGTGTGGCAGTGATGTACTGGACAGTCTTGAGTATGCAGAGCACAAACATGTCCATGTGGACACATACTGCTGGAGTCTGTAGTGTCGTGGACAGTGGACGCAACCATGTCACCACACGCAGTGGGGAACACCTTGGACAAGTAGCCATGACGGCCTCCCTGTAAGCGTAAGCATAGTGGGCAGGCCCGGCGCATGCCAGTCCAGCGTAGGGGAGTGACTAAATAGGCCGGGGCTCAGGGAGTGGTTCACTTCCGGGACGGCCACCAAAGTAACTACTGTGTGTGGCTCTGTGTCTGCCACATCCTGGCCATAGGCCTACACACACGTGGCCAACCACCTACAACAGGCAAAGTCACACCGGCGTTGAGGTGGCTACATCCCACGCCACCCGGCACACATCTCGTCATTGCCTGCAGTGGCGTCTCTGCCAGGGCGGCGGCCCTCACCCTGCCACGAGGCTGCCGTCATGACCGGTGGTGCCTTCACGATCCTGTGCGCCTGCCGCACCCCAGCCCGCTGATCCCCAGACCCGACCTGCGCCCTGCGGTTACTGCCCGCCCCTGCGCACCCAGGCCTCACTGCTCACCTGCCACCACCAGAGTCTCTCCAAGAGGGCCCACCACATGCTGGTGCAAACTCCAAGGTCGGGCTCCACGGGCTTGGCAGCCTCCTCAGCCGATCGCTGGATTCTGCGCAACAGGCCCCCAGCGCACCCAGCGGCACCGCACCGCGGAGTTGCAAGTTGGCTACTGCTGCCTTCTGACCACACTGCGGTACTGCACATAACATACACATCTTCTCCAGTCCGCACCTCCAGGCCTGCTGCATCATCGCAGGCTGCACACCCGCTCAGCTCTTCCGGTGGGCCGAACTCAGTGTACCGCAAGTCATTGTCCCAAGGGGCTACCCCACAAGTCCGCCTCCAGTAGCCAACAGCATGTCCTCGGTAACGCCACTGGAGCCCTTCACAGTCAAGGGGCCATCCCCGTCCCAGGCAGGCCGCCGGTAAGCCTGGGCAGATCGTCTGGAGACGTACTCCGAAGTGCATGACATCCCAGCGCCACCACCGCGGCGCACACGTGTGAGGAGTGCGGAGTAATGGCCCGAGGCTCTGGACATGGTTCAGATCTGGGCTCTGGGCGTGGTCCAGTTCCGGCCTGGTCACAAAAGTGACTATGGCGTGTGTCTCCGTAGTAGTGTCTGCGCTACCCGGCCTGTAATCCACAATGTCGCAATGTAGCATGCACCAGGAGGGCGGCCTCGCCCGAATGTATTAATAAAGGAGTGCGAGACCGCTCGGGGTCTCGGCTCATACATGCCAACTGTTGTGTGTGTATCCACATTGCCGCAGCCTGAAGCGAAGGCCTAGCCTCAACATCAGTGCGAGTTCAGCCAGGCCAGAACTCCACATCTGTGTCCGCCCTATCCTTTCCATAGGCCTACACACACGTTGCTGCACACCTTCAACGGCCTACATTACAGTCTTGCTGTCAGTCCTGCAGACATGCGCAGACAGGCATGACAATGGTGTGCTGTAGGAGTGCAAGTAATGCAATCGTGCAGCACACACAAGTAAATAGGCTCAGTGGGAGGGAGGAGCAGCTGTGAGGCTACGTAATACACATTGTCCTACCACATTTGCCAGCAGCAATACATGGCTAACATGAATCCCAAGGTCACACAAATCACACACCATGAAACTTGTATGTCTGCCAACACAGCATGCAGAAACACCAGTTAACACTGACCTCACTTACCTCCCACAGGTGATCAAGGATATGTACTCTGCCTGTGGATGATGACACCCCTCCGAGACCCGAACACCCCGGCCCAGAGGCAGTACAATGTGGCCCACAAACGCACCAGGGGCATTGTTGAACGCACGTTTGGCGTGTTGAAATCATGTTTCAGGTGCCTGGTCATCACCGGTGGAAGACTCCTGTACAGCCCAGAAATAGTGTGCAAGATGATCGCTGCATGTTGTGTGTTGCACAACCTATGTGTACGCACCAATGCCCCATGGATCCAAGTCCCAGAAGCACCGGACGATGATGAGGAAGATGATGCAGGTGGACCACACCCCACTGCAGCCACAGCAGGATTAGCCCAAAGGAACACAGTCATCAACAATTTCTTCGCATGAGCACGTCACACTGTGACTGTCCACAGCAATCGTGGCACAGTACAAGATGACCACATGACCAGCATGTGCAAATTAAATCTTAGCAACGCACATTCCCCGTGTGCATGTCAGTCCTCTGAATTAGCACATTAATCTGACGGGTGTAAGTGCAACATTGAGTGCTTACATTCGCATATGTTGCAAGAAGAGATGGTGTGTATGTCACCTCTGTACCGAAAGGCTGTTCATGGCGTCACGTATTCGACATGCCATATCAGGGTGTCACATGTAGTACGTCATGCCACTCATCAGCGTCCCACGTGTACATGTACGTGACATGAAGGCCGTCATTGGGGTTCAGGAAAAGACAACAGGGTGCCATTTGTGGTCAGAGATGTACCTGCCTGATGTAAATATTCACCCTGTTTGTCGTCGAGTCCCACAACATGGACATCCATACTTTCATACTTGCTTGATCATGGACATGACTCTTCTGTGTGAATGTGAATGTCTTATTCACATTCGGTGGAGTGGTGAAGGGGGACCAGTTCCTGGCCATGCACACGCTACTTTACAATTTTGCCCAGTGGAGTGCCAGCCAGGGTCCTTTGGGGAGGGAAAAGTGCATCGTTGGAGAGGGAGTTCAGTCCACTGTCTGATTTCTGTGTCATTGGTTGCCTGAAGAAATGTAGCAGTCCATGTCGGGGGCCAAGGTGAGTGTCGCAGAGTGTTAAGGGGGACAGTGGAGGGTGTCATTCCTGGGCATGATGCAGAGGGCAGAACCAAGCAGAAAGAGGCCATATGGCGGTGATGAATGCTGCAGCTTCCTACTTAGCCCAACAGCAGATTCATCCACATCATCGTCCTCCTATGTGTGATGTGCCTCACATGTGGGTGGTGGTGTTTTGTCTGCGGCACTGTGTGGCAGTGACACATCAGGGGCCGGAGGTGTATTGTCAGCCGCACTGTGAGGCACTGACACATCAGGGGGCGGTGATGTGGAGGGAGTAGTGGCAGCAGCATTCATTTGCACCAGGCCTTGTGGCAGCACTGCCATGATGAGGATCTGCAGGGCATGGTAGATCCCTGCTACATCTCGCTGGTGTGCAGCCGTGGCAGCCATTCTTCCTGCCTGCATCCGCTCCATGTTCTCCATGTTCCGCCCCATGTTGGCCAACTCACGGCTGAGATCGCTGGAGCCACTCTGACTAGACAATTGTTCTTGTCTACGAGTCATGACTCCGGCGATGTCAGCCATGGATTGTTGGAGAGCATGGAGCGGACTGTGGGTGTCCGTTAGGGCCTGTAGGTGGTCCCTGATGGGACTTGGACACCCACGTATGGCATTTAGTTTGGCTGCCATGAGGTCGAACCCCACCCGCACCTGCTCAGCCATCCCCTTCTGGCCCTGCGACACACGGCGTTGGAATGCCATGTGTTGCTCGTGGGGATCCTGGGAGACGGCCGTGGTGGTGGGTGCTTCCTGCTGTGTGGTCTGTGCAGGGGGTGGGTTCTCCTCGATGCAGCTGGGCTGCCCTGGTCCTGGTGGTGGGGTGCTGAGGGTGTCCATGATCTGTTGGAGGGCGTCGGGGTCGATGGTGCGTGTGTCCTCTTCGTCATCGGTGATGAGGAGTACGGTCTGCTCTGCAGGAGGTGATGATTCTCCCTCTGCAATGTGAAGGGGAGATGCAGTTTGACATTGTGCTCACATGTATGTTGACGCATTGGCCAAGTTTACAAACAGACTGCATGTCAATGTACATTGTGACTGTTTGTGTGGAGATGCCTATTTAATGCTGGACAGTTGACATTTCGCCACCATCACAGATGTGCGGTTGTATTTGTCCATTATCATCTCACAGTTTCCTGCTATGGCAAATGCGAATGGCCATTTTCTACACACAAGCAGCAGCAGTTGTGTCCTCTGTTCTATTGTGTAAGTGTTGCAGTTTGGTCCACTTTGTTGTAAATGTTGAGGTGCTCTGAGTGTTATGTGTGTGTGCTGCATTGTGGCTGATTTGCCCCTTCAGCTCTGATTTGGCTGGGCCTTATCCCTTTCAGGCGGTGTGCCTTTCACTTCTGTGCTTATACAGTGCTGAGCTGTTGCAGACTTGGGTAAATTGGGCTCTTGGTCGGAGCTGTGACTCTTGGGCATGGTTTGTCCGCAGATGTGCTGTACTTCATTGTGCATGTGTGCGATTGTGCCCATCTCCCCCCGTCCACCCAGTCCCTGGTGGTTACTCACCCTGTTGCTGTTGTGTCAGGTCATGTTGAGCAGTGTCCGGTCCTCCGACTCCTGCCACCGTCTCCACACTGATGACTGTGGACACCATTTCCTCCATCTCATCCAGCTCCTCCTGTGGCGCAGGACTCCCACCCCCAGTCTGCATTGCTGCTTTGCGGGTGTTGGCAAGTTTCAGCTTGGTTTTGCGCTTTGCATCATTCCGGCGCCTCTTGTCCTCTTCCATTGTCCTCCTCAGCACTCCGACTGCATTCACCTTGTCCACGATGGACTGCCATATTCCCTTTTTTGTTGCCAATGACACAGTGGAGGTGACAAACAGTTGTTGATGGTGTTCTGTCACATCCGTAATGAGGATCCTGTTTTCCTGCGGACTGAACCGCATCTTCCTCTTCTCCTTGCCCTTCCCTGACCTCGAGGTCCCAGGCTGGTCCTCCGTGGGGCTTGTGGGGTTCGGGTTGTCCTCTGTGCTTGCTCCGGCTACCTCCATGGTGCTTCGCAGTTGTTTGTGTTTTATTTGTATTTCATTTTTGCCGCTTTTATAGTGATTTTTCCCACCTTATTATTGGGACTTGCGGGCCTTGCGCTGCTTTTCGCTGGATTTTTATCGCAGTTGGGTCCATCGCAACTTTTTTCACATTCGGGTTTCCTTTTTTATCACCGTCGCGGTAGTTGTATCGCGGACATTTGAGGCGTTATCGGGAAACTATCGCATGTTACCGCCGTGTTGTGACTACGACGTTGACAAAGAGTTATTTTCCCGCGATATGAAAAATTGCGTTAGCCTATTTGGCGATGTAATGCATGCGTAGTAAAGGTTGTTTCCCCTCCCACACTACGCACAGCCCGACAACAGACCAACGTATACACACCCCACACACAGAAGACCTTGCTCAGAGTTATCTTGCATGGAATGGCCTTCACACTTACTCCCACACCATCCCAGGCGTACAACCGTTGCACACTTAAACAACTCATTGATCCGAGCTGTGGCATTTCATCCACAGAACTGGCGCAGGTCAGAACAGTGCCGCTTCAACCAGGGCCAGTAACTCAATGGCAGAACATCCCGGACACATGCACAACCCCTGTCACGTGGAACTGTACCGTGCACGTATGCTGCATTTACTGGGGGCACTGCCATTGGTAGTGCTGCGGGTAGGTTACCGGCTAAGCTTCCGCCTTGCCAACATCACCTGCGTTCAGCCTGTGTTGCATTGTCGATCGTGCATATCCGAGTGGTCCATGGATGTCTGCCTATCCAACAGGACGGTAGGCGAACTGGATTTCGACATGTGTGTGCGCCCCCTGTTGGCCCCCTGTTGGCCCATGACCAGGAGTGTCACCATGATACCCGTCTATGGGATGCCTGGATACTTGGCATACATGCTGGCAGCTGGACCTGGGATATTGCAGAACTCCTCGTGTGCCGTGACCACATTGAGCTGCTCCCCTATTGGGCTGTGGTGCTAATTGGTGACAGGGGGTGGACGCAGCACATCTGTCCGGACCTGCTAATGGATAGCCTCGCCGTCCTGTTCGATGGAGTCGACAACGACCTCATGTGGGAGATGATTGCCTACGAAGCTGCAATCGCTTTCATGGACGTGTAGCTACGTACCTGCAGCCACAACAGTTTGGAACCCATTGCACATGTCCCGACGCCTTATTGCATCTTGGGGTTCTGGTCACATATCCCACGACAACAGTGGACATGGCTGCATTCGCCTGGACCCCGAATACGTGAGCGGACAACCACGCCGAGTAACACACACCTGTGAAAGGTGAGGCACTTCCCCGGAGTGGACAGCGGCGCTTGGCAACGTTCCTCATTCTGACATGCTGCTGCATTGTCCACATGTTGTGGCACTTCTCTTGCCCGTACTGACAAGCATATGCCAATAAAGTCTACGCACATTCACTTGTATTCAACTGTGATGTGAGTTCTTTTGAATGACGATGTGTGTCTCACTGCCTATCTGGGTCACGGCCATACATGCGCATTGATAGCATTACCCAGGGAGTACCATTTATGTGGAATCACTGTCCCTACATTCATCAATACTTTCATGCTTAATTGATCAGGGCCATGACACATCAGTGTGAATTTGAATATTTTATTCGCATTCAGTGGGGTGTTTCAGCTGGACCAGTACAGGGCCATGCAAACCCCACTTTACATTGTCGCCCCGTGGAGAGCCAGCCAGAGTCCTTTAGGGATGGACAGGTTCATCGGAAGAGGAAGACTTCAGTCCGCAGTGTGATTGCTGTGTCATTGGTAACCAATCCAAATATGGCAGTCCATGTCGAGGTCCAAGGTGAGTGTCGTTGAGTGTAACAGGGGACAGTGGAAGATGTTATTCCAGGGCATGATGCAGAGGGCAGAAACAAGCTGAAACAGGCCATATGGCGGTGATGTATGCTACCACTTCAATCTTACCAACAAGCCAGATTCATCATCATCTTCGTCCTCTGATGTGTCAGGTGCCTCACATGTGGGTGGTGGTGTTTGGTCTGCCGCACTGTGTGGCACTGACACTTCAGGGGGCGGAGATATGGATGGAGTAGTAGCAGCAGCAGTCATCCGCTCCAGGCCGTGTGGCGGAAATGCCATGATGAGGATCTGCAGGGCATGGAAGATCCCAGCTACATCTCGCTGGTGTGCAGCCGTGACAGCCAAGCATTCTGCATGCATCCGCTCCATGTTCTCCATGATCCTCCGCATGTGCCCCAACTCCCGGCTGACATCGCTGGAGCCACTCTGACTAGACACTTGTTCTTGTCTCCGAGTCATGACTCCAGCGATGTCAGCCATGGATTGTTGGAGAGCAAGGAGCGGACAGTGGGTGTCCGTTAGGGACTGTAAGTGGACCCTGATGGGACTTAGACACCCACGTATGGCATCTAGTTTGGCTGCCATGAGGTCGAACACCACACGCAGCTGATCAGCCATCTTATCCTGGCACCCTAACACACGGCGTTGGAATGTCGTGGGGGTCCTGGGAGCCAGCTGTGATGGTGGGTGCTTCCTGCTGTGTGGTCTGTGCAGGGGGTGGGGTCTCCTCGATGCAGCTGGGCTGCCCTGCTCCTGGAGGTGGGGTGCCGAAGCTGTCCATGAGCGTCGGTGTCGGTGTCGATGTTGGGGAGGTCCTCTTCATCATCAGTGCTGAGTTGTTGTGTCTGCTCTGCAGGAGGTGTTGATTCTCCCTCTGTAATGTGAAGGGGAGATGCAGATTGACACTGTGTTCACATGTATGTTCATGCATTGTACAAGTTTACTAACGGACTGCATACCAATGTACATTGTGACTGTTTGTGAAGAGATGCCTATTTGATGCGGGATAGTTGACATTTCTACACCATCAGGGATGTGAGGTTGTACTTGTCCATTGTCATCTCACAGTTTCCTGCTATGTCAAATGCGAATGGCCATTTTCTACACACAAGCGGCAGCAGTTGTGTCCTCTGTTCTGTTGTGAGAGTGTTGCAGTTTGTACCACATTGTTGTCAATGTTGAGGTGCTCTGATTCTTATGTGTGTGTGCTGCATTGTGGGTGTGTTGCCCCTTCAGCTCTGATTTGGCTAGCCCTTCTCCCTTTCAGGCGGTGTGCCTTTCACTTCTGTGCTTATACAGTGCTGAGATGTTGCAGACTTGGGTAAATTGGGCTCTTGGTCGGAGTTGTGACTCTTGGGCATGGTTTGTCCGCAGATGTGCTCTATTTACTTGTGCATGTGTGTCATTGTGCCCATCTCCCCCCGTCCCCCCAGTCCCTGGTCGTTACTCACCCTGTTGCTGTTGGCTCAGGTCATGTTGTGCAATGTCCGGTCCACCAACTCCTGCCACCGTCTCCCCAATGATGACTCGGGTCACCATTTCCTCCATCTCATCCAGCTCCTGGTGTGTCGCTGGACTCCCACCTCCAGTCTGGATTGCTGCTCTCAGGTTGGCAGCGGTTTTCAGCTTGGTTTGGCGCTTCACATCAGTCCAGCGCTTCTTGCAGTCGTCCACTTCCCTTCTCTTCACTCCGACTGCATTCACCTTGGCCAAGATGGACTGCCATATTGTATTTTTAGTTGCCAATGTCACAGTGGAGGTGATGAACAGTTGGTGGTGATGTTCTGTTACCTCCGTAATGAGGATCCTGGTTCCCTGCGGACTGAGACGCGTCTTCCTCTTCTTCTTCTCCTTCCCCTTCCCTGTCCCCGAGGTCCCAGGCTGGTCCTCCGTGTGGCTTGTGGGGTTCTGGTTGTCCCCTGTACTTGCTCCGGCTCCCTCCATGGTGCTTCGCAGTTGTTTGTGTTTTGTAGGTGGTTTTTTTTGCAGCTTTTGTAGTGTTTGTTCCCACCTTGCTTGTGGGACTTGCGGGCCTGGCGCTGCTTTTCGCTGGATTTTTATCGCAGTTGGGCCCATCGCAGCTTTTTTCACGTTTGGGTTTCCTTTTTTATCGCCGTTGCGGTAGTTGTATCGCGGACATTTGTGGCGTTCTCTGGAAACTATCGCATGTTACCGCCGTGTTGAGAATGAGACGTTGACACAGAGTTATTTTCCCGCGATAGACGGCGATATGAGAAATTGCGTTAACCTATTTTGGCGATGATTATCGCACGTTCTTGATAATATCCCCCCTGATTGCACAGCGATCGGAATTACGAGTTGTGTGATAATTAGCACACTGTCGCAGATTTCCCCTGATAAATTCAGGCAGGTCATACCTGCAGAAATTTAGCATGGGGCAGAGGGGTGTAAAAAAGGCAAAACCTGCGGAATTTGATGTGGTAAATACCGATTCTGCATGTCATGCCTCATTCGCAAGTTTATAACTCGGAATAGGAGATATTTACCACATGTGGGAATGATCTCACCCCGAGGTAATGGTATTTACTACGTGTGGTAAATACCTTACCTATTCAGCCTAACTTGTAATGGGGGCCTACGTAGTAAAATGACGTGTGGAGATCTCCCCATACAAAATACAGGAGAGGTAGAGGCGGTGATTTCCACCTCTAGGTTTGTTAATTACATTTTGCAGTAAGACGTGATACTGTAGTGCAGCTTCAAGTACGACAAAATGCACTGCGTGAATCGGGCCCTGCATACATAAGTCTTCTCATTCCTCCATCACTTCCTCCTACTCGTTCGAAATTGATGTGTTCATAAAAATACAGGGGCATATTACTAAGGTCCGACGATAATTATCGCTCAGCGCGATTAGCGCGAGGATAATTATCGCCTGACTAACGCTGAATGTTATCACTGAGATAGCGTGCTATCAGCAACGCTCATCTCAACAGTGATAAAATTGCAGCGCTAACTGCCAAATGTGCGATTATCGCTGGAAATCCAGCGATAATCACACAACTTTGGCGATAGCTTGCTGATAGGGCAGGACAGACTCAGCCATGATATCCACCTTCCATTGGATATCATGGCTAAGTCACTACTGAGAGCAGGCGTTAGAAAAGTAGCGCTAACCGCGGTTAGCGCTACTTTTCTAATCGCTCTGCATGTTCGCCTGCAGCTTGATAATAGGAGAAATGTCGGTTAGCGACATTTCTCCTGTTATCCTGGGAAGGAACGCCCACTTTGCATCTCATTAGAGATGCAGAGCGAGGCGTGGGGAAAACGGGTGCTAACATGTGTTAATGCATGTTAGCACCCGCCTTGGTAATAGGGCGGTAATATTATCTCCGCTTTTTTGGCTCTTAAAGCCAAAAAAGCGGAGATAATGGCCCTTGCTAATATGCCCCACATTTCTACCTTTTCATTCATTGGCCTCCGCTGAGAGGACAACGGCGAATGTTTATACAAACAGTGAGGAGTTATGTTTTCGTTAGGATGCGAGTTCTTGCTGTAGGTCATGGGTTTGCCCGACTGAATACAAAGGACACGTCGAAATAGCGCAACTACTTACACCAGTGGGAGAGTCGCGCAAAAGCCACTCTTCTTCAGACACACCTGAAAGGGAGGATTAGGGCTGGAGATACCGGCCTCCACACAGGCATGCGATGCTTCGGGTGTGTGCAGGTAGAAAGACGCTGGGCTCCCGGGTTAATTATAGGTCTAGACAGCGTGTCTCTGTTCGCTTGCCTCTGGCTATTTGTCCTTGAAGTTTCATACCATAGCAGCGCCAACGGGAGTTTGAGCTGAGCGGATGAGCACGCGCAGGAGTCCCGCGCCTACTGCTTCAGCGTTGTTCCCAGGGAGCTCGCACCTGCAGCAGAGGGTCTGGGTGATCTGGCTGGTGACGCACGTCATTAGAGTCCTTGCTTGTGAAATAGGCGGGGTATCTTTATCAAGAGTACTGCTTGCTTTTTTCGTCCAGAAGTTTATACCTCTTTATAACTGTCCAACACAGAAAAGAAGGTCTTTTTCTTGCTTGTGTACAGGAGCTTGGCATCGGTGCCGCGCCTCAGGTGTTTATAGAGTTGGACCCCACTTCTGAAGTTTATTTGGAAATCGACATTAGAGTGATTTAGGGAAAACAAATTAGTTACATTTGTATCAAGTCTCGCAATTTCATGGCAGTTTTCAGTTATCCATATGGAAATGTGCAGGCCTTAACTGGGGAGCCAGCAACACGTCTCAGTAAGTTAAGCGCTCTCCTCTGACAAATGTGTGCGATGTGCAGGTCATGATTTCAAAACTCCCCTAGGGTGACCTAATCATTCATCCTTATGACTTCGATACATTCGAATGTTATTAACTTGGAAGTAAAGTGATATATTTGTCAGTTCTTAGTAAAAGACACACAAACTGTGATATTCAACTTTGTATTAAAAATAGATATATTATTTTTACAAACAAGTATCTTTGACACCAGCAGCACCTTTTGAGTTGGGTCAATATTGGGAAATGTCGATTTTCTGACTGGGAAGTTCATTCAAAAAGCGAACATGGCTGGTGCATAATAAATTAAACATAGCATGATTAAAAAATATAGGGGCATATTAGCAAGGGCCATTATCTCCGCTTTTTTGGCTTTAAGAGCCAAAAAAGCGGAGATAATATTACCGCCCTATTACCAAGGCGGGTGCTAACATGCATTAACGCATGTTAGCACCCGTTTTCCCCACGCCTCGCTCTGCATCTCTAATGAGATGCAAAGTGGGCGTTCCTTCCCAGGATAACAGGAGAAATGTCGCTAACCGACATTTCTCCTATTATCAAGCTGCAGGCGAACATGCAGAGCGATTAGAAAAGTAGCGCTAACCGCGGTTAGCGCTACTTTTCTAACGCCTGCTCTCAGTATGACTTAGCCATGATATCCAATGGAAGGTCTGTCCTGCCCTATCAGCAAGCTATCGCCAAAAGTGGTGTGATTATCGCTGGATTTCCAGCGATAATCGCACATTTGGCAGTTAGAGCTTGCAATTTTATCACTGTTGAGATGAGCGTTGCTGATAGCACGCTATCTCAGTGATAAAATTCAGCGTTAGTCAGGCGATAATTATCCTCGCGCTAAACGCGCTGAGCGATAATTATCGTCGGACCTTAGTAATATGCCCCTCATTTGATTAAAAGGCAGAAATGCCTTCCAGTAGGCTATCGCCATGGCCTGATTCAGAAAAGGATTTGTGCGACTAAGAAGTTCTGGGGCATATTAGCAAGACCCACGTTAAAATTATCGCCGTTTTAGCGGCAGGAAACTGCCGCTAAAACGGCGATAATGGGCTTGCTAATATGCGTTATGGAATTCCAATAGAAGCCCAGGTTAGATGTCCTGCACATCTAACCTGGGCTTCTATTGGAATTCTATAACGCATATTAGCAAGCCCATTATCGCCGTTTTAGCGGCAGTTTCCTGCCGCTAAAACTGCGATAATTTTAACGTGGGTCTTGCTAATATGCCCCTTTGTTCGTAAATACTTTCATTTTGGAGTGGAAAATTGCGTTTGTTTTTCGCTTTATATAAATTTACACTGATAAGATGGAATATTTCGTTTGTACATGGGAGATCAGAGGGAAAGATTGTGGGCATTCCGGGGAGAGGGTGATGCTGTCATAACAAGAGGCACACATACAAACTCGGAGGCATTCACAAATTTTGGAAGACGCATTCCCATCACGATTACAGTCTGAGATTTACTCCTGCACGAAACAGGAATAAGTTACCATTCAGACTCTGAATTTCAGAGTCAAAATTGGAGGTAACGGCTCTAAATTAGTGGTAATGTAGGAGAGGGGTTTCTAAATGGGGAAAACGTTTCCCCCTTGGAGAAAGAAAGAAAAAGTACCCAAGGTAATTTTGTGGTACATTTACACATCAGTAAATATTCTTGTTACATTTCTACATGTGTACATACTGATGCATGATAGTCCGACTGGGAAGTTGCTACAGTCGCAGCTCCCTAGGAGTACTACTGAAAGAATGCCGCCAAAGGGGGAAGTGAAGGTCGCAGACCAGTCTTCCCCCGGGGCAATTCGCGCAATGGCCGGAAGGACAAGGTGGGGAGGGATTAGAAGGTTAAGGGAAGGGGCGGGAGTTGGGAGGGTATAAAGGCGTCAGGAGAGGAGGATCCGGCCTCTTCCTGACACCTTAGCACCACCGGGAGGGCAGACAGAAAAGTTAGTGGGGTTTTCTCTGTGGGCCTCGTAGGCAGGTTAGCCAGGGGTCAGCATCACCGCAGCGGGTTCACCGGGTAGCACACTGCAAGGGAGTCTACCTCTCAATGCTGGTGTTTGGCTGCGGGGGCGGCAGTCACAAGGGCAAAGGCCTGGGGGCCGCGCCGCTCCTGTCATGGCTGGCGGGCCGGGCGGATCTCCCGAGGCCTGGTATGTAGTCCAGGTGGAGGGCCAGCGGGATCCGACCCACGCGGTGCATCCAGTGGTTCGTTGCAGAGCGGTGGCGGCATGTGGAACGGGCCGCCACACGCTGAGAATTGCCATCCGGAGGCCGAGGGCCGTTTTGAAGCAGGACGTGTCTGGAGCAACGCGCGGAGGCGGGAGAAAAAGAGCCTGCCAGCGCAGCTCCCTGACTGCAATCAGCAGCCGAGACAGTGAGCGGGGGGGCTGCCTGGGATGAGCCGGCCACAGAATACGGTGCCGGCGGGTCCTCCCTGTAACAATGAGCCCCCTGAAGAGAGCGGGCCTCCGGCCCACCTCGGTGGCTTTTTCCATATTCAGTGTAGTCAGCAATCAGACAGCTTGGGCCCTGCGTTACAGCAGCCCAGAGGGGCTGGGGGCCCAGGGCTAGAAGTGTACTCCGGAACACTCTGCCGGGGAGCGGAAGGGGGGCCAGTCCCAGAGGGCTCTATTAATGATGGGTGGGGTGGACCCCCGTGTGCCTTAGTGGGATGGCCATGGAGTGCGAGGCGCGCTCTGAGGGGGCTGGGTTGGTTTACGCCAGGAGCTGTGGAGAGGGGGGCCAGGGGGTGTGTGACCAGGGAGCGAGTGGCGGCGGGCCACGGGGGGGCCCTTCTCGGGCAGCAGGTAACAGGGTGTCTTAGATAGGTGGTGGGGGGGACTGCGGGGGGTCTGGTTTCAGTCAGCTGTCCCCCGGAGAAATGGAGAGGGACTGCCAGCACGGCGGTGAGGCCCGGTGGTACACGGGAAACCCCCCCAGGTTGCGGCAGCCTGGGGGGGGATCAGAACTGGCAGGTGAGGCCGGTGGCAAGCGGGGCGACACCAGCGGGGCGCACGACGGAAGCAGTAGGGGGTTCCGCGGTGGCCTACCCTCCAACAAGGGATCGTGTGGTGAATCCTACCATGTGGTGAATGCATTTGAGAAAGATAGCATGGATGGTGAGCGGATAAAGAGGGTGAGTGTGACGGTGTGCGATGGGGATGGGAGCGTTGCATAGAAGGTGCGGCGCAAGGAGTCACGCTGGCGTAGTGGTAGGGCTCTGACGCCTACTACATGGGTGACGGGTTGCGAGTCCTGGTGTTGCATGAAGTCGTGGTGTGAGGTGAGTTTTATTGATGTGAAGGTGTAGCTGAGTGGGGTTTTTCGGGGGGGGGGGGAGTTCAGGCAACCAGAAAGATTGGTGTTTTTCAGGAGGCATGTGCGGCCTAGATGGAGCGGAGGACAAGGACCATAAGGGAACAGCAGCTCCGGGCCAGGGAGTGGAGGTCCCAGAAGGACTCTCAGGTAACGGAATAAGGCAGATGTCATGGGAAGAGGGACACAGGGACACCCTGCTCTCGTGCTACATTCCCCCCGCCAACTTCGCTCGATGGGCCAACACTTGGCTGTGGTTCCGAGGGTGAGGAGAGCATGGGCTGGGGGACGTGCTTTCTGCACACTGGCGGCCAAACTTTGGAACTCTCTCCCACTGTCCATTCGCAGCCTAAACAATTATTTGGCATTCCGTAAGGCCACCAAGACTCATCTTTTCCCTTCACTGTAGGTTCCTATGCCTTTTGGTAGCCCTCTCCTTCTGACTGTTATTAGCGCCGGGACGCCCCTTTGCTGGAGCAGCTGTGCGCTCTATAAGCTATATAACATAACATAACAAGGAATGCCTGCCGGTCGGCAGTTTGCTGTAGGGGGCGGGTGAGAGCTTTGGCAGAGCAACAGGCGCAAATGTGGTGCCTGCTTGAGGGGCAAAAGGGAAAGGGGAGCCAAAAGTCTCGGTTGGGATGGTGTCCAGACGGACAATGTGAAAACGCCTGAAAAGAAGAGAAAATAACTGGGGCACACATCACGAGTTGCCATGCTGGAAGGGAGTGTCAAGGGGGCCGAGGGTGCCCGTTACCATGAAAAAGGACATCGGTGTCGAAATTTGTGCCAGCATCTTATGAGATGAGACTTGGGGGGCAGGGCAATTGCAAGGTGGACATTTATGGAAAAGTAGCTGAATGGCACGAAGAATGGGGGATGGTTTTCACCTGGGTGGAAAAATTTGGGATAAAGGTCAGGGTCAATCCCAACGTGGCTCAACCACAGGGGACCTGGAGCGGGACCACGGTACGCCCTGGAGGGCATCGAAGCAACCCCCAGCCTCCACGCAAATCAAAAGCTGGGGCGGGCTAGTAACTTCTCGGCCCTTACGGGGATCACTTAACATGGAGTGGATAGTCTGAATTGGGGGGTACGGGGGATCGGTTTCCTTTGGAACATCGGGAAGACAGATCAGGTGTCACCACGGGGATGGGAGAGGCCTGCGTCGGTCCCTGCGCCAGATAACCAGGGAAGTTAAGACTGAAGGGCCCAGGGAAGAAGGTGAGACATCTACTCACGCAAGGTTAAGTTTAGCCCCCTGGAAGAACAGACGAAGTTCACACAGGGAGGGAGGGTAGTCCGGGTTAATAGGTCCTTACCCGGTTTATTGGAGGCCATGGGCCCATGGTGCTCGATATATCCCGACAGGAAGCTGGTGCTACGGCACTGAACAAGGGAGTGTTACCGGACAGGGGTCAGGTATGGCAGCCAGTCCACAGGGGCCTAGAAAGGCAGACAACCTGAAGTAGGTTGCTTACTGCAAAGGCTGGCAGACGATGGGGGAAAGAAGTCCATGTGAGAAGAGTTGCTGGTCCGGTACGGACGGCCCCCCTTAAGGGAGGACTTGGCAAATTTTGGCTGCAAGGACGGCGCCAACGAACGGTGTTGGGGGATCTCATGGGATGCACAACTCATCTGGGAAGGAAACGGGGCAGCAATGAGTGGGAGCAGTGGAACTCCTCAGGGTGCGGTGAGCCTCGGTGGATGAGGACATCTGTCAAAGGGGGGAAAAGGTGTGGATCAGGGGATATAATGGAGTTGTATACCGTCGAGTGGGCTCTTTCGACAATACTGAGACACGCGCGGGTTCTCGCTGGGTACGCAATTGGTGTGGGCATATAGTGATGGGCTAGGACTTGCCTGGGGGTCGGGCAAGTAGGGGGGCACCTTGGCTAACGAGGGGTTTTGGTGTCACAAAGTGCAGTGGGTCTCCGGGGTGTCGCAGTAAATAGGCGCAAACAGTGTGCAACGTGATGGGGGCCTATATATAGGCGAGGACTGGCCTGGGGCCGGGCAGGGTGGGGGGCGCTGGGTCCAAAACATTGTAGCAGACTCAGTGGGGTTTTTAGTGGCATGAGGAGCAGTGGGGCGCTGGGGGCGTAGCAGTAAATGGGTGCAAAGGGTGCGAAAAGACAGGGACCTTGCGGGGTAGGCGAAGGAACAGGTCACTGCTTTGGAGGATTTAACAGGTTGAGAGGCCTTGGTGCTGAAAGAAACGGTTGGGCCCAGTGCAGTCTGTGTGGATATGTGACGTGGATGCCTTCCAAGGGGGAGTGCGGTGGTGAGAAGGAAGGAGGGGTGAGGATTTCACGAAGGAGAGCAGATTTGGGGCGTGGGAACAGTGAGATGGACTGCAGGGGGTCATAAGATGTTGCGTAAGGGGGACGTGTTTTGGCAGGTACAAGCGGTAGATGCACCAAGAATGTGTTGAATAAGGATGTGCGGGGAAGATTGAGGATGTATGAAGAGTAGGCCATCCCGTATTGGTCGAATTGATGAACGTATGGCAAATTTCGCAGGGTTGGTGGAACTGGATGCCTGGGAATGCGAAACTTGGAAACGGGACGTTATGGTTCACTATGGAGAGCAGACAAAGTGGGACTGGCTGATACGAAAGGGATTTTGAGTGAGCCTAGCATGTGTGTGGCGGCAAATGAAGGAGGTGTTTTTTGACGGAGTGGTGTTGGCTCTTTTTTGAGGCGTAGGTACGGATGGGGAGGTGTGCTTGGGGCGAGGACAATTGGGGATGGAGGAGTTTAATTTGGAGGCAACGACCTGGGAAAGTGGAGCGTGTTTTATAAGAGAAGGGGAAGACAGCAGAGGGTCTGATACGAATGGCGTGGTGTCAAGACAGGGAAGGCCTCCGAATGGGGGGGGTTTGTTTTTCCCAAAGGGAAAGGTAGAGTGACGGCTTGCCGGCCATTAGGGGGTTTATGCAAGTGCCAGGTAGCATAGGTGGGGGGCAGCCTATGGAGAGATAGATTTCTTGCACTATGTGGCTGTAGCCGCAACGGGGTAGGATGGACCATGGAGGGGTGGGAAGTTGACGGTTGGGGAGATGGGAGTACGTCAATTGGTAGGTGAAGATCTAGATACTGAAAGGGGTTTCCGAGGTTGGGCTTGGAACAAATGGGCAAGGGGCTATGGAATGGGGAAGGATTTCATACGGGACTAATTATTCTTTTTCTTCTACAGGATGCGGGGGTAGACCGGAACCAGGACGGTTACCAGGACAGGTGGCCATTCTTTCGTGCATTGGGGCAGCAAAGGATGCGGATTAGCAGGTGTACTGCTGTACCCAGGCTGGGGAGACAGCCACCAGGATGTAACATGCTGGGGTAAACGTGGACTGCAAAGGGGGGCGTTGTAGCCAGTATGGTGGGACGAGGTCAACAAGGAGTTGCCCAAATATGGAGTTACGTGTGGGGGACAAGGTATTCGGGAGTATTTCAGGTCTGGCATTACTCAAAGATACATGCAAGGGGATTGTGGTTCAATAAAAAAGGAACTGTCGGATATTTGGTTAAGTTGAATGAATTGTGCCTCGCAGAGGAGGGAACGGGAGACTGTCGAGCATGCCTCAAGGGAAAATGCCTGCAGGGAACGGGTTAGATTTATGGAGGAACAAGTGGTCTTATTCAACGATGGCGTGCGCCTTTCCCAGCAGGGAAGGTCACAGAAGTATTATTGGAATGCGGGATGCAATTATTATGTGGTGGAAGGAAATCCACATGGTGCCGCAGGGTCGGCTGAAGGGAGGCGAAAGGTGCACAGGAGCTAGGGGTGGGGCAGGTAACCACCCTACGGGGGTTCCATGGTTGACGGTACTTTGGAGGGGTGGTGAGTCTCATACGGGCGGATCCACCCCTCGGGGGGGAGAACGGTACACAGGTGACTGATAGCGGGGAGCGGGAGGTAATGAGCAACGAAGGAAATTCAACAGAGGATGCTTGGAGGGCAAGTGAAGGTGAGAATGGGGAGAGGAAGGAGGTCACCGAGTGAATGGGGAAGAGTCAAACAGGTGAGATGGTTTTGAGAAGGCTGAAGGGAGAATGAGTCGGTATGGGATGGGAAAAGTATATTGATTGCATTTATGTACTGTTAATAAAGTCTAAATGATTGCAACCTTGTCCTAATAAAATGGCCTTTTACGCTTCAAGGAACAGTGTGGAGTGGAGTTATTGCGCGAAGAACTTTTTTAAGTATCACAAAAAATCAGAAATCTATTGTAAATGTAGCTGTATCAAGGTTTCATGCAAAGCAGCAAGACACCTTGCTGTGCTGCGATGCATGAAAGGGAGAGGACAGGAATGCTCCTTATTTAACATTATATGGCACATTCCTGTCCTTTCCTTGTGATGCCTTGTGCCTAAGCAGGCATGCTTGTGCTGTGGTACAAGGGTGCCTGCATTGGAGGCAGGATTGTTTTTGTGCAGGGAGGGACACCTTCCTGCACAAAAACAATCCTTAGAGGCATTTTCCTCTTTCTAAGTGTGCTGCAGAATGTATATATATATATTCACTGAAAAAACCAAAGGTTACAGGGACGTTCTAGTTAGGCTCAGATTACACTCGTACAAAACCATAGAAATTCAGAAGTTATAGTTACCTGAGCTAACTATAACTTATGCCCTCGCAATGCACTGCTTATAACCTCCCATATTACATCAATCATGACATGGTCAGTGACATCACTGATGATATCACTGATGACATCTCAAATGACATCATTGATGGCATCATCTAGTAAGTGAGTGTAAGTATTTTCTAAGCTTGTCTGTTTGTTAAACATATATACTAACCTATTACAAAAGTTAAATTACTATACTAGGTGCACTAGTAGTGGGTGATACTACTTCTAACATATAATATATGAGTGGCTGTGTGACTGCATATATCCTTGTACGTATGGGTGTGTGAGTGCCTGTATGGGTGTATATGTGGGTGTCTGAGTAGCTGTGTAGGGTAGTGAATTGCTATGCGAGTGGCTGTATTGGTGAGTCAGTGGGTGTGTCAGTGGCTGTATGGTCAGTGAGTTGTGGTGTGAGTGGCTCTATGGGTAGGTAAGTGGGTGTGTAGTGACTGTATGGATAAGTGAGTTGGTGTCTCAATGGCTGTATGAGTGAGTGATTGGGTGTGTAAGTAGCTGGATGGGTGAGTAAGTGGCTGTTTGAGTGGGTGTTTGGTTAAGTGAGTTGTTGTGTGGGTGGCTGTATTGGAGAGTGAGTATCTGTGTAAATGGCTGTATGGGTGAGTGAACGGATGTGTGAGTGCTTGTATGGATGTGTGAATGGGTATGTAAGTGGTTGTTTGGGTGTGAGTGAGTGTGTGTGCTTGTATGGGTGAGTGAGTGGCTATGTTGAGAGGCTGTATGGGTGAGCGAGTGGGTGTGTGAGTGACTGTGTAGGTAAATAAGTGGGTGTGTGAGTAGCTGTATCAGTGAGTATGTGGCTATGTGACTGGCTGTACAGGTGAGTATCTGGTTGTATAAGTGGCTATATGGGTGAGTGAATGGTTGTATGAGTGGCTGTTTGAGTGAGTGAGTGGGTGTGTGAGTGGCCCCATGGATGAGTGATTGGTTGTGTGAGTAGTGGTATGGGTCTGTGAATGGGTATGTGAGGGGTTGTGTGGCAGTGGGAGTGCGTGTATGAGAGGTTCTATAGGGGTGTGAGTGGGTGGCTGAGTGGTTCTGTGGATGATGTCATGAAGTGATGTCATTTGAGATGTCATCAGTGATGTTACTGACCATGTCATGAGTGGATATGTGAGGTCATAAGCAGTGCACTGCGGGGACATAAAATATAGTTAGCTCAGGTAACTATAACTGCTGAATTTCTATGGTTTTCTATGACTGAAATTCGAGCTTAACTATAATGTCCCTATAACCTTTGTTTTTTTCAGTGAATTTCTAAGGTTTTTTAAATTCTATTTCCTAACTATAACGCCCCTGTAACCTTCAGTGTTTTAAGTGAATTTCTATGTTTTTTTAAGTAGTAGTCATGTTTGCAGAGTGGTGGAGAAAAGGGGAGGGGCCTCCGACTATCTCTCAGGAACCCCACTGTGTCTGCCTTACTGGAGGTAACAGGAGCGGTTCTGGGCCCCCAAAGACCATCAGCATCCACGGAGATTTCATCCCCCAACCAATAGGGTGCCAGGAGGTGCGTTTGCAGAGTGGTGGAGAAAGGGGGTGGGGCCTCCAACCAGCTTACAGCAATCCCGCTGTGTGGGACTTACTGGAATTAACAGGAGGGCATGTTGGCTCACAAGGACCCACAGCAGCCAAGGGGACTTCATTTCCCAACCAGTGGTGCACCAGGAGGCATGTTTGCAGAGTGGTGGAGAAAGGGGGTGTGGCCTCCAACAACCTCTCAGCAATCCCGCTGTTTGAGACTTAATGGAGGTAACAGAAGGGCTTGTTGGCCCTCCACCACAAATTGGTTATTGCCCTGGGGAACTGGTGGTCCCCGGGGCAAGGGGGGGTCTGAGAGGCCCCCCATTTAAAAATAAATAAGCCCCAGGGAGGTGGTGGTCCCCGGGGCCTGGGGTGGTCCGAGAGGCCCTTGTTTTAAAATATTTAAGCCCTGGGGAGGTGGTGGTCCCCAGGGCATTAATAAGCCCCAGGAGGGGGGCCCATGTGCCCCCCCTTCCTTTAGTATAAAAATGCCCCTGGGACCTGGCCCACCCGGGGGGCGATTACTTACGAAGCACGGTAGTTCTCTCTTCGTTTTTTTTTCTGGCAGGTGCCACTGCTGGGTCCCTGTGAGGTCCCCCCAAGAGGCTTAGGGGGTCAGGGTATTTCTACCCTGCCCCCTTTTCTTTTTCTTTTAACCTTTTTTCTGGGACTTGGCCCAAGCCAAGTCCCAAGATGGCTGCCAACACTTCGTGGTTTGAAGTGTTGGCAGCCAATCAGATTTCAGCACGAGATCGGGAGGGGTCGCAGATCCTCCACGTCCCTATATATATATATACAATTGGAAGTTTCTTTATATAACTTTGCAACTACTGAACGAATTTACAGCAAATCACAAAAAGCCACTTCCCTGGGCCAAAATTGACCTTTTTGCCAAATGTGGTGTAATTCTGTTCAGCTGTTCGGACTGCAGCCGTGTCTAAAGGTCCTATGGGAATTAACATGGGAAACACACATTTCCCCCCCCCCCACCTTTCTCAGCCCTCACTTGACGAATCACCCTGAAACGTTCCATGCGCCATAAGAATCACCGGGTCACTTTTCTTTGGGAAAATATCATGAAGATTCGTCCAAAAACGCCAAAGGTATAGGCAAGTCAAAAAACGATTTGCTATGGAAACTAGGTCCTAACAATAATAACACAGATTTGGGTAATTTGGCAAATGCATCTGATTTAAAAAAAGTATTTTGAGGTGAGCACAACGTAATGTGGGTGGCATAAGGATGGTGAGGGGACAGAAGTTGTTCATGATGTGTGAAATACTTTATAACTTTATAAGGAGTTGGAACACTGCAATTACCTCATTGAATAAGACATTTACAAAAACACATCATGCACCTCTATTAAAAAAAACCACAATCCATTTGTGCAAAGAATCGTGCCTTAAAACCCTACCTGGGGGAGATTTATCCTCAAAACAACTTAACCTCAAATAAGTGTTAGGGTTCATCAAGCCAATACTGGTGCAGTTTCTTTCATATAACATTTGCACTTGCACAACTGAAGCCTGTGGATTTTCGAAGGCTTATCTCAGGGCTTTTTCATTAATATCTTATAAAACTATTACATAAAAAGGGAGAAGACCGCTGAACCTTCTTAGGATACTCCAGTCAAGGCCTGAGACTGGGCATAATGCAGGTACTTCGCTGAATAGGAAATATTTTAAAAAAATCACGTATCCTTTATGCAAAAAAGAATACTTCAGACTAGACAGCTCCAGCATCCATAGTGGTGACAGTCTTCTTCAAGCACTACACCAACAGGCACATGCATCAATGTTGGAATTTGCGATTTCTTAATTGCGATATTTAAGGAATCGCAATTAAGGAATCGCAAAAGCCTATGCATGTAGAAATCGCTTTAAAAATAGCGATTTCTAAACATTCCTTAATTGCGACTTGCAAATTGCGAGTCGCAATTAAGGAATACCTCCCCATTCATTCCTCTGGGCCTAGAGGCCCATAGGAATGAATGGGAAGACATTCTCAATTTGCGATTCTCAATTAGAGAATCGCAAATTGAAATGCAATTTCAAGGGTGCCAGGGTGTCAAAGGACACCCTGTTGCACCTGAAATCTGCATATGAGTACATCTTGCACACACACATGCCCCAAGGGCATGTGTGTGTGTAATATGGAACTTTGAAAAATGCACTTTAGTGCATTTTTCAAAGTTTTTGCAAATTACCATGAAGTTCAACTTCATGGTAATTTGCGCCCCTATTAGGGAAATCGCTAATTTTTTACTTTAATGCATTGCATTTAAGGAATCTCAATTTGCGATTCCTTAAATGCTATCGCAATTTGAGAACTCGCAATTAATTGCGAATTCTCAAATTGCGAGGGCCTGACCCTTGATGCATCGCAAAAGCTAATTTTGCGATCACAAACGGCCGATTTTTGCGAATCGCACCGTTTGCGATCGCAAAAAGCTTTGATGCATGTGCCTGCAAGTGCCTAGAGGCTGATGCAAAAGGGCCACTCCCAGTAGCCCTAAACCATCTTTATCCAAAGGGACCACTTACCAATCGCTGTCATCTATCCACTAGGAGGAACGTTTGCTATTGTATATTCAACTCTCCTCCAAAGCCAGGGTGTCAGGTCACAGGGCGCAATGTCTCCACTGTGACCTGCTCAGTTCTGAGGAAGACTTACAGAAGACACCAAAATATCTGTATAATCACTCAGCAAAGACACGATTTTTCAGGGTTTCCGTGCCCGAGAGAGTATTCACCAGCAGGCAAGAGTTGACTGGAGTGCTCTCACTTCCACTTCAAAACTTTATCAACAGTCCTCCACAGTATTGAAATCTGCCTAATAACATTATAGGCAATTGTTGGTGTTTTCACTATTCGAACTAGTCTACCAAGTGTTCAACTCAGCAATGCAGCAAGCGCAAGGTGAATAGTTTTATTTATTTAATTACTTACCTTACTCCTGTCCGTCGTATGTCGGACTCCACTACCCCCCCACCCTGCCCCTCCCCGCCCCGCCCACCGCATGCAGCACTCCCTCGGCGAGCCGCCACTGCTGGAATCTAAGATTGTCTTTGTGCTGTGGGGCGACCATAGAGTCTGTGTCATAGTTAGGCATTGACTCTCATCAGCAGTTCGCCCTCCGGGTGCCAGGCTCTTCTAGAGCTGGACCCAAAACTGGGCTAGAGGTGTATGACCTGCGCCCTATCACTAAAGAGAAATGGGAATCATGACTCCAGTAGCGTAGCCACTGGGTCATGGGCCCTAGTGCAAGGACTGAAATAGTCCACCGGCTGCAGTTTGTATTTAGAATACAACAAAAAGGAAGGTTCAGGGGCCCCTCATGCCTCGGGGACCCGGTGCCACTTTATCAGATGCACCAGTGGGATGACCCGGATGACCTTACAGCCATAAGGCGCCGGCATTCTTCTTGAAGTACAGTGGCGGACACGCTTTGCATGCCACTTTCCCATTATTACCAATTGCATTTAATTACAACCCAGACACTTTGTCAACCGAGAGTTATTCATCGTCTAATTAAACCGTCAGGCGACTGCAGATGAGTTATTGGAAGTGAGAGAACATTTTTCTTCTGCAAAACAACTCTTGAGGAAGGATTCTGCAGATCTACAAGAAGATTAAATAGTCATGTCATGAGTGCGAAGTTCAACAGAAATACATTAAAAACGTTTTTCCTGCAAACTATTGAGCCTGCAGGCTAGTACTTTAGAGGTAATTTAAAAATGAAATACTCACACGAACTTATCACGGAAATGAGCGTCTCTCTCTATAGTATAAAAATATGAATTTACATTACAGCTATTCAAAATGTATGTTGGACGTGTAGAATGCGTCTAAATACTTTATAATTTCCTCATTTGCAGAGATTTCCAAAATGTTGCTGCTTCTTCTATCACTTACAAGGTATGCTGTGATGTATCGGCAAAGAAGACAAACAGAAGAAGGTAAAGACCAATTCCAAATATTTTAAAATGTAGAAATAGTTTGATAAACAGGCCTTTCTTTTTTCTTTGATTTGATTTCGGGAAGTCATGAGATGCAGAGACGATTTATTCACTTTTCACAGCTCTTCAAAATCTTTCTGATGGACCTATAATAGTAAATATCCGTGCACGCAGCTCTCTGGGTAAGTTACATGCGCATGTGCACTGAGCAAGCCTCTCTTCTTGGGATGGATTACATACGTGTTGTAACTGACTGTCAAACCCAGTTAAGCGGCGGGGGGCACAGGACAAAAAGGCAGTAATGCGCCCCAAACTTGGTGGCAGAGTTGACTTGCTACTGATATCTTAGCATCCTTCCTAATAGGACTCTGCAAGGTGGGCCAAGTATATCCCATTCCATATCTGACACTCAGGGTCGTGAGAGTCACAGGCTTCTCACTGCAATATTTTGTGTTGACATGAGCCAAGAACTAAACAATCAGTCAACGCGCAATATCTTTAATGTCCAGCCCAGTCATTGTCTTTTTAGGAAAAAAATACTATATTCTCATAGCAGTAGGCACAGCTCATCCATAAGGGTGGGGAGAAGGGGTCATGAAGACCAGTTTGGGCAGGGAAAAGGGTGTGGCCAGACACTGCATCACATCCCAGAAAAGTTTGCTCCTTTGCATCATAGTACATGCAGTCCCTAATTTGTGCTCCCCTCGGTGTTGACTGTAGTGTTACACCACACTCAGTGTTGACTGTAGTTTTGCCACTGGATTCAAGCTAGCCTGGCTGATATGGGGTGTTACCCAGAAACTGGTCCCAGGATGCTTGTTTCTGGTCCAGGGAAGACCTGGCTTGGCAGTTGGGGCTGGACTGTTCCCATGAGGAACAGGGTCAATACTGATTTGCATATCGCTGGGTCAGAACTGGGGTGATGAAGTGAGCTAAAGAATGATGATGGATTCAACCCAGATCTGTGACTGGGGGGGTGAGTGTCCGGAACGTTTCAGCGCTCCATCCATCATCTCCTTGTGTTTGCTTTGGACTGTAGTGTTACACCAAACTTTGGTGTAACACTAAAATCAACACTGAGGGGAGTGCAAATTGTGGACTGCATGTACCATGATGCAAAGGAGCAAACTTTTCTGGGATGTGATGAAGTGTCTGGCCACACCCTTTTCCCTGCCCAAACTGATTTTCATGACCTCCCCTACCATTTATCTCACGTTCCTAATGTTCCTTTTTGTAAAAATTATGTTCCGGACCACTGATTACACTTCCTCTGGCCCGAGCCGGAGAGTACGGCTTGACCCAGAGAATATGGTCCCAACTGCGGACGTAAAGATACGACTCGTAAATGACTTCTGTGAATACCAAAAGTCCTAAAGTTAGACTTTTTGTGTCAGATTGTCTTTGTGAATCGGACCCACAGTATTTTGTCCCCTTGGGACTTCTTCAGAGCTTTAAAGTTCTAGACAGTCATTGTAGTGGTTCTAGAGTACTCCATATTCTTCATGCTTATTCATAGGCCTTTTGTCATAACAATACCTCATAGGTTTTAACATTTAGGGCATGATTGCAAGTACGATGGCGGTCCCAAGATCCTTTTTTTTCTTTTTCTATTTAATTGCATATTATGAGGCAGTGTACACAACAATTGAAATTCATTGACACAAAAAAACAATTATGCATTTCTTTTTTCCCCTTTACCCCCATCTAATTAAAAGCGAGCCACCACACCCACCCCAGGGGAGTTGGCCTCGCTCTGTTATCCTTGGTTTCAACACTAAATTGATTTCTTCTTTATAGATTACCCATTTTTCTCTATCCATCTAGTCAATGGTGCCCAGATTTTTAGGCCTTTCATTCGTGAGCGTATCACCCTCCTTACATAGATAGCTTTTTCCAGATTGTAGTTTGCTAAAAGACAAGAAAGCCATTGCTGGAACCCGGGGGGATTAGGATCTAGCCATGCCAATGCAATACATAAACGGAGGATCGCCATACCAATAAACACTAGTTCTTCTCCAATTATCCCCTGCATGTTCTGGGCTACCACAAGCCCTATCAAAGACGGAGAGAGGAAGCAATCTACTCCTAGGGCCTCCTTAAAAAAGTTGGTAATCTCTTGCTTCAGTTTGCTAGGCGCATCACAAGAGGCGAGGATGTGAATCAAGTCTGCCTGATATAATGCACACCGGGGGCAAAAGGTTCCTCTCCCTGTCCCCCATTTGGCAATTCTTTTCGGAGTATAATATAGTGAGAAACAGGTTTTGTAGTATTGTGCCTGTAGCCGGGCTGGGATTAAGATACACTGTGCCAGTTTGATTGAGTGAAAGAATAGATCTTCCGAGACCCCAATCTCCACTTTCCACCTTAATGCCCGATCATCCATATCATCTTTCATTAGCGAATTAAAGAGATTATAAACTACTTGTATAGATACATCTCTGTTCTCTCTCAATTTATCAATGATGTCATTGTTAGCAAATCCTATTGGTCCGCCACCTTTCTTATTTAGAAAGTCCCTTATTTGGAGATATTTGTAAAAATCCCTTCGATCTATCTCCAACCATTCTTTAAGATTTTCGAAAGAGACCAGACCAATTGGAGAGAAAAAAAGCTCCAAGCTTAGTCAGCCCTGCTTCGCCCCACCTTTTGATTATTGGGCCTTTGAAAATTTCTGGCAGATTAGTTTATTGAAAAGTGGTGTATAATAGTTGAGCCGACTCACTCCTATCAATCTTCGAACTGACTTCCAGATTCTGAACCCCCCTTGTAATGTTTTAAAAACGAACTTTCTTGTAGTGGTTGTCATTTATAAATCGCCAGACCCATCCCCACGCTTCCGCCCCCATTATGAGTTCCAGGGGGGTCGGTACTTCTTCGATTGCTCTATCTTTTGGCTTCTTTTGTATAAGAACTAAGTTGTATAATAGTGTAGTGGCCCAGTAGTAAAGTCTTATATTAAGAAGGGCCAGTCCCCCCCCTTTCCCTAGGTAAAGAAAGAAATTTATATGCCCTTCTTGGCTTAGCGTATGCCCAAATGAATCAAGAAAACAGATCTTAAATTTTCTTAAGGCAATCAGCTGAAAATTCCAGCGGGATTGCCCACGGAAGATATAGGAACTTGGGGAAAAATAGCATTTTAATAATGTTGCATCTGCCAATGAAAGACAGATGCAGATTATGCAGCCTCGCCAGATCCTGTTTAACTTTAACTATTAGGGGATCAATATTATCTTTAACGATGTTGTCTGTGTTTGCTGCTATATTGATCCCTAAGTATGATGCATTTTTAACTACTCTAATGTCATTGATCGTTAAGTTCTCATTGCCCACTATTTGCGTTTCGCTACGATTAAGGGTATACCCAGAGAGTGTCCCATATCTCGCTGCTTCTTCTTCAATTTCGCCTATAGCAGTATCAGGATCGGGAGTCACAAGGGCAATGTCGTCGGCATATGCCAAGACTTTGTTTTCCCAGCCATGCATTACAATGGGTCTGATAACCTTATTATTTTCCAGTTGTCAAAGAAAAGAGTCAATATAGATTGCAAATAACAGCGGTGAGCTTGGGCATCCCTGTCGGGTGCCTCTTGTTATTTTGAAAGAATCTGTGAGTGCTCCGTTAACAAATAGCCTTGCTGTAGGGTAGAAATAAAGCATTTTAATATCCTGCAGTAGCCCCTCTCCAATTACCACCCTTGACAGGGTCTCCCATAAAAAAGGCCAGGCGACCCTGTCAAAGGCCTTTTCTGTATCTAGCAGAATTAGTGCCATTGGGTCCATGGAAATGCTTGTAGCATCCAAGAGTGAAATAACCCTTCTTGTATGATTCGTCGTCCCCCGCCCTGGAATAAATCCATGCTTCAGGATAAAATGACCTTATAAATAACCGAAGCCATGCGAGTGGCAAGAATTTTTGAGTAGATCTTGCTATCGCTATTAATTAATGTTATGGGGCGATATGAGCCAGGTTCGCATGATGGTTTATTTTTTTTAAGAAAGATTACTATTTTCGCCTGTGACCAGGACTCTGGTGGTCTTCCACCCTTGAATACATGTATAAATAGCTGTGTCGTACAGTCTTTAAGTTGTGGCGAGATTTTCTTATAAAATTCCAGAGGTATACTATCTAGACCGGTGGCCTTGCCGTTGGGGAGGATGTTGATGCATAGTAATATCTCGATCCATTGCGGGAGCTCATCCAGCTGTAGCTGGTCTTCCTGAGAAAATTGCTCTGTTGGAATCGAGTTTAGATATGCCACAACATCTCCCGGGTCCCCAGGTGAATCCTCATGATATAGCTTTTGATAGTATGTATAGAAACATTTCTGATTCCATCTGGGTCTGTAACCACCCCTAGCACGGGATCATTAACTTCTTGTATTGTATTCCGAGTTGCTTTTTGTCTCGCTCTAATTGCCAGGTGATGCCCTACCTGCTCGCTGCACTCGTACACTTTCTCCCCCCATACTGTAAGTCTGTCAGCGGCATTTTTCGCAATTATCTCCATAATCGATGACTTAGCAACTGCCACTTTTGCCTGCGCTTCTACGGGGTCCCCCCCCAGTCTGGAGCGCTGTAATCAGATCTTCTTCCACGGCAGCCAATCTAATTTGTATGTCGTTTATCAATGAGAGGTTTTTTTTAATTCAAAGATAGTGAAAATCTAAGGGTGTCCCCCCATATCCCAGCTTTTAACGTGTCCCATACAACCTCGATTCCTGCACTCCCTAAATCCTCAGTGAGAAACTGAGGCATCCATTCCCTCATATGATTACAGTATTCTTCATTGACAAGCAAAGCTCGTTCAAAACTCCATGTAATGCCACCCCTACCTTTTGGCGCTTTCCCCTTAATCTCTACAGTTAGAGGATTGTGATCAGCCAATATGCGTGGGGCTTTCTCAATAAAGCAGTTGTGGAGAAGGGAGTAAGATACTAATATAAAGTCTAGTCTGGCATGTTTACTGAGTGGAAAGGAAAAATAGGTAAAACCAGGATCAGAAAGGTTCTGCCAATTCCAGAGATCACAAAGCGCATGCTCTAAGCATAGTGTCCTTAGTGCCGAAACACTTTCGGTTTCCTACCACTGTATGTCCAGCTAGTTTCTGAGCTCAGTTTCGTGTCAGCAGGTATATTTATGGTAAAATCTCAACATACGATTATAGGGAGTGGCCAGGCAGCTAGTTCGTTGTTTATATGTTCAAACACAGCTGGGTCATCTAAGGTACTACCATAAATCGAGCATATAGTGAGTAAATCCCCGTTATTCTTACGACATTCAGTTATTACCCATCTCCCTAGCTGATCCACTAATGTTCGCCTAAATTGTAGGGTAAAGTTAGATGTCAAGATCGCGACCCCACGTGTCAGTGAGTTTTGTGTTGTTCCCCCCACCAACGTGTAGCCAAGTGTTTTTAATAAGTGTAATTGAGCCCTTTCGATGTGAGTTTCCTGCATACAGATAATGTCCGCCTTCAATAACCGAAGCCCAGCTGTTGTATACTGTCTCTTTTTGGGGTCATTGAGGCCACAAATATAAATCGGGGCTATGCGCAACTTACCCATCTAACATATGTGAAAGAAGAGAATAGAAAGAAACGAGTACCTGTGAGTCTTTTCCCCGTTGTACCAACCCCGTCCCCCGAGAGCCCCCCCACCCCCACCCCTCACCCGCCCCCTCCCACCACCTATAGCTGAGGTAACCTGGCACAGCCCGAGACAGGATGATGTCATCTGAGCAGTCATAACACCGCTGTTCCGCAAGTCTTCCCCCTCCCTCACATCACCCTCAAAAAGCTGTAAATCAGGTCCAAATATCTTATCTAATATTGTCGATCATTGTTCTAAATCAGCTTCTGTAAAGTTATTATGTTAGCGTGCCTCTATAAATATAAAAAAAAAGATAATGGCCAAAGAAGCTTTAAGAGAATGAAATTTCTTTGACATAAAGTTGAGTCTGTTAATTGCTAAACCCTGCTCACATTTTGGCCAGTGAACTCCTGTATATATGCTTGTGCCTGAATTTCAGAAATAAAGCTGCGAGTAGTTCCCCTAAAAGCAACCTTTAGCCGAGCTGGATTCTGCAGGTATACTTCTGCCCCAAGCTGCTGAAAGGGGACAAAGAGTTGTCTAAGCTTCCACCTGCACTCCACAGTGGTGTGGGCGAAGTCAGGTCTCATGAAGAAACTCACTCCATTGAATTCTTTCTTGGCAGTTGGTCTAGCCAAGTCATAGAGAGACTGGCAGAGCAAAATGTTTGTGAAGTATAGAAGCATTGCGCGTGGGTGCTCAGGAGTAGATGAGGAATGTTTCGACGGTGTTAACGGGAATCTGTGGGCTCGCTGGATCTCTTAGTGTCAGTCCCAGGTATGCAGTTCCGGGAAGGCCCCTTTGGGCAGCGAGGTCATATATTTCCTGGGGTCGTTCCCTTCAACTCCTTCCGGAATACCTAGAACGCGGAGGTTATTGCGACGTTGTCTGTTCTCATATTCCTCCATTTTCCACATTAGATCCTTCACAATCCCCTCATGTTCATCGCCTTGTGCCTTCAGTGTGACTAGATCCTTCTCCAGATTTTCAGTCCGAACTTCCACAGAGGCCATTCTGTCCGCAATTTCGACACAAGTTTTGCCCACCTTCTGGACGGTCCCTTATAGTTTTTTTGCGGCCAGGCGTACTCTCTGGTTGTCTATCTTTACCTCCTCCTGGAAGCTCTTGATTGATTGTAGCACCACTGCTAAGGCTGGATCGTTCTTGGTCCCCGACCCTCCATCCTCAGCGTTGCCTGTGATTGTGCGGTTTCCCCCTGAGCAAACTGTTTGGTCTGACATGGTAGTGAGTTGTGAAGCCAAATAGTCCCATCTCAAGTCCCCAGCGCTTCTGCAGTCGGGGGTCTCACATCTCTTTCTCCGGCTACCTTTCTTTATTTGGAGTTTTTTCTGTCCATAAGATTTTGAGGGCGGGTCTGAATCAGAGCTGCTATTCCAGTTGCGCCCTTCTTCTTCACTGGAGGCAGTTATACACATGTCTGATATTTCAGATTCATCAGTTAGGGAATAGAATTTCTCCAAGGTGTCAGGTGTCCTGGGCAAGGGCCAAGGGGTGTTTCCAATTTCATTTCTAGGGTCCCTGCTGGTCAAGGAGCATTCATTATCAGTTATTTCTACATTTCTTTTGTGCCTCTGCTGGCCATCTTGGAGTCCAGGGATAGAGTCTCTAAAGGTAGTCTCTTCATTACCGAGTGTCAGATTATGGGTAGGGTTTGGTTGGAGGTTAGGCCCTGGTGCCACCTCTGGGGTTGCTGTGGCGGCAGCAGCAGCGTTAACCGTGGCAGCAACAGTTTGTTAATTCTGCCCCCCTTCCCCCTTCTTTTTTAACCTCCAGAGCCCTGTGCGTGCTTCCCTCACTTGGGCCAAAAATGTTAGTAATTGAAGGCTGACAGTTGCCTGAGTCCTGGGGGGTCTTTAGCTGAGCTTTCTTGGTTATATCAGGTTTCTCAATGTTGTCACATTTTTAATTCTTTTCTCCCCCCTTGCCCTTGCCTCCACGTGTATCAGTCCACTTTCCCCGATTCTCAGTAATCATTGTAGTGGGCTGGGTGGCTGCGGTCGTTGCGCGAAGAGAAGACTGTGTATTTTTAACTTTAACTGTCTTCCCACCCCGTCCTGCCATCCTTACTAGATTAATGTAGAGTCCTCCTCTGTAACAATGTTTCCTCCGTGAACAGCCCTGCCTCGGCAGCCAGGGAGCACGAAACACACCCCCGCGCCGATCGCGTTGCTCAGAGGATGATAGTGAAATTTCCTTCAGAGCCATCAGGGCTCCGGAGATCGCCAAGAGTATTCTCGTCCGCTGCTCAGAGGGGGAATCCCGCCGCAGGCCAGGAGACGTCAGTGATGCCGGATCGAGCCGTGCGGATGCTGGAGCCAGCGGCGGCACAGGCTGATTACGCTCCTCGCCTGTTCCAGATTGCTTGTATCGGCTCTTAAGAATGATCATAACTCGGAGGTATTTCATTACAGTCCACTGAAATGCTTTTTGGTGCGCTTTAAAAGGGCATTCTGTAATTTCTTGATAGATCTGGGGGTCTGACCGGCGGAGCATCGCGAGTGAGATGCTTCTCAGACGCCATCTTGCGGTCCCAAGATCCATATCATGTGGTACCCTCTTGTGTGGCTAGGCCAATCCAGGGACCGTGCAAAGATCACATTGAATTTATTTGGTTAGAGTTAAATCACTTGACAAGTGGAGTAGAGTTTTTACCAGCCAAAGTGTTGGAATGCTGGATGGTAGAAATTTAGCAGATCTCCACAAATTCGGGAAAGAGCCCTCACAGAAATGTGAGCAAAATGTGTGATTTTAGCCAAAGTTTGAAGTTTTCAGGGCATTGTGGGTAAGGCACATAGTGGGATTCAGCCCGGGCCCAAATGACTTACATCACCAAAATGGGTCATTATTACATGATGAAAATTTTAAGTCTTCATGGTGCATTTTGGGGCCTTTCATTTTACGGTAATTAGCCGCACCCACATAAGTGGGGTATGGTTTTTATCGGGAGGATTGTGGAAACATTGTGTGGTAGAGGTTTTCGCATCCTCACAGATTCTAGAACATTACCATACAGAAATGTGAGGGATATTTTTCAATTTCTCAAAAGTTTCAGAGCATACTGATTCAGAAAATGTGGCTGGAACCACACAAGTCACACTACCCTAGATTCCTCTCAGTCCTTAGATTTCAGAAATTGAATTTGTAGGGCTTCCATGGTTGCAGCTGACACAGAGTCTGAATAGTGCCCACATTAACTATGGCAGACAAGAAGAAATTGGAATTGAACTCCTCTCTGCTGACCCATGTGTCAAAACTATGCCCAAAAGATTTCAAATTTCCTATCCTTCGCCATGGGGAAAGGGATGCTGTAGGCCCCAGCTTGGCAGATAGACTGCTGGGGCTTTATAAGGGGGTGTGTGATCTGATGTTAGGACGGACTGGTCCCACCTCTTTTTTTAAAATAACCCTGCTGTGCTGTATACTGGAATCCTAGTGTCTAGTGAGAGTTCTCCCCTCCTTGCAGCTTACAGGTCAACACCCAATCTGGGGTAGGTGGCAAGAAAAATTTCTGGTCCCGTTCTTGTGTGAGGGCATGGCCCGATGCCTGAACGGGACACTCCATCTCTTCTGTTTTTTATCTTTTTCCATAGAGTTTCATGGGCTTTCTGCCCCCCCTTCCATTGGGGAGGGGGCAGAAAGATTGCTGGGGACATTACAGGGTGGGGCATGGCCTATGCCTAGGTGGGCCATCCCATCGCTTTCTTTTTGTTGACAATATTTTTTCAGCTGTCTAGTGGGCCTTTTGCCCCCCACCCAAGATGGGCATCTTGGGGATAACCCCACCAATCTGCAACCCGGGGGTCAGAAACCTTGTTGGGCCCATTCTGGTGTGGGAGTATGGCTCTGACGTCTAGTGACATTCTACCCACCAGGGTGGCACTTTGGGGTAAGCCTCCCCCATCGGCCCCCAGGGGGACAGACATACTGTTGGGGCCTTTTTGGGATGGGGCATGGTGAAATGCTGAGGTTGGAGTGGGCCCACGCCCTCTTTTTTTAAATAGTTAGCCCTGGTTTCTAGTGGGTTTTTTGCCCCCCGGGGGAGGCTGATTAGGAGTAAATCCCCCCATATCCACCCCAGGCAGGCAAAAAGACTTTTCCAGTTTTGGAAATCATATGGGGAGGACTTGTCCTTGCTTGGGGGAGCCAGTCCCTCTCTCCCTGGTGTCTAGTGGGTGGATCCCTTCATGGTCCTGCAGAAGTGATCTAGTAGGACATTGTCCAGCTTTCCTTCTCCCACACTGATTTGGTGCTCTGGGACATAGTTATACCTTCTCTCATGTTCAGGCTTTCTTTCAGGAGTGATTTTTCTTTAAAGTGCTGGACAATTCACCCACATCCTCAGCAATATGGAGGTAATGCAGTGGATATCAATAGGTGATCCACTGTCTCAAAGAGGTTAAGAAGGAGAGCAATGTGACTGAAATTATATAGCATTATAGCCCACTGAATGTGAGCTATAGGCCAAAGCCTCATGCAATGGCCAACGAGAAGGTAAAGGGCCTTTAACAATCAATATTAACTGATGCAGAACTAATGCAGTTGGAACATTCTACACATTGAGGGTGGAATGTTCTAAATTAAAATGGGAGAAGCACAAATACAAGTGTTGGAATGTTGCAGCAATAGAAGCCATTATTGGCCCTTACCCACTCTTTTGTGTTCAGTGGAGTTCGCAATATTCCAGTTTTTTAATACTAATTATACTAAGACACAACCCCAAAAATCTGTTCCTTTGGATAATGCTTGAATGACACTGGCAGAGCTGTTCAACCATGCCAGATTCCTGAGCTCATGCCATCATATTGCCTGTAGGCTGTTCACTGCAGTATTTATAATTATGTTGTTTTTTATGCAGTAAGAAATTGACCTTACCAGCCTTTCCCAGAGATGATGCTGCTAGATATGTAACTGATAGAAAACAAAAACGTTATAGAAGGAGTGCTTGTTTTTCTGTTACTTGTTCATTGCAGCTTCGGGGTCAAAGTATGGGAAGTACTTTATAAAAAAAAAAAACATGGAACATTTTACCACACTGAAGGCTCAAGCAACAATTTTGTGATTCGGAATAGCAATAAATACTGAATTTCTAATTGTGAATTTCACATCCCTACGTACCTATGTAAGCCGTACTGAAAAAGCAAATTGGAAGGATTCATATTAGCAAATTACTGACTCAT
Source organism: Calotriton arnoldi (assembly GCA_963921515.1). Lineage (NCBI taxonomy): Eukaryota > Metazoa > Chordata > Amphibia > Caudata > Salamandridae > Calotriton > Calotriton arnoldi. Next base: position 171,845 of record CAWUFW010003159.1, read on the forward strand.
TAAATGCAGAGTGAGATGCAAATTGCAGATTCCACTGTGGCATCAGCTAACGACATTGCAGCTAGGAAGCAGTCAATGCCGGAAGAAAAAATACCTGCCGAAAAGCTACATAATGTGATGGAATCGTAAACCATCATGGCAAGCCAAGTCCAGAGGGCTGAAGGAAGGAGAGAAAGAAAGTAAAAGTTCCGAGAAAAGGAGTTGAAGATCCTAGCAGAAGATTGTGTTGCACTTAATGATGATTTATTTGCAAAGTCATTATTCACAGTGCCTGAAGTTGAATAAAAGAAAATGTGCCCATCATTCAATTACTCTTTCTGCCCACCATCCATGAAGTAATGAAACAATGGTATGACTTGTGCTCCTGAACAAAGGCTCGAGCAAAATTTCCATTATACAGGAATAATCTTTTATAATGATAGTAATACCATTTTATTCGCAATTCTTGAAATTACGCTATTTAGCCATGTCACATAATTAAAAACAGCTCAGAGCAAAAATTTAGTTTGAGCTGACAGGAACAACGTGAATGACCAGAATGTAAGCAGTGGCTGTTGTCTGTGGTGCTTGTAGTTTTTGCGCTCTTTTTAGTGCGAAATTCATCCTCATGTCTAAAATGGATGCAAGGATACATTTCGCTCTAAAATATAGAGTCAAGTTCCGATTTTGCATTTCACATAGTTATGCATAATGTTGCTTAATTTCTTTTATATATTGCACAATTACCTGAATGTTTCCCACCCCTAGAAGAAAGGAGAAGTAAGTAAGTTGAAGGAAAGAGGCTAAAGGGACTGAAGGAGGCCCTTAAACTGAACAACCTCCTACTCTTATTGAGTTGACTCTTCAATCTGAGGCTGCTAAAAGAATGAGTGCAATAGAGCCTTCTACTACACCACCAGCATCCACAGATAAAGTCCCCCCAACTATGTATCCTATAAATAGTACCTCACTAACTGATATTACATGTAAAAATGAATTTGTAGTACAGCTATAATACCATAACAGAAAGTGGACCCCAGCATTAGTCCTGTTGGAAGTAATACATTATGAGATTGGAAGTTTAAAAAAAGGTTAAGCTTTCCGTGAATTAAACTAGTCTCAAAATCAAAGCTGTGTTTATTTAAAAAAAAAAATAATCAAGTGAATACTTACCATCACACTTACTATCTAGAGAGTGTAATTTCTAAACATGTTCTGTTGCATTATGCATGCTACTGAAACAAACTAGCAAGCATGTCATTTTCCTACACATGATCCATCACTACAGGAGGAAGAAGCAGGACGGAAGGAAGCCCAGTGATCTAAGGGTCATCACCATTCTTGCACAAAAGCCCATGCCAACAAGGACAAAAGTTATCTATTGTCCATGGCCGAGGATTCAACCTGCAACCATTCCATCCACACAGTTACAGTCACAGACAGTAGTGATATAGCGCAACAACAAGTCTAATGACTATTTGTGAATTGATTCTAAAATCAACACGAATTTATTAAATAAAAACCCATAGTATTCATAAACATAATCATTCATTTTAACAAACATGCTCCTGTCCACATACTATAATCCCAGTTTAATTCCATTGCTAACTTACACTAGAATTGTTGACACACACTCACTGGAATCACCTAGTGTAACCATATTCACTGACCTACTGGCTGCACAATCATAAACAACAAAGGGCAGGTTTTTGGTCTGCTTTGACCTCCAAGGAACTATACTGGACCAAGAGTAATCCAATATGTCTAGTATCAAGTAAATGGACCTCTATGGTGTCCTGCTGGGACCCAAGTCTTGAGCCAGTTCATAATAAATTGTGTGGGGCTGTCCCTCCAGTTCCCTCCGGGACTCCAGTTATCCAGATATTATTGCACTGAGATCAGCAATCAATGTCCTCCACCTGGGCCTCTGGCTGATCTACCACTTTCTGAAGTCCTGAATTTTTTTTCTGCAAGCTGCGAATGCAGTCCTCAGACCCAGAAATGAGTTCCTCTGCCTCCACATCCCTTTTCACTCAGTTGAGCAGATCCTGTTGAAGCATGGAAATGTCAACACTGAGTTCCCCGATCTTCCCCTCCACGGTAGACCGGGAGTTGTGAATTGCTTGAAGAATGGAAGTAGCCAGTTCCGAGATAGAATCAGTGTGGGGGTGGTCCATTGCCGGGGTGGGAGTCCCTCTAGGTCCGGTTTTGCACACGTGAACCTTTAAATTCTGGCATGGGTCTGTTGGGGAGTGGCTTGTTTCTCCCCATAATGCCGTGTTGGGTGCCCTGGGCAAATTCACAGCTACGGATCAGTTCTCAGTGGGGCCCCAAAGGCAGGCCTTGATAGGCACAAGTGGTGGTGTTACTTGCTTCCTTCAGAGGGGGGATCACTCTGTGCTCAGGTCCTCCTGAGTCAATGTCCCGAAGGCTCCATTCACCCCCAGCCAATGCCCTGCCCCCGGGTGCCCACAGCAGGTTAAAAATCACCCCCAGTTGTTGGTCTCCACCCACACACTTTTAGTGTTGTGGGTCCGCCTCGATGCAGGAGTTGTGAGATACGACCCAGAGGAGGGAAGGGAGAATGGAAGAACTAGGCCCACCTGTACAAGGGGAGTTTAATGTTGGGGGGTCATCTTCACTGTTCTTGCTGTCCCTATGGTTCCCCTTGCATCAAGGTGTTTTTCTCTCTCCCACCACAGGGACTGCCAGCTCTCTGCTATGCCCAGCAGTCGTGGCCAGTGCAGGTAAGAGCAGTAGGGTAGAGGGGAAGTCGACAGACAACGGAATAGGGAAAATAAAATGTTTTAAAAAAGAAAACCACTTACCTTGCGCTAGCCGCATCGCCGATGCGACAAGCACAAGGTAAGTGGTTTTATTTATTTTTTCGTTTTATTTTCCCTACTCCGTCATCTGTCAACTTCCCCCCTGCCCTGCCCCGCCCTGCCCTACCGCTGTTACCTGCACCGGCTGCGACTGATGCCCAATGCTGTGCAGGGCCACAAGCGTGCAGACTGACGCCTCCATGTCTTTCAGCTGTGGGAGTCCAAGGCATGCTTCCCGGGCTCTCTTAAAATGGTCTTCCCCACAGCAGATGGCACATCTTCTCTGTCACAGGCAGGCCACTCAATCCAGCAGGGCCCCACTCTGCTAACAGGATTCGTCACCACCTCACTCGGCGCGAACCCGTTGCATGCCGCTGAGGGGTGTCTCAGCAGTTTGATCCTCACCATCGTCCATTCCTTGTGGGCCAGCCAGCGGTTGGAACAGTAAGTCCTCACTCACTGCACACTGCACCAGCACTCAAATGCAGGATCTGTGGACAGGAGGGGTGCGGTGAGAGGAAAGCAAGATGGCGGAGGCGTAGAGCTCCGCGGTGGAGCCTCTTTCCCTGACTCCACGCACAGAGTGCTCTGAAGGAGACGTTACCAGATGACAGACCTACCTGAAGGTTGATGAAATCGGACGGTGTTTGCTCGGGCGCTGTGGGGCCCCTCCTGGCTGTTGGCGCTTCTGTGGCCGATGTAGCCGATGTGCTCCATTTCCAGGCTCCGGAACTGCGGACTCGCGTAACGGTTGCGGGGGCGCGCTGCATTCTCTCGAAGGCGGGAGCAGCGCAGCACAAGACGGCTGCAAGGAATTTGCCGCCCAGGCAACTAATTGACTCTCTGCGCTGCACTCTGCAGGTGTGGGCTGGCTTGGTATCGGCTGCCAGCGGAGGAGTTGCTCGGAGAGTACATGGTGTGCTCTCCAGCTGGTCTTCAGTGTTAGCCAGCAGCAGGAAAATGCCACCTAAATCCACGAGGCAGCAGAAGGAGACGGTGGGGAATAATTTTAATCAGCCACATGGGCTGAGGCAAGAACTTTCTCCTGCAAACACGGAGGCGTGTGCAGGTAAGCCCCAAGAGACCCGTACTTTGAAAAAACAGCATGACAACACAGGGGTGGTTAAGCGGAGGAATCTTCTAGAAAAAAGTCATGCTGCGGGCAAGAAAGGTACTGCTACAAAGGCTTTAGAAGAAGCAGGGGCAGCTTCTGATGGGGGTAATCAAAATGTCACACCAACATTACCTCAGCCGGCCATAACAGTATTTTTCAAAACCAGAGATGGACCTGGGGGCCTGGATCGGGTCAATGTTCAAGCTAAAGAAGGGAATAGGAATGAGGAAACTATTGCTAATGCTGGTTCAGAGGGTGATTCCCAGGTCAATAGGGAGGCTCATGTTGCACAGGTGACATAGGTGGACAATGATAATGACATATCACATGACCAGACAGCGGAGGCTGATGTTGCAGGACTTAAAATACTAGCCTCAATGCCAACATCATTACATGTTGAGGTACTGGACACTCAACCCTACGATAAAAGGCTAGTTGATAGCCCACCTGGGGGTGCAGGCTGTAATATTGATGCTGATAAGCTAATGCCAGCTGATGCTATTTCTGATGCTATCTCTGATGGGCTGGATAAATTTTACTCTCTGACAGAAGATTCTCACTCGGGGACTTCTGATTCCGAGTTAGCATATAGTGACTCTGATCATATCGTCACCACCTCAGGCTCTAGTACATTGGAAGCTCCGGCAACTGCCCGTAAGCATCAAAAACCTTGCAGGGCTTCTAAAGGCTCTAAGGGGCATAAGGAGACACGGAAAAAGAAAAATAGTGGTACTTCTGGCCTGAAGTGGGACTATTCAGATACAGGGATTATCGGCCCTCTCGAACTAGCTTCAGCCCCAGCGGGTATTTCCTTTTCCGAACATCATGGGGAACCTGCAACAAATGTACAATCGGTGGCGAGTCTTATTCTCGAGACTATTAAGGAACATTGAGCAGAGACTAGAGCTGATGGGAAAAAGACAAGACAGGGCACAAAGAAATTGGAAGGTGCAGTTCGGAAAGTAGGGCGCACCTGTGGGGAAATCTGTGAAAGACTAGACGCAATGGAAGTAAGAACTGTTGCGGTGGAAAAGGATTTGGATGTTGTGAGAGAGCAAACAAAGACTCACGAAGCCCAACTATCTGACGTGATGTGGAAATTGGAAGATTTAGAAAATTGCCAGCGAAGAAACAATCTCCGAGTCCTTGGGATTAAGGAAGGCTTGGAAGGGGATGACATTCGGGGCTTTATGTTAGATCTTTTTAAGGAGTCCTTTCCGGAGTTTACTGGGTGGGATTGGGGCTGAGAGATCCAGAGGATTCATAGGTTTCCTTTTGTTCACCACAAGGCACCTAACAGAGATGTAAATCAGCTGAGGGCAATTTTGTTTTTTTTTGGTAATTTTTCACTTAGGTGGGCTATTTTCGAGCAAGCTCGTCCGGAGGCTAGAAGGCAGTTTAAGGATGTCTTTTTTTTCGTACGCCCTGATTTCTGCCACATAACCGTGGAGCGCAGATGGCGATTGCGGCAGTTAATTAAGCCGTTTCAAGATGCTGGTTTTGAGGCGTTTTTACTGGCTCCGGCGAGGTTAAAAACGATTGTAAAAGGGTCTGTTAAATTCTTTACCTCGGAGATTCAGGCTAGAGATTATCTTGAACAAGCTCAGGGGGAGAAGAGAAAAATATAAGAATCTACTAAATGGGGCTGGCTGTGTGTATTGAGAATTGACAAAACAATTGTTATCAGGGTCTTTTTTCTTGTAGGGCTTTTTTTTTTTTTGGGGCAGAGAATTTAATAAAGAGGTATTTTGTGAGGGGTTTGGGGGTGGAGGCGCCGTGGCGCTGTGTGCTTTCTCTATCATACAGACCTGGGAGGTCTGGCTGCTGTCACAGGGTGGGGGAGGGGGAGGGAGAGAGGGGTGGAGGGGTCTGGGGGTTTTGGGGTGTGTGTTTTTGTGGTGTTAAAGCTGAAAGCAAATTACAGCTAAAGAATGTTATGTTTTTTTTCCTGTTTTTTTGGCATTAGTAAAAACTGTAAAAATAGAAAAACAATGCTTCTATAAAATTTTGACAGAGAGCTTTTGTAGTTATGATGAGAATAATATGAATATGAATAATATGAAGAGAAGAAATGATTTAATGAATGATGGCTAAGCTCCGTATTACAACTATAAATATTTGCGGCCTTAACGATGGGACTAAAAGAAGAAGGATCCGAGAGGACCTTAAAGTTTTACAAGTAGATCTGCTGTGTCTTCAAGAGACTCATATAGCCTGTAAGGATTATAAATTACTTGATACTTTAGGTTTTAAGTTACTTGCATATACTACGCAAGACGTAAGGGCTAAGGGGTGGCAATTTTGATGAAAAGCAAAGTTATAATGTGTGAGAGAAAGGTCGTTGATAAGCATGGCAGATGGATAATTATGGAAGTTAGAGGAGGGGTTGGTATATTTACTTTGTGCTCAATATATGCCTCTGTTTTAGGCGATTCATCGGTACTGAATTTTTTAGCCATGGAGCTTCCTTCTTGGCCCACACCTTATCTAGTCTGTGGGGATTTAAATATTAATGATCTAGAGGAGTGTCGGATAAAGATGGGGCATCAAATAAGACTCGTAAACCTCAATCGTCTAGGGCGATGAAAAATCTGCTTAAGGATGTAGGTTTGATTGATGTGTGGTCTAGCCTGAGGGGCAGTGAGCCTGGATATACTTAATATTCTGCTCCTCATCTTAAATTTGCTATGCTAGATTATTTTTTGGTTTCACCATCCCTTTTGAAGGAAGTTCGGGTAGAGCTATTCCCTAGGGTAATGTCGGATCATAATCCCTTAGTTTTTGAATTCCTGCTGTCAGGAGTAAGGAGGGAACATAATAAATGGACTTTTGAGAGAGCACTTCTCTCTGATCAGGAGTATGTTAATTATATGAGGGGTTGGATTAGTGAATTCTTTAGTTATAACAAGGGCAGTGTACCCCAAGGAATGATTTGGGATGCTTTTAAAGCATCAGTGAGAGGTGAGACCTTGTGATATAGTCTGAATAAACAAACAAAAAAGTACAGGACAAATTAAAAGCTATTATCAGAAACTAGCTCTTCTGGAGACCAAATTAATCTATGTGGTAAATAATGGTGGGGATCCCTCTATAACTATGGATTTAATTATGGTTACTAAAGCTGCTTTGAATGATTTTAATATGGAAAAAATGGCCGGCAAGTATCTCGCTAAGAGACAACAATGCTATGAATATAGTGAGACAGTTGGCCGATTATTAGCAGTCAGGGCGAGGCAACAGGCAGCGTCAGGACATATAAAGCAGATAAAGAACAGGCAGGGAGATATAGTGTCGGATGCGGTAGAGATCAGGGATGCTTTTAAGGAGTATTATGAGGTATTATACGCAGCTGCAGCCTCACCTGAAGGAAGTAAGATAACGCATGAGCATGAATATGTACCAAAAGTGAGGGTGTCACAGGAAGAGGCTTTTTTTTTGGGAGCTGAAATTTCTCAGGAGGAGCTCTACTCGGCTCTTCAAGCCCTTCCATCAGGTAAGGCCACCGGTACGGATTGCATACCATTAGAATTTTATGAAACTTTTGTTAATGAGGTTGGCCAGGAAATCTTGGGATTGTTTAAGGAGGTTAGAAATGGGGCCACATCACCGGCTTCATGGGGGACCGCTAATATTATTATTTTCTTAAAGAAAGGGAAGGATTCTATGAATATGGGCTCCTATAGACCGATAACACAGTTAAATAGCGATACTAAACTGTATTCGAAGATATTTGCATCTCGCCTTAATAAGGTTATGCAGCAGTTAGTAACAGTCTGGCAACATGGCTTTATTCAGGGGAGGGGGACGGATGACCATGTCAGATGGCTTATTTCATTATTTGATGCGTTAGAAGTTCTAAGGAAACCTATAGCTGCAGCCTTTTTAGATGCCGAGAAGACTTTCGACCGCGTGTCATGGAGTTATTTATGGAGGTGTTTGGAAGCTAATGGTCTAGGAGCAGGGTTTATTAGAGCCATTCAGGTCCTATACGCTAAACCTATAGCTCGTTTACAGATTATGGGAGGGGAGTCTGAGGCGTTTTCAATAGGTAGGGGAACTAGACAGGGGTGCCCTTCTTCACCCCTATTGTTCGCATTATATATAGATCCCTTTCTTCGGCGCCTTGAGGCTTCCCGAATATTTCTCCAATTAGGCTACAAGGCTGGGACACAAAATTGTTGGCTTATGCCGATGATGTGGCAATCATTACCTCTGATCCTGATAGAGCGATGGCCGAAGTTGAAATATTGGCTGAACACTTTGGTATATATTCAGGTTATCTGTTGAATAGAGCTAAAACCCAGATACTAGTAAATAGGTATACCTCTGCCGTTGACAGTAGGATTGTGGAAGAAGCTATATATTTAGGCATAGGTGTAAGGGCAAAGGTTGAAGATATCATAGATATAAATCTTACCCCCATAATGGGTAAAATTAAGAATGATATGTGGCAATGGGATAATCTAAAATTGTCCATAATCGGCAGATGCAACCTGATTAAAATGACTATTCTGCCTAAACTACTATACATATTTCGCACAATTCCTCTTGAAATACACAATGACTGGTTTAGGCAGATCGAGAGGGAGGTTGCTAGATTTATTTGGTCCTATAAGCAGACTCGCAGATCGAACACATTTTTATCTCTCCCGAGGGAAAGAGGGGCCTTGGACTATCTAATTTTAAATTATATTATCTAGCAGCTGCTCTACAATACTATTGGCCTCTTTTTGGCATCAGGAAAAAGGAAGTAACCGACTCTAATTATGTTCCATCAATATTTGAGAATCTGATTGGCTCACGGGCCAATGGCTGTCTATTAAAAATATATGAACCAAATTATTTTAAAAAGACTCGATTTAAGACTTTAATAGCAGCATTTCAAAACTGGTCGGTGATTAGGAAAAAATTAGGGCTTGGCAGATATAGTAGATATACACCATTGATCGACAATGATCAGCTACCTGAGGCTTTGTTAGATGAGTGTTTGCTAAGGTGGGAGAAAGCAGGGGTCTACAGGATAGGGGATCTTTTGATGGGGGATTATATTGCCTCTTTTGATGTAGTTAGGGCCAGATTTAATATTGGACATCGGGAATTTTTTAAGTTCTTACAAATAAGGGATTTTCTTCTCAGAAAAGCTGGTGGGGCAGCAGGTTTTTCATTGATACCACTGATGGAAGCTTTAATTAGCACATCTGGCATTTCAATTTCGTCATTGTATAGTTTGCTGTTGGAGGGTGTTACTGATGACCTTGAAAAGCATGCACTGAAATGGCAGGCTAGGTTAGATGTCGCCGACTCCTGTTTTATGAAGTCAATAGAGATGGGCAAACTTGTATTATGTTCTGCAAATTTGCGGGCACAACACTTTAAGACTCTTTTTGATTTGTATATTACGCCTGCAAAAATTGTTAAGTGGGGTGGCACGGAGGGGACCCAATGCTTTAGGTGTAAGGTATACGGTGTGGATGCGACTCATATCTTCTCCACGTGCCCCAGTTTAGATTTAATAAGGAGAGAAATTTCTGGCTTTTTGCAGTATGTTTTAAAAAAAGAAGTACTGCTTTCTCCTCAGCTTATGTTATTAGGGGTAACGGCACAAGATGGCCCTGGCAGTGAGCTCTTATTTATAGCAATGTCAGTTTTTAGATTATGTGTCGCTTCAGCGTTGCTAGATTCTTCCCCCTCAACTTTTCAGCAATGGAAAGGTCGGCTGCTACACATATTTAATCTGGAAAAAGCACTCTATGAACAAAGAGGCAAAAAAGGTAGCAGTAAAGGGCTGAAGATTTGGAGTCCATTAAAAGATTGGGCTAATGCATTAATTCAGGAGAAGTAATTTGTTTATCATGATGAACTATTCAAATTTAATAATGTGTTTTTCTTTTTATGAATATGTTCCTGGCCTATGTTAGTTGTTTTTGCTCTCTGTATTTCATTATTTATATGATCATGTTGATGCTATGAAAAGGATTATTGTGTTATATAGATTTAAGCTGTTTTTTGCTTTCTTTTGTTTTTGTCTTGTGTTATGTCTTTTTATAAAATAAAAATATTTTTAAAAAAGGATCTGTGGACAGATGATTAGTGGATTAAGATGGGGTAAGGTGGCAAGCTCAGCAGCAAATGAACACCATCTTCAGTGGCTTAGACACTCCCCCTATGCAATTTTAGCATAATTTTTAAATTTCAGTACATTTTATTATGGTGCTTAGCTGGTGCAAACCATTTTGCACCTGGTTTGAAAATTGCAAAACTTTAGTACATCAGACCCTAAGGGCATTATTTAGGCCCAAACCAAATCTAAGATTCCCCCACCGCTAGGGCTAAACCCTCACCCAGTAATCAGTCTACCACAGGAGTGTAGGGCAACAGAGATGGGTATGCTGCCCTAATAAGGGCAGGACTACCATCACTCATTTTTCCTGCCCATGTCCATGATGCATGGTGCCAAGACAGGCATGGGAAAGAACATGTTAAAAGATCCCCACACACAGGAAAAACCTGCATGCCAAGGACATTTATGTTTTGTTCAGGGAAAAAACTCCTGCTTTAGTCGTTTGTTTGCTCTGAACAAAAAAAACGTTTGCTGGGGGTGCTATAAACATGTCTCATGCTCTGAAAATGTCTTTATTGAGAGGGTGCTGACGTGGTGACAGCTTGCTTCATAGCAGAGAGAAGGCAGCCTGCCCTAAATACGACATACTGTCATCAACGTCTTTCAATAAAAAATATAAACTCACCTAGATTGTCAAATTTGATCCCTTATCTCTCCTTTACCTTCATCTCTACTCAGAAATGCGTTTTTTAGCTGAACACATTTAGGCACTCATTACAAGTGGCCTGGTGACTTGCGATCCCTGCACCTACAGCTTTTTACTCGCAAATATGAGTGCTGTGAATTTTATCACATCTGGTAATCACCAGATGCGATAAAGTTTGCATCCATGTTAAATTTCAACAGTTCACATCAGCTGAAATTTAAAGGGGATACCTGTCTAGTAAATACTGGGGCTCGTGGATTTTTGTGCAATAAGCATTACAATCTGCATGTTATGCCCTATTTCAAGGTCAAAACATGTAACAGACAATACTTATCACACATAAAATCTGAACACATTAGTTGGGTGTTCATTAGGTGCATAAACATCAGATACGAGGCCACTTGTAATGAGGCCCCTTGTGGTGATTGTCAGCTTCTTGGAATGTTTTGGGTCTGTTTTATGAAAAGGTGAGCTGTCTCTTCGCTGAGCTGAGCACCTGTGTTCATTGGTTTGCAGTGCACAAAGTTCATACATATACATTTAAATGTCTCTGAGTTATTGCATGAACTGCAGACAGTAGAAGTCAGAAACAGTCATTGCTCACTGTTTAAGTCTTGTGCTGTCTGCAGTACATGCTTAACGTGGAGAAATTTGGAGTTAGATTTATAAACTTTAGACACTGCAAACACATAAAAACAGGTGCTTGGCTCTTTATTGGGTCACTGCATCTATAGGTTTTGTTGATGTGGTGGTTTTGAGTGATCTACATCTTTGATTTGTTCCAGCTATTGGACGATCACAACAACTGTTCACACTCCTTGATGGAGTTGTTTGACATCACTGAGAGCCAGGGTCTTTGTTATCAATAGCCATGTAGCATGCCATTGAATTGTAACTGATAGAATTTAAATTAGCTATTCAAACGTCTTAAAGTCTTGACATTATGTAAACATTAGTAATGCTGGTATGAACGTTATATCAAATATGATGATTTTATATCAGACAATTCTCAGCTATTTTAAAAATGAAAAAGAGGTGTTCTAATCCAATGGCTGGAAAGGTAAAAAGGAGGGCAGGGTGAAGGAGCGAGAAAGTTAGATAGAAGATATCAGAATGAAGTTTTAAAAAATCCAAGTCAATATTGGCAGACAAAGTTGAGGACGAAGATCTGCCTCAACATATGAAATCATAAGAAAGAAGCACATTTGTTTGGAACATTTTTTCCATGACTGACCAGAGATAATGGGATGTTGGTTCAAGTCGAATCTGGTTCTTAGCTGTTCAGTTCCAAGAATGTTATTGTAGACGATGTGCAGATTTTTCTATATGTTGTTTAATATGTTTCAGTCGTTATTGTTCCTTGCAAGGACCATTTCTGTTTGTGGATTGAACATTTTAATCTTGTCCACTATAGGTGATCCTCTTCTCCCCAGGATTGGAGGGCTGCAAGCGATAATGTCTAAAATAGGGCTGCTGACTGTAGTTGATGTTGAAAAGAAATGATAAGGGTTGCTTTGGTGCACTGACTCTGATAGGGAGTTGTCAAAGAAGTATTTTAAGTCTCAACAATACTTTCAGTGTCACACACTGTTAGAAATGGGGGTCTCTAGTTGGCAAGAGCTTGCACCTTTGTCCAAGTAGGGACCCTTCTTCCTAGTCAGGGTAAGGGAGTTACACTCCTAAAATAACCCCTGCTCGCCCCCTTGGTAGCTTGGCACGAGCAGTCAGGCTTATTCTAGAGGCAGTGTGTAAAGCATTTGCACAAAACCAACAGTAATACAATGTAAGCACTACAAACTGACACCACACCAGTTTAGAAAAATATCCAATATTTTTATATACTTAAAACAAGACCAATACGATAAAAATCCACAGTACAGTACTTTAAAAATCTTCAGTTATCACAGTGTCCTTAAAAACAGTTCCTTGATGTCGATAGCTCCGTCCGGGGCTATCACGGCGTCGTGAACAAACAAATCCAAACAGTTCTGGCTGACCGCGGGGTCGCGGGTCAGCTACGGTGTCGGGAAGACCCGCAAACAATACCTTTCAGAAATGCAGGGCGTCGATGACCTCGCGGTGAGCTTCCGAACACATGGCGTCTGCAGGCGTCGGTTCCAGAGGTCGGTGCGGCGTCGTCGGGGCCCTCGAAGTCACACGCGTTGCAGATCAATCTCCTCTCTGTTGAAGTCAGGAGCGCTGGCGTCGGCCGGCGTCGGGTGCTGCGGTGCGAAGTGCAACGGTGCGGCGTGCGGTGCCCTCAGGTCGCGGTGCGAGCAGCGGCTCGGTGGCGGCGTTGGATGGTGTCGTCGGTGAGACCAGGGTCGCGGTGTGAGATGAAGGCGGTGTTCGTCATGTTGCTGGCAGGTCACGGTGCAGCAGCGGCATCGTCGTAGCTGCAGCGCTGTCGTCGGCTGACGAACTTGGAGTCGATGGCACCGGCGTCGGTGGGCCAAGGCTGCGGTGCGGGATGAGGGCGGTGCATCGTGTAACTTACGAGCGGTGCCCCCGAACCACGGTGCAAGCAGCGGCATCGAGTCCGGCGTGGAGCGGCGTCGTCGGGGATACCACGGCGTCGTCGTGAAGCAAGGCGGTGCGGAGTGCGGTGCCCACAGGTCGCGGTGCGAGCAGCGGCTCGGTGGCGGCGTCAGCAGGCATCGTCGGTGAGACCAGGGTCGCGGTGCGGCGTTGCGGCGGTGCCCTCTGCGGTGCCTTCAGGACACGGAGTCAGCAGCGGCGTCATAGATGGCATCGGGCTTGAAGTCTTTGCTGTTCCTGAGACTTCTTGAACAGGGGGCAAGCTCTACCTCAAGCCCTTGGAGACACTCACAAAGTAGATTGCAGAAAGTTCAGTTCCAGTCCTTTCACTGCCCAAGACAGAAGCAGCCACTGCAGGCCAACACAGCAAAGCACACAGCAAAGTGGTAGTTCCTCCTCACAGCTTCTCCAGCTCTTCTTCTTGGCAGTCTTCTTGATCCCAAAGAGTTCCCTGAAGTCTTTTCTATCCCTGAGACTTCCAACAGGAGGCAAGCTCTACTTCAAGCCCTTGGAGAAAACTCCTAACAGCAGGATGATGAAAGCACAGTCCAGTCCTTTCCCTACCCAAGACAGAAGCAACCACTGCAGGCCAACCCCACAACACGCAGCATAGGGGCAGTACTCCTCCTCCAGCTTTCCCGGTCCTTCTTCCTGGCAGGTTCCTTAGTTCAGAAGTAATCTAAAGTTCTGGGGTTTGGGTCCCCCTTTTTATCCTCAGCTTCTCTTTGTTCTCTGAAGGCAGAGAGGCCTTTGTCTAGTCCAAACCAGTTCTGGTCAGTCCTGGAGCACTTTGTTGACAAGTCTCCTTCTTTCCTTTTGCAGTGTAGGCCAGGGACATCAGACACACCACAGGAGGTGGAGCCAGCATTGTGGAGGGAAGGCACAGCCCTATTCAGGGCCCAGGTGCAACTCCTCCCACCCATCTACATGTAGATCTTGCTATTCAGCCCTGTGCTGACTCACCCTGTCTCCTGGCATCCCCCAGCCCCTGTCACTCACACTCCAGACAAGGAATACACAACCTAGCAGAGGCAGGCTTGGATGGTTAGACAAGAAAATACCCACTTTCTAAAAGTGGTATTTTCAAACACAGAATGTTAAAACCAACTTCACTAAAAGATGCATTTTATCATTCTGAGTCCAGGCATACTAAACTCGAATTTCTACCATGTTCCCTGGGTCAGTTAGGATTATAAGCTGTAATAATCAAAACTGCCCATTCTGGCCTATGGGGAACAGGTAGCCTTGCAATAGTGAAAAACGAAATAGGCTGTAATTCACTATCAGGACATGCCACACACACCAGGGCATGTCCTACCTTTCACATATAATGCACCCTGCCCACAGGGGTACCTTGGGCCTACCTTAGGGGTGACTAACATGTAGAAAAGGGAAGGTTTAGGGACTTGCAAGTGTGTGCACTTGCCAAGTCGACATGGCAGCTCCAGGCTGCACAAAGGCTCTGCAATGGCAGGCCAGAGTTACACTTTACGGGCTGTTTGCGTGGGTGGCACAATCCAGTGCTGCAGCCCACCAACAGCATTTGATCTATAGGCCCTGGCACTCTCAGTGCACTTTACAAGGGACTGACACATAAATCGAATAGGCCAATCATGGAAACACCAATCCATAACACACTTTATACAGGAGAGCATATGCACTTTAGCACTGATTGGCAGTGGGAAAGTGCCCAGAGTCCTAAAACCAACACACACAGGGTCAAAAACAGGAGGCCAAAAAGCAAAAAGTCTGGGGGTAAACCCGCTGAAAAAGCCAAGTCTAACACACACTTATATAGTCCCAAAAATTTACTAATGTGGAGACAGATTAGAAACATGTGGTCTAAACAGACTTGCTGAAATGTTAAGCCACCTTTGGTAGGCCGACTTAGTCATCCATTCTTCCAACGTGAGTAACCCGAGTACCATTAAATTCAGAAATTGTAACACCTGATAATTACAGAATTTTGAAATGAGAGAAGCGTAGTATGAAGTACTGTGTAAAAACGAGTGCAGATAGAAAAACATGCTACTATACATAGAGCAGCCTTAAAAGGTTTCTCTGGATGTCTCATTGGTCTATGGGCACTGTGGGCAATAAAGAACAAGGAGTGGGTGAAGCCAGCAGCTCTAAATACTTTAAGTGGCCTTTCCGATGTTGTTTTTTATGTTTTCTTTGGTAGATTGATGTCAGGTATGGATTCCCATTAAATCCTGCTTTATGTTTAATGTTCAGATCATTTTTTAAGTCTATTGTTTATTAAAATACAGACAGCTTTATATTTTTATACTGAATTATATTAAGTTGATAAAGTCTTCATTTGCTAGGAGATACTGGGCTTTAAGATCGATGAATAGTTGCATCCCTGCATTAGTGTAGAGGTGCATTATTTCAGTTACCTATTGTTTGCCAGTTAGACCAATTTTGTGGAACTTGTTGACCCAAGGGTGTTAAAAAGCTACCTATTCCGGGTGATTGGCCATACCTTAAAGGTGGGATTATAAACTTTCTTTGATTGATTCTTTAAAGGTTAAGATATAATAATTTAGTAATAATCAGTCAATGATACAATAGTTTATAATTTGTTTAATTTCTCTTGGCTCTTGTCTGAACTGGCACCTAGTTATGCTGAGGGGTCTTTGACCTTTTGAAATATTGAGTTGAACTAGCTTGGATCGGATTGGAACAGATTGATTGTATTGCATTTTATTGTATTTTATTGTATTGGATAGGATTGGATAGGATTGGATTGGATTGTTTGGTGTTCAGATCAGTATATTCTGATTTAAGTGAGTGGTGTGCCAGTGTAATAGCTGTTACAATCTAAAGGTCGTATAGAGTCTTTGGAAATTAACTACTCTATTAGCAGTTGAACTTTGCAGGTTTTACAGCATATATGGGGCTCAATATAATAAAATGGTGGGAGAATTTGATGGGAACATTTGTCAGTGTTGGCTTGAGCATTCAGAAAATGGA
Source organism: Calotriton arnoldi (assembly GCA_963921515.1). Classification (NCBI taxonomy): domain Eukaryota; kingdom Metazoa; phylum Chordata; class Amphibia; order Caudata; family Salamandridae; genus Calotriton; species Calotriton arnoldi. Next base: position 188,044 of record CAWUFW010003159.1, read on the forward strand.
GTAAACATTTTGTTTAACAGTATCCTGGATATTTTTACCTACCAGGATAACTAAGTATGTTCTTATATATTTATGTCTGTACGTATGTTTGTATGCAGTATTTGTTTAGTGTGAACCTAGCCAAAAGGCAGTGGAGACTGTACAGGGTCAGTGGCAAAGATAGAGTCAACAAAGAGGTAGCGTGGCTCTGGGTACACACATGACTGTTATGTTATTGAGTATGTAGTGTGCTTTAAAAAGGTATGTATTCAGCTCTTTCCTAAATTGGAGGAGGAATGGGGTGGTCCTGATTGATACAGAGATATTTTTCCATATCATCGATGTATAGATTGAGAAGGCTTGTCACCTTGTTTTTTTCATTGTTATACTTCTTGGCCTCCTGTTCTGACTGCTCACATGTTGAGAGCCACTGGCGATGGTTAGCTAGTCAGCCAGATACGCCAGGGTGCTAGTCCTGACCTCTTTATAAATGATGTAACTAGTTTTGAAGATGGTGCGGGCTGGCATGGAGATCCAGTGGAATTCCATCAGTACTTCTAAATATATAGAAATATTTGCATTTTACAAAACCATAGACTTAACAAAATGATGTGAACAATAAATTTAAGGCAGAGTTTAATGGGAATCCTTACCTGACATTAATCTACCAAAGGAAACATGGATAACAGCATGGGAAAGGCTACAGAATTCAGAGCTGCTGGTGTTATCCAATCCTTGTTCTTTATTACCTATTGGCCAATGTAGCACCCAGATAACATTTTAAGGCTTCTCTATGGTGTACTAACATGTTTGTATACCCCTACTTCTTTATTCACAGTTCTTCATACTACTCTTCTGCCATTTCAAAAAGCAGTAAGAATCAAGAATTACTATTTCTGAATTTAATGGTACTCAATTTGCTCACATTGGAAGAATGGCTGGCTAAGTTATTCTAAATTCACTTTCTGAAATGTGTCTTAACTTTCTCAGCAAGTGCATTTAGAATACATTTTCCTAGTCTGTCTAAAAGTAAAACAATTTTGTATTTATATGATTGTGTGACACAAAACATGTGGTGAATACTTAGGGCCTGATTACTAGTTTGGTGGTCTTACTGCTGTACTGCCATGGCGGTGGTCCCAAGAAGACCGCTCCGGCGGCAATCACCCGCCCACAGTATTACAATGTCACCCCTGGCACTGCTGCAGTGTTTCTGATGGTGGTGAATGTTTTTTACATATGTGTTGATGCATGTGTGCATATTTTTACTGCTCAAGTGTGGAATGTACACATATGCATGACACGTGAAAAAATACATACTACCAGTACTTTCCCATTGCTGGAGTCTGGACCATATGTGCCCAGTCCAGTCAAGGGATAAATAGTACAAAACGGACTTACCTGGATTTCAGCACCAACAGGGTCATTTTCTTCGGGGTCAAGAAGCTGCTGTGATGGGAGGACCTGGAGGAAGGGTTCAACTTGGGAGACCGAAGGGAAGAAACGGAAATAGGAGAGTATGCACCCCAAATACTTCAATCCTGACTACTTGAAGCAGGCGATCTTCTCATCATGGTCAGCTCGTTGGAAAGCCAACTCGTAATTCGGCCAGAGGTGAACTTCACTGTATCGCCCTCTGACAGCTGCTTTCCTGCTACCGACGCCGCAGTGGTTTGCGAATGGCTGGCAGTGTCGGTGGTGCTCTGTCGATCTTTCGTTCTGAAAACAGACACCATCGTAATACAGCAGGAAGACCGCCTATTCGACTGGCGGTGAATCTGACACCCATGCTCTGGCAGTCCAAAGACCGCCAAACTAGTAATCAGGCCCTAAGATACTTAAATATACTTTTTTTAAAGCATATCTATTAGAATCAATGCAACAAAGCAACTCTCCTCATTTCTTTTAAACATTTTCACATACAGGCTACAGCCGTATTTTAGATGTTATACTTTACAGTCCTCTAATCCTGTAAAGGAGAGGATTACCTGACAGTGGGACAAAATCAGTATGTTCAGTCAACAAACAGAAATGTCTCTTGCAAGAAGCAATAAAGGCCGAGACATTTAACAGCATTTAGAAAGATCTGCAAATCTTCTTCTCCAATTACAACCTCGGAACTGTGCAACAAAGAAAAAGATTTGACAACATTAACTCCCCACCATAATCTCTGCCCACATCTGCACAAATGTTGTTCTTTCCTACTATTTCTTATTCTAAGCCAAATTTTTTCCCTCATCTTTCTCTCCTTTCCAATATCCTCTATCAAACTAGTTTCTGCTGTAATCTGACCTCGTTTTACCTTTCCAGCCACTGTATAAGAACACCTTTTTTAAATGTTAAAATAGCTAAGAGTTGTATGCTATTGGCCATGTTTGATATAATGTTTATGTAACTTTAAGACCTTTGCATAACTTATTTCCATTCTATCACTGACGATGCAATGGCACACTACCTGGTGATTCATAACAATGACCATTACTGTCAGTTCCATCAACAAGATTGAACAGTCATTATGATTTCCAACATTTGTAACAAATCAGGAATGTAGATAACTCAAAAATTTACTGTCAATGAATCCTATAGGTGCACTGTCCAAGCACACAGTCGGGCACCCGTTTTTATGCATTTGTATTGTCTAAACCTCATAAATATAACTCTGAATTTCTCTGAGGTAATGCATGAGCTGTTGACAGAACAAGTAGGAAACAGTGAGCAATGATTGCCTCCCTCTGTTTGTAACTTGTTTTTTCTGCAGTTCATGCATTAACACAGAAGAATCTAGAAGAATATGTGTGAACTTTATACACTGTAAATACATAACAACAGGCATTCAGCTCAGTGATGAGACTACACACCTTTTCATGATACTGACCCAAAGCATTCTGAGACAATCACCTCTATGGCCCTCATCATTACGAGTGGCCTGGTATGTGACAATTAAAACACCTGATGAAATACGACAATGATGTGTTCAAATTTTATCAAGTTTGATAATTATTCCCTATTACATGTTTTGCCCTTGAAATGGGGCATAAATTGCATGTTCTGATGGGGCGTGTCCAAGATAGCAGCCACATTAGATGCGCTCCCTGTGAGCTCCGTCTTGGGCCCGCACACCATTCTGATATACCGGCGCCATCCGGCCTGATATCACCCCACACTGAATGGAGGACCTGTGGCATCTCCAAAGTCTGCTGCTGCCTGGATTAATGGCTCCTATGACTGCGGCTGTGAGGAGAGCGGCCGTGGGATTTGGCAATGCCGGAGTTCAAACCACTTTACCCCCCGGCTGCCTCACTTACTGAGGCAGAGCTGAGTCAGCCGCTGACCGGGACAAGAACCCAATGAGAGTTGTTGCTGCACCAAGGTGAGACCCACGGTGCACTGGGCTGCCCCCTAGGCATCAGGGGGCCTGGCCGGGCACCATCACAGCCCACAAGCTGGAAGAGGCCTTGGCCTGCAGGCCTTCGCTGTGGCGGCCACATCGCGGGAGGGCTGCCACGCGGAGGCCCACTGATGAAGGCAGTCTACCTGGAGACCTGAGAGGAGAGTGAGACTGGAGGAGCACAGTGCCTCTAGGCAGAGTGGACTGAAGGTGAAGTGTTATATCTGGGACCCAAAGGGAGCTGCTGGAGCCTGTCATAAATGAGCTGTGTCCTGGGATGACCTCTGAATGTCACGCTGCTTGCTACTACAGGATCATCTCGGGGTCCTGTTGTCGGAAGGACGGCAGAGGTAGGTACTGGATGACCGACCCCCATGGTTGGAGTGGGCAGGGCACTTATTTGCACAGAAGGAATTAATTGGAGCCTATTGAGGGCTCCATGTCGGTGCCCGGAACTCCTTCTCATTGGCATTTCTGAAATAGCAGGGGCCGGACCCCCTCCTCTCCCTTGGTTGCTGCTTGCACTCTTCACCATGTCCCTGGGGTGACATTAATACTGCTACCTCTGCACTATAATAAAATGTTGGTAGCCCGTTGTCCCTGTCCACGGAACAATGCCCAGCAAGCTGACCATAGAAATTTCCGGCTCAATCCGGAACCCTACCGGGAGGACTGTAGGTTTACTGCAGGCTCCTATCACGGTGGGGTATGATGATGAAGCCTAAACCTGCTGCCCCAGGGCCCTAGCAGCACCACGAATCCACCGATCCACCCCGATCATTATCTGGCCGCATTGACTCATCTAGAAGCCACCCTCCACAGCCACTCCACCCAATTTGAGTAGGTGCTACATGCTATCATGGACACTAAAACCTAATTGAAGACTAAAATAGATGCTGTCTCCCTGGATGTAAACCTGCTCCATGTGGATCATCGGTAGCTGCCAGAGTGGGTGGATGATGCTGAGTCCTCACTGACATTCATTAGGCCTGCGTTGCTGGACCTCCAGTCCCAGCTGCATGACATGAGGCTAGAAGTAACCTCCCTTTACCGATGAGCTGAAGATGCGGAAGGCCGCTCAAGATGCAACAATGTACACTTTCTTGGCTACCCCGAATGGTATGAAGGCCAAAACACTAAACTCTTTTTGGAGAACTGGTTAATGAATTTGGTACTGGAGGGTAAAGTACTGAAATTATTTTTTGTGGAGCGAGCGCATCGAATACCTGGCAGACCACTGCCCCCGGGTGCTCACCCGAGGCCAGTTATTGCCCGTCTTCGGAACTATAGAAACAGAAATCTGATAGTGCAGTTGTTAAGATCGAAGGGCCTCTGGAGGTTTGAGGGTGATATCATCGCTGCCTATCCGGACTTCATCACGGAAGTGTAACAACAGCGCAACTCCTACGCTGTGGTTAAGCAACGTCCCCGAGAACTAAACTTGAAATATGCTCTGCTTCATCATGCAAAGTGTAGGTAATTGACAGCAAATCCATGAGGTCTTCTCATCTCCAGAGGATGTGATAACATGGCTCCATGCCAAGGGCCTGGTGAACAATACCAATGGCGACCAGGTGACCGGCGAGTGGCTGACACCCGAAACCTGGTGCAGGAGGCAGAGAGGGCATGGGAATCCCCCCACCCAAGAACAGGTTACCAGGGAGAAAGCACAGACAGTAACAGAAGTCCTGCACCATAGCAAGATCCCTTTTGAGGCCCTATGGCTGGGCTGCAAATCAGACACTTGGTCAAACACAGGGGGATCAGGGAACAGATCAGAGAGAACTGCTCGGAGCCTGGACTTGACACCCAGATTGGCGGATGATCTCTTTTGAGGGAATGGAGGTGTTCTTTGCTATGGATCTATGGACTGGGTTTGCTGCATGGAGTGTGCTGAGCTGAATGTAGACTCTTATAGTTGTGGGCCGGGCATTCTGGAATATGCAGCGGGCCCACCAGCCGGAGAACTCAATCTTTTTGTGTGTCATACCCCAGATGGTTTCGGAAAAGGACTTGATATGTATTATGGTTATTTTTGTTGTGCTTGAAGGGGGGGGTTTGCTTTGGCAGTTTTGGCTGGGGACACGTGGCCTTGCTGGTGTGGGAGGGGTTGGGTTTGTTATGTTTCTTTCCTTGCTGATATGTAAGTGGAGCCATATGCACATGTTGTGATGGTATGGTCCTGGCGGATGCAGGTCACGTAGTCACAGTGGGCAGTTGCAGGACAGTCCCCCCTACTGCTGTCATATGGGGGCGATGTGGAGGGGACACTCATTGTTAATATGTCACGATTTAATCCATGGGCACTCAACTACATGATGTTTTCCCACCATATAATCTGATAACATGGCATATGAAGGGCATGGTGAAACAAAAAGAGTACGTTGTTCCTATGTGGGAAGAGGGGGGAGGGACGGGGGGGAGGGAGAAAAGGAAAAACCTGGGTGGCAGGCAGAAAAAGGTATGTTAATTACGAACAGGTGTTAGGTAAGAGGATGCATGATTGCAAAGGGATAGCTTCAAAAAGGAGCAAGAGCTCTCACACAACCAAAGGGTGTCATGCTTCATCATAGGACACCTCCTCGTTGGGCGGCGCTGCAATGCCCAACGGGCCACGCAAGAGGGCTCTTTGCCGGAGGTCTTCTCGGTTTGCCGTCGTGAAGCTAAAGATGTTCTTGAAGGAGCATATGTGTAGTGAGTAGAAGTGGGATAATGTAAGTGTGGTTTAGAAATAGCTACAGGATTCTCCAAGGGTAGTTTATTTGCGGTGTACCTGTGCCATGAGTAAAAACACCGACTGGAAAGTCATGGACTGGAGAGGGAAAAATTATACCCGCTTCAGTTCAAAGTAATGTGTAAGGTGTGCAGGGGGTTGACATGTTTCATGCCCTATACAGTCCGAACGGATCTAGGCATTTCATCAGGACTGAAGTATCCTCATCTACTCCTAGGGGACGGCGTATACTGTGTGTAAAAAAGAAGAAAGTCACATCCCCTATAGTCTGGACTCAACTGTAATCCTATTAAGTGGTGAAAACATGAGGTTACATTTTATACCATCTGGAAAAATGCACCTGGAGGGAATAAAGCAAAAATTTCAAAAATACAGTATGGTTAGGTAGCCACATTCACAAAGATAGAAAATCTATGAGACCATGGAGGGTAGGGTAACAAGATAGCGAGCATCTACATAGGACAGAGTACAAAAACACTGGTAGAGTGGATTAAAAATTGGACAGTGGGTCCAAGTGTTTACAAATCCATATACCAAACAATGGTGCATGATATCGATGATCTAGTGGGGGGCCACGTGGTGGTATGTCCTATGGTGGAGTGTTGTCCAACGGAGGGAGTGGTGGTGTGCCCCCGCAGTTGTGTACCCCCGCGTGTGTCCCATATAGAATACCCCATCAAGAAACTCACCTAAATAGGGGGGTTGATTAGCCCCAACTGGGACATGATAGGCTGCTCGCTGGTGTTGCGAGAGAGACCGAACCTGTAACATAAAAGGAGGATTTGATAAAGCGGCCCAAAGGCCAGGTGCCGCGGATAGAGTGGCCTGCCAGGGCGGCCCTCCGTAATAGGTTGTAAGCTGCTATGCAGGGGAAAGAAAGTGGCATAGGGAGGTGTTGGTAAAATTCAACCAACCTACGCTGCCGGTGGTGAGACGGCGATCAGAATTATGGTCCAAACGCATAGCTGCAGAGTTAAGCGATAAGCCATGGTTGTAGGGGGGTTGCCAGGGTGCTGCTGTCAGCTGGCTGCTTGAGTGGGGGTGGATATGTGCAGCTAAAGTAGCACGTAGTGCAGACTGCCGGGTAAGCGGAACACGGTAAAGTGTCTGGCCGGAGTGCGCCGGCTCCTCGCGGTATTGGTGAAATTCAAACAACTTACGCTGCGGTGGTGAGCCGGCAATCGAACATCTGGTCCAAACTGGTAGCGGCAGAGTTAAGTGGTAACCCATGATGTAGGTAGGCTGCCAGGGGGTCCAAAATTAACCCATAGTGGTGGCCAGGGGGTGCCGGGGCAGGTTGGAGGTGCGACTCTTTGCTCAAAGAGTCTAGCGCATGTGGGGGACGGGGGCCAGGGAGGGTGGCGTACAATGTACTTACTCAGTCAAACTGTCTGCTAACACGGGACCTACCTGCGTCTGGCCGTCCCAGGATGTGTCGGCGTGGGTAAGGAAGTGATTACAAAGGTGGGGAGGACCTGATGCCTAGAACGCTCACTCGAGTGTGGAGAAGAAGACTTAGTGGTGGTCATCTTAAGCTACAAGGCCAATAGTAAATTGTGGATGCCATCTTGGAACGGAGTCCCGTTCAGTGAATATAGCTTACTGGGGCACATCTGGGCCTCTAATGGTTGGAGAAAAGGGAATCATAACCAAGCAGGTTACCAGTCTCGCAATTTAGAGCATGCAGTAAAGTGCAGAGATCGAAAGGAAGCGCATGGACATGACGCCTCGTCAGTTATGTACGTAGGTAGAGTAGCAGGGAGGGTAGAGTGTGGCAGTGGTGCATGACCACGGCAAATTTCCAGGATCAACAATGGGTGGTACCTACGCTAGGTCCAGAAGGGACACAGCAATGATGGGGAATCTACAGGGACACATGCAAGTTGTCAAAGATGAGAAAAGTCATCAGCATGGGGAGGTTAATTTGCATTTCTAGTAGTCAAGAAAATGTGGGGGAGTAGGTGGAAGGTGTGTTATCGAGCCACCTCTCCCCAAGGGATGTCATCGTTCAGACCTGTATCATGTGTAGTGAGGCGAAAAACCCACCTTTGCTCCCTCATCAGGAGAGCTTGTGGGGTTATATTGGCGTGTGTTTCTAGGATCGTCCAGTCAATCTCATTAGGTGTATGGCCCAACTCGGTGTAGTGGGTCAACATTCTTGTCATCGTCTTCCTGCATCTTATATTACTGCGATGTTCAATAATTCTTAATCTCACAGCCTGTGAGGTCATTCCAATGTAGCGTTTCTGGCAGGGGCATGTGATCATGTATACACAGTTCCGGGTGTTACAGTTAGTGAGGGACTTCTGGACCCACGTATCAGCAGGACCCAGAGCAACCTGTTTTGAGGGTCGTGTGAAAGAGCACACACTACATGAACCGCATGGGTAGTGGCCCATGACAGGTCGAAGACCCCAGAGATGTTGTTGTCGCGTGGTTGTTTGAGGAATTGGTCTGGTGTGTACCACCATGTCTTTAAAGTTGGCAGTTCCTTTAAATGTGCCCCTGTCCCTCATTGTGAGATTAATACTTAGTACGGTTTTCAACCGTGGGACTCTTACCCAGGAGTTGCCCATCTGTGATCCCCACTACATTAAGAATATCCCCCCTCCCAGTCGCATCCCCTTGCCCTGGTTGATCAGCTCGGTCCCACCCCGCCAGCTGACTTTGTGCACTTCTACCTGTACCTAGAACGAGTTCAGTCTCTTCTATTCCCCCCAACACAATTCCAGAACATAATCATGGAGAACCACCAAGGCCTAGCCTTCGATGACGATATGGTGTCAGAAATACTTAGAGTCCCCCCACTCTTGGGAGCAGAAGGATCCACCTTAGGAGCCACCCAACTAGAGAATTGGTCATCCCTCACCGCTGAAAAGATTGTGTTTCAAGATTACACTACATGGACTGCTCATGACTGAATACCTGCGAGCCAGCATTGCACCCAGCGCTAATCGTTAAGAATGTGCTACGTATCTTTCTGGAGGATATGGTTTTCAGGAGGGAATGGTCCCTGGTAGCCTGGAAGTGCTCCAGGGACCTGCTTATCCTTATCATCAACACTGCCAAACGTTTGGCAGATGACCTTCTGGTAAAGATCACCATGGCAGAGAATGCCCTCAAGACAACCATACAAATAACTGCATATAAGAACAAGCTGTCCGAGATCAACAACGAGGTGAATGAAAACAAAGAGTACCTACTGAAACAAAAGATCAACAAGTTACAGAAGGACATAAAGAAATTCGACAAAGAAAAAATCTACCCCTATTTAAAGGAAGACTATGTTGGAGGGGGCGGCTTGTCGTCTGATGAAAGTACCTTGTCACGCACACTCAACTCATCAACCAGCAGCAACTCGAGCACCGGCAGCAGAGGCAATGAAGACACAAGAAGGACCCACCAACTGCCACCTTTGATGGGGTATGGGATACCACCTTACCAGCGCCACCAACCAGGTTGGCACCTGTACCAGATGTACCCACCAGGACCTCCTCAGGCTTTCCCCCAATCATTTTACCAACACCCCTCTTTTTAGGCAGAGGCTGGGGCAGAGGGAGACGAAGAAGAAGAGGCGCACAGCAGAAACACGTTCAATGGCAGGAACCACAACCAGATACCTCCAGGCAGACGAGGAGCCAAACGGCGAACAAGAAAAACTGATTGTCAATCTTTCTACAAGAGCCCTGATGGCAATGGAGATAAACGTCCTACGTAGAGCCCTGGGCTTCGTTCTCACATCCAAGGAGGACAACTTTAGCACAGCTCAAGAATTGCATCACTTCTTTAGGAAGATCCGTCTTCACGCCTTTTATCTGGACAAACCGTCAATGGACACCGACGACTCTGGTCTCCACAACCCCTCCACCTTCACCCCCGCATCAGGAATGATCCCCCCTGAGGTTCTAACCTTTGAAAAGGCTGTCTTTAAGGAGGTGGGCAGTCATCCACGCAGAAATCCATTCTTCAACATGTCCAAGACAGAGACCACAGCCATGCGAACCCTGGGCACCGACACCTCCATCACCATCAAACCAGCAGATAAGGGAGGGGCCATCATCATCCAGAACACTGCAGACTACAATCGAGAATGCAGACGTTAATTGTCCAACAGTGACCACTATACCCCCATTTGGGAGGACCCCACAAGACGTCTCAGCACCCGCATAGCATCAATGGTGTTTGCCGCGGAAACACAAGGCTGCATTAGAAAAAAGGAGTCTGCCTTCCTGACCAGTTATGACCCAAAGATACCTTACTTTTACACCCTACCGAAAATCCATAAGGAAACCAGACCACCCCCAGGGAGACCCATCGTGTCAGGGATTGGTCTATACTAGAACCCCTGTCATAGTTTTGTGACCATTTCCTGCAACCGTTGGTAATGAGGACTCCATCCTTCCTAAAAGACACCACAGCAGTCCTCAATCTTCTTGAGGGACTAGGTGAGGACTCCACTGTTGATCTATTAATCACCCTAGACATGGAGGCCCTCTACACAAACATACACAAGGATGCAACTTTGGAGGTGGTTGAGGCCATCCTCAGAGATGAGGACTGGACCTATCCCATGCCGGTCAGTTTCATCATGGAGTGTGCTACTCTGGCCCTAAAGGAGAAGTATTTTCAATTTGAGGACCAGCTATACCACAAGACTCAGGGTACCTCGATGGGCAAAACCTTTGCCCCCAGCCTGGCATGTCTCTACATGGTCGATTTTGAGAAAAAGTACATCGAGTGCGAGACCAACTCCTACAGGGACAACATCTTGATCTGGCGTAGGTATATTGACGATATACTGATCCTATGGCAAGGTACCATGGATACCTGCTCAGAGTTTTGCACCTGGGTCAATGCGCTTGATCTGTTTCTGAGGTTCAGCAAGACTGTCTCAACCACGGCGATACTTTTTCTAGACCTATCAATTTTACTCAATGAAGGCAAACTCACTACCAGGACATACAAAAAGCCCACAGATAGTAATAGTCTATTAAGGTACGACAGCCACCATCCCAAACACCTGCGTGATAATCTCCCTTTAGGACAGTTTCTGCGTCCACGCCTCAATTGCAGCGACGTTGGGGACTACATACAACAGGCCAAATCCCTTAGTTCTGATCTTGTGGCAAGAAACTATCCAAGGGATGTGGTCCCGAAAGCATACAAAAGGGCAAGGAACAACAACAGGGAGGCTCTCTTGGAACCACGAGATTGGGTGTCCAATGTAGTCATCACCTGTGTTACATCCTTCACCCCCCAGTCAAACCACATCAAAAAGATCATTAAAAAGCATTGGCCTATTTTACACACAGGGAACATGTCACCAGCTGTCCCTCGGTTCGCATTTAAATGAACTGCCAACATCAAAGACATGGTCATACACACCAGACCCCTTCCTCAACCAACCACGCTACATCAACAACTCTGGGGTTTTTCACCTATCACGGGCCACTACCCATGCGGTTCATGTAGTGTGTGCCCTTTCACACGACCCCCAAAACAGGTTAATCTGGGTCCTGCTAATACGTGGGTCCAGAAGTCCCACACTAACTGTAACACCCGGAACTGTGTAAACATGATCACATGCCCCTGCCAGAAATGCTACATTGGAATGACCACACGGGCTGTGAGATTAAGAAATACTGAACATCGCAGTAATATAAGATGCAGGAAGACGATGACAAGAATGTTGACCCACTACACTGAGTTGGACCATACACCTAATAAGATTGACTGGACGATCCTAGAAACGCATGCCAATATAACCCCATAAGCTCTCCTGATGAGGGAGCAATGGTGGGTTGTCCGCCTCACTACACATGATACAGGTCTGAACGATGACATCCCTTGGGGAGAGGTGGCTCGATAACACACCTTACACCTCCTCCCCCACATTTTCTTGACTACTCTCTACTTTACTTTGCTAGCATGCAAATTAACCTCCCCATGCTGACTACTTTTCTCATCTTTGAAAACTTGCATGTGTCCCTGTAGATTGCCCACCATTGCTGTGTCTCTTCTAGACCTAGTGTAGTTACCTCCCATGGTTGATCCTGGGAATGTGACATGGTCATGCACCACTGCCACACTCTGCCCTCCCTCCTAGTCTACCTACGTACATAACGGGCGAGGCGTCATGTCCACGCGCTCCCTTTCGATCTCTGCACGTTACTGCCTGCTCTAAATTTGCGAGACTGGTAACCTGCTTGGTTATGATTCCCTTTTCTCCATCCATTAGAGGCCCAGCTGTGCCACAGTAAGCTATATTCACTGAACAGGACTCCGTTCCAAGATGGCGTCCACAATTTACTATTGGCATTGTAGTTTAAGATGACCGCCCTGGCAGGCCACTCTATCCGTGGCACCTGGCCTTTAGGCCGCTTTACCACCTCCTTTTACGTTACAGGTTCGGTCTCTCTCGCAACACCAGCGAGCAGCCTGGCATGTCCCAGTTGGGGCTAATCAACCTCCCTATTTAGGCGAGTTTCTTGATGGGGTATTCTATATGGGACACACGTTGGGGTAAACAACTGCGGGGGCACACCACCACTCCCTCCGTTGGACAACCCTCCACCATAGGACGTACCACCACGTGGACCCGCCACTAGATCATCGATATCATGCATGATTGTTTGGTATATGGAATTGTAAACACTTTGACCCACTGTCCCATTTTTAATCTACACTACCAGTGTTTTTATACTCTGTCCTATGTAGATGCTCGCTATCTTGTTCCCCTACCGTCCATGGTCTCATGGTTTCTCTACCTTTGTGAATGTGGCTACCTAACCTTACTGTATTTTTGAAATTTTTGCTTTATTCCCTCCAGGTGCATTTTTCCAGATGGTATAAAATTTAACCTCTTGTTTTCACCACTTAAGTCCAGACTATAGGGGACATAACTTTCTTCTTTTTTACACACAGTACACACCGCCCCCTAAGAGTAGATGAGGATACTTCGGTCGTGATGAAATACCTAGATCCGTGTGGACTGTATAGGGTATGAAACTTGTCGACCCCCTGCACACCTTACACATTCCTTTGAACTGAAGGGAGTATAATTTTGCCCTCTCCAGTCCACGACTTTCCAGTCGGTGTTTTTACTCATGGCACAGGTCCCCTGCGAATAAACTACCCTTGGAGAATCCTTTAGCTATTTTTAAACCACACTTACACTATCCCACTTCTACTCACTACACATATGCTCCCTCAAGAACATCTTTAGCTTCACAACGGCAAACTGAGAAGCCTCCGGCAAAGAGCCCGCTTGCGGGGCCCGTTGGGCATTGCAGCGCCGGCCAAACGAGGAGCTGCCCTATGATGAAGCATGACATCCTTCGGGGTGTGTGAGGGCCCTAGCTCCTTATTGGAGCTATCCCTTTGCAATCACGCATCCTCTTACCTAGCACCTGTTCGTAATTAACATACCTTTTTCTGCCTGCCACCCAGGTATTTCCTTTTCTCTCTCCCCCCCTCGTCCCTTGCCCCCCTTCCCACATAGGAACTTTTTGTGGCTTAACACCGCTTTCTAAATATGGTACCCTTTCACGCAGGTATCTGTGTGAAAGGGGTGTGCAATGGGTTTTGCTGGGAGCGTTCCACTGCAACACTCATTGCTTTTTGACACTGCCCCAGATGTACAAGGATGTGTAAATCTGAGGCAGCGCCAAAAACTAATGCAATGCAATAGCAGGTGTTAGAATGGCACAACGAGGAGAAATACATTTATTTCTCCTCATTTTTGCTTTTTCTATTCTGCGGCACACATAGAAAGTGCAAAACGCCATTAATGATTGTTTATGTGCAGGAAGGTGTTCCTTCCTGCACATAAACAATAATTAAATAATGGTGATTCGCTACTTCTATGTGTGCTGCAGAATGCAGCACACAAAGAAGTAGCAAATCGCCATTATTGATTATTTATGTGCAGGAAGGGACATCTTCCTGCACAGAAACAATCATTCCCTGCAACACAGGCACCCTTGCGGCGTATTGTTGTAAATACGGCACATCCCTACATTTTGGAAATGGCGGATCACACCGCTGCACAATTTGCAGCATCTCCGTGCTCCCCCATTTCCTTGTAAGTATGCCCCTATAGGCTTTATATAGGTCTTAGCGGTAATACAGTATTGTATTTAGAGGCAGATTGGGATCTCTCTGATGTGAAGCGCACTGCTGCGCTCCAGCACCCTTCCTGCAGTGACGTTTTCTGAGCATGAGCTATGTTTAGAGATGCAGCACAAACTTTTTTTTTGTTCAGATCAAACAAACTACCGAAGCAAAAGATTTTTTCCTTGAACAAAAAGTAAATGGCCCTGGCATGTGTGAAGCTGTTTTCCTGGGCATTGAGAGCATTTAACATTTTCTTTTCCATGTCTGCCTTCCCATCATGCATTGCAGACATAGGCATGGAAAATGAGTGACAGTAGTACCACTTCAGTAGTGTGGGATGACCATTACTGTTACCCAGGGGTCCTGTGGCAGGCCAAACTGTGGTCCAGGCTTCAGTCTTATCCTGAATTTTCTGCAGGAACATATTATAAAGTGGTCTGCTGCAGCTAACCCTGGCACCCCTCCACTGGATGATTAATAATCAATTCTCACCCTTGAGGTGATGAAGGAAATGGCCCCATTCGGGTCACTTGGGTCACCAATGACCACCTCTTTCCCTTCCACTAAAATGAAGAGTCGGTCAGACAGTAGAGAATACAAACCAATAATAGTTTATTCAGAATACACTCAGAGCGGAGCCCAATCTGCCCAGCTGCTAAGGGGTGATGCAGAGGGACTGACATCAGCAAGCATAACGATACATTATGTACATTTCAGAGTCAATGGAAACACACCCACCATGAAATTTTCCAGAGGGACGCAGCTGAACAGTAAATTACAAAGGAGTAAGTTTCGGTTCTGAGGCCGGGCACACATTATCTATCTCTCAAGGTTACTCTGCCTGTGGCCGCCACTAAACAAGTGGGAGAAGGCTTACATCTAAGAAGAAAGGTATGCGCTAATAAGTGCAGTGCATTCATTAGTGTGGCAAAACCCAACTCCGAAGAAACATAATCTAGAGAAGGCCGTTTCTCGGAAATGGAAAATAATTAGTTTCAATCGTGATACAAAATGGCGCCAGTACACAAAATGGGGCAGCGAATGCTAACTTATGTAAAACAATGCAAGAGCATAATTTTTATTCCTACAAACCCTCCTTTTAGCATGAGCTAAGCAGTGGTTTATAATAGCAAAAGACATATAATTCAATAGAACATAGATAAATTGATTTTAAGTGCATTCCATATTTTCATTTTCACTTTCAGGGAGGGAAACAGTAAGAAGGAAACAAGTCTCAAAAATACCCTCATCGATCTGCATAACGTCGTTCACCTCCTTCTGGATCATAATTGTTGCATTGGTATCATGGATTGATATTTTCTTGGGAGCGAGAAGTGTGGTGCAATAAGAGCAACATAAGGGGAGACACTGCACCAGAACACAGCAAGCAAGCAAAATCACAATAAAATAGATCACCCTTTCAAGGATCCAGCCCCATCCACCAAATAGGGACCAACTCCAATTTCCGCTCTCCATTCCTTTAACATTTTCCAAGATATCTAAAATATGTTGGGTAATATTCTTTTCCATATTAGTGATCCCTACTACACACTGGTCTCCTACTACTGCGCACACACCAAAGCTCTTAGCTAGGATGAAGTCAACAGCATATCTAGTTTGCTCGGAATATATACGCATGCTTTCCAATTGGGTGGTGATGTCACGCAGAGCAGCTACTGTGGAATTAGACAGTGTCTGCAGCTTACATCCAAAAAGGTTCCCTGGCCCTTTCATCCCTAGCCATAGTGGTACCACCAAAGGTAATAATGGAGGAAAGAATATACCCAAAGGTGATACCATTGCTATAGTTATTGACTTCCAGGTCTGTCCCCCCTTCGCAAAATTCCTTTGTCAGTGTTCTTCTCACCCATCTGACTTTAGGCTTCGCATGTTTGCAGGGCACACCTAAAAGCAACATCATCCCAAGGGCCACATCATCTGTACCATTATGCATGTTAGAATAAGTCCCATTAGACAGGAAGAAAAACCATGGGTGTGCATAAATGTGCCTATCATAATTAGGGCTCCCGGTTTTATGGTATTTATTTTTTTGCCATTTCCGTCTGTATTTATCCATATTTATTTTTTAGGCATTTTTTCTGTATTTATCCACATTTATTTTTGCCACAAGCAAAAGACGACGCTACAGCTAGTATTTTTCCACATATATTTAAATTGACAATGCATGATTATTTTCAGTAATATATATAAATAAGCTGCTGCTGTGTTACAACAATATTGAAAACACACCTCACTATCCCAGAATAATCGATGTAAACACATTTAGAATTTGAAGGAGTGTTCCTGTGCACTCTAATGACCTGGCAAAAGAGGGCACGAAAAGCTGAAACACATGCTGGTTCCATATTAAACAGAAATTACATGAAAACTGTAGTTAAGCACTCTTTTAAAGACATATTCAAGGTTATTAGGGCAAGACTGCAGAACAGAGCTGGCTGTATCAGGGGGCCCATGAAAGATTAAAGTAAGGCAACATTTCAAATTGCTGTTTGACTGCAGGGTAAGTAAGAGGCCACAGGGGTGAATGGGCATGCGCAAGATGTCGGGTGGTCTGGAACTAGGGTGCTGACCACGAGCAACCGAGGCCAATGAAAATGCTAGAATGAGGAAATACTGTGCCCAAGAAAATTAGTATAATGTTGATGTATAATGGTACCAGTGTTCTCTTTTATTATCATCTTTATTTTCCAATTTCTTTCCACAACAATATACACAATGCCTCTAAAATCAACTCAGCAGTCAAAACATTAATGTATCCCGTGGGGAGTACCAGAGGCGCAACTAGAGTGAAATTTCGGGAGGGGCTAATCAAAATTTCGGGGGGGGGGCGCTGATTCTTCTAGCAATTGGCAGAGTGAAGATGCAGGGGCTCTAAGAAGGGGTGAGAAACAACAAAGCCTCGTTAACAAGTATGGTCTTTTAAAGATCTGTGAAGTACTCGGGTGCGGCTGTGTGTGAGCCCGGTAAGCTGTCTCCGCCGGGCTGACACACACGAAGGGAGGGGGGGCTGAAGCCCTTGAGCCCAATGGGTGTTGCGCGCCTGGGGAGTACAGTAATAAGGCGAAATTCCAACATTTCTAAACGTATGCAAACACCTTTTCCCCTCAGCTAGGTTCTCCATACGATGTATAGCACACTACCTTTGAAATCAAATAGACATGCTCTGACGAACTGGGTACCCTTCTCGCTCTTTCCATTTCGACCCACTTCATGAGAGTGGCATTCCCACACAATGCAACCGAGAGGCCGGAACAGACCAGACTCGGCGCCTGCACCACCAGCGGTCGTCCGACTGATCCTGGCCAGCCTACGCTGCCTCTAACATCGATTATGGCCGCTAGTGATGGAGGAAGCCGGCTGAATGGGGTCTGAGAGAAACCCGCTGGACGCCCCCCCACCCCTCCGAACCAGTGGAGGCCCAGAGGACGAGTCAGGTGTGCAGGCAGCCCAGTAGCGAGACATCACAGGAGCTGGGCAGGCCCGAGAGATGAAGAACAGGCCGGGCCGCCTTCAGCGCCGGAGGATAGACATGTGCACCAAGGAGGGCCCCAAGAGGTAGAAAGCTCTGACCAGATCGGGCCACGGGGCCGCCACGCAGAAGGTGAAACGACAAGCCGGCCCCCGCTATACCAAGAAGTTCATGTGCGCGGCCTCCTTCCGGACAGCACTGACGGTGTAGTTGGTACAGCGGGTGGGGACATTGTTAGTGTAGCGGTGGCACGGGGGTTGCTCGGCTGCAGTAGTGGTGCAGGCGTTATGGCAGAGGTGGCACAGAGGACGCTGGAGTGCATGTCTGGTGTGTGGTGTTTGTTTGCTCCTGCCCTCCCCCTTCGACCTCCCATGTGCCCTTGTTCTTTTTGAGTCTACACGTACCTTCCGAGTTGAAATTGCGGAGGGCTGGTTCAGAAGCACGGCAGTAGGTCACTAAAAGACCCTGGTTGGAAGGATTAGAAGGAATTCCCAGCATCAGGAAGGGGGCGTGGCGAGATAACTCTGGATTCGAGCACGGCAGCGCGGCAAAATTTGCTAGTATTTTGCCGTTTTTACATATAAATACAGACAAAGGAAAAATTGTTTTCCGTCTGTATTTATATGTAAAAATCCGTTTAAACGGAAAACCGGGAGCCCTAATCATAATCTACAGCAGCATACCTAGACTTCCACCCAACAGTACAAGGGTCCTTTGGATCTACCATGGAGTACGTACTCTTACGTAGGATTATCCCTGAGCAGTTAGCATACAAAATGAGGTCAGTATAGTTAATGATTGGGCAACATGCAGGGTAATAACCAGCCTCTCTGGGAACTGTCAATTCTTTGTACTGCCAACCCACCAGTGTGACATTCTGCTTCTCCATATAGAAATTATCACAATAAGTGTTGTTGTTACATCCTGGATAACCTGTGCCTCGTGGCTTTCGATGATACAAACAAGGGCCTGGATAACCAAACCCAAATACTCCTTGTACTTCTACAAAATCAGGGGGCCGAGTATAAGTGTAACTAACAAGTGACAATGGATATGCAGTCCATAAGCTAGTAACAGACTCAGTAGGATAACAAGCAATACCTTCTCCAAAAAACCTTTTATGTGTGTCTAAAAACACATTACTCGGGTCTGCCCTTTTTGTACGGACTTGAGAAACAACCTTGTGTTTAGTACATGACGATGCATTCTGATTACATTCCAAAACCCAGGACACCCCACCTAAAATTAACAACAGTAACAGTGCAAGAACAGCACATAGTATTTTTTGCTTGGTAGACCAGAATTTTCATGCCTGAACAAGGGGAATTACTGGCTGCTCTTCGTCGGCAACCATTCTGCCAAAAGGGTGCATAGCAAATGATAAAACAAGGGGGCAATTTGCCAGCAAGAAAAGTATACGAGTTCCCAGTGTCCGCCAGAGCCTCAATGGTACAGGCTCCTATTGTCCATCAAACGTTGGCACTCTTGAGCACCGGTGGTGGAGCTTGCTCTGTCCTAAGCTCTTGATGTATCCCACGCCGCTCAGGATAATGTACCCCCAAGGGGGTGTGTTCGATCTATCCTGTTCAATGTTCAAACAGTGCACAAATCTCACATAACCCTATTCTGACTCCGTTGGTATTATAGCAAAGTAAACCCTAACTTACACAGCCCATCCCTAACTAATCTGACTTCTCCTTTTGTGCACTATTCCTCATTCGAGGACGCAAATTGTACCTGGTGACTCCAGGCATAGAGAGATGGGTGAAAAGGGGTTCCTGAATAGCTCTTATCTCTGGCGGGACAGCTTTGTTCAGGATGTCGTCATTCTCCTTGTCACTTTGCGTCCATGTAAGGACAGCGTCGCTGAATGGAACAAAACAAGGAATCTGTTCACACTCCTGGTCAGCTAACCCCTCCTTCACCCATTGATCATAGGGTAACGGCAGGGGCACCTTCTTGCAATGAGTGCCATGCACCCAATTCTTTCGGCCAGCGACCTTGACAGCTGTGCGTGTAGCCAAAAGGACCTGCTCGGGCCCCTTCCCACGCGGCTCCAAACTCTTCTTCCGCTGAAAATATCTCATAAGCACGTAGTCCCCAGGCTGAATGTCATGTCCGGGCCATTCTGGTGTAGCTGGTAGGGCTTCCCGGACCTGTTGGTGAATAGAACACAAATTTTCAGTTAACTGGCAAAGGTAATCGGTCAACAATGGGTACTCGATGCCAGAGAACCGTTGAGGGCGTGGGACGCCCAAGACATTTGCCGGGCGTCCAAACATGACCTTGTATGGTGACAATCCTGTTCTAGAATGTGCTGTTGTTCTTGTCGACAAAAGAGCTAATGGTAAAGCATCTGGCCACTGTAACCCCATTGTCTCCTGAATCTTTACCAATTTCAGTTTGAGTACAATTGTATTTCTCAATCAGACCTGCTGACTGCGGGTGGTTTGCAGCATGAAACTTCTGTTTTATATGTAGACCGTCACAAATTAACTGAATAACCTTGGCATTGAAATGACTTCCGTTATCACTCCAAATCAAACGGGGCAAGCCGAAACAAGGAAATAACTCCTTCAGGAGTACCTTTGCAGTCGTAATGGCTGTATTATCTTTAGTGGGATAAGCTTCAACCCATTTACTGAATACACAGACAACCACCAGGACATACTTCAAATTGTTGCACCTTTCCAGTTCGATATAGTCCATTTTAAGGACTTCGAAAGGGAAGGTGGGTGGTGCGAAATTACCAGGGGGTGTAGGAGTACCCTTTCCAAGGTTATGCATCATGCACACCATGCAATACTTCACTAAATGTGCAGCTGTCATAGAAATGTTGTCATTCTGCCATACAGGGTCTAACAACTTGCAAATACCCTTAGCACTAATATGCGCTGAGCCATGGGCCATTGTGACTACAGGAAGAACATATGCATCTGGTAACATCCATCTCTGCTTCCCTGACTTATCAATCCAACATCCTTCATCATTCAATTGTGCTGTACTTTCTTGCCACACTGCTAATTCTTCTAATGTAGCTTCACTTTGTATCTCTTTCACGTTTTCAAGTGTATCCTCAAACATAGTAACCTCAGGCACCCACCTAGCGGGCCTGCTACAAACATTCTTTTCATTTTAGTCCGGGCTGTTTCCCTAGCTGTCTGGTCTGCAAAAAGAATTCCGCTACCTACGTCATCAGTGACCTTCTGATATGCACTACACTTTACTATGGCCAATTTCTTAGGGAGTGTCAGAGCAGACAAAAGCCTAAATATGAGGTGCCCGTGCTGGATTTTAGTGCCATGGAAAGTAAGAAACCCTCTCTCAGCCCAGAGTCGCCCAAAATTATGAGCGACTCCAAAGACGTACTGACTGTCAGTTTAAATATTGCCAACCAGTCCCTCACTTAATTCACAAGCTCTGATCAGAGCAACAAGCTCAGCAGCCTGGGCCGATTTATAGGGAACTCGTGATGTCTCAACTACTGTACGCAGCGTAGTAATAGCATACGCAGCAGATGTAGTGCCATCTGGTAACTTAAAACAAGAGCCATCGACATATAGTTCCCCTTGTGGGTCAGATAAGGGAACATCAGTCAAGTCTACCCATCCTTTCGTCACTTCTTCCGTCCGGAAGATACAGTCATGTTTATTAATCTCATAATTCTCAGAAGGGAGGGGCAGTAACGTGGCTGGATTCAGAGTGGCACATCTTTTGATCGTGATGTGTTTGGCAAACAAAGTTAATTCATATCCAGTCAGACGTACACTGGTGAGGTGCTGTGTCTTAGTCTTGTTCAAAAGTGTATCCACAGCATGTGGTACCATGACTGTGAGGTCAGTATCAAGTACGAGTCCAGCAGATTGTCTGATAGATACGGCCACAGCCGCGACCGCTGTTAGACAGCTTGGGAGGGCTAGTGCAACTGGGTCGAGAACGGCAGAGAAATAAGCACACGGCCGTTGCTTATCTCCAAATTTTTGTGTTAAAACAGAAAGCGCGCAACCAGCCATCTCATAAACATACAACACAACGGTTTAGTGTAGTCGGGGGTGCCAAGTACTGGAGCCGAACAAAGAGCAGTTTTCAATTGCTCAAAAGACTGCTGACATTCAGGTGTGCAGGGCAGAGGCTCATGCACATCCTTTAGCTTTAGTGCAAGCAGGGGTTTGATTAGTAGCAAGGAGCTAGGTATCCACTGCCAACAGTAGGAAGTGATACCTACAAAAGCGCGCACATCTTTCTGAGTTTGTGGAACGGGCATTTTAACAATGGTACTGATGCGCTTCGGGGGCAATCTCCTACCCTCCTTCGACAGTAGGTGACCTAAATAGTAACCTCCTGTCGACAATATTGAAATTTAGAAAGGGACACCTTATGTCCATGTTGGGCCAAATGCAACAACAATTTAACTGTACTGTTTTTGCAACCTTGTTCCGTGTCAGAAGCGATGAGCAAGCCATCGACAAACTGCACCAATACATTACCTGAAAGAAGCGATAGAGAATCCAACTGACTTTTTAAAGCTTGACTATAAATACTTGGACTTTCTGTATAGCCCTGAGGAGCTCGACAGAATCTAAAGCTCCTACCGGCTAGGGTAAAACCAAACAAGTACCTACTATCTGGATGAATAGGAATGCTGAAGAATGTATTTTTCAAATCAATGACTGAAAGGAATTTAGCAGTAGAGGGAACCATTGTCAAAAGAGTAGTGATGTCTGGGACCACTGGAAACTGAGGGACCACTATTTTATTAACCTCGCGCAAGTCAATCACGAAACGATAAACATCTTCATGGTCATCAGGGCAACCTGAGGGCGTCCTTTTAAGAATTGGAATAATTGGGCTATTGCAAATATTAGCAATTGTTTCCTCAACCACTCCTTTCTTAATCAGATCCTGTATAATTTGCAATAAGGCTCGCTCTCCTGCCTGCGGGATTTTATACTGAGGGATACGGGGCAAAATAGCACCATCCTTAACCTGTATCGAAACCGGCGATATCTGCAGCAATCCCACATCTGTGTCGCCCATCGCCCACAGAGTGGGTGGCACATCTTTAAATTCAACAGGAAGGGGCGCATCTTTGGACAAACACTGCTTAGCGTGTGCTACATCAGGACCCATTGTCATATAGACACCCGCCGGAGATCAATAGATAGTGGCATACAATTTCTTCAGAAAATCCAAACCCATCAAATTCTCAACGCAATTAGATGTCAACAAGAATGGCGAATCCACAGTGAGAGGACCTATAGTCAACGCAAGAGGTTTTGAAATGGGGCTTAGAACCGGTACACCAGAGAAACCAACCAACACATTATTTTGGCCAGACAGAGCCGCCCCAAGGACCACATTTCGAGAAACAGAACTTTTTGTCGCACCAGTGTCCACCAAAAATTCCTTAGTTGAACCTTGCAATTCTGCTGTCACATAAGGACCACGCTGGTCTACAGGTATCGGAACTGGTCCCCTACTCTGTCCCTGGCTGTCCTAGCTATAGCGCAAAAACAAAGAAATCCCTTTTCAACTAAAATGATTATAACTGTTATGGATATACGAGTAAAGATTATAACCTTCTTCAGATGCGGATCATGTGGAATAGGTACTTAACATACATATAAGCAAGCAATAACATCTATAGTTAATGCAAGGAATTGAGAGAAAATAATCAGTGTTGAGGTAGTTGAGATTTTATAACAGTGATTCCAAACAAGCAATTCCTTAAATGATCAGTGTTGAGGTAGTTGAGATTTTATAACAGTGATTCCAAACAATTCCTTAAAGGACAATAAACAATAAACAATAATGTGCTTCGATTCCAATTATCTTATTAAAACACTATTGGTTGTAAACCAGACATTTAAAACCCAATGATTAAAAACATTTATCACAGTGATTTCATTACCAATTACATCTCTTTACCTTTAACTGTAATATTGTATCTAAAGGTATATTACAAATACAGAACGATTTTTTTTTTTAAAACACAAAATACAAGTATTATATAAACAGATAAACTGTCAAAAACTGACAATTGTTGATAAATGTTTTTAATCATTGGGTTTTAAATGTCTGGTTTACAACCAATAGTGTTTTAATAAAATAATTGGAATTGAAGCACATTATTGTTTATTGTTTATTGTTTATTGTCCTTTAAGGAATTGCTTGTTTGAAATCACTGTTATAAAATCTCAACTACCTCAACACTGATTATTTAAGGAATTGCTTGTTTGGAATCACTGTTATAAAATCTCAACTACCCAAACACTGATTATTTTCTCTCAATTCCTTGCATTAACTATAGATGTTATTGCTTGCTTATATGTATGTTAAGTACCTATACCACATGATCCGCATCTGAAGAAGGTTATAATATTTACTCGTATATCCATCACGGTTATAATCATTTTAGTTGAAAAGAGATTTCTTTGTATTTGCGCTTGTCAAACCCGTCCCTTTTCTTAGTATTAGGGTTTCTCCCTTATATTTTTGCATCGTGTCCTAGCTATAGGACATCCCTGTCACTTCCTCCACATCATAATCATCATGATAATACTGTCCTTCATGAGGGTCATCAAAATAATTATTATCAGAACGACCATGTGAAGCCACAGCATTCTGAGCCCTATCTGCCCCAATGGTTCCACGACACCTTCCACGAGAACCCCGTCCCCTCGGGACCGCTACCTTCTGCAAAAGCACAAGGCACTCACTACACCAATGTCCCTCCTCTTTACAGTACGCGTACTGATTCGGACCCAGAGGCGTAGTTACTGGCTGTCTACTAGTGCGCGGAAGCTGTCGGGCAGGACCACCACATCCTCTCCCATTCCCCCTAAAAGCCTGCTGTAGCAATACCTTCGTCTTTAAATCCCTATGTCTCTTCTCTGTCCTCTCCTTTTCCTCATTATCCCTAAGCTCATAGTATTGTGCCATGTCCAAAATAACAGAGGGAGAAGAGGTGGGCCAGGTACTCTCAGAAGCTTGCAATCGAGTCGAAATTTCAGGAAGCAAGTTGGAAACAAATCTATTAACAAACAACCGAACACCTCCCTCGACGGACAAATCTTGTCCGCTATAATCCAAAAATGTACCTTCAAATCGGGTAAAGAAATCAGACACACTCTGATCTTTCTTCTGTCAACAGGCTGACAATTTATCCCAATCCACCTTTCTTGGCGGAATAAGAGAATGCATGTACGTAATAATGCGGCCTGGCAACGCTAAAATCTCTGCTCGAGGCTTATCACCGGGCTTCCTTTCCTGATCCCATGCCTTGATTTGGTCCCAAGTACCACCCAACTCCAAAACATGATCTTCAGTATGAACCTGCCTCCAAATATCAACCGGAACAAGAAGACCAAAAAACATTTCAATATCAGCAAGAGTCATCACCATTGAAGAAGCAGCTTCAGTCAGTTCTTTATAGTAAGCAGTACGATTCTTCCTAGGATCTGGTAAATGAGTCTTAAGAGATAAAACCTCACTTCTTTTCCATGGAGTATAAACCCATTGATCCTGAAACCTGTCCGCCACCGCTGATCGAGTAACATTACCACGACCATCTTGCAGTTCCGGTATCTCTGGGTGATATATGGGATGCATCTCTCTCATCGGAAACTGAGATACTGACCAAGGACTGTTCTCATGCAATCTTCCCCTGTATGCAACTATTGTCTAACATTAGCAAAAACCTGTTCTGGCCCCAATTCACTAATATACACTCGATCTCTAATGTCATATACATTTTTAGGTGCTTCCACTTCACAGTGCTGTTGCCAAAGACCAATCAAAGTAGCAGACATATGTTTAAGGGCATGTTGCTGTATAAAGGGCTCAAAATCTTTCATAGTCGCCCAGACATCCTCTACACTATAAATAGGATTATGGGCCCACTGTGCAGCCTGATTAGCTATTACCCTCTTTTCTTCATCCCCCACATCAGATCTCACTAACGGCCCCATACGTTCCTTAAATTTTGTCCAATCCCGGTCCTCAAATCCACGCATCGGTGTTCCGCTACTTATTAATGTCGGAGGATGAAAAGTCACAGTTGGAGACACAACAGAAGCAACAGGCATTATCGTCGCTGGGGGCTGTATCGTGGGGGAAAGAGCAGGCGGAAAGGTAGCTGAAACAATAGTCATGGCAGGAGTAGTAGCAGTCACAGTCGCCACAGATGGCAACGAAACAGAAGGAAGAAGAGGAGGAGGAGCCGAAGCCAGAGTCGTCGAAACAACAATAGTAGACGCAGGGACAGAGACAGTGGAAGCAACTGTAACAGGCGGCTGTGAGGGCATCGGAACAATAGGATAAATTCTTTGTGGGGCGTATGGAGGCGGGGGTTGGGTATCTAATAATTCTTCAACAAAAGCGTCATCTTCTTCCTGAGCCACATACGATTTATCATTGTGTAATCGAAACCTTCTATCTTCATATTAAACACCCTTCTCCTGTTTCTCCCTATCATATGCTACAGCCTTCTGAGTCAACGTCTGCATTCTTCCTTCCCGGGCCTCTTTTTCTGCCTTCAACCGCTTCTGTCTAGCTGCTTTCTGCCATGTTCTGAGGGAATCAAACATAGACTGCCTACTTCGCTTCTTAAACAACTGTTCCTGTAAATACTCAATCTTTTGTTCATCGAAAGTGCCCGTCAACGCCCACTGCAATTCGGCATTGTCCCTCGTATATTTGTGCCATAATGTACTAAACATAATAGGGCCAAGACCATGCTTCGCATACATATCAAAATTCAGTGTGCCTTCTGGAGGCGCCGGATGACTTTCTTCCAATTGAGCATCAGTAGAACAACAACAGCACAAAACAAACAATTTACTGAAACTAGGCATTCTCAAAAGAAAACAAGTTCACTATTTATGCCCAGCAAAACAATTGCAATTGTTTTTATCCCAAAGACGGTCCTTAGACCGTACCAAATACAAACCAAAATGGTACCATATCCACAAAAAAACCAAAACAAACTCACCTGATATATGCAGGTCAAACGAATCTATTTTCCACTGCCGACTCTTCAGACCAAACGGTCAGATCCAAGGGTTTCGCCGTTCAGGACTCCAGTCGGTATGACCACTGGGCGAGGCACCGTCTGGCAGGACAGAAGGGGCAGTTGCGAGTATCAGGAACTCTTTGTGCAGAGATCCCTGATCCGTCCGTCCAACCTGACGATGGCCTCGCCTCCCCCCGTCCGCGGAAGGGCCACTCACCCGAAGGAGTCCCTGTTTGGGCGCCAACTGAAGGAAATGGCCCAATTCGGGTCACTCGGGTCCCCAATGACCACTTCTTTACCTTCCACTAAAATGAAGAGTCAGTCAGACAGTAGAGAATACAAACCAATAATAGTTTATTCAGAATACACTGAGAGCGGAGCCCAATCTGCCCAGCCGCTAAAGGGTGTTGCAGAGGGACTGACATCAGCAAGCATAACGATACATTATGTACAATTCAGAGTCAATGGAAACACGCCCACCATGGAATTTTCCAGAGGGACGCAGCTGGACAGTAAATTACAAAGGAGTAAGTTTCGGTTCTGAGGCCGGGCACACATTATCTATCTCTCAAGGTTACTCTGCCTGTGCCCGCCGCTAGACAAGTGGGGGAAGGCTTACATCTCAAACAAAGAGTATGCGCTAATAAGAGCAGTGCATTCATTAGTGTGGCAAAACCCAACTCCGAAGAAACATAACCTAGAGAAGGCCGTTTCTCGGAAATGGAAAAGAATTAGTTTGAATCGTGATACAAAATGGCGCCTGTACACAAAATGGCGCCTCAAATGCTAACCTATGTAAAACAATGCAAGAGCATAATTTTTATTCCTACAATGACATCATCCAAATTATTTGGTCATACACTGACGGCCATGGCATGCAAACATTACAGTTAATAATGCCTGCTTAATAACGTATATCACACAACACACTGCGGAATGATATTTTAATTTGCTGAAAAGATGACAATATTTGGTGAACAGAGAAATATTTGATGATCTTTTGAGTCTTAGTTCCTAAAATGAGACTCAATCTTTTTGGCTTCATATGCATTCAGTCGCGGCTGGCATTAATCACGTGTCGGGACTCGGGGGGTCACGCGGGGAGGAGGAGTGGGGGTTAATATAATGATAAAGAAAAAACTTACCTGTCCGCCGGCCAGGTCCCGCGTTTTCTTGGTGCCAGTCCTGCTCGGCACCTGCTCCTCCTCTCCTGCCTCCGGCAGGAACAGGAAGCAGGCAGCCTCCATCTCCTCCTCTAAGCCAATCACGGCGCTGCAATGGCAGCGTTGTGATTGGTGGGGACGCCGCCCAGCTAGGGGCTTACGGGGAGGCCATTTTCTCCATGTAGGCTGCATTGCAGCCTGCATGGAGAGAGGGCAGAGTGCGCATGACTGGTTTGGGTGGCCCCAGAGGGCCGAACAAAGTCATTGAGCCCTCAGGAGTGGGCACACCACTCCTACCCTGCTCGCAGAGCAGCCCCGCCCACCCCCAACCAGACCGTTCTGTTCTGCTTTCTCGCAGTGCGAGAAGCAGAACATAAAATTGTAGTTTTTATGTTTCTGCTTCTCGCACTGCAAGAAAGCAGTGGGGCGACGCTCCTCTGCCCTAGTGAAGGAGCTGCCCATGTATGTATTTCTGACTTTGGTGGGAGTGCATCTCATGCAACCAGGAGAACAGGTTATGTCAGAGCCTTGTTCTGCCATAATTAGCAGCAAAGACAGTTTAGGGAAGCAGTGTGGACGTGTTGAGAAAGTTGATTGGAATCCACATCTTTTATTAGAAGGTAGTGAGATTTTTTAGATGTATATGTTAGTGTGATGATCATTTTCAATTAGCCTGTTTTCATTTTTCTTACTGCTGAAGTTACAGATAGATGGGCATGCAAATGTTGGCAACTTTGTGAATTTCACACAACTCTGTCAGTAGAAAAATTATTCCGTATAATCCTAGTTATGTCATACGTAGTAAAAACAACATTTTTGCAATGACCAGTGAGGGGTTCCTAGATGATTTTATGGAGATCACAGTAAGTATATAAGATAATACTCTCTGTAGATGCTACAAAGATATGCCACATGTTTGATTTACCAGAGCAAGTGGAAAGGAAAGACATGAATATAAAAGACTGATCTAGTAGGTGGCAGTCAAATTACAAAATCATGCCAGCAGGGCTTTAGAAGATTGAGGCTCTATTACTGCCACACTTAAATGACTTCTCTGACTCTGACACCAGCCAACATCACCTTCAAGAGCTGTTCCATTGAATTCAAGGCAAATGCAATCAACACACTACTCTACCTGGCAGACAATCAAGAGCTCAAGGGGCTGGCACAATATGCACAGTCTTGACATCACCACGCTAGAGACCAAAAAGTGCTGCTTCACGCCTTCACTTTAGGAAGGAATTAAAGCCCCACTACCTCAAACAATGCTTTGTGGGAAAGAAGTAGCATCTCTGACTCTTCAACACAACGTCACTTGAGGAGCAGCTTCCCTACTGTGCACCAGTGAAGTTTTGTATTCCTCCTCTCACCTTACACAGCTTTTGGGTTATTTCCAGCCAGATACACACTTTACTAGTGCCCCTCAGATATACATTTCAAGAAGGGCTATGGCAGATTAAATATGGTCCAGAAACGGATGACCAAAAGGGCGCAAGGCTTGAATGGCAGACATGAGATAGAAAGAGTGAACAATACACAGAACAAACTCCCAGCATCACTGGTGGAGTGAACAACAGTACAGGACAAACAAAGGAAAGCAACTGCGTGATGGAAACAAGGGACTTGTAGTGTCGGGAGCAAGCAGAGACATGGACAGACTGGAAGGGTAGACCAGTTTTTATCTGTTATTAAAGTGTTTGTCTATATTTCTCTGCAATTACAAGAAAAACATACTGGTGTTTAGTACTAGTAACTGCTTTCATCTACGCTCAAACCAGCTCAAGGAAAAAGAAATGGAGTGAACAGGTAACCGAGAAAAAACCCTAGAAATCTGATAATTCAGGCTGTGTAATATTCACAAAAGAGGAACCCTCATTCCTCAGCAGAAAGGGATTAGGTGTTGTAAAGGGAGCAAAAACAGGGGAGGGGGGCTGGACCTACACACTGCGGCACCATTGGGCTTGTCCAGTCTACTAGACTCAAAGACTCTGATAACAAGCATTTGCAATGCAATAGGTCTCGCATTCACGCGAGTTTGAGCTATTGCCATTGTAAATGACAATGCTTTTTATTTATGTTTTGGGTTTTAAAACATAAATAAAAGGCATTGTCATTTACAATACTAATAGCTTAAACTCTCGCAAATGCGAGACCTGTTGCATTGCAATAAAGGGCCTTCTCGACCGCTTGTTAGAGTGTAAATATCAGAGGAAGAGACCGGCCTGCAACGTCTTCAAAGTAGTGTTAAATAGTGCAGTGAATAAGATGTGTAAGTGTTGTAAATTACAAAGACACAAAGTGTGAAGTGATAGTTACATATGATCCGAGCTATAAACACTAACAAAGTGCTCCAACACCTTTCGCACTGTGATTAAACTGTTGCGGCTCAGGAGGAAGAGTGGGAGGGGGGGCTATTTCCTGCCCTCTCTGTGATTTGAGTATGCAGTGTGGCATTGCGTAATGTCATTGCTATATTTGGCCTAATAAACACTCCAGCTGTAGTAGGGCCCTGGCTTCACCTCCTGGTGCAGGGTGGGCTGTGCTTTATGGCACGCATGGAGGGAGGGAGGGATGGTCTCGGCTGCAGCTCTGGCCTCGTACAGTGCCCCTGCTATTACTAGTGAGTGAGAGGCACTGAGGTGGTGGTGGTGGTATTGGTGGTGGTGGTGGTATTGGTGGTGGTGGTGGTGGTGGTGGTGGTACTGGTAGTGGTAGTGGTACTGGCAGTGGTGGTGGTGGTACTGGTGGTACTGGTAATGGTACTGGTACTGGTGGTACTGGTGGTAGTGGTACTGGTGGTACTGGTGGTACTGGTACTGGTGGTACTGGTACTGGTGGTGGTGGTATTGGTGGTGGTGGTATTGGTGGTGGTACTGGTGGTATTGGTGGTGGTACTGGTGGCATTGATGGTGGTACTGGTACTGGTGGTATTGGTGGTACTGGTACTGGTGGTGGTGGTATTGGTGGTGGTGGTATTGGTGGTGGTACTGGTGAAATTGGTGGTGGTACTGGTGGTATTGGTGGTGGTACTGGTACTGGTGGTATTGGTGGTACTGGTACTGGTGGTGGTACTGACACTGGTGGTATTGGTGGTGGTGGTACTGGTTGTACTGGTACTGGTTGTACTGGTGGTACTGGTGGTGGTACTGGTGGTGGTGGTACTGGTGGTGGTGGTACTGGTGTTGGTACTGGTGGTGGCGGTGGTGGTACTGGTGGTACTGGTACTGGTGGTGGTAGTACTGGTGATACTGGTACTGGTGGTGGTAGTGGTGGTACAGGTACTGGTGGTGGTACTGGTATTGGTGGTGGTGGTACTGGTGGTACTGGTTGTACTGGTGGTGGTGGTACTGGTAGTGGTACTGGCAGTGGTGGTACTGGTGGTGGTACTGGTGGTGGTGGCGGTGGTACTGGTGGTGGTGGTACAAGTAGTGGTGGTGGTGGTGATACTTGTGGTGGTGGCAATACTGGTGGTGGTGGTGGTACTGGTGGTAGTGGTGATGGTACTGGGGTGGTGGTGGTACTGGTGGTGGTACTGGTGGTGGTGGTGGAACAGGTGGTACTGGTACTGGTGATACTGGTGGTGGCACTTTGTGGTGGTACTGGTGGTGGTGGTGGTACTGGTGGTGGTACTGGTGGTGGTACTGGTGGTGGTGGTGGTACTGGTGGTACTGGTGGTACTGGTACTGGTGGTGGTGGTGGTACTGGTGGTGGTACTGGTGGTACTGGTACTGGTGGTAGTGGTACTGGTGGTACTGGTGGTACTGGTACTGGTGGTGGTGGTATTGGTGGTGGTGGTATTGGTGGTGGTAGTGGTGGTATTGGTGGTGGTACTGGTGGTATTGGTGGTGGTACTGGTGGTATTGGTGGTGGTACTGGTACTGGTGGTATTGGTGGTGGTACTGGTGATATTGGTAGTGGTACTGGTGGTATTGGTGGTGGTACTGGTACTGGTGGTATTGCTGGTACCGGTACTGGTGGTAGTACTGATACTGGTGGTATTGGTGGTGGTGGTACTGGTGGTACTGGTCGTACTGGTGGTACTGGTGCTGGTGGTACTGGTGGTGGTGGTGCTACTGGTGGTGGTACTTGTGGTGGGGGTGGTGGTGGTGGTGGTACTGGTGGTGGTAGTGGTGGTGGTACTGGTACTGGTGGTGGTAGTACTGGTGGTACTGGTACTGGTGGTGGTAGTGGTAGTACTGTTACTGGTGGTGGTACTGGTACTGGTGGTGGTGGTACTGGTCATGGTACTGGTCGTGGTACTGGTGGTGGTGGTACTGGTGGTGGTGGTACTGGTGGTGGTACTGTTGGTGGTGGTGATGGTACTGGTGGTGGTTGTGATGGTACTTGAGGTGCTGGTGGTACTGGTGGTACTGGTGGTGGTACTGGTGGTGGTACTGGTGGTGGCAGTGGAACTGGTGGTACTGGTACTGGTGGTACTGGTGGTGGCACTTGTGGTGGTGGTGGTACTGGTGGTACTGGTGGTGGTACTGGTGGTGGTGGTGGTACTGGTGGTGGTGGCGGTACTGGTGGTGGTACTGGTGGTGGTGGTACTGGTGGTGGTACCGGTGGTGGTACTGGTGGTACTGGTGGTGGTAGTGGTGCTGGTGGTTGTACTGGTGGTGGTACTGGTGGTACTGGTGGTGGTACTGGTGGTGGTACTGGTGGTACTGGTGGTGGTAGTGATGGTGGTGGTGGTACTGGCGGTGGTACTGGTGGTACTGGTGGTGGTGGTACTGGTGGTGGTGCTGTTGGTTGTGATGGTAATGCTGGTGGTACTGGTGGTTACTGGTGGTGGTGGTACTGGTAGTGGTGGTAGTGGTGGTACTGGTGGTGGTGGTGGTACTGGTGGTACTGGTGGTAATACTGGTGGCGGTGGTGGTGGTACTGGTTGTGGTGGCAGTGGTGGTACGGGTGGTGGTGGTACTGGTGATGGTACTGGTAGTGGTGGTACTGGTGGTGGAGGTGGTGGTACTGGTGGTGCTACTGGTGGTGGTGGTGGTGGTACTGGTGGTACTGGTGGTACTGGTGGTGGTGGTGATGGTACTGGTGGTGGTGGTACTGGTGGTGGTACTGGTGGTGGAGGTACTGGTACTGGTGGTTGTGGTGGTATTGGTGGAACTGGTGTTGGAACTGGTGGTGGTACTGGTGGTACTGGTGGTGGTAGTGGTGGTGGTACTGGTGGTGGTACTGGTGGTACTGGTGGTGGTGGTGGTACTGGTGGTGGTACTGGTGGTGGTACTGGTGGTGGTGGTGGTACTGGTGGTGGTGGTGGTACTGGTGGCACTGGTGGTGGTGGTACTGTTGGTGGTGGTACTGGAGGTGGTGGTACTGGTGGTACTGGTGGTGGTGGTACTGGCGGTGGTGGTGGTGGTACTGGTCTTGGTACTGGTGGTGGTGGTACTGGTACTGGTGGTGGTACTGGTACTGGTGGTGGTGGTACTGGTGGTTGTACTGGTGGTGGTACTGGTGGTACTGGTGGTGGTAGTACTGGTGGTGGTGGTACTGGTGGTGGTGGTACTGGTGTTGGTGGTGATACTGGTGGTGGTGGTTGTACTGGTGGTGGTACTGGTGGTGGTGGTACTGGTACTGGTGGTGGTACTGGTGGTGGTGGTACTGGAACTGGTGGTGGTGGTACTGGTGGTGGTACTGGTGGTAGTGGTGGTGGTGGTGGTGGTACTGCTGGTGGGACTGGTGGTGGTACTGGTGGTGGTGGTGGTACTGGTAGTGGTGATGGTGGTACTGGTAGTGGTGGTACTGGTAGTGGTGGTGGAAGTGGCAGTACTAGTACTGGTGGTACTGTTGGTGGTGGTACTGGTACGGGTACTGGTGATACTGGTACTGGTGGTAATGGTACTGGTGGTACTGGTACTGGTGTACTGGTGGTACTGGTACTGGTGGTGGTGGTATTGGTGGTGGTGGTATTGGTGGTGGTATTGGTGGTGGTACTGGTGGTATTGGTTGTGGTTCAGGTACTGGTGGTATTGGTGGTGGTACTGGTAATGTTGGTATTGGTGGCGGTACTGGTGGTATTGGTGGTGGTATTGGTGATACTGGTACTGGTGGTGGTCCTGGTACTGGTGGTGTTACTGGTACTGGTGGTATTGGTGGTGGTGGTATTGGTTGTGGTACTGGTGGTACTGGTACTGGTGGCACTGGCACTGGTGGTACTGGTACTGGTGGTGGTGGTACTGGTGGTAGTGGTTGTACTGGTGGTGGTACTGGTGGTGGTGGTACTGGTACTGGTGGTGGTGATGGTACTGGTGGTGGTGGTACTGGTGGTGGTGGTACTGGTGGTAGTGGTACTGGTGGTGGTGGTACTGGTGGTGGTACTGGTGGTGGTGGTAGTGGTGGTGGTGGTAGTGGTGGTGGTGGTACTGGTGGTACTGGTGGTGGTGATGGTACTGGTACTGGTGGTACTGGTGGTACTGGTGGAAGTACTGGTGGTGGTACTGGTGGTGGCGGTGATACTGGTGGTGGTGGTACTGGTGGTACTGGTGGTGGTACTGGTGGTGGTGGCACTGGTGGTGGTGGAGGTGGTACTGGTGGTGGTGGAAGTGGTACTGGTGGTGGTGGTACTGGTGGTGGTGGTGGTACTGGTGATGGTGGTGGCACTGGTGGTACTGGTGGTGGTGGTGGTGGTGGTACTGGTACTGGTGGTATTGGTACTGGTGGAAATACTTGTGGTGGTACTGGTGGTGGTGCTGATACTGGTGGTGGTGGTACTGGTGTTGGTACTGGTGGTGTTACTGGTGATGGTGGTGGTACTGGTGGTGGTGGTACTGGTGGTACTGGTGGTGGTAGTGGTACTGGTGGTGGTACTGGTGGTGGTGGTGGTGGTACTGTTGGTGGTAGTGGTGGTGGTGGTGGTGGTGGTGGTACTGGTGATGGTACTGGTGGTACTGGTGGTGGTACTGGTGGAGGTACTGGTGGTACTGGTGGTGGTGGTGGTACTGGTGGTGGTACTGGTAGGTGGTGGTGGTGGTACTGGTGGTGGTACTGGTGGTGGTGGTATTGGTGGTGGTGGTACTGGTGGTGGTGGTACTGGTGGTGGTACTGGTGGTGGTGGTGGTGGTGGTACTGGTCTTGGTACTGGTGGTGATGGTGGTACTGGTGGTGGTACTGGTACTGGTGGTGGTGGTACTGATGGTTGTACTGGTGGTGGTACTGGTTGTGGTAGTGCTGGTGGTGGTGGTACTGGTGGTGGTGGTACTGGTGTTGGTACTGGTGATGGTACTGGTGGTGGTACTGTTGGTGGTACTGGTGGTGGTGGTACTGGTACTGGTGGTGGTCCCGGTACTGGTGGTGGTGGTGGTGGTACTGGTGGTGGTACTGGTGGTGGTAGTGGTGGTGGTGGTACTGGTGGTGGTATTGGTGGTGGTGGTGGTACTAGTAGTGGTGGTAGTGGTACTGGTAGTGGTGGTGGTGGTACTGGTAGTGGTGGTACTGGTAGTGGTGTTGGTGGTACTAAGACTGGTGGTACTGGTGGTGGTGGTACTGGTATGGGTACTGGTGGTATTGGTACTGGTGGTACCGGCACTGGTGGTAATGGTATTGGTGTACTGGTGGTACTGGTACTGATGGTGGTGGTATTGGTGGTGGTATTGGTGGTATTGGTGGTGGTACTGGTACTGGTGGTATTGGTGGTGGTACTGGTACTGGTACTGGTGGTATTGCTTGTGGTACTGGTGGTATTGGTGGTGGTACTGGTGCTGGTGTTATTGGTGGTACTGGTACTGGTGGTGGTACTGGTGGTATTGGTGGTGGTGGTATTGGTGGTGGTACTGGTCATACTGGTACTGGTGGTACTGGTACTGTTGGTACTGGTACTGGTGGTACTGGTGGTAGTGGTAGTACTGGTGGTGGTGGTGGTACTGGTGGAGGTGGTGATACTGGTGGTGGTGGTACTGGTGCTGGTGGTGGTACTGGTGGTGGTAGTACTGGTGGTGGTGGTACTGGTGGTGGTGGTACAGGTACTGGTGGTACTGGTGGAAGTACTGGTGGTGGTACTGGTGGTGGTGGTACTGGTGGTACTGGTAGTGGTGGTGATACTGGTGGTGGTGGTACTGGTGGTACTGGTGGTGGTACTGGTGGTGGTGGTACTGGTGGTGGTGGTACTGGTTGTGGTACTGGTGGTGGTGGTGGTGTTGGTGGTACTGGTGGTACTGGTACTGGTGGTACTGGTGGAAGTATTGGTGGTGGTACTGGTGGTAGTGCTGATAATGTTGGTGGTGGTACTGGTGGTGTTACTGGTGGTACTGGTGGTGGTACTGGTGGTGGTGGTACTGGTGGTACTGGTACTGGTGGTGGTGGTGGTAGTACTGGTGGTGGTACTGGTGGTACTGGTGGTCCTGGTGGTACTGGTGGTGGTACTGGTGGTGGTACTGGTGGTGGCACTAGTGGTGGTGGTGGTGGTACTGGTGGTACTGGTGGTGGTACTGGTGGTTAGTGTTGGTGGTGATGGTACTGGTAGTGGTGGTGGTGGTGGTACTGGTGGTGGTGGTGGTACTGATGGTACTTGTGTTGGTACTTGTGGTGGTGGTACTGGTAATGGTGGCAGTGGTGGTACTGTTGGTGGTGGTACTGGTGGTGGTGGTACTGGTGGTGGAGGTGGTGGTACTGGTGGTGGTACTGGTGGTGGTGGTGGTGGTGGTACTGGTGGTACTGGTGGTGGTGGTACTGGTGGTGGTACTGGTACTGGTGGTAGTGGTTGTAGTGGTGGTACTGGTGGTGGTACTGGTGGTGGTACTGGTGGTGGTAGTGGTGGTGGTACTGGTGGTGGTACTGGTGGTACTGGTGGTACTGGTGGTGGTACTGGTGATAGTAGTGGGGGTGGTGGTGGTACTGGTGGTGGTACTGGTGGTGGTGGTACTGGTGGTAGTGGTACTGGTGGTGGTGGTACTGGTGGTACTGGTGGCACTGGTGTTACTGGTGGTGGTACTGGTGGTGGTACTAGTGGTGGTGGTGGTGGTACTGGCCTTGGTACTGGTGGTGGTGATGGTACTTGTACTGGTGGTGGTACTGGCACTGGTGGTGGTGGTACTGGTGGTTGTACTGGTGGTGGTACTGGTGGTGGTACTGGTGGTGGTAGTACTGGTGGTGATGGTATTGGTGGTGGTGGTACTGGTGTTGGTACTGGTGGTGGTACTGGTGGTGGTACTGGTGGGGGTGGAGGTACTGGTGGTGGTGGTGGTGGTGGTACTGGTGGTGGTACTGGTGGTACTGGTGGTGGTGGTACTAGTACTGGTGTTGATAATGGTGGTGGTGGTACTGGTGGTGGTGGTGGTGGTACAGGTGGTGGTACTGGTGGTACTGTTGGTGGTAGTGGTGGTACTGGTGGTGGGACTGGTGGTGGTACTGGTGGTGGGACTGGTGGTGGTACTGGTGGTGGTAATGGTGGTACAGGTGGTGGTACTGGTGGTACTGGTACTGGTGGTGGTGGTGGTGGTGGTACTGGTGGTGGTGGTACTGGTGGTGGTGGTGGTGGTGGTACTGGTGGTGGTGGTACTGGTGGTGGTGGTGGTACTGGTGGTGGGACTGGTGGTGGTACTGGTGGTGGTGGTTGTACTGGTGGTACGGGTACTGGTGATGGTGGTGGTGGTACTGGTGGTACTGGTGGCACTGGTGGTGGTGGTACTGGTGGTACTGGTTGTGGTACTGGTACTGGTGGTACTGGTGGTGGTGGTGGTGTTACTGGTAGTGGTGGTGGTAGTGGTGGTGGTGGTACTGGTGGTGGTGGTACTGGTGGTGGTGGTACTGGTGGTGGTAGTAGTACTGCTGGTGGTATTGGTGGTGTTGGTACTGGTGGTACTGGTGATGGTGGTACTGGTGGTGGTACTGGTGGTACGGGTACTGGTGGTACTGGTGGTGGTGGTGGTACTGGTGGTGGTGGTACTGGTGGTACTGGTACTGGTGGTACTGGTGGTGGTGGTACTGGTGGTGGTACTGGTGGTGGTACTGGTGGTGGTACTGGTGGTACTGGTGGTGGTACTGGTACTGGTGGTACTGGTGGTGGTGGTGGTGTTACTGGTAGTGGTGGTGGTAGTGGTGGTGGTGGTGGTACTGGTGGTGGTGGTACTGGTGGTGGTACTGGTGGTGGTGGTACTGGTGGCGGTGGTGGTGGTAATGATGGTGGTGGTGGTACTGGAAGTGGTGGTGGTGGTACTGGTAGTGATGGTAGTGGTGGTAGTGGTGGTGGTGGTACTGTTAGTGGTGGTACTGGTAGTGGTGGTAGTGTGGTGGTGGTACTGGTAGTAGTGGTGGTGGTGGTGGTACTGGTAGTGGTGGTGGTGGTGGTGATACTGGTAGTGGTGGTACTGGTAGTGTTGGTGGTGGTGGTGGTGGCAGTACTGGTAGTGGTGGTACTGGTAGTAGTGGTGGTACTGGTGGTGGTGGTACTGGTGGTGGTGGTACTGTTGGTAGTGGTGTTACTGGTGGTGGTGATACTTGTTGGGTTAGTGGTGGTACTGGTGGTGGTGGTATTGGTGGTAGTGGTAGGACTGGTGGTGGTGGTACTGGTGGTAGTGGTGGTATTGGTGGTGGTGGTACTGGTAGTGGTGGAGGTATTGGTGGTGGTGGTGTTGTTGTTGTTAATAATGCAGGCTTTTGAAAACAACCCGTCAGGTGACTTTAGTACAGATGACATGTAACACAGATGTGCTGTTGTCAGCTTCAGCCCATTAGCACAGGATTATGTGCTACCTGGAATTCACATAACTTAATTTGCTAATCATTTCTAATTCCATTTTACTGGAGGGGGGGGTTGAAATAGACATGAAATAATGCCGGGTTAAAGTGATTGAAAGCAGGCGCCAGTGTTACGGGGCGGCAGTGCTGCTTAAAATAACACAAGCATTTGCAATGCAATAGGTCTTGCATTTATGCGAGTTTAAGCTATTGGCATTGTAAATGACAATGCCTTTTATTTATGTTTTAAAAACGAAAACAAAAATAAAAGGCATTGTTATTTGCAGTGTCAGTAGCTCAAACTCGCATAAATGCGAGACCAATTGCATTGGAAATGCTTGTTAGTTTAGTGAGTAGAAATGCTCCCTTTTGGACAGTGCAGCAAATTAATTAACCCCTTGCGCGCTGCACGAATTCCCCCGCTGTGCGGGCGAATTAATGAGTGGGCGGGATTCGGACGGCCCCCGGCCGTCCTCCGCACATGCCCACCGTGACGACGGACGGCCAGGGGCCGTCCGACGCATGCAAGGGGTTAAATAAACAAGCGCGGCCGCTAAAGTGAAAGCGGACCGCGCTGTAAATAAAAAAAAAAGAATGCTTACCGACTTATGAAGGAGACCATGTAACACCACAAGTAAAAGAACCAGTCCTCATGGAAGGTAACAAATGGCGACAGGGCGGTAACAAGGAGGGACTAACAAGTCTCATTATCAATCGGAAGTCAGCATTTACCAAGGACAATGACACCAGCCAATCAAAAATATGGGCGGAGAGAAGGCGAGGCTTCCACAGCATACTCGACTACTGCATGCCTGGCAGAGCGAGCAATGCATGCGCACTGCCGCTAGGCTCGACCTAAAAACCTGGGGGTTAAACTGTGATCACTGCGCAGAAAGGCATTCTCCCGGAGATGAAAATACCGAGACAATTCACCTCGGTATTTAGTCAATAAATGTAATCATTGGGCCACATTATTTCCAGTCAGTAAGAGGAGTACACATATGCAAACTATCAGATATTAAATGAAAAATTGCCGAAAGGTTTGAAAGCTTACCGTGGGCCTTATTTCTGATTTTCTTGGCTTTGTGAAAAGCTATATTGATACTGGGGAAACAACTCTCCAAAATAAAAATGAGCAAAAATGTGTATTCTTTGAAAAATTACATTAATAAATCTGGAAATTTTAATAACTTGCATAAACAAAACGTAGACTGATCTGCGTGCCAAGCAGTCGTCCTGCATAATTTTTGTGAAGCTAGCCATTGTTATTTATATTTGTTAATTTGATGTCATAATCGAGGTGTACCCAGGAGTAAGTGCGAGCGTGGGCAAATGCCAGTGGCACTGGCACCAACTTCATGAGAACGTGAACAGCTTTTAATTTATTCTGGCAGCATTCAGTATTGGCTGAAATGCCAGAAGGTATGACTTCATCCAGCAAATTAATAAGTCAAATTATATTTTCATATCCGTACGGAAGACATATTGTTCCATACCTTAATGTGCTTTTTTCAGAGGAGTGGCCGTTTGACTTCATTATTACTATTGACTGAGCAGGAATTGCAGGAAGGGCAGCAGTGAAAAAAGTCAAAAGTCTCTTAATTGAAGAGTGGACACTGAGAAACTAAGATGGCCAGGATCCAGAAAGTGAAAAACGAGCTCATCTGTGCAGTCTGGCCAAAGATTATCACAGACTTTGAGTAGATAAAGTACCCGTTGTAGATAATTGGAAATAAGAAGTAACAAACACACAGTTGTGTTCAACAAAAGAAAAATTTGCCAGAGAAGTGGTCTTCATTATCCAACATCCATATTCACATGAGGTGACATCACTGCATTTCCCAGCATTCGCCTCTAGAGGAAGTGACATCACTCTTTTCCAACCAACAGAATCTTTAAAAGAAGACACCACACAAACTGTCTACATTCCCCAACTTCCATTTCTACAGGAAGTAACATCACTTATTTCCTTCTCCCTACTTTAACCCAAGCCTCAGAGTATCCTAGTGCCCAGACATCCATAGCAAAAGACAGAAACAGTTAAGGATGTCTCTTGTTTAGACCTGTTAGGTCAAGGAATGGCCTTGGCCCAGAACCCCTGAACCACTGCAACGAACAAAGTAAAAGCTCAGTATGTGCCTCACCTAGTACACCCCACTGCCAATCCCAACAATCACACCCACATTTACACCACACAAGCATTCCTATAGCACTGTTGTAGCACATAGTCCCAAACTCATATACATCCCACCAGCCAAAGCACAGTCTACATCACTCCATGCTCCAAACATTGAAGACGTTATTAACTATCACAACCTTGATGCAATTGATAGAGCAGAGATTTCATCTAACGATTTTAATAACAAAAGAAATGATTATGACAGCTTTTAGATAAATGATGACCAACGTGTGTTAAGCTTCATGTTTTTGAAAATGACATTAAAATATAATTTAGATACTGCATCGTAAAAGCAAGCAGATGGAAAGATAGGTTGAGGCATATTATGTGCTTAAAGTTCAATAGATGTGAGTATTAAACAAGTACTAATGGGTCTGATTCTCATGTTATGAATGTGACATTAATAAGACTGAAGAAAATAAATGTGTAGTAGATCGATTTTCATGTGAAAAGTATGAAATTATTATCTCATGTTATGACGTGTGCACCAAGAATGATTTTTAAAAAAGTAGGTGCTACACAAGTGTGCTTAAAGGTGCCTTCTTGAAACTTCTTGTAACATATGTTGCATACATGTAATTATTGAATAACACTCAAATGATAAGATTAATATGCATTTTCTTATATGTGTAATGTTGACACTTACACACAAAAAATGTATGAGTACCCTATACTTTCATGAATTAATTATGGGCAGATTGAAATGTTTATTAATGTGTTTTTTTAAGTTAATATGTTAGTTTCCCTATTAATGTGTAATTCACGATGTAACATAATCTTGTCGTATATTTGCCACATTTCATGTAGGTCTCATTTTTACTCTTCTTTTCCAAGTGAAGTCAAAGACTGAATATCCTGAAGCGCATGGGAATATTCACAGAACTAACAAGTTGTAATGAAATGATAACTGTTTCTTTTGACATCCTTTGGACTGAATAGTGTGATTGAAACAATTTTGCTACACCCAAGAACAGCTGCATGGGAAAAGTGCACTGGTGAACTTTAAGGTTTTCTTTCTAAATGTCCCATTGTTTGACGTATCCTATGCCTACATGACTTAAGGAAGCTATGTAATCAATTTAATTAATTCTTCTGGATTGTATCTTCTTTCCTGCTACATCACCCTCATCTCACTTTGGACAGACCAATGGAACTGAGTGGTCTGACATTTTTTGTTGATGCCAGAGGGTGTCACCCTGGAAACGTATGGAGTATAATTGCTCAAATATTGGAAAAGCGGGGGGACAGGGCTCGCTTGCAGCAGCGGAGGACAGAAGCTACTTGTGGCACGACTTTGCGATATGCTGCTGACCGGTGTGCTAACACAGATTGAACCTTTCGGCTGAAGGGTTCACATCATGCTGTTGTGACTTTTGTTGTTACAGTGAGAGATTGAGACTGGTTGCTGTCTTGAAGATCTGGAACTGGCTGCTTGGAACTTGGCTGAACTTTCCTGTAGGTCTGTATAAGGCTCACATGGTTTCCTATCGACGCATATGCTATATGAGTCCAAATCTGCCTCGGCTGAGGAAGATTTTCCCTGGTCATCCATCATATTCTCCCTGAATCTCAGAGGCTTAGTATATTTCATTAAATCAGTTTACAATTTAAATATTAGGGCTGTATGCTATCTTATTTTAATGCTAATGTTCTTTACCTAAAAATGAATAACTAAACTTTGAATTTTAACTGATTCTGCTGATTCTGTCTCATCATTCCTTGTGGGCAAATCATTTGGTTTTGAGACACGTATATTTATTTGGGAGTATTTTTGACTGTAAAGAAGTTAGATTTGAAGAAAACAATTATCATATTCCTGGTCCTCATTGGATAATTGTCCATCCTCCGAATATCAAGCCCCTTTCAGCACAGAACAAGATCCATCGGAGGACCTAGTGAGTTGTATTAACAGCGAGAGGTTAAGGATATACTTAGATGTAACAATGGTTCATGATAGTTGGGCCCAGGATATGCTACAGTACACTCTTTGCCACAGAAACATGGCTCACCCACACGTCCTCACACATCCTAAGCATCCTTCTTCTAACAGACTACATAAAAAGGGAGGAGGCCTTGCCATCCTTCATATGTTTTACTGTCCGGCACCAGAGGCAACCAAGCAACATCACAGAGCTCTTCACATGCCAGCTCCCTCTCTACCTGTCAAGCAATGTGGTCTTACCATAGTAGCCCACGACGTGGCCCGGCATAGAAGATATGGACCTACCTTAGAAGCTCTTGAGGGCCCATATCGATGATACGGATCAACTCCGTAAGCCCTACCTCTTATTGCAAGAGGAACTGCAAGGAAGACAGATGGGACTGAGGGAGGAGAGCCTGTCTTGGGGACAATGGTGTAGGCACGATTCCCACAAGTTTTCTGTTGTCGTACCTTTAGGTGACACAACTGAATACTCCTGATCTCTCTGTGTTGGATGTCACCCTGTGAGCCCCGTATATGTGGTAATGATGCGTCAAGGTAAGTACCTGCAATCAACTACAAGTTCTTCTGTTGTGGTGCCCCATGAGCTGACAAGGAATGGTGATACTTCTGACTGGTTTTTTTTTCGATGTCTGGTTTATATGTATGGTTTCACAACAGGTCTGCAGAAAGGAAACAGCGGTATGCCACAATCACAATAATCATACATATGGATTCTCAGTGTTTCAATACAATGTGTGTTGGTAGTATACACATAAATTATACACAAAGGTTCTTAATGGAAAGTGTACACATCAGTAATACACAAAGGTTCTTAATCACCTATTGTATCTGGTAAAATACCTTGCAGTGATTTCTTGTTCTGTTCCGCTTAATGAACATTATTCTCAGGTTTTCCTGCACAAAGCAAACTGTACAGCACATTAGTTCTCAAACAGGGGTTGTTGGACTTGGCCCTTTTTGGCTAAAGTTCCTTAAACTTTTTGCCTTCCTCCTAGACCTTTTTCTGACATTCTGTTGCCGACTTATATGCTTTGGGCACTTTGCCACTGCTGATCAGTGTCAAAGTGCAAGTGTTCCCTGTATGAAGTGTTATGGTAATTGGTTGTCCATAATTGGTATGTTTGTCTTACTAGTAAAGTCCCCAGTAAAGTGCACTATGTGTGCCAGGGCTGGTAATGCAAATGCTACTAGTGGGCCTGCAGCACTAATTGTGCCACCCACACAAGTAGCCCTAAAAAGAGATCTCAGGCCTGCCACTGCAGTGCCTGCGTGCAGTTGTTAACTGCCTTGTTGTCCTGATAAGTGCACCCACTTGCCAGGCCTTACCCTTCCCTTTTTATGCACATTAGACACCCCTATAGTAGGCCCAAGGTACCCCCCCCCCGGGCAGGGTGCAGTGTATGTGAAAGGTAGGATATGTACTGAGGTGTGTACCATGACCTGACAGTGAAATACTGCCAAATTCGTTTTTCACTGTTGCAAAGCCATCTTGCCCATAGGACAGAATGGGGAATGCTGTGTCCCATGTTTCCAGCATATCTTCCCATAGGCATAAGATGGAGAGATGGAGTTTAGTGTGCCTGAACTCAGAATTTAATAACACATCTTTTTGTGAAGATGGTTTTTAAATTGTGTGTTTAGAAACCACGCTTTTAGAAGTGGCTGGTTTTTTGTCCTGACCATCCTGTGTGCCTCTGCCTGGTTGTGTATTGACTGTCTGGGTTTGGATGTGACAGGGTCTGGGGAAGTGTCCTGACACCAGGGAGGAATAGGTGAGACAGCACAGGCTGGCCTGCATTTGGTGTGGTGGGAGGAGTAGCCCTTTGATGCGAAGAGGTCTGTGCTGCTGCCACAAAAGAATGGCTCCACCTCCTGCGGAGTGTCTGATGCCCAGACCCTCACTATCAAAGAAAGAAGGTGTGCACTGGCAGGAAGACACCCAGAACTGGTTTGGACCGATCTCAGAGCCCCCTGAACACAAAGACTTCAAAGGCATTTAGGGGTATAAATGTGAGAGCTGAAACCCCTGAACTCAAGACTGAACTCAAGCCTGAAAAAGGATTGAAACAACTTTGTGATCAAGAGGAACCTCTGCCAAAGAAGAAAAGCTGAAGAGACTGAAGAGAAGGACTGCCCTTGCTGTGTGTTCTGGGGCTGGCCTGCAGTTTGCTGATTTGGCTAAGGAGAGGACAAGGGACTTTGCTGTGTG
This sequence comes from Calotriton arnoldi, assembly GCA_963921515.1. Lineage (NCBI taxonomy): Eukaryota > Metazoa > Chordata > Amphibia > Caudata > Salamandridae > Calotriton > Calotriton arnoldi. The sequence goes on from CAWUFW010003159.1 coordinate 232,942, forward strand.
CTGTGTCCCCCTGCTTGAAAGGACTTTGCTGTGTGCTGTGTCCTGAGGTAACTTGTCTCCAAGGGCCCGAGAGGAGCTGGCTCCCTGTTGTGAAAACTCAGGAACATCAAAGTTTCCAAGTGTGTCTCAGCGACGCTGTGTGCGTGTGATTTTTGCAGCCTGAGACCTTCGTGAGAATTGCCCCGTGACCGCGTGCCCCGGAGCAGTCTTGCGCTCTGTTTCAATCGACAGGGTGACCAGAAGTGCTGTGATCGTTATCGCCATCGGCCCGGACCGTCGTCCCAAGGGGGAGCCGTGAGAAATCACCGCCGCCGGCCCGAGCCTGCCTTTGCCAAGGAGAGACCTGTGAACCTTCACCATTGTGGGTCCGAGGTCCTTTGCCCAAGATCAACGGAGTCGCGCCGGGAGCCGATCATCTGCGAGGCCGTCGCCTGGTAGCCCGACTCTCACTGTGAGGAGCAGCCGCCGCCAACCCGAAGCCGCACAGCGTGATGCCCAAGCCGCGAGGAGAGGAGAGAGAGACTGCACCCCCCCAGGTAACGGTCAGCGAGCGTGCGTGTGTCACCGCCTGGGGCGGAGTGCGTGCTACGAGAGACTGCTCTCGGCCTTTTGCATCTTTGCAGCACGAGCCTCCCCTCAAGTCAGTATCACGGCCCGTACTCGCCGAGGAGTGGCAGCACCGGGGTCGGCTTGTGGAGCTGCACTTTGTTTCCTTCATAACCGTATTGGGGGCATATTTTGGCAGTCGCTGACCGCGAGTCAGCCCAGAGTGGCATAGAGACCTCCACTAGCACCGCGATCTGTGCCAACTTGCTTTTACGATCCGCATTAGTACTTGCATTACGAACTGCATTATTACTTGCTTTTACGATCCGCATTAGTACTTGCATTACGAACTGCATTATTACTTGCTTTACGAACCGTATTAGTACTTGCATAAAGGACTGTCTGATTTTTACATTACGAACTGCATTACGAACTGCATAGCATTGCATTAGGACTGCATTAAATCATCGTGAACTGCTCATTAATACCGCAAGAACCTACAAGTGATTGTTGGCCTAATAACCGGCCCAGTGAAATATTACGAATACGCATATGCTGGATATTTTTATCGTTTGGTCTCATCGTATTACTTCCTGATAAAGATACCGCTATTTTCCTAAATCAGTGTGGTGTCCATTTGTGGTGTTATCACTGTGTTACTGGGAGTGTGGTTGAAAATACTTTACACATTGCCTTGGAGATAAGCCTGGCTGCTCGTGCCAAGCTACCGCAGGATGAGCAGGGGTTATCTAAGAGTGTGTCCCTCCTTTCCCTGACTAGAAGCAAGGGTCCCTCTTTGGACTAAGGTACCTACCTCAGCCAACTAGAGACCCCCAGATCTAACAGGGGTTATTTGCTTAGTTATAGCGTTAGTTGTAGTAGCAGTAACTGTGGTGTTAGCATTAGTCTCTGGTTGCACCACTAGGTGTGAAATCATGAAAAAGAACACAGTACTTGGTTTGACACCGTCTGGAGTCTTGATGCTTGCTTGCTTTAGCACTAATATTTGTGGAGCATGCCTGTGTTGCACGCAATAGCTGAATTCAGATTTGTGTCTCTTTCTTTTCCAGGTGTAATTACAGATCCTGCGGTATGAGAGGTGAGGTTCGGGCTCTGTGGTGTGAGAGGCGGCGATTGGATTACAGGTGAGTCATGTAGCAGTTTCTTTCTTTAGAAGAATCCAGCGTTGTGATCCTCCCATGATGGTGTTCTCAAGGCAAGCAAGCCTTGTTGCTTGGGTCTGGTTGAAATAGATCTCTACCCCTGTGACCGCACCCTAACTACACCCAATTCCAAGATCTCGCGAGATCTCAGTAAATCTAGTAAAACTGAGCGGCAAAGTAACCAAAAGAGCATCCAGTGCTTGGCGATCGCTATAAACAGGTAAACAAAGGTCAGAAAGCAAAAATACATAAAACTTAAAAGTGTTATTACAGATCTCTTGGGGGCATATATTATATACATTGCTTAACAGAACAGAGCATGCAGTACTCAGGGGCATGGAGTTACTGAGTCAACAGGCATTCAAGGGCACACAGTGCTCAGGGGCATATTATGGTACAAGGCTTGGGTAGTATAATACAGTGTTCGAGGGCCAACATACATCAGACAAACCCCCTTACAGAGTAGCATGCTACTGATCAGAGAATAAAACAAAGGAGGCATGGCACAGGACATGACACTCCCCAACTCAGTCTACTACCTTCCACCTCAATTACATACCTCCTGGATGCAGGAAGGACTTCATAAACACATTTTTGACCTCCTCATTATCTCTTACGTTCAACATGCCCATATACCATCCTCAGTAACGTCAATCAACAAGACAATCAAGCATAATAAAACACAAGACACCCTCCTCAACCCCATTGATATGATCATTGTGGTACTGCATGGCACTCAGTCAAAGCACTCCAAAGGACACACCCTGGATCTTGACTTCCAGATATTACCAACCATCCATTGCCTCACTTAAAATACCCCTAAACAGTACTAACCATCTTGTCATCTCCATCACCCTGCTCAAGGTCTGACCAACACAATGAGGTAAACCCAAAAGGGAACAACAAACCTTCTGATCCTCCCAAGACTTTTTTATATGTGACCTAAAGCTCCAATTCTCCTCTCTGCCCTCCACCTCCACATCTGATATCAGCACCTTTCTAAATGAATTCAACATTCTTCCAGTAACCACAAGGACATCGATTCACCAAAATGCCAGGGGTAGCGAAAGGACATCATATACCCTTTGACCTTAATAATGTCACAGGAAGTAACATCATATGACTATTGACCCTGCATCATCCCAAGATGTGATGTTACATAATCTTAGTCCTGATGACATCACAATAATTTACATTGCTGAAGTTACATAATTGCATAATTAATATTATATATTCTTCTATGGGAGGAGAAAGGGTGTCGGTTCCTCTTCCCTGAGAATTTTTTTTTAAAATGGGCTTGACTATCGCATTTAAATGCACAATTTTCCCATAAATTTGCAAAAAAGCCAAAGGCTCTAAAAAAGCACTCACTAAATATTCAAGTCCTTTCATGGTGTGCCAAGCTATTGAAATCTGACAGTCCGCATGAGTTCACCCAAACATGTTTTTGAAATGTTCTTTGGGTGCCCCCTTATGTCAAAAATCACCTTCATTGCTAGGTTCGCCATTTTGCCATGGTGGCACCTTTTGAGCAAACATTACATACAATATGCCAGTGGCAGAATTTTCCTAATACTGCTTCTCTTGCACTATTGAGGCCCCTAATGTCAAAGGTTATGTCTAATATGTCAAGGACCACATTTTGTCATGGATGGCCCCTTGACCTTGCCACAGTTGTCTTCCCATATGCCAAGAATGTCCTCCAATAGCCATCACAAGCAATTTGCCACAGGTGCCAACTATACCAAGAATTTCCTCCAGGATGCCAGCACTGGCATTTTTTTGTGGGTGCTCCATGCCAAAATGTACCTACATAGTGCCAGTAGTAGTATTTTGCCGAGGGTATCCCATATGCAAATATTGCCTCCAGTATCCCAGTGCCAACATTTTGTCAAGGGTGCTTCTAAAAGGCAAGAAGCATGCCAGGTGCAAACGCGGATCTGCAAGCATAACAACACATGCTCACTTACATTCACACTCATTCTATCATTAGCACTGACTTGCACTCATTCATTGTCACCTACTCTTGTGCACTCACTCTTACCCTGAATCACTCATTTGCACTCTCTCACTCACTCTTACTCTGACTCACTTATACTTACTCACTCATTTTGACACACACAAACACATCCACGATCCTATATACAAACATACATGCTCACACATATACATGCTCTCTCACCCAAACTCACACTCACCCACATGCATGCACACAACTTACATTAAAACCATTTTATTTTTCTTATCCAAGATGCCAGTGAAGGTCCAGATCTTGCTGCTACACTTTTTGTTACACAAACAGTGAATAAGAACTATTATTCACTTTTAATGTAATGAAAATTAGCAGAAAACAAGGTTAGAGTCAGACTCTGATAATGCGTGACACCCCTGTGTTCTTGGCACTGATTTTTCCATCTCTGAAGCCAGGGGTCGCAAAGTCAGTGCCAGGGGTAGCAAGGGGCAAGATAGGGGTTGCAATCGCAGCCCCTGGCGACCCCTAAATGACATCCATGAGTAACCATCTTAATGTGAACACTTAAGCTTCAAATAAAACATGGATGTACAAGTCGAAACCTCCAGCACCCTGTTACTAACATAACATGTATTTGTAAAGCACACATTCACCCAGAAAGGCACCTAACTTCTACATAAAAGATGTTTATTGTTACTCAATGATATGCATTTTATCAACCTGAGAAGGATAAAAGGCTGAAAGGACCACCCAAGATTTGGACCTGTGACTATGAGGTCAAACACACATTCTTGCAATGGAAACATTCTCCACTAACCCGCCTGATTGGATATTTCAAAAGTCTTGCTGACAACAAATTCTACATCTGCAGACAGGAACAAAAATGGAAGAGAAACAGTACACCAACGACGTCATGCTACTGAAGCCTGACCGCATTTACACACAGACAACTCATCCAATCAACTGAAGCCAGTTACTATACCAACACCATCAATGAAACTGCCAAAAAAGGAGAACAATCTTTGAAACAATTAAGGACTGTAAAATCCCCCTACCTGATGCTCCTACTAGATATTCAATGGCAAATGCAATGGCAACGACCACTTCTTCAAGGAAAAAATGCATGAGAACTGACAGCACATCAACAACACCAAACCTGCTTCTCCTCTGACACCAACTCCTCCCTGTTGTATCCGACAATGGTCATCCTTCAAACAACTTTCTCTCAACCATCTCGCAACATACTTAACCCCTTCAAAGATGCCACCTTTAAAGATGAAGTCTTATCCTAACCCTTCATTGAAGCCCTCGCTAGAGAAGATCTCTCACCCCTACTCACCTTTGTCAGCATCTTTCTCACTCAAAGCATGTTCCTTGAAGCTCTCAAGATGGGCCAGATCCTTCCATTCCTGAAAAAACCCACATTCGACTCTGATGGCCTTTCTAAATACCGGCTCATCGCTCATCTACCCTTCGTCGTCAACATCATCGAAAAATAAGTCTATGCACTACTTAAAGATCCATCAACATCAAACATCTTATGCACCACTATCATTCCAGCTCCAGATCATGATGTAGCATGGAGAAAGCTATCTTACATAGATGATGCCGTGCTGACCAGATGACCCCTGTCTACTGATATTATTGAATACCTTTGGCATTGTTGACCACTCCACCCACATCCACATCCTGAAATTTCAAATGGGATGCATGGGTTTACTGGTTTAATTCCTGACAACCCAAAAGACAGTGGTCCATTCACATGGGCACCTCCAGAAGACCCAAAGGACTTTCAGCGTTCGCCATTATTCCCAGCCATCTTCAACCTCGACATGGAGCCCTTCAGGGCACTACTCACAGAGAACATTAAATTTCACCAATACGCTGCCAATACACAACTAGAGTTTAAAGGTTCCTTTGCTACAGCCATTCAAAACCTCAAACACTGCGTGCACCTCATTCAGACTTGGATTTCCAGCACCCACCTGAATCTAACACTGCCCAGGACAGAATGATTGCTGCTTGCCAAGAACAATACACAACAAATAGTCCAAACCTAGCCCAACAATAAGATCATGGACCAATTGTAATCCCAAATTTCACCCAATGCCACGTCTCTCAGATTCACTCTGGACAACGATCTCACATTCAAGAAAATATTTTTGGGATAACTAAGACGGCCTGGCACCAGCTCTCTCTTTTAAAATGAAACCATTTCTCCCAGAAAGCAACTTTAGAACTTTAGAACCTTATATTCTTGCATCTGGATGGCAGCACTGCCCTGCTCAACAACATTCTGTGGTGCACACTAGACAAGGGCATCCTACATGCAAGAGCAACCCTCACCAAGAGCATAAAGGAATATGACCACATTCCCCCCACCCTGATGGAACTCCACTGACAGCCCTTGCCAGCATGGTCTATCTTCAAAACCAGCTGCATCAAGTACATAGCATCACTAACAGCCCTTCTGCCTATCTGGTTCCGAAGCTCACTATCTTCTGTGGCTTTTGTCATAGCAGCACCCACGACATCAACAGACTGTAGACGAAGAAGTGTTAAAAAGAAAAAACAGGCAACAAGCTTTCTCCATCTATGTACTTAGAGCTGAAGACATGCCTCTTTAACCCCTTCGATGCTCATGACGAGCTGGACTCGTCATGGCACACAGTGCTCGTGTGCTCATGACGAGTCCAGCTCGTCATGAAACATCGCCTGGGAAATCCCTATGGTGCGGGCACCAGAGGGATTCCCTTAATGCCACTAGAGCCTCGGGAGCTGGGGAAGAGCTTCCCAGCTCCCGAGGCCCCCTGGTTTCCCTGAAATGACGATCGGCGCGCACGTCGCGCTGATGTCATTTCAGTGAAACTGAAACTGAAATGAGCAAAGATGCTCATTTCAGTTTCCTTCTACGTGCTCAGGGGGCTATCTCAGCCCCTGAGCACGTAGAAAGACGGGAGAGGTATCGTTGGAAAGGGGAGAATCTCCCTTTCCAATGGTACCTTCCTCAGTGGATCCCTGCTTGGGGATCGCCACAGGAGGGCGATCCCCAAGCAGGGATCCACCCACTAGACACCAGGGAGGGGGAGCGGCCCCTTGGGCAAGGGCCTTTGCTCCCCCAATTTAATTTTGCAAATGTAGTCTTTTTGCCCCCCTGGGGGACAGATGGGGGCAGTAGCCCCTAATCTGCCCCTCGGGGGCAAAAGCCCACTAGACACCAGGGATTTTTTTAGGAAGTAAAAATAAGGGTGGGGGCTGCCCAAAGCGGGCATGCCCATGCCCCCACCCCCGCAATCATTACAGTCTTTATGCCCCCCTGGGGGCAGATGGGGCATTGGCCCTAATCTGCCCCTTCGGGGGCAGAAAGCCCACTAAACACCAGGGATTTGTTTTTTGAAGTTTTTTTAGGGTGGGGCTTGCCCGAAACGGGCACGCCAATGCCCCCACCCACCCGCCACCAATACAGCCTTTCTGCCCCCGGGGGCAGAAAGCCCACTAAACGTCAGGGATTTTTTATTGCACCATTTGTTTTAGGGTGGGGCTGCCCGAAACGGGTACGCCAATGCCCCCACCCCCCGCCACCATTATAGCCTTTCTGCCCCCCCTGGGGGCTGATGGGGCAGTAGCTCCCAATCTGCCCCTCGGGGGCAGAAAGCCCACTAAACGCCAGGGATTTTTTATTGCACCATTTCTTTAGGGTGGGGGCTGCCCGAAACGGGCACACCAATGCCCCCACGCCCCATTACAGCCTTTCTGCCCCCCCTGGGGGAAGATGGGGGCAGCAGCCCCAATCTGCCCCCCGGGGGCAGAAAGCACACGTGACGCCAGGGATTTTTTTTCGCACCATTTTCTTAGGGTGGGGGCTTGCCCGAAACGGGCACGCCAATGCCCCCACCCCCCGCCACCATTACAGCCTTTCTGCCCCCCCTGGGGGGCAGATGGGGCAGTAGCCCCCAATCTGCCCCCCCGGGGGGGCAGAAATCCCACTAAATGCCAGGGATTTTATTTTGCACAATCTGTTTTAGGGTGGGGGCTGCCCAAAATGGGCATGCCAATGCCCCCCCCCCCCACCACCACCATTACAGCCTTTCTGCCCCCCCTGGGGGGCAGATGGGGACAGTAGCCCCCAATCTGCTCCCGGGGGAGGGCAGAAAGCCCACTTGACGCCAGGGATTTTTTTTGAGCATTTGTTTTTAGGGTGGGGGCTGCCCGAAATGGGCACCCTAATGCCCCCACCCCCCGCCACCATTACAGCCTTTCTGCCCCCCCTGAGGGCAGATGGGGGCAGTAGCCCCTAATCTGCCCCCCCAGAGGGGCAGAAAGCCCACTATCCACCAGGGATTTTTTTTGCGCAATTGTTTTTAGGGTGTGGGCTGCCCAAAACGGGCACGCCAATGCCCCCACCCCCCCACAAAAATGACAGTCTTTCTGCCCCCCGGGAGGCAGATGGAGCTGTAGCCCCCAATCTGGCAACCCCGGGGGGCGCAGAAAGCACACTAGAAACCATGGATTTTTTTCTTTTATTAGTGTAGGGGTAGGGGTAGGGCCTGCCCAAAATGGGCATGACAATACCCCCACCCCACCCCCAGAGAAATTCCAGTCTTCCTGCCCCCCGGGAGGGAAGATGGTGGCAGTGGCCCCTGATCTGCCCCCTGGGGGGGGCAGAAAGCCCACTAGGCGCCAGCGAGTACGCAGGCTTTTTTTATGCGTGGGGGTGGGGGCTGCCCAAAATGGTCATACCAATGTCCCCACCCCCACAAAAAATAGCCACAGTCTTTCTGCCCCCTTTGGGGGCATATCGGGACAAACCCCTCCCCGATTCCCCCCAGGGTGGCAAAAGCCCACTAGGCTCCGACTTTTTTAGCAATGTGCCTACCTGTGGATTTTGGGCCCTAGCGCAGGTGGCACGTAGGGAAACCTAGCAAATCTGTACATTTTTGAAAACTAGATACCCAGGGGAATCCAGGATGGGGTGACTTGACTGGCTCTCACCAGGTTCTGCTACCCAGAATCCCTTACAAACCTAAACATTCGTCCAAAAAAACACATTTTCCTCACATTCCTGTGGTGGAAAGTTCTGGAATCTGCGTGGGTCCACAAAATTCCACCCACCCCGCGTTCCCCAAAGTCTTCAAGAAAAATGGTACCTCACTTGCATGGGTAGACCTAGTGCCCGCGACAGGCAAGGGCCCAAAACCTATTTAGGAGACATCAAAATTACCTATCACAAAACAACCTGGTTTTGCAAGGGGGGTCCCATGACGTTTTGGCCTGGGGCTCGGCGGCCACCTAAGGAAACCTACCAAACCCACACATTTCTGAAAAGTAGACACCCGGGGATTCCAGGGAGGTATGGCTTGCGTGGATCCCCAACGTTTCTTACCCAGAATCCCCTGTAAACCTGATATTTTGCAGAAAAAATCACTTTTTCACACATTTTTGTGTGGTTAAGTTGTGGCATCACAGGGCTGACACAAATTTCCTACCACCAGCGTTCTCCAGGTCTCCCGATAAAAATGGTGCCTCACTCGGGTGGGAGGCCCAAGTAACCGCGACAGGCAAGGGCTCACAACGTATTGAGGCGACCTCAAATTGCCTATCACAAAACGACCTGGTTTTGCAAGGGGGGTCCCATGACGTTTTGGCCTGGGGCTCGGCGGCCACCTAGGGAAACCTACAAACCCACACATTTCTGAAAAGTAGACACCGGGGATTCCAGGGAGGTATGGCTTGCGTGAATCCCCAACGTTTCTTACCCAGAATCCCCTGCAAACCTCGATATTTAGCAGAAAAATCACTTCTTCACACATTTTGTGTGGTTGTTGTGGCATCACAGGGCTGACACAAACTTCTACACTCAGCGTTCCCCAGGTCTCCCGATAAAATGGTGCCTCACTCGTGTGGGAGGTCCAAGTACCGCGACAGGCAAGGGCCACAACGTATTGAGGCAACTCTCAAAATTGCCTATCACAAAACGATCTGGTTTTCCAAGGGGATCCCATGACGTTTTGCCTGGCGCTCGGCGGCCACCTAGGAAACCTACCAATCCACACATTTCTGAAAAGTAGACACCCGGGATTCTGGGAGTATGGCTTCGTGGATCCCCAACGTTTTCTTACCCAGAATCCCTGTAAACCTGATATTTGCAGAAAAATCACTTTTTCACACATTTTGTGTGGTAAGTTGCATCACAGGGCTGACACAATTCCTACCACCCAGCGTTCCCAGGTCTCCCGATAAAATGGTGCCTCACTCGGGTGGGAGGCCCAGTACTCGCGACAGGCAAGGGCCCACAACGTATTGAGGCGACCTCAAAATCGCCTATCACAAAACGATCTGGTTTTCCAAGGGGTACCTTGACGTTTTGTCTGGGGCTCGGCGGCCACCTAGGAAACCTACCAAACCCACACATTTCTGAAAAGTAGACACCCGGGATTCCAGGGAGGTATGGCTTGCGTGGATCCCCAACGTTTCACTCCAGAATCCCCTGCAAACCTGATATTTTGCTGAAAAAATCACTTTTTTCACACATTTTTGTGTGGTAAGTTGTGGCATCACAGGGCTGACACAAATTTCCTACCACCAGCGTTCCTCCAGGTCTCCCGATAAAATGGTGCCTCACTCGGGTGGAGGCCCAAGCTCGCGACAGGCAAGGGCCCACAACGTATTGAGGCGACCTCATAATTGCCTATCACAAAACGATCTGGTTTTCCAAGGGGGTCCCTTGACGTTTTGCCTGGGGCTCGGCGGCCACCTAGGAAACCTACCAAACCCACACATTTCTGAAAAGTAGACACCGGGGATTCCAGGAGGTAGGCTTACGTGGATCCCCAACGTTTTCTTACCCAGAATCCCTGCAAACCTGATATTTTGCTGAAAAAATCACTTTTTCACACATTTTTGTGTGGTAAGTTGTGGCATCACCGGGCTGACACAAATTTCCTACCACCAGCGTTCTCCAGGTCTCCCGATAAAAATGGTGCCTCACTCGGGTGGGAGGTCCAAGTACCCGCAACAGGCAAGGGCCCACAACGTATTGAGGCGACATCAAAATTGCCTATCACAAAATGTTGTGGGCCCTTGCCTGTCGCGGGTACTTGGGCCTCCCACCCGAGTGAGGCTCCATTTTTATCGGGAGACCTGGGGGAACGCTGGGTGGTAGGAAATTTGTGTCAGCCCGGTGATGCCACAACTTTACCACACAAAAATGTGTGAAAAAAGTGATTTTTTTCAGCAAAATAACAGGTTTGCAGGGGATTCTGGGTAAGAAAACATTGGGGAATCCACGCAAGCCATACCTCCCTGGAATCCCCCGGGTGTCTACTTTTCAGAAATGTGTGGGTTTGGTAGGTTTCCATAGGTGGCCACCGAGCCCCGGGCCAAAACGTAATGGGACCCCCCTAGCAAAACCAGGTCGTTTTGTGATGGGCCATTTTGAAGTCGCCTCAATACGTTGTGGGCCCTTGCCTGTCGCGGGTACTTGGGCCTCCCACCCGAGTGAGGCACCATTTTTATCGAGAGACCTGGGGGAACGCTGGGTGGTAGGAAATTTGTGTCATCCCCGTGATGCCACGACTTTACCACACAAAAATGTGTGAAAAAGTGATTTTTTTCAGCAAAATAACAGGTTTGCAGGGGATTCTGGGTAAGAAAACGTTGGAGGATCCACGCAAGCCATACCTCCCTGGAATCCCCCGGGTGTCTACTTTTCAGAAATGTGTGGGTTTGGTAGGTTTCCCTAGGTGGCCGCCGAGCCCCGGGCCAAAACGTCATGGGACCCCCCTACCAAAACCAGGTCATTTTGTGATGGGCCATTTTGAGGTCGCCTCAATACGTTGTGGGCCCTTGCCTGTCGCGGGTACTTGGGCCTCCCACCCGAGTGAGGCACCATCTTTATCGGGAGACCTGGGGGAACGCTGGGTGGTAGGAAATTTGTGTCAGCCCCATGATGCCACGACTTTACCACACAAAAATGTGTGAAAAAAGTGATTTTTTTCTGCAAAATAACAGGTTTGCAGGGGATTCTGGGTAAGAAAACGTTGGAGGATCCACGCAAGCCATACCTCCCTGGAATCCCCCGGGTGTCTACTTTTCAGAAATGTGTGGGTTTGGTAGGTTTCCTAGGTGGCCGCCGAGCCCCGGGCCAAACCGTCATGGGACCCCCTTGCAAAACCAGGTCGTTTTGTGATGGGCCATTTTGAGGTCGCCTCAATACGTTGTGGGCCCTTGCCTGTCGCGGGTACTTGGGCCTCCCACCCGAGTGAGGCACCATTTTTATCGGGAGACCTGGGGTAACGCTGGGTGGTAGGAAATTTGTGTCAGCCCCGTGATGCCACGACTTTACCACACAAAATGTGTGAAAAAAGTGATTTTTTCAGCAAAATAACAGGTTTGCAGGGGATTTTGGGTAAGAAAACGTTGGAGGATCCACGCAAGCCATACCTCCCTGAAATCCCCCGGGTGTCTACTTTTCAGAAATGTGTGGGTTTGGTAGGTTTCCCTAGGTGGCCGCCGAGCCCCGGGCCAAAACGTCATGGGACCCCACTTGCAAAACCAGGTCGTTTTGTGATGGGCCATTTTGAGGTCGCCTCAATACGTTGTGGGCCCTTGCCTGTCGCGGGTACTTGGGCCTCCCACCCGAGTGAGGCACCATTTTTATCGGGAGACCTGGGGGAACGCTGGGTGGTAGGAAATTTGTGTCAGCCCCGTGATGCCACGACTTTACCACACAAAAATGTGTGAAAAAGGGATTTTTCAGCAAAATGTCAGGTTTGCAGTGGATTCTGGGTAAGAAAACGTTGGGGGATCCACACAAGCCATACCTCCCTGGAATCCCCCGGGTGTCTACTTTTCAGAAAAGTGTGGGTTTGGTAGGTTTCCCTAGGTGCCGGCAGAGCTAGGGTTCAAAAACTACAGCTAGGCACTCTGCAAAAAAAGGGTCATTTTTCACTGTGAAAATGTGGTGCGTCCATGTTGTGTTTTGCGCTGCTTCCTGTCGCGGGCACTAGGCCTACCCACACAAGTGAGGTACCATTGATTTCGGAAGACCTTGGGGAACGCGGGGTGGGTGTAATTTTGTGGATCCACGCAGATTCCAGAACTTTCCACCACAGAAAAGTGAGGAAAATGTGTTTTTTTGCCAATTTTTTAGGTTTGCAAGGGATTCTGGGTAACAGAACCTAGTGAGAACCAGTCAAGTCACCCCATCCTGGATTCCCTGGGTGTCTACTTTTCAAAAATGTATAGGTTTGCTAGGTTTCCCTGAGTGCCGGCAGAGCTAGGGTTCAAAAACTACAGCTAGGCACTTTGCAAAAAAAGGGTCATTTTTCACTGTGAAAATGTGGTGCGTCCACGTTGCGTTTTGCGCTGCTTCCTGTCGCGGGCACTAGGCCTACCCACACAAGTGAGGTACCATTTTTTTTGGAAGACCTTGGGGAACGCGGGGTGTGTGGAATTTTGTGGATCCACGCAGATTCCCGAACTTTCCACCACAGAAAAGTGAGGAAAATGTGTTTTTTGTTTGCCAATTTTTTAGGTTTGCAAGGGATTCTGGGTAACAGAACCTGGTGAGAGCCAGTCAAGTCACCCCATCCTGGATTCCCCTGGGTGTCTACTTTTAAAAAATGTATAGGTTTGCTAGGTTTCCCTAAGTGCTGGCAGAGCTAGGGTTCAAAACTACAGCTAGGCACTTTGCAAAAAAGGGTCATTTTTCACTGTGAAAATGTGGTGCGTCCACGTTGCGTTTTGCGCTGCTTCCTGTCGCGGGCACTAGGCCTACCCACACAAGTGAGGCACCATTTTTTTCAGAAGACCTTGGGGAACGCGGGTGGGTGGAATTTTGTGGATCCACGCAGATTCCAGAACTTTCCACCACAGAAAAGTGAGGAAAATGTTTTTTTTTTGCCAATTTGTTAGGTTTGCAAGGGATTCTGGGTAACAGAACCTAGTGAGAGCCAGTCAAGTCACCCCATCCTGGATTCCCTGGGTGTCTACTTTTCAAAAATGTATAGGTTTGCTAGGTTTCCTAAGTGCCGGCAGAGCTAGGGTTCAAAACTACAGCAAGGCACTTTGCAAAAATAGGGTCATTTTTCACTGTGAATATGTGGTGCGTCCACGTTGCGTTTTGCGCTGCTTCCTGTCGCGGGCACTAGGCCTACCCACACAAGTGAGGTAGCATTTTTTTCGGAAGACCTTGTGGAACGCGGGGTGGGTGGAATTGTGTGGATCCACGCAGATTCCTGAACTTTCCACCACAGAAAAGTGAGGAAAATGTGGTTTTTTTGCCAATTTTTGAGGTTTGCAAGGGATTCTGGGTAACAGAACCTGGTGAGAGCCAGTCAAGTCACCCCATCCTGGATTCCCCTGGGTATCTACTTTTCAAAAATGTATAGGTTTGCTAGGTTTCCCTAAGTGCCGGCAGAGCTAGGGTTCAAAAACTACAGCTAGGCACTTTGCAAAAAAAGGGTCATTTTTCACTGTGAAAATGTGGTGCATCCACGTTGCGTTTTGCGCTGCTTCCTGTCGCGGGCACTAGGCCTACCCACACAAGTGAGGTACCATTGTTTTTGGAAGACCTTGGTGAACGTGGGCGGGTGGAATTTTGTGCATCCACGCAGATTCCAGAACTTTCCACCACAGAAAAGTGAGGAAAATGTGTTTTTTTTGCCAATTTTTTAGGTTTGCAAGGAATTCTGGGTAACAGAACCTGGTGAGAGCCAGTCAAGTCACCCCATCCTGAATTCCCCTGGGTGTCTAGTTTTCAAAAATGTATAGGTTTGCTAGGTTTCCCTAAGTGCCCGCAGAGCTAGGGTTCAAAAACTACAGCTAGGCACTTTGCAAAAAAAGGGTAATTTTTCATTGTGAAAATGTGATACGTCCACGTTGTATTTTGAGCCATTTCCTGTTGTGGGCACAAGGCCTACCCACACAAGTGAGGTACCATTTTTATCGGGAGACTTAGGGTAACACAGAATTGTAGAGCAACTGTTATTACCTATTGACTTTCGATGCATTTCTGCCTTCCAAATGAAAGACAATGTGTAAAAAATAAGTCATTTTGAAAAATGACCTATAATTCTCATGCTAGTATGGGTACTCCCAATTTCGGAAATGTGCAAATATCTACTGTTTCTAAAATCTACATTTTGTTTCCATTTCAGAAATACATAGGTGTCTTTCATAACAATTTTTCCATGTATACATTTTCCCAAAATAATTGCTATATACCCGGTACATAATAAAAAACCATTGCAAGTCGCTGCTCAGTTATTGGCTCTGGGTTCGTCGGGTTCTTGGTGAACCTACAAGTCCTATATATCCCCACAACCAGTAAGGTCCCGCGGATGTAACTGTATATTGCTTTCAAAGAGCTGTCATAATTAGAAGAAGTTACAGGTGAAAACGTTGACACAAAAGGCTGTTTTTTCCAACTAATTTTTAATTTTTCCTATATCTAACTGTTAGTTTCTATAAAGAAACCTTGAAGAATCTACACAAATGACCCCTTGCTGAATTCAGAATTTTGTCTACTTTACTAAAATGTATAGCTTTCCAGGATCCATTATTGCTTTTATACCCATTTCTACCATTAACTGGAAGGAGGTTGAAAGCACAAAAAATAGCAAAAATAGGCTATGTCCCAGAAAAATGCCAAAACTGTGTAAATTTTTTGGGTTTTCTGACAAAAGTCTGGCATTCCCTAAAAGCTGGGAAAATGGTGATTTCAGCCCCACAAACCCTTTTTTGATATCATTTGCAGGGAAAAACCCAGATGCTTTCATTTGCAGCACTTTTTTCCCATTTTTCCCCAAAAACCCAAAATGTTGCTGTATTTTGACTAATTTCTGGGTCCCCTCCAGGGGAATCCACAAACCCTGGGTACCTTTAGAATCCCCAGGATGTTGGAAGAAAAGGACGCAAATTTGGCGCGGATACCTTATGTGGTCAAAAAGTTACAGGGGCCTAAGCGCGAACTACCCCAAATAGCCAAAAAAAGGCTTAGCACAGGGGGGGAAAAGGCCTAGCAGCGAAGGGGTTAAAGAACACTACACCATAATAGAGTAACAGTCCAGTTACACTCAGTAACCAACTATCCCTCCAATCAAAAGTTGACTGTGTCTTTGCCTTGGGCATCTTACTGCACTCTGCTACGTTTCGTCTTGGTTCGCACAGGATAAATACCACATACATGCATAGATACATTACCATACCAATTCACAGATATAATCAACAAACTTGAAAGTTTAAAAGTGCAGCTTTGACAGACTAGGTGTGTCCTAGGCGAGAGCAAAATTTGTGAACTTGCTTTCTGCAAAGGATTTATTAAGAAAGTACACATAATATGGAAAATATATTTTCCTTTTGTATCCAAATTAACAATTCCCCCGTGGGTATAGATTGCAGAAAAATGCAAAATAAGTAACATAAAGATTTCTAGTTCTAAAAGAATATGTCTTGTTCAAAGACAAAAGGTCTCCCAGCAAAGCAATTTTTATACAAACGAATCTCCTAGAAGTAGTAACTATGCACAATGTTGCATTTTACAAATGCTGTAAGCTTTACATATTTTAAGTAATGCAAAATTCACAATCTATGCAAAATTATACCGCATAACAGACATTTAGCAAAGGCCTATGCAGGACCAACATAAAGAGCATGAGTTTTGCATTTTAGTTACTGAAATGTTGGGTCCATAAATGATCCTTCACAAATGTAGATGTAGTTAAGATATATATATATCTAATCTGAATTTTTAATACAGCAGGAGTTGCGAAAACACTGAGCAAAGACTTAGACAAAATTGTACTCTAAAGTGATCAGAGGCTGAATGTGATGGCATGCACCAAGAAAAGCTTCAGCGTATCATATATTTCTAGATCACTGATGAATTTGTAGATGTTGTGAGTAGAGGGATACAATATCTGGATTTGGAGATATACAGAAGTTCTAAGGCAAAAGCCAAGAGGACTGTTACCTTATTCTGAAGGGTGAACAAAAGTCTACAAGTAGTCTAAGGCACAGATGTCAACTTGGTTCCTTGGTGATCTGAGATAACTTCATTAATTCATCTTTTACAAGGGCATATACTTAGCAAAAGGATGAAATTATCCTCATGGATAAAAGTCTGGAGGTGTTATGTAAAAAAGCTTTTTAATCGGAGCATCCACGCTCTGCAGCTGACTTCAAACAGTGGAGAAAGAAAACTGTTTTAGACTTAGAACTAATGTTGAACAAAAACCCAATGTAAACCAATAAAAAGAGATAGAACTTAAGATCAGGAAGATTCCAATCATAGAAAGTGAACATCAGAAATACACATGTTGTTACACAACGTTATTACATCTCCTACCTTGGAAAAAGGATTGGAAAAAAAATGGATTGATGACGTACATAGAATAGCTTTAATCAAACCCAAAGCTGAACAGGTAATACTAGCAGCAATAAAAGGTCTTGCAGGAAGTAAGGTTCCTGAGCCTGACTGTTTAAGATTGAACTGTTATTTTTATTTTATTTCCATGTTGCTGCCAGCCAATCAGAGCACTCACTCTGAAAAAGCTCCCTCAGCCAATCACTAGACTTACATTTTTTTATTTCAGCCCAACAGTCCAGATATACAAAGTTTTTAAACATTAAATTCTCAAACACTACTGAACGGATTTACACCAAATCACAAAAAGCACACTTTCTGGACCAATATAACCTAATGCCGATCCCTTAGAGTTGAAAAATGTCCGACCTATTTCCCTTCTCCTCGCCCCTGCTAAAATCCTGGAGAGAATCATCAACATGGAACTGATGAAATACGCTGAATCCCAGGACATCTTAGATCTCTCTCAGAATGGGTTCCACACTGGTCATAGCACCAAGTCTGCCCTTATTGCGGCCGCTGATTGTAGTTGCACGCAGGTTGATCAGGGTGGATCGGCGGTGTTGATTATGCTCGACCTATCGGCAGCATTCAACACCGTCTCCCTGGTGCGCATGGTTCAGCGTCTGCGGGAAGTGGGAGTCACGGGAAAAGCCCTGCTGCTTCTCCACTCTTTTTTGTCAGGTAGAACTCACATCATTAGCTGCGGAGGTTTTAGATCAAATGCCTTTGGCCTTCCCTGTGGGGTCCCCCAGGGATCATCATTGAACCCCACTCTTTTTAACCTCTATATGACCCCTTTGGCTGAGCTGGTGTGATCTTTCGGATTTCAGGTGCTCTCCTACGCGGATGACACGCAAATCATTGTTTCCATCTCGAATGATTTGCAACCTGTCACAGAGAAGTTCAATCAGTGTATGTCCAGCATTATCTGCTGGATGAAGGGCAACTCACTAAAGATCAATGCAGACAAGACCGAGGTGCTGTTATTTGGCGCACAGAATTCCATCTGGTCAAATGCCTAGTGGCCTGTAGATTGTGGTCCCCTTCCTGTCCCGGTTATGACAGGGAAATATTTGGGGGTCACTTTTGACGTGGGTCTGACCTTCGATGCTTGGGTTAGCCGTACAGTTAGCAATTGTTTCCATATTTTAAGAACTCTTAGAAAGGTGCTGCCGTATATTCCGTCCAAAATGCATCGGTCTACCATCATTGCACTAGTCACCTCTCGGCTGGACTACTGCAACGCTCTGGACCTTAACATCAATGTGGTATCCCTGAACAAGCTCAAGGTGGTACAGAATGCAGGGGCAAGGCTGATCCTTAATATTCCGAAGCATCAGTCAGTCAGGGAGGGGATTTGTGCCTTGCACTGGCTCCCCACCAGGAAGTGCATTTCCTTCAAGGTCCTGAGTATGGTATATAAGGTCATGCACAGTATAGGTTCCCCATTTCTGAAAACCCTGTTCCAATGGTACACCCAGGGAGGACCTTGCGATCTTCCACACAGAAAAAACTGGTGTCTCCCAGATTTCACAGGTCCAGATGGGGCGGCCGCTCCTTTTCTGCAGCAGCCACCAAGCTTTGGAATTCCTTGCCCACCTTCATTTCCAATGCGGACTCTTTTCCGGTTTTCAAAAAACTTTTGAAAACATGGCTGTTTTCATTTTAAATGGCTGCAAGTGCGTCTCTCTCCTCCTCTGTCTGCTCAGCGCCTTGAAACCTTTTGGTATTAGTGCACTCAAAAAATACTATCCTATCTTATCCTAATATCTAAGGGGGTGATTATGATGGCAGTGAACCCGCCACTGGCAGCCTGCCGGTGGCGGGTTCACCGCCATCGTGCGGCCATTCTCCGCCCACCAGATAAGGATGGCGGGCGGTGTGCTGGCGGACAAAAAGCCCGTCCGCCACGGATCCGACACAGGCAATCGTTACGATTGCCTGTCGGACCCACCCAGCATCCACAAAATGCTGGCGGTGCCTAGCAGGCACTGCCCACCAGATTTGGATGCTGCATCCCTGCCAGCCTGTGGATGGCGGTTCAACCGCCATTCAAAGGCTGGCAGGGATGCACTTTGGGGGCCTGTTGCGGGCCCCCCTTTTGAGGGGCATGTTACTTGTGCACTTGGAACCTACACTTGGATCCTACAGTTCCCTACACCAGGTGGCAGGCACCGTGTGGTGCCTGCCACATAGTGCAGGGAAATACACAACATGCATTTTTTTGTTGCGGTGGGTGCTGCAGCCAGCAGCACCCGCCACAATGGTAAACATGCATATTATGACCGCCACAGTGGCGGTCGCATTGTAATTAAATGTGCGGGACCGCTGCCATATAGGCGGCCGGTCCCAATTCCCGGGAGAATGGCAGACGGACTTAAATCCGTCTGCATTTCGTAATCACCCCCTAACTTACTACCAAAATTGGTGTAATTCCATTCAACCGTTTGAGCTGTAGCACTTTTTTAAAATCCCTATGGAAATTGCATGGTTTATTTGCATTTTGGTACCCAACTTTGTCTCACCCCCTGCTTGATGGATTTCCCTGAAACTTTCTAGAAAGGACATGAGGTAAAAAGAGCACTTTTTCAGAAAGTTTCTTGAAGATTCATCAGACAGAGCCAAAGTTATTAGCAAACCAATAAAGCTGTTTCCTATGGAAATGCAGTCCTAACTTTCCAGGAAACAGCTGAGGTAAAAAGAGCTCTTTTTTGGAAAGTTTCATGATGATTCTTCAAACGGCACCAAAGTAAAAGAAAATGTACTTTAGTGGCCCTTTGCGGCAGTCGGAAGGCATTCCTGAAAATTTAAGGCCAGTGGATCGAACTGCCACTCAACAGCAGTCCACTATCACAGCTCCCACCTTCGTATGTCCTCTGCCCTAACACCCATCCCTCACCATGTACCTTACGACATTGCTCCTCAACCCTGTTTGTCAGGATCCTTATGTACTATATCTTTCTGTCTCCCCCAGACACAGTCCTGAAATCCAGCCCTCACTCTTCAGTTTGTAACATGTTTACTTTCCTATTTCCAACCTTCAAACTATTCCTTATCTGATTTTGAAGCCTCTCGCTTGACAAAGGTACTAGTAGTCTAGTCCGCTATACCCACTCAGATGCTCCTGGAGCTTGAGACCAAATCCCAAACCCACCTGGGTCTCATCTCCCACCTCACCCTCTGTTATATCAGCGGTATAAGCCCAGCTGTTTCTCAACTACAGGATATCTCACACTGTAAGGGCAGGAAAATGTGCTTTCAGGACACCCCCAGTTGTGTAGGCCTCGGGTTGGAAACCTATGCATTGGAGAAATTGGGCAAAGTTGAAAAACACCTGCTGGTTCTGCCGATTTTAAGGTCCTACGCTTGTTGGATTGCGCGTGCAAAGGTAATTTATTTGCCCTTCTGTAATCTTATGAAACTCTTTCCTTAATTAGCATAGTAACATTTGGGTACAAGTCATAGCTAATCTATCCCTTTCCAAATTTCTCTTTTGATCATTCTCCTGGACTAAATATTTGTATCCTACCAGATCCACTGCCTGCAAAAAGCACAGAGTATTTAACTTATAACACATCTATTTTATACCTCATCACACTCCAGAGGTCACATTCTTTGTGCCTCCATATGGGAGACCAACAATTTTCTATTGATCTTCTGAAGAGACTTCATAACCATGAGCAGCAGACCCATAGGTGCTTGTTGGAAGGGATTGGCCAACAAAATATTAGCATTTGTTTCCGATATATGCATTATATTCCTGAGAAATATTTCCAAAAGTTAATTTCACACTGACTCTCAACCTCCTCTTGTACTCATATATAACAAATCTGAAGTCGTACTTGGAGGTCAAAATATTATGACTTAATTTTCACCCCTCCAACATAAGGAAGCTATGACTAAATACAACAAGCCTGTGAGAATACCAGCGGGAATGAGCATAGGTAAAAACTCTTAAATGTCAAGTTCCTAAATCTGGTGTATTGGGCTCCCAAATTACCTCATAAAAGACATTTTGATGCCACTTTTCAATGCATTGGAAGAACATGTGCCTGGGACTAAATATGCAGATTCTAGATTGTAATTTATTTAAATCTGACGGCTGAATTATCAGGGTAGATGTACTTCCCACCGTATTGCTGGACCTGCATGGTCTCACAATGGACATGATCAGAATGGCAAGGACAGTTACTACTCTTGGTCTTCTTATTGCCTGAGGAAGGGTCACTGTGACTCGGTTACCCTAATAGTGAGCCAGGACTGTATCACACTGACTTTGTACTGGTGCATAAACATGGAAACTGCATTTACAACAATTATTTGCGGAATCCATAATATAGAATTAGCCAAACAGATAATTTCATCAAGAAACAATTGAAGTGAGATATTGCAAAAGAATTGTTCAACATACTTGAACATTAGTGATTATAGAATAGTTTAAATGTTTATTAGAGAGTTCAACAAAGATAACCCAGCTATTAGATGACATTCTTGTTTAAAAAATATAGAAAACTGATTTTGAAATGGAACAAATAGATGTTGCCACATCTTTCACATTTGAAAATTTGAAATTCAGTTTCAACCTTTTTCTATTATATACTATCAGAGCAGAAAATCCCTTTGAGCCATGTTTTGCCATGGAATGACAATTAAGTTCTACCTCTTTCACAAACTAAAATATCTTACTTGTAGCCTGTGAGGCCACTCCATGTCACCACATTAATAGCCTGTCTTGTCACTTTGACCACTTCAGAACATCAGGGAAATAAAAAACACAAAACAGAAAGAACATATAGGTGGTGGCTAGTTTCCGGCTGAATGAGAGAATTGTCCATGATCTGGCATTCTTATATACATTGTTGGGGTAGCTGCCTGATTGAAGGATGTTTTGAAAAGCACATTTTTCAGGACGTTCATGAGCAGAAGATAGTTACAAAGCATAGTTACGGACAAAAGGTGTTACAGCCTCGTGGGCCTTGGACATTCAAAAATGGGACCCTGGAAAATTGATGGGTGAAATCTCAGCCACTAGTAATTTGTATAATTTTTGCCCACCATGAAACCGTAGAGAGAAACTGGCCATATGCAAATAAGCGTCGGTCCTGCTCCGATAGTAGGAGACCAGTTCAAACCATCAGGCTAGTTTCCCCCTAAATTGGAGCAGAAGCAACCCTAGACTGGCTTTGGCCTTAACAGTAAAGTGCAGATTGAGACCTACTGAACAGTTAGCATGGTACTCACGTCTGGGCATAGACATAGCACCAAGGGCATCACAGTAAGGAAAACAAAAACGTGATGTGGGAATGCCTGAATTATTCTCAGCCACTGGTAATTACTCAGACCGCCTTCCAATTCATCATTTTGTTCCCAATATACCACCTCAGACAGGAACCAACCATATGCAAATGAGTCTTGGTTTTGATCCAGTAGGAACAGTCAAGCCGGAACTGCCAGACCAGGTTATCTCTAATCAGGAACACAACTAGCCCTAAACTGGCTTTGGCCTTTTTGGGCCTCATCAGTAGGTGCAGCTTGAGTCCCAGGATAGAGAGCACCGGAGCAACATCTTAGCATACCTGTTCTACTTAGAGTGTTGCACTGCTGAAAATAAAATCATGGTGAATGCAACTTAAATTACTCTATGTCACAGATAATTACTCAGACCACATTCCAGTGCATAATGTTTTGCCCATCATTCAACCCCAGCCAGGAGCCAAACATATGCAAATCAGCCTTAGTCTTGCTCTTATAGGAACAGTTCAGCCTTAACTTCCAGTCCACGTTCCCTCTTAATGAAAAAGCAAGGCATCACAGACTGACTGCAGCTTCTTTGGGCCACTTCAGTGGGCATGTGAACCATATCTGGGCATAACTTAAGAACTGCCGCTTGACCTGGCAGTTCAGGCTGGACTGTTCCTTTTTGAGCAAGACCTAGGCTGATATTATATACCTAGAGTGACACTGTGTTGTAATGACTTCCTCATGTTTGTGCAGTTTATCACATGTCTCTATCTATTATGTGCTGATTCTTACATAACGTGTGTTTAGTGTTCTATATTCTGTTGGGGTTTTCCTTCAAATGCTGATGTTCTTGTTCAGAGCCATCCTGCCAGCTTGTTTGTGGGGGTCACATTGAAGGATATTCTCACCTATTTGGCTCCTCGTAATCCTTTTTACACATGGTAAAGATTTGCCAGTGAGCCCCGGTAATGTCTTCTGATCTCTTCAGCATTACTGCCCTTGGTGATTTTCATCCAAACAGCCTCTTCGCCTGCAACGGCCTTTGGTAGCCTGCAAGACGTACATAGCTGCTGACCTCCACTGGTGGAAGTGGAAAGTGAATACCAAAGTGGCAGCTTGTTGGGGCTTTGACTTGCTACTGAGGCTGAGTCAGCTGTTAGTCTTCCAAGGTGGAGGTGGATGTTGGAGATGCACAGTAGCTGGCAGAAGCAGTGCATTGCCTGCAGAGCCTTCGTGCCCGGAGAGAGTTACCCCTCTCCTAGCAGTTCACCAATTCACACAGAGACAGTCTGGCAAGATCTCAATTTCAATTACAATGGCCTCTTCCAACATTACAATTAAGCTGCACAGTCTGCTAGAGGCTGCTTTCAGGGTTCATCCAGCTTATTTTCTGCCAGTCCAGTCCAGTGGAGTTTGCTGGTAGCTGGTTTCTATGCACCTCCAGTTTGTTTTCGTAGCTCTCCTAAATCATATTTATTTGGAAGCTTGTGTTTTTGTAGTTCTTGGTATCAAGCATTCAATTATTTAGCAGATTTCATATTATGTACTTCAATCCTAGCCACTTCATCTACACCGTTTTACTATTGAGACTTGCAATCAACCCTTATTGTTTTTTGATATTGCAGGGGAATCTTAAATAAAATGGGACAAGGGTTCAAAATCTTTAATAATTATTCTATTGCCATTAATGGTTTATTGTTCACCCTTAGTGCAAGGAAGGCTTATTATCAAATTTACCAGGCAGAGAATCTCAAAAGATATTTGAACATCTTCCACTACTTTTTCCCTAGATGGATGGCTGCTTGAGGTTAAAATGGATATGTAGAAGTCACCCACTGTTTAAAATCCCGTTTTCAGAAAGAGGTCCACATTAGTGTAGAATGGCATAAATTCTAGACAAATGTACAATTGCCTAGTGAACCCGCTGAATCCTCTGTCTTCACTTAGAATGTTAGCTTTACAATGCAAATCTGACGGAACACTTGGTACATACATCAGAGACCTATAATTATTGCTACAATATAATGACCCAAAAGCAGCTATTAAGACATAGAAACTCTAGGTTAAAAGAAACTACTGACATAGTGAAAAGTGTTGAAACCTCTTTATACTCTAATAAGGAATTATCAGATGGAGGCAAGTTCCTGTTGAGGTTTCAGCTGTTAACTGTAATAATGTTGGATAAAACTTCTTCATATGGGAACAGGAGAGGTTACCATTGTGGCTCAAGAGCTCCCTTTGCTGATTTCGAAATGTCTCCAGCTGAAACCAAGGGCGTTTGGACAGAATACAGAAAAAAATATATTGTGAAAAAAATACCACTACAGGAATATCGTGATGTCAAAAAGTTTGTGGACATAAATATCGAAGGTGTGTTAGCTTTTGAATGTCTCACCCGTGAGGGTCTCAAGCGCCTTGAGACCCTCACGGGTGAGTAGCGCGCTTACAATTCCCTGATTGATTGATTGATTGATTTAAATAGTTAATTTAAAATAAGATTAATATTATGTGTAGTTATTTAAAACAATAACCTAAGTGTGTGTCCTATTCAATTTTAAGATGTATTTATTGGACATTTCTTAAAATAAATATATATGTTTAATATATTTTGTATTAGTGAGATGTTGGGTTTATAGAGAAGAAGTGTGTGGAGATTTTTTTAATATGTCTGTGTAAATAATGATTTCTTTCTTTTAATTTAAATGTACATTTTTAATTTAGAATTTTTTATTTTAGAAATTTTATATATTACAAATGTATATGTAAACTTTTAGATTAGTTTTGATGTTTTTAGAAATATATTAATTTATTGAATTGATTTATTTAAATTTATATTTAAAATTTAGATTTTTCATATACATATTTAATGGAGTACCTATTTATTTTATTTTATGTTTGTGGTAAATAATACTATGCACTTTGTATTGATGTTTAATACATTTCAAAATTTTATAAATGTATTTATGAATTTTACCATTATTTCATTTCTATTTTAAATTATAAATTAATTTCAAGTTAATTTGTTTTTTTCTTTCTACATTTTACAAATGTTAACTTTTTATCTGTTTTGTTAATAAAAATTGTGTATTCATTGAATATATAAGTTATTCTCCAATTTGATTATATTTTTTGTTTGTTTCTACTTTAAAAAATGTTTAATAACATTTTTGTTAGGGGGACGTCGTGTTTGTAGGCAAGTAGGGTGGGGAGATGTTTTAACTGTTTGTTTTTATATTTATAGTGTATTTAATGTAGATTGTAAGTATTTTATTTGTAAATTCTTGCTTTAAAAATGTTACATTTTGAAAATTAAGATTTAATATAAAAACTGTTTTTGTGTTTGATAATTGTTATTTTACATTTAATTTTAAGTGAACTATTAAATAATGTTCAATATTTAATCAATGTAAAATTAGATATATTTTAATTGTTTGTGTTATTGTAGCTATTGTATGCGTATGTTGTCTATATTTTACTTAATTTATAATATTTATAAATAGATGTATTTCGATAAATAATATTTAATGTAACTTATTTTCAAACTTTGAATCCTAATTTTTAATTTTTATAATATTGTATTAGTAATGTAGTTTCAGTAAATTAAAATGTTGTTCTGTTGAAATATTTTACCTATGCTATTTTTATTATTTATTTTTTATTAGATTTTTTTTTTTTTTTTTATCTTTCTTTTAAATGTTGTGAATATATTTTGTTATGTTTTATTTTATGTTGTCATATTATTAATCTAAATTTTAAATATTTATTGAAAATAATATTTATTTGTCTATTGCTATTTATGATTTTGTCAATGTATAGAGTTGTAGGAATAGTAAATATGACCATTTGAGTCTCCAACAGCTTCCCTCAAATAGTTTAGATTGGAGCAGAAATAGTACATTTGACTCTTTTTAGTGTCCAACACCTTCCCCAAAATGGTTTATATTATAGTGGGAATAGTAAGTTTGATCCCTTTAGTGCCCAACACCTTCCCCAACATGGATTATTTTGGTGTGGGAATAATCGCACGTCTTTAGTGGCAAACACCTTCTCCAAAACAGTTAGATGAGATTGGAGTTGAAATAGTATATGTTACACCTTTAGTGTTCAATACCTTCCCAAAAATGATTTACATTGGAATGGGAATAACAAATAATACCCATTTAGGGGCCGATTCCGATGTCGGACGGACCAGAGTCCGTCCGACATCGCTTGGGAAGTTGGGAACTGGAACCGAACGACCTCCTGTCGTCGGTTCCAGCCCAGGAATTAGGATGCGACCAAACCGT
This sequence comes from Calotriton arnoldi, assembly GCA_963921515.1. Lineage (NCBI taxonomy): Eukaryota > Metazoa > Chordata > Amphibia > Caudata > Salamandridae > Calotriton > Calotriton arnoldi. The sequence continues at coordinate 259,519 of CAWUFW010003159.1, forward strand.
CTTTGGTCGCAATCCCATACTTTACAATGGGAGCATGCATTACGAATGGAATGCATGCTCTCATTGCAAAGAGCAGAGGTGCAGTTCATCCCTGCACCCCGTGCCAGACACCTCAAGGTGCCAGCCACCTCAAGGTGCCAGCCACCAGGTGCAGGGATCAACAGGGGGGCACCATAGGTGCCCCCTAGGCCGCCATTTGGCAGCCTTGCACCCATGGGGGCCCTGCTGGGGGCCCCCAAAGACAGATTCCCAATGCCTTTCTGTGCCGGAAAGGCCGGCACAGAAAGGCAGTGGGAATCTGCCATCGTAATCCCACGGCCGGAAAGAGCCGGCCGAGAGATTACTGCAGGTTTTCCGAATGACGGATGGGCTCTCCTAGCCCATTGGAGGCCATTCGGAAAACCAATTCGGATTCCCTTCCGACCAACCCCATCGAAATGGGTCAGTCGGAAGGGAATCTGACCAGCCTATTACGATGCTGTCTGGAGGGCTCCGACCGAGGGTCGGAGCCATTCCAGCCTGCATCGTAATCGGGCCCTTAGTGTGCAACGCTTTACCCATAATGGTTTAGATTGGAATGGGAATAGTAAATCTTGCCCCTTTTTGTGCTCAATCCCTTCCCTAAAATGGTTTGTGATTTGTACTTGTAGATAGTGTGCATTTTTTTAGAATAGTAACCACTGGGACAGGCACAGAATCCAGTGTTTGGCTCATTTTGGGGTTTATAAAAAGATTGCATCTGTGGTCAAACGATCTCTATACTGGCTAGCGGTTAGAGAAAGGATCCAGTTTAAGATACAGTGGGACCTGTTCAGTCAAATAGCTATTTGGAGTGCATGAAGTAGTACTTCCGTTTCATTCTTTTATGCAATCTTGTAAGCCTTTGCGAATAGGCCCAGTAAGAATTTGGATTATTTGGGGTTGAAGACCACCCACCTTAATGAATAATCACAACTCTGTCAGGGTGAACCTTCAAAGTCACTAAATTAACCTGAGTTCAATTACCTGGTAGCTACGGCACAGAGCAGACAGACCTAACCTAGGGCAATGTGTAATTTATGCAGTGTCAAAACAGTAATAAAATCCACTCCTCTTCTGTTCTTCTGCAGGTTCAGAAAGTGTTCTCTCCAGGATCCTTGTTTTTTTATTTTTTGTCCTCATATCAGCATGACATCTGCAAATCTTGGACCATCTTAACACACTCTATCCCCCACGTTGCCCGTTGCATTCGCTCGTTTCGATACTCCATCGCTCTGATCACACCCCATGGGCCAACCCAAAGTACGGTGACCTGGTGTAATCATAAGACAGTGGTGTTTTATTCGTGAACCGCCCCTCAGTGCCGCTTGGTACCTAGCCACCTATGAGATCCACCTGATAAAATCATCCCATACCTCCTCCGATCTTCCTGGTCTACATTCTACCTCCATACGCCTTGTCCACTTAGCTGCTTTAAGCCACTCTATAGCATGGAGGAGGGTATGGATCAGTCCACCATTTACAGATCTCCCGCCTGGCTAAGAGCAGCAGATAGAAAACCAGGCCACTTTGCTTACTGCTCAGAGTACTACGTGTAATTTTGTCCACCCCCAAAAGGACTGAGACAGGATTCAGAACAATAGATCCCCATGATGCCCCTTATAGTGGTTTCAACTACATTCCAATATTCTTTGATCTCAGGACATGTAAAAAAAGATATGTTCATTGTTGGCTTTTAGGAAGTCGCATCTTCTCCACCTTGGAATAGGGTGCGACACAAACTTAGCCATTTTTTCAGGAGTCCAATACAACCTATTAATGGCAAAGAAATGATGTTGTTTAAGGTTTGCAAGGCTGACAACCGAATATAACAGATTCAGAGAGTCTTTCCATAATGGTTGTATATTCTCGCCCTAGAATATGTCTGTCCAGACTACATGGGGTGCCACCAATTTCTTATCCTCTGCCTCCAAGAATTACCAATACCAATTGGCTACCTCCTTGTTCTTTGGTTCAGACCAACAGCTTTTCTATATAAGTTTGGAGCCCCAAAAAAAAGTACGGTTGAAGGTTTTAAAGATAGCATCAAGACTCTGGTATGGGGTGAAAAAGATGCTTAACATCAGGTATTACTCAGAATTTGCACCAATTTGGGAATCCCCAGGTACACCAGAGTGTATAAAGGATAAGCTGAGTCTTCCTTTAAGGCAGGCTGAAGTGTCCACATCGGGGGACCTAATGTCGGTAGAGGGTTTACTTCCCTGGGAGGTGTTGAGAGCAAAAACTGGTGACAGGCTGTCTAGGTTCAAATACATCCAGCTTATGTCCTGGTTTTCGACATCCATCCTGGAGATTGGAGGGGTGTGGGATTTCGAGGTTTCTCTCCAGGTTCCTTGTGTTACCACATTTATGCCTGGCATCAGGCAATGGGTAGGGGTGAGGTCTGGGCACACTCTAACCATTAGGGTAAAAGTTTTGGATGGCAACCGTACCCACTTTTCGAGTAGTTCTGATTTACCGTACTGCAAACAGGTAAAAAATTTTATGTGTCAGGGCTTTTTCAAGATGGCGAAAGTCTTCAGTCACACTAACCTTGGGCTCTGAGGGTTGTCGGGGTGCAGGGAGTGCAGTAATCACTGGTATCCTCCCATATGTCACACGCAGCAGGCATTGTATCCGCAACAAACCCAGAGAGAGGCAGACAGGGGAAAGGTAACTTTTTAAAAGTTAATTTTTCTTAACATGTATAAAAAATCTGACTTCACCATTGAATTGCATTTTTATTAACTTTTATAAATAGTTGTTTTATTATTTTTCTAGTTGATTCCATGCCCGAGATACAGCATTAGTATTTAAATCTGTGCTCTGATTTTCTGCAAAGGACAGCTGGGCCTGCCACAATTAAAATAGCTTTTAGGGCCTTGTAAATGAAGGGAATATGGTAGTGAGGGAGTGGGGTTTTCTATATCTCAGTCTTCTTGTGTAATCATTAAATAACTCCCGCCACTGGTCTTATGGGTCCTTGTTGGTTGATGAATAAAAACTAGGAGCAATCATCCACATAATAAATAAATCATTGAGACTTTAGATTTCAGTCAATAAAGAGAGTTAGTATGAGTAAAAGGGTTTTACTTTCAAATCTTTTATTTTTTCATATATTTATTTATTAGGTATTAATTTTTAAATTTCAGCATTAAAAAGTTATTATAATCCCTCAATCAATCTTTGATTATAAAATAGAACAAGATATTTGTTAAAATCACTGTCAATATAGTAATAATACAAGTGTGTTCCATAAAGGAAATTCCCCATTCTAAATAAATTGATATAATGAGAGAAAAAGGTGTCAGTTCAGAAACCGAATGAAGAGTTCTGATGAAAGAGAGATCAATGCGCAAGCATACAGCCTTTGCAAATAAGAGTGGAAATTATTCACACTCACAAATAAGAAGACATTGAGAATTTAGCTAAATAACCTCTAGTGTAGAGGATTCAAATATCTAAGAGAAAAGCATCTAGTCAGAATGTGGGGGAAACTAATTTTCCTCCCTAACCTAGGAACACGCACTTATATAAACACACAAATCTTATTTTGAAAATGTACTTTCTTTTGTCTTCTTCATCCAACAAGAGAATATAAGCAGACTCCTGGGAACAAGTTCAGTCCACATGCTCTCACCGGAGCATAATAGACTTTCAGACATACGTCCTTGAAAGGTACAACGTTTTTTTCTTGTGATCAAAATTTTTTCCCATGAATCATTCCTCCTGTTGTCTTCGTCTCCTCCCAGTGAGAACCTCACTAGCAGTTCTCTATTTCAAAACAAGTGTCTATTCACTAGCTAACAGTAGGCTTCTGAATTTGCAATATCTGCAGCAGAGAGAAGAAAAACAAATAACTTATTCAATGTGAAAAACAGGTATTTCATGTTAATGCATTATTTTCCAGTTAACATGGCTTCAACAGTTAGGCTAATTTCAGTTCAGTTCAAACAAAAAGTTTATTTGGACCAATTAGTCGTTAAACACATAAAATCTCCATAAATACAATCCCATATAAAACATATCTAATAAAATCTAACATAAAATTCATACATACAGAGTTCATTAATTGTTCCACCTTTCTGTATAAAATACCATTTATCATATAAGTATCTAAGAGAAAGACTTCGATTCTATTCACTTTTGAGGATTTTTTTAACTTTTAGGATTAACCTCCCCTTTAGCACATGCTATATCCAAATTATGCATTTCGATTAAAAGATCTACTGCTTGCAAATTATTTTTAATATCATACTATATACAAATTGGGCATAAAAACATTTTCCTGACATCCAGGACCCTCCGGCAGTCCAATAAAATGTGCAAAATGTCACATGTGGTGCCCAGATTACAGGTACACTTCCTTTTGGAATCAATCATAGCTCTTTTTACCCCATCGTTAGCATAACAGGGGTTAATACCAATCCTTAACCTTAGTAATTCCCTTCTAATCCAACGACTGGGGAGTACATCTATATATGGGAACTGTTGTTCAATTTGCCATGAGTTAGCCATGAAGCGTACAGATTTTTTCTTCATGAGATATTGTTGATTGAGATCTCGAGAAATTTCTCTCCCTAGTGCCCTAACTTCCCTCTTATCTACCTCAATTTGTAAATTCTGTGGGCACAGCTTGACCCTCATGACTCTAAAGGCCTTGGTTATGGTTTCCCTTGTCCCCTATGCCCACTTCAACTCACTCTGCAATATCTCATTTCTGCACCACTGTGATATTTTGTACTCTTCCCCACAGCCCAGGCACTGCCAGAATCTTAATAGCGCAATAAATGCCATTATATCCCATTATACCATTTTGGTCTCCAATTTTACTGCCTGGACCATTGAAGACCTGGGTAATGATAATAAGTTTTCAAACATTTCCCTTCTTCAGCGTCCCACCTGTTTTTACCACTTAAATAAAACAATTCTGCTCCATATTGGAATTGCGGTGGTATCATGGCTGTGTAAGCTTTTAAAACAGGTCTGTCAGACATTTCTCCATAATCTTTGATAATTTTTTCAAACCACTAACAGAAGCAAGGGCCCTTACTCTTAATGCATCAAGGTGAATGTGCCATTTTAGTTTTTCTCTAACCACATCCCTAGGTACTTATATTCGTTTAAATTTTCCAACTTCGTGGAACACAGGACCCAACTAAATCTTATTGTTTTTTTACCAAGGCTCAATACCTTAGATTTTTTTTCCATGTTTACTACAAGTTTTTTAAGGCTACAGTATTCATTAAACATATTCAGCTTTCTTTGAAGGTCTATCTCTGTTTGATCTATTATTACGAGATCGTCTGCATAAAGTAAACATGCAATATGTTTTCCATCCAGCTTTGGGCTAGCACCCCTCGCGTCGCCCAACACTGACGGTAAATCTGTTATGAATAGGGAGAAACGTAGGGGGACCAAAACGCACCTCTGTCTTAGCCCATTTCCAATTGGGATTTTCTGCGATAGGGTCCCCTCTGTATCCAGAATTACCTGGGCCCAATTATGGCTATGTAGCTCTTAAATTATCATCAGGAGACCTCTGGGGATATTGTATCTGATCAACATCTCCCACAGTTTCTTGCGGTCCACTAAGTCAAATGCTGCACGAAAGTCTACGAAGCAGATTTCCGCGCAATGGACCAGACAGCAAAACAGTGATCAGCTGTAGAATGGCCCTCCTTAAAAAACCCCTGTTCCGGGGGCACAATCTGATTTACTTCTGCCCAAGCCTTGAGTCTTTCCAAAATTATTTTAGCAAATACCTTTTCCCCTACATCAAGTAGGTTGATTAATCAATAGTTCTTCGGGGCTTTTATATCTCCCCGTTTATGGATGGGTCTTATAATTGCCCCTCTCCAGTTTTCTGGTTTATGGCCTGAATTAAATATACCAAGGAGCCTTTTTGAAAAGAATTCTGCCCACCAATCTGGCCTGGTCTTTATAATCACTGCCGGGAGATTGTCTGGGCCTGCGGCTTAATGTCCTCCTTAATACATGGCCAGATTGTAATTCTCAACCTCTCTGATTCAACCCATTCTCCATATATTTCCATCAGGTACCTTACCCAATCGTCTTCTGTCACTATGCAATTTAAGGACTCCAATTAGTTAGGCTAATTTAATTCAGCACTTTATTTACGTGCAGGCCTATAAATTCTCCAAGTACTGGACTCTCTTATTCCGGCCAATTGGTCCAAGTGCCGTACTTCTCATGCCAATCCTTGGTTTTCCGACAGACTGGCTGTTATGCGCAAAGCATGTAAAAAACGGGAACGGACTTGGAGAAGGGATTATGATCTGCCTGCTAAGAGATGTTATCAGATTGCCATCAAAAGGTATCATCGGGCCATACAGGCTGAGCGTGCTGCTTTACTTTGCTAAGGAAATTCAGTCTAGTAGCAATCCAACCAAATGCATTTTTAAAATACTTAATGATTTTAAACTCAGGAAAACTCCTGCGGCCTCTGTGATCACGCTCTACAGCACTGTGAGGACCTTGCCACCTTTTTGTAAAAAAGTGGAGACTATATATAAGTCCTTTCCTCTGGCCCCTGTCTGTCCCAGCCCTGCATCTAGGCCCTCACCGTTCACACTCTTATGGCTTTTCCTCATGTCAATCAGGATGAGCTCCGTCTGCTCTGCAGCAAAATTAAATCTGGCTCCCCTGCAGACCCTCTCAAGCCGGACCAGTTTTTAAAATCTCTGCCTGTGGTCTTGGCGCCTCTGTGCCAGTTGATTATTACTTCTCTCTCCACAGCAACGGTTCCGAGGCAATGGAAACAGGCTATGGTAGTTCCCCTTCTCAAAAAACCGTCATTGGATCCAGCAAAAATAGAAAACTTCTACCCAATCTCTCTTCTACCTTGGGCAGCTAAAATCGCTGAGGCACACATTAACACCATCCTTACAGCGTTTTTGAATACCAACGGCATCCTGGATCCCACGCAGAACGGTTTCCGCCCAGGGCACAGTACAGAGACAGCGCTCCTCGCTGTGACTGAACATCTGCGGACCATTCTAGATGCGGGCAACACCGCGGCACTGATCCTGTTAGATCTCAGTGCCGCGTTCGACACTGTATCCCACCAGATCCTTCTAAATCATCTGGAGGAGGCAGGAATCGGTGGTTCTGCCTTGGAATGGTTTAGATCTTTCCTTTCTGAAAGAAATTTTCAGGTGTCTGCTCCGCCTTTTCTCTCCCGCGTCCAGTCTATCGGCCAGGGTGTGCCACAGGGCTCTGCCCTGAGTCCTGCACTTTTAACTTGTACGTACAACCTCTGGCAGTGATAGCCAGGGACAGGGGTCTCTCCATTATCTCTTACGCCGACGACACGCAGTTGGTGGTGGTTCTCTCCGACGATTCTACGCAGGATGCCCCTAAATTTAGGAGCGGGCTGGCGGCGATCGCGGAGTGGATGACCGCTAACTGCCTCCAGCTTAATGGGTAAAAACATCAAACTTTTGGAGTGAGAACTGGTGGCCCAATACCCTTGGGAGCGCACCCACCTCTAAGGCGATGGTGAAAAACCTTGGGGTTTGGATGGATTCAACCCTCAGTTTTCAGGACCACACCAAGAAAATAGCAGGTACGTGTTTCGGTCTACTACGGGGACTGAATCCCCTTTTGGGTTACTTTGACCCGTCCACTAGACAATTGATTGTCCAGGCGGCCATATTGTCAAGGCTTGACTATGCCAATTCGCTTCTTTTGCGGGCGAATAAAGCTGAGGTCATGCGCCTACAAAGGGTCCAAAATGCGGCTGCCAGAGCTCTTTTAGGACTTCCGAGAAGGCGCCCTATTTCGGGTGTAATCCGGCAATTACATTGGCTGCCTGTGGCCAAGCGCATAGAATTTAAAGCTCTCTGCCTGGCCTTCAAAATCTTGAAACTCTCTTCCCCTTGTATTCTGACCAATGTATTGGTACCATACACACCCAAGCGCCATCTGCGCTCTATGGTGTCATGCTTGGGTCTTGTCCCACGGGTAAAACGTTTACGTGCCGGGGGACGTTCTTTCCGCTGTCTAGCGGCCAAGCTTTGGAACTCCCTCCCCCTTCACATTCGCAGCCTGGAGAACTACCTGACGTTTAGGAAGGCAATAAAAACTCATCTCTTCCCTGTGGTTTAGGCTCTAGTTTTCAGTCTGCATGTAGTAAGCGCCGGGACGCCTCTTTGCTGAGGCAGCTGTTGCGCTATACAAGTTGGACTAACATAACATAACATTCAAGTATGATTACCTACTACAAATTTTTATTTCAGCATGTTTTATTTTAAATGTAAACTTGTGCACATTACTTATATAAGTGCTTTTAATAACAAGCAGTGGCGGCTCCTCGAGGGAGTGCTGTGGGGCGGTGGGGTGGGGCGGGGGAGGGGCAGGGTGGGGGGTAGTAAACTACGGCGTACGGCCGAACAGATTTAAGTAACTAAGGGCCACATGTATCACAAATCAGTTTTGCGAGTCCTTAATAGCGATTTTTTGCGAATCTCTATTAAGGACTCGCAAAATGAAATGTATGTAGGAATCGCAATATTAATTGCGATTCCTACGTATTCCTTAATTGCGAATCGCAAATTGCGATTTGCAATTAAGGAATACCTTCCCATTCATTCCTATGGGCCTAGAGGCCCCTAGGAATGAATGGGAAGACATTATGCAAATTGCGAGTACCCATTAGGTACTCGCAAATTGCGAATGCAATTTCAAGTGCAAGGGTGTCAAAAGGAAACCCTGTTGCACCCTGAAATATGTATGTGTGCACATGTGGCGCACATACATGCCCTAAGGGCATGTATGGCGCTACAGGCCACTTTGAAAAATGCAAAAAGTGAATTTTTGAAAGAAATCGCAAATTACCACCAACTTGAAGTTAGTGGTAATTTGCGATTTCTTAGGGCAAAATCGCACAACTTGGGTGCTTCTGCATTGCATTTAAGGAATCGTAATTTCGATTCCTTAAATGCAGTCGCAAAATAGGAATCGCAATTTTTGCGATTCCCTATATTGCGAGGGCCTTTGGGATGATGCATCCCAAAGGCTTTCCATTGCAAACGGGCCGATTCTGAGAATCGGCCCATTTGCGAACGGGAAAACGCATGATACATATGCCCCTAAATAAATAAATAAATAAAACAAATTTCATTGCGCGCGCTGCATCGCCATTTGCGATGCAGCGCGCGCAATGTAATTCGTTTTATTTATTTATTTAGTTACTTAACTCTGTTCGGCCGTATGACGTAGTTTACTACCCCCCACCCTGCCCCTCCCCCACCCCGCCTCACCACCCCGCAGCACTCCCTCGAGGAGCTGCCACTGATAACAAGTAAAATTTGCTGTAACAGTAGTAGTAATATTCTACCTGTCCCAGTTTTAAATGCCATGCACCGGGCCTTGAAGGCTATTAATCCTACTAATGGGTGACTTAATAATATTTAAAAGGGAGTTCTGTACAGGTCAAAATGGGTTACTACAGGGTTTGTACTGCAACAGTCATGCTACACAGGCATTGCCTGTAGCCATGTTTGCACTGCCACTGTAGTGAATGGAACAACAGGTGCTACAGTCCACTAGAGACATTTAACTTCAAGTCCCTAAGTGCACTTTCTACACCACATATTAGAGACTTAAAGGCAAGTTAAATGTGCCATTCAGGAATATGTCATTTTTTTTAACGAGTTTAAAAGGTTTTAGAGTTTGCAAGGTGTTCATGTTGACATAGAGTACTACAGCTACCAATAGGCCCAGGACTCTTGACTGTCAAATGACAATGCGAACAGGTTTGACAACAGAAGTAATGAACCAAAACCTTTCACTACCCCTAAGAAAGAGAAACCCCCCCTCTCTCTAACTCCTCATTCCATCCTGTCAGGTTTCAAAATGTAAGTGTTGCACTTCCGTGAATTATGCCACAAATCGGATCCTCATCAGTCTATTTTTTAGCCTTAATATCCCCATACAGTACCCACATGTTACACTTTCAAGGTTCGGGTCATTGAAAAATGTTCAAAGCATGAAGGTGTGGTGGGCACACTGTGTATGTGTGTTTTTTGGATAAACAGTCAACTATTGGGAACCTGAGCTCCTCAAATGCTAATTGTTATTTTTTAATGCTGCTAATGTTACTAACAAAGGTATTCCATTGCTACTATATCTCACAGACACCCTTACCAGTGCAAGATCACTGAGGGACTCTTCCCCTCCACCATATAGCTATGGCTAGTTTTGATACCTCCAAACAACTCCAAAGTATTGCTTTTGTATTTTGTGTCATATATTTAAGATGAGGGTGTCACACGCCAGGGCAGCAGCAAGTGATGGAGTGAAAGAACAAGGTAGCCCAAGATACCTTGGAGAGCCTTGGCCACTGCTCTCCAAAAGGAATGTACGTGTGTGCATTCCCACCAAATATGGAGGAACCCCTTTTGTCTGCACTGTCTCCAGCACAAGGGTCTGGATATCAGGAACATCTTGTGAACTTTGTTGGGGTGGTAATGCCATGCATAAAGCGGTTTATAATGCATTTGTTCCGTTTCTATCGTGATAGACCACCTGTGTATGTCTGACCATAACATCTCCCAGTCTCAAACAGAGACTTTTCAGCCCAGTGCTCCATACCACTTGCTCTGATAAGCCCACTTAGGGGGAGTTTTCGTGTCTAGTAGGGTTGCGTACCAATTGGATATCAGACCTTTCTGGTAGTTAAGCGTGGACGGCATCTTTTCAAATCACGTTTTATTTCTTGTTGCGACTTGTTTATTGTTGGGATGCATCACCAAGGGCCAGATGTATGACGATTGCATTTTGCGAGTTGCAAATTGGGTCGCTTTGTGACTCGCACTTTGCGAGTCACAAAATGCAATGTACAACAGTGTCTCAGCGCTCCGTCCATCATCTCCTTTGGTATCGCTTTGTTCGCCCTAAGTTGGCAGGGTATGCCCAGACGTGGGTCCCTTGCTCACTTTGCCACTGGATTCAAGCTAGCCTGGCTGATGACGGCTGAATAGCCAGAAACCGGTCCCAGGATGCTTGTTTCCGGTCCAGGGAAGACATGGCTTGGCAGTTCGGGCTGGACTGTTCCCATGAGGCACAGGGTCAGACTGATTTGCATATGGCCATGTCTGAACTGGGGTGGTGGAGTGAGCTAAAGAATGATGATGGATTAAACCCAGATCAGTTGACTGGGGGTGAGTGTTTGATTAGCTCAAGCGCTCCGTCCATCATCCCCTTTGGTATCGCTTTGTTCGCCCTAAGTTGGCAGGATATGCCCAGACGTGGGTCCCTTGCTCACTTTGCCACTGGATTCAAGCTAGCCTGGCTGATGACGGCTGAATAGCCAGAAACCGGTCCCAGGATGCTTGTTTCCGGTCCAGGGAAGACATGGCTTGGCAGTTCGGGCTGGACTGTTCCCATGAGGCACAGGGTCAGACTGATTTGCATATGGCCATGTCTGAACTGGGGTGGTGGAGTGAGCTAAAGAATGATGATGGATTAAACCCAGATCAGTTGACTGGGGGTGAGTGTTTGATTAGCTCAAGCGCTCCGTCCATCATCCCCTTTGGTATCGCTTTGCTTTTTCAATTAAGCAGGTCTTTGGTTAGGTCTCGCCTGAGCCAGCGCGCATGCGCTGCTCTGCGAGACTTTAAGTAAGGGCTTTTCAACTCTAAACACACGCTCGTGCGTGTGCTTTTTTTTTTTCACCCGCTATTGGCCTTTGCATGCGTCTTTCTTAGAAAGACAGCACGCAATTGGCCCAAGGTGGGTGCATGTCCCGCCTTCTGTCTACTGTGGCCTAGGGACCTTGGGAGCGAGCAGTAGCGCCATCTGTATCCAGTTATCGCAATTGGAAACAGATGGCTGTCAGCGCTGGTCGCGCTGGTATTCCCTTGTAGCGCGCGCGCGCGTGCACACCACTCGCTGGTAGTTTTCTAGAAAAGCAAACGTACACAGGTTCTCCTGGGTTATCAAATGCTTCACAAAAAATGCCCAATACATCAAAAATCCATTTAGGGCACGCGAGTGAAGGATGATGCTCTCTGGTATCAATCTCCGGCATTAAAAGGGGCCCGTCCTCATAGATGTATGGTTCCCTTCTCGCTTGCGGTGAATGTTTTGAATTAAAAAGCAGCGCACGTCCCTTGTTGGTGGGGCTTGGAAACAATGGAGAACAAAGGTTGCGCTCTGAAATATTTGCTGCCTACGAGTGGTTGCGTCGCGAAAGTCCATCCCGACGAGCCTCCGTGCTCGGTTTCTCGTCAGCCACCCATAGATGCGACTCACGGCGCCTTGTAACTGTACTTCACACGCTCCGCTCCACTACGCGATAGTGCCCCAGACATTGAGGAATGTGTGCACGAGTCTGAGCCGTGACGCCAGTCTTGGGAGCGCCCCACACCTGCATTCACCATACCCGATGCCGCATCCAAGGGATTCTGGGCTTGGCAAAGCCTATCACCCAGTCTCATCCGAGGGGCACGGGGACAGCGGCGCCGGCTGCATGCGCGACCGTGATGTAGCATTGATTAAACATGCACTTGGCACTTGCTGAATAAAGGACGCCTGCAAGCCACCGTTCCAGACAGCGAGTTGCATAACAAAGTGAGATGGCGCTGCCTATTCATTGTCATGCCAAGCACACTGTAATCCCGTAACAACAGTGAACTTGCACTGATTGGAGGGTGGTGCCAAGTTACTTCACGTTCCCCGATGAAGGGTTGCCTGACACATTTTGTCGGTGGGGCGCCTTGGTGAAATACGTACCTATATCTGTCTGCTGTGTTAACCATATTGATATTTTAGGAACATATTTCCGTATTTAATTCTGTGTTCTTTCGTGTTGATACCCTAAATGTAATGCCGCTGTGAATGCGTCATCTTTTTCCGAGTTGGTGAAGACATCACAATGTTCTGGTTTGCTCCTTGGATTGTGCGTTAAACACGCTTTCCATTTCCTAAGTGCATTTGGTTGCATTTCATGTGACTGATAGCCCACATTTGATGCCTGAATTTTGCGTTCACATACAGTTGATTTTTTGGGATAAATATTTTGCGTTGTGCGGCGTTCAGGGTTGAATATTTTCATCTTAAAGCCATAGGGGAAACTGAAAAATCAACGATTGGGGCAACATGCAAGCAATGGTAATGAATGCCACCCCGTCACATTGATGATTTAATTTGTCTAATTGCTGGATCTCAATTTTATATCTTGAGGTGGTATGGCCAGTAGCTTTAAATTGGCAGGTAATATTGTGGACTGACCATATGAATTATTTATTTTTACAAGAGAGTCTGCCAGTATTTCTCAGCAGTGGTATAGCATGGTTAACATGGAAATACGGGCACTTCTCGCTAGTGAACAGGTTACTGAGGTCTATTGAGTACCTGCACATTTATGTATTCTTTTTAAGCACTGGGTACTGCATTCCTAATGTGTTTGCATTGTTCCTGTTTTTCTCTATTGCCTAATCTCTAGTGTTATCCCGTGAAAACGGATACAGTAAACTAAAGAATTGTAGGCAATTTTAATGGCGAACCAAAGCCCAGTGAATCTTCTAAGGAAACCCTTTAGTTTATTTACAGCATACACGGCAATGTACTTTTTGCTTAACAGCTGCCTTTTTATACACCCTCTGTCCTTGCAGTTTCGCTCGAATTGTTGGGATGCCATTGCAATGCATAAGAGTTCTTTTCTGAGAGATCATTTTATCCACAGACTGCCACATAATTACATGCCACATAATTACACTCTACTGAATGCAACATACACTCCACATAATACCACTCAGTGCCACATAATTACACTCTACTCAATGCAACATAATTACAATCCACATAATACCACTCAGTGCCACGTAATAACATGCCACATAATTACACTCTACTCAATGCAATATAAATACGCTCCACATAACACCACTCAGTGCCATATAATTACACGCCACATAATTACACTCTACTCAATGCAACATAAATACACTCCATATAGTACCACTCAGTGCCACATAATTACACGCCACATATTTACACTCTACTCAATGCAACATAAATACACTCAACATAATACCACTCAGTGCCACATAATTACACGTCACATAATTACATTCTATTCAATGCAACAAATACATTCCACATAGTACCACTGTGCCACATAAGTACAAAAAAACTAGAAGACATTTTTTATGTTAAAATCTTTTTTTAATCAGGTTGTTCAGTTGTATATAATGTCGTCTTGGTTTGTATAAAGGTAACAAAAATGCTTAACACTTTTTATTATAACTTTTCAACATGATGCATAGCAGCCACAATGCTCTACAACATAGCCAAAAGTTCTGGCTAAACACATAAGGTCCCAAAGGCGAGACCTATTGGCTATGCCAATGCTTGTTTTTAATGCAGCCCATTTTCCTTAAAGGAAAATGAGATGCATTTAAAAAACAAAAATGAATCCTTTCAGTTTCATTTTTTAAGGGCAGGCAGTGGTTCCTGGGACCACTGCCTGCTCTTAAAAAATATTTACCCCTGGGGACCCTTTCCCGTTTGCGAGTGGTTTACCACCTACTTGAAGTAGGTGATAAACTGCGAGTGTTTTGCGACTTGCTAAATAGCATTTGTACGGGCCGATCTCCCGTTTGCGGCCGCAAAAAAGGGTTGTACATCTGGCCCCTAATGCCTCAACTGCACGTAATGTAGCCATCCAGATTCTGGGACTTTGAAATCTAATTTGCATTGTGTGAAGGATTTGATTGTGCATTGTGGTACATGTTTGATTTGATAGTGAGTGGTGGGACAATTTAACCTTGTTTTAAGGGGGGAGCATGGGCACTTTACTCCTGGTTAGCAGGGTTAAAGTGAAAATAGGGTCCAGTTAAAGGGGAAAAATGTGAGGTGACACACTGATAAGGCAGATTTTCTACAGGCCCGAAAATATTATTAATGAGAATATAATTGGAATATTCCGGGAATATTCCTATGCAGTTTGTAGAAATTGAAAGGACTATGCCTTCTTTGAACTTTTACAAATAGGAGGTTGGATGTTTTGGGATTGATTCTCAAACACATGTAAGAGTACAAAAAAGAGTTCTCCTGCAGTTTAAATGTTTTTATGTACCAGCCCCGTTGTCTGGTCTTTAAATGTCTACATGGGCTTGTACCACCTTCCCTCATGCAGCATATTCACAAGTAAGTGCCTGTAATAAATGTGCCCTGCAGTAATTAGTTTGTGTTGGTGATTGCAGGTGGAGCCCCCGGCACTCATTTTAGGGGACCAGCACTATTTTTCCACATCAGACTGTGGCCCAGACCAAGAGAGAGAAAAATACAAGGGAGGAAAGAAGGAAAAAGAGAAAGCTGGAAATTTACTGACAAAGAGAGCAAGGATGAAAAAGAACCTGAAAGAGTTTGGATCAGGGAGTGTTTGCTGATGGATGAGAGTCGTGAGGTGGAACCAAGCCTAGGCAGCCCTGATATTCAGCACCCCCTGCATTTGATAGTACCGGCTGCAGTTTTATGAGCGAAAATTTGGAGTATTGCGACACATGTTTTTTTTTACAAACTAAGCAATGGTGTCATGAGCTCATTTTCATCTGATAACGAGATCCCAAGTCCAATTAATTTTTATGGGAGTAAAAGCCTTCTCTTAGTAGGGCCTCACCTCCTGGAATTTGCTTCCCATACACCTGTGACAGATTGCATCATTTACTGCCTTCTGTAATACTTCAAAACTCACCTGGTTTAGGTTCTTCGACGTCTTGTGTGTGCACATTACAGATGGCCCTAGACAGTCAGTCAGACAGTAAGGGGCAGATTTACAAGCCCCTTGCGCCACCAGTGCGTCACTTTTGGTGACGCACCGGCGGCGCATTTCACTGCTCCATATTTACAAGGACAGGAAAAGCCACCCTGCGTGACTTTTCCTGTCCTTGTAAATACGGCCCCTATACACGCAACACTTTGCGTGAAAGGGGCGTTCCATGGGTGTTGCTGTGGGTGTTCCCACGCAACACCCATGGAACCTGACACATTTCTAGATTTATGAAATGCGTCAGAATGCTACGCCACCCTAGGGGTGGCATTGCGAGGCGCAACGAGGAGAAATGTTTTCATTTCTCCTCGTTTTTTTCCTCTTTCAATGCGAGCTACATTCTACAGCACGCATTGAAAGAGGAAAATGCCTGTAGTGATTGGTTTTGTGCAGGAAGGTACCCCTTCCTGCACAAAAACAATCTCCCCATGACGCAGGCATCCTTGCACCATGGTGCAAGGGTGCCTGCGCCGGCGCATGGCAGCTGTTTGTGCGCCGGCGCATGGCAGCTGTTTGTGCACCAGCGCAGGGGAGAGCACAGGAATGCGACATATTATTGTAAATATGTCACATTCCTGTGATTTAAAAGTGCCGCAGGCGTGGCGCAGCCAAGGGCTTGCGGTGCCACGCTGCAGCACTTTCTTGTAAATCTGCCCCTAAAGCCTGCCCTGATGTAGAACATGGTTAGAAAATGTTATAACCTTTTCAGGTGGTGGATAGAGTATCATGTGCGATGGAGGTGATTGATCGGTATGTTGATGCGGGGAGAGGATGTTGCCTAATGGCTAGAGCGGTCGACTTCGGAGCTGGCGAACCCGGTTCGAGTCTGGGCAAGGATGCTCAACATCCTGCGGCTCTGGGCAAATCACTTAGGGGCATATTATCAAGGGCTCGATCGCCGCTTTAGCGGGACTTTTCCCGCTAAAGCGGCGATAATGCAATGCTCTATTAGCAAGCTGTCGCTAACTGCTGTTAGCGACAGCTTTTAAGCGATAGCGACCGGGTTGGGTGCCGCTTTGCATGCCAGCGATATTTATCGCTAATGGCATGCAAAGTAGGCGTTCCCAACCAAAAGCGACTGGAAACAGTCGCTAGGTCGCTATACGCCTATTAGCGAGGCAGAGGAGGTGATTAACGAACCAGCGCTAAACACGTTTAGCGCTGGTTTGTTAACGCCTGGTCTCACCCTGACTTAGCCATGTAATCCAATGGGAGGTGGATTACATGGCTAAATCCCCTCGCCCTATCGCCAAGCTAACGCTGGTCACAGTGTGAATATCGCTTGTTTTCAAACGATATTCACACTGCTCTCCAGGGTTTCTATCGCTTGGAGATAGCGTTGCTGATAGCACGCTATCTCCGCGATAGAAACCTGCGATAGCCGGCGATAATTATCCTAGCGCTAACTGCGCTTAGCGATAATTATCGCCGGTTATTGCTAATAGGCCCCTTAATCTCCCTGTGCCTAACAAAAAATGAATGAGTCCGTCTGTAATGCAACTGGTGCTCATGTAAAGCACTCTGATAACTTCGGGTCTAGTTCGTGCTATATAAAACTCCCCCCAAAAAAACGTTGGTGGGTAATAAATGCTTCTCCGACAATTTCAGCGCAGCAGAGAATTTTCCAGGCAGCGAGACACGTGCTCCAGTTTTTTTTTTGCCACATATTAGAAGGGAAAAACTGTTTATTATTCGAACTATGGTTCCACACAGAGAAGAACTTTCTGTTTGTACATCATCAACTGCTGTCTGTCACCGATACCGGCCCAAGCTGTTTGAGGCTTTGCCAACTCAAATTGGGGCATTTGATTTGATGTTTGAGAAGGAAAAGACTTTAGAGACACCAGAATTCGTTCTGGGCGTTGCTGCGTCATGTTCAGTCGCATTTGAAGACAGTAGCCTCGTTCTTCAGCCAAGCATAAAATTACCGCTGTCTCTATTTATCTTGTCTGAAAGCGTACCTCATTGTATGATAATAAAATTCTAGTACATACATTCGGAGTGGTTTCCCGCAGACTTTGCTTGGGCCGACAGCCAGATAGATATACCACACTGAAAGTACCGGCATCGTGACAACTAAACCCGTTCATTATGGTCAAAAGGCTCTCTCTTCGACAAGGTTGGTTTTGGGTGGCGTTGCAATTAATACGACCTGGCACCATAGCGCCCCTTTTAATTCCTTGAAACACGGACGCCTGCGCCAGTAATCAAGCTGTACTGATCATCTTTCGGGGAGGACGTTCTTTAGGGTGGGGTCTGTGGAGCGACCAGAGATTTTGAATGCTACCACAAAATGTGACACCACCCTACCACAGTCCTTGAGAGAACTCCAGTGGAGAAGATGGCTCGTGGCACGATGTAATAAACAGAAGACTTGAAATGTAATACTGGCTGAATCATGCAACCGAAAAATGTATTATAGCTGATCGTGTGCTTTGTGCAGTTATCCATAAAACCTTGGACTCAATTAATTGCAATTCACTCACCTTTTTAAGCAAAAAAACACCAAAACACTCCACAGGCCACCCTGCCAATAGTACTGGGTACAGCAGCTGCAATGATTAAGCAAGCAATGTTATCGATTATCCCTGGAGATATGTCCCAGCTCTCAAGAGTAGGACCCAAAAAAGATCTAATCATGAATTGTGAAGAAATTAAGGTCTCAATTCTAAAAGTGGTTTGCAGTGACAAAGCGTGCAATACGCAAATTCACGAGATTTAGGAATACAAAATACTTACTTGTGATGTAAAAAAACCATTTTGAGAGCTGGAAAAGTCTTTCTGACTCCTTAAAGTTTCGCAACTCACTCCCAACCACAATTAGTAGATTGCATGAAAGGGGCGACCTCTTCTAATTACAATTCACCATAACATGTGCCAGTGGTTTGTGACTGCAATTGCAGTCGCAAACCATTGATCAGATCTCTACATCTGAGCAGGGGGTAGAATCTCATTCACAAAGAGGAATTTTCGCCATGGGATACCTTCACCCATGAGAATTGTGGCAGGCAGCCTTGGAGGGGGCAGTGGTCTAGAGAACCACTGCATTCTACCCCCAATATCTTCTAAAATGAGAAATCTTCTTTTTAAAAACAGAATCTGTATTTTTAAAGAGCACAGGTTGCTTCTAGACAAAATGTTTCCCATTTGGGAATGTGCACACAGGTATGAAGGTCTGCTGTCCCTTGCAGGCCGCCATATCAATATTCATAGCCAACAGCAGAGGATCATAAATAGTATACTACTTAATTAATAATCATTTGGCAGGATGTTTTGCAACCCTCTGCAAATTATCATTTTGAAGTGCAACTTATTAGTTCATATGTCACATTGGAAAAAGAAAGTCAGGTCTCAAAAGTTGTCCACAATTTGCATCCACTATTTGCAACCTAACTGTGCGTACATCGGGCCCTTTCTCCATAGTACTATTTGACCACACCACTGGCCTCTGTGGTGCGCAAACGTTTTAGAAGATTTAGGGGCATATTATCAACGGCCAGCGATAATTATCGCTGGCGTGCTTAGCGATAGATATCTTATCGCTGGCTATCTCCGGAAAGTATCGCCCTGGTAGCGCGTTATTAACAACACGCTTCTCCAGGGCGATAAAATCCAGAGATAGGCGAGGTTATCGACGTTTTGCAGGGAACATCGCTGGTTTTCCAGCGATGTTCCTCAAACGGCGATAACTGCTGCTGATACGACCCATGTGGTCAGTATCAGCACAATCCACCCCTATGTTAGGGATGGCTAAGTCGGGATAATAGCAGGCGTTAGATTTTGGCGAAAACGGCCGTTTTTGCCAAAATCTAACGTCTGCTATCATCCTGTGGGCTGCCTTGTAAATATTGCGATGTGCACATCGGCGATATTTACAACGTAGCCCATCTGGGGTACGCCCAGTAACGCCCACCTTGCATCTCATTAGAGATGCAGGATGGGCGTTATGGGAAAGGGCGATAGGGCAAGGATTCACGCGATAGCGTGACCTTGCTAATACAGCGATAAAATTATCGCCGCTTTTCGTCTGAAAACAGACGCTAAAGCGGCGATAATTTTTTATCGCCGGCTTGTTAATATGCCCCTAAGGCTGCAAATTGTTGTGCTGTTATCGCTCATTTCATCATGGAAAAATGTCAAGAGGACTAGTTTGAGTTGCAGATTTTGTTATGTAGATTGCATAAATCTGACTCTTTTTCTGTGGATTGATTCACAACGTATTGATCTTAAATTGAGGTTTCTAAAAACATATTTATTTTTTTAAATTTTGGATTAAGTACTTTTGAAACCTACTATAAAATATCTAGATTCTGGAATGACCAAAGAGGTATGTGCATGAGGAGCTCATTTAATAGGATCTTGTGGATAGGCATTCATCAAGAGTGGATGTAGTGTGATCAAGTCATTACTCCATGTTCAAAGGTACAAATGCACTACTATGGGATAAGAGCAGAACAATGACATTTCATATTGAAAGTACTTAGGGTATGGTAAATTATGGTGACTAATCTTACTTATTTTTTCTGTTTATTAGATTTTAATATTCCAGAACATTAATACAAGGAAAAAAAGAAACAAAAAAGCAAACACAAGAGAGCATACGCCACATCCAATACTTTCTGTTACATAATTCAGTCATGTACATCCTTCAGATTTTGTGCAGTAGACTATTGCCTATTTTATCCCTTAAGATTCATACAATCGAGTAATTGTTAACATAATTACCTGCATTATGCTACAGTCACCATATTTTCTCTTCCCGTTTTTGCTATATTACATATACACCATTCTCAATAATGATACTGTTCCCAGAAGGTCCCCATCAGGGTTTCTCTAGATCGTCCTGCCTAGGTGTGCCTGGGCCGGGTTGATGTGCAGCCAGGAAGGTTCGCAGGGGGTGCCATATGTCTCGTGGCCGGGAAGTAAGAGGCATCAATTCAGCGTATGTTAGGAGCTGGTCCTGACAATATATAAGATATTGCAACCAGTCCTTAAATTTAGGGGCCCTCCCTCTTCTCCACCTGCATGCTACTTTACGTTTGGCCAGCAATAGTCCTAGTGACGCATGTTTTCTGAAGGCGACCTCAATGTCTGCCGTGTATCCTAGTACCGTTACTACCGGTGTGTCCGGGATGGGGGCGCCTATCATCTGTCCCAGGGCCTCCAGCACCTCTTTCCAGAATTTCTGAACAGGCTCACATTCCCATGCCAGATGCAAGAACCCCGCTCCCCCCCTGCCGCACCTATCACAGCAATCATTGTCTCGAAGCTGAAAGCGATGGAGCGTGGCTGGGGTATAATATATTCTATGCAAGTATTTGAAGTGTATTGCGCAGTCTGCTACTTGCCGACACTTTCTCAGTTTGCTGGCAGCAATATATCCACTGATCATCGCTGATAGAGGACCCCAAGTCAGCATCCCAGCGAGCTCTCGAGCTCCGGCCCAGATCAGGACTGTTTGCCTGGGTGGAGCGGTACAGCATAGATACCATGTGTGCAGGTTTGGTGCTTTGCAATCGTTGGTGGATCGGGGCCATTATCTCAGGATCAGCAGGGAAGGCAGGGGTAGCAGTTCTTACATCTTGTCATAAGCGGACATAGAGAAATAGATCTATATGGGTTGGCTGACGCTCTCCAAAAAAACCCTTCCAGAGTGCGGAAATTACCATTTTCATATAAATCTCCCCATGTCAGCTTCCCCGCCCTGCGCAGCATCTGCTTACATCCCACCTCATGTGTAACCGGGAGATCTGGGTGATGCAACGTTCCCAATTTGGGGGAGTACAGCATTGGCGCCTGCAAGTGCTTGGCAAGATTGTGCCATGCCTTGTTTGTACAATCCACTGTCGTTGGGTTTTTACCCCCATATCGCCTGGAAGAGGGGCCTAGACATGCCGTGATCGGGACAGGGGCCATGTATCCCTGTTCCACCGCTAAATGCGGCATGTAAAGTGGCGGGTTTAGCCAGTACACCGCAAAGTGCGCTTGGGCGCATTGGAAGTAGAGCTCCATATCTGGTGCCTCAAATTCTCCCCTAGTAAATGTCTGAGTCAGGAGTTCCCACTTCAGTCTAGGCTGTTTCCTTCCCAATGCTAGTCGATTCAATTGGGCCTTGAGGGTCTTGAAAAAGTTCTTACTAGGTGCGTACAGAATGTTTATGAATAAATAAAGCAGTTTTGGGAGTATCGTCATTTTAGTCAAGGAGATGCGTCCTGCCAGCGACAGGGGCATGGCGATCCACCTGGTGATGGACAGCCATAATTGCTGCACATCAGCTCTTCCTTATCCCTTGTTATATTGATGCCTAGGTATTTGACTGTCTCCTCGCACCATTTTAATGGATAATCAGGAGTAAATTGTCGAGTACTCGCCATAAGAGGGAAAATCTGGGATTTCTCCCAGTTGATGTTGATGCCTGAAATCCCCCCAAAAATTATAAATTCCCTAAGCAATGGATTCAGGCTAATGCTTGGGTCCCGTGGGTACAATGTCATATCATCAGCATAAAGGGATATTAGAATGTGTCTGGTTGGATATGGCAGTGCATACACCCTATGGTGTTGTCTGAGCCTGGCCGCCAGCGGCTCCACAGCCAGCGCAAAAGGCAGTGGAGAGAGCGGGTACCCATGCAGTGTCCCCCTAGTGATTTGGAAGGGGGAGGAGTATAACCCATTGATTGATATCCTTACTTGCGGCTGAGTATATAATAGTTGGATCCAGGATAAGAATGGAGTGGGAAAGCCCATTCGGCGAAGCACACTCAGGAGATAATCCCATTCAAGGGAGTCAAATGCCTTGGTGGCATCTAAAAACACTGCCACTGCCTCTAAATCCGGGTCAATATCTTGCAGTAGGGCAAATAGTGTGCAGAGATTATGAGACGTCGCTCTCCCAGGTATGAACCCTGACTGATCAGGCAAGACCAGTACATACATAAGTAGGTTCAATCTGTTTGCTAATACTTTTGCTAGTATTTTCACGTCACAGTTTATTAGCGACAAAGGTCGGTAAGAATCACATTTATCGGCCGGCTTCCCGGGCTTAGGTATGGATATTATGAGTGCCTCTCTTAATGTCTCCGGAAGTACCCCTAGCTCCAGAGCCTCCTCATAGAGCTTTTTTAATATTGGAATGAGGCTTTCGCTGTATGTTTTATAGAACTCTGCAGTGAGACCATCCGAGCCAGGGGTGCTGCCTGATCTCAACTGCATTATCGTAGTGGTGACTAATCTTGCTTTGTAGTTTTTGTTTACAGGACTCATGGGTTACCAATGTGTAAAGTAAGTAAGTAAGTAAAGGATTTATAGAGCGCACGAATGCTATGGCGTCTTGGCACTAAGGTTTGCGTAGAAATGTGAACAACGCACAGGAAGTAGCGGAACATTCCTAAGTAGGAAATAACCAGGTTTTGAACCTTTTCCTGAACAAAGGTCTAGTAGGTTGAAGCATAATGTGGGTCGGTAGCTCATTCCAGAGCTTTGAAGCTCGATAAGCGAGGCATCTACCTCTTGCTTTGTTGATTTTAGGAACCTGGGCCCAGGCTTTACTGGCCGATCTAAGATTCCGACGGGGGGTGTACCACTGAAAAATGTATGTAGATCCAATGGCCCTCCACCGTAGAGTGCTTTATGTACAAGGCATGTGTTATATAGTATTTGATTTTATCTTTTATTTATTAAAAAAAAGACCAGAATCAGTATTTGTATTTGAGGGTCACCAAGATGGACAGGTGGGCCTGGAGTCTCTAGCTCGAAGAAACTTAAAACACGGGCACAAAAGAGGGCTAAGTCTTCATACTCTAATGCTATCAGCATGAGGGAAGTAACACCTAAAAGGCAATAAAAGGGCAGGGCATGGGGAAGTCTGTCTCTGCACTTCAGAGGGAACTGTTGTATCCTTTTCTCCCACACCCTAGAGACTGGGTTATCACAAAGGCTTCAGGAGTGCATTGAGGGAGCCTAGCACTATAGATTGCTTATTGTACAGACTACCTTTACCCTCCATTCTGTACACCATCACCACAGAGGAAATACAAAATAGAATCCACTGTGACCACAGTCAACCATGACACTTACACTTCTTACTCGTTCTGCCACACATACCTTGTATATACTAATACAACATCCCCATGCAACTAGATACAGCTAAGGACACATTGGCAGGGGACTGACAGAGCAATTTAGAGGGGTAGGCCGTAGACATATCTCCTTGTAGAGGTTACAGATACAAAATGCCTGCACTGCCAGAGCTGTCATCACTGTCAGTCCACCCAGTTAACTGATGGTAGTTGTAGGAAAGTGCCCTTTTCGACATGGTCCCCCCACTTTTTGCCTGGTATTTGATGTGATTTCAACTGGAAGTGCACTGGGTTCCTGCTAACCAGGACCCCAGTGCCAGCTTTCTTCCCAAAACCTTACAATTGTTTCTCCCAATAAGCAATACCTTGGGTACCCTCTGAAAGTCCCTAGTAAATGGTACCCCTGCTACATAGGGCCTGAAGTACTAGAGAGGGTCCCTAAGGGCAGCAGCACGAATTGTGCCACCCTAAGGGTCCCCCCACCGAGCTCATGCAAACTGCCACTGCAGGCTGCATGTCTTAGTGCAGACGAAAGTGAAAACATGATATGGCACACAGCCTGTGTGCCATGTATACCGACACTGCATGCAGTATAAGTAAATCACCCCTACAGCAGGCCTTATAGCCCTAAGGCAGGGTGCACTATACCACATGTGAGGGCATTACCACACAAGCAGGTATGCCCCTGTGCTGGTCAGATCCATTGCTACCAGTACAAGTGAACAGCAAAGCCATTTTACTAGCATGTACGAGTTCCCCAGCTACATGATGGCTTCACTGGAAAAAAGGGGGGGTTGGTATCAAACATCTCATATTAATAAACCAGCACTGATGCCAGTGTCGGATTGAGTAATACATGCACACAGAGGGCACCTCAGAGGTGCCCCCTAAAAACTGACCAGCCACTGGTGTGCTGACTGTCTGTTTCTAACCAGCCTGCCAACAGAGACAAGCTTCTTACCCACAATGGTGAGGGCCTTTGCTCTCTGGGGGGCATACACCAAGCCTGCTTCAGCAGGGGGTGCCTTGCACCCCTGCCTACAGGATGACCTGCGGATTAGAATTCCAAGGCCAGGGAGCTTCAAAGGGGCCCAGGCCTTTGGTATGTGAATCTGGCTTCTCTCACAGGAGAGGAAACTGACCCCCTTTGTCCAGAGCCCTTGGCACCTGGACAGGCGGGAAAATTAGCTAGGCAAGACAGACGTGTCCACCCTCAGGCGAGCACCACCCCTGAACTGGGCAACCTGAAGTGAATGCAACTTTTCAGAAGTGACCATCTTGGTGATGGCAAATTTAGGATCTCTGAGACAGGGTTATGCCCATTTCCCCAAGGAAGTGGACATATAAGGGCGTACCCCAGGGGTAAGTAGCCCATTGGCTACTACCCTATACTCCCCTAACACTCCTAAATTCAGAATTTAGGGGAGCCCTGGTACCAGGAAATCAGATCCTGCAGACCAAAAGAAGAAGAAGGGCCAAAGAGCCGCAAAAGCAAGAACTGCAGAAGAAGCAACTGACTTGGCACCAGCCCTGCCGGCTGTTCGCCTATTCTCGACAATTGTGCCAAAGTTGTCTCGCCCTGCAAGCTGCTGATCCTCCAAAGCCTGGGAGGACTGCCAGCACTTCTCCAAAGATTCAGGAGCTTCTGTAGAACAGCAGAGCTGCTCCCTTGAATCTTGCAGGTACCAAAGACTGAGCTGTCAGACTCCAAGACCGCGAAAACACAACACCGGAAAGCAACACTGCACCCGAGCAGCCTAACCCGAGCTGAAGTGGGCCAACAGTGCCAACGTGGTCCCGGAATCTTGATTATCTACAAAGAAGAAGGACACTGAAGAGCCCTGAAAGCAGAAAACTGAGGAAGATCAACTGACTTGGAGCCAGCCCTGCCAGCCTGTCTGCTGTTCCCCATTTAATTGAGCCAAAGATGTCTCGTCCTGCAGCTATTGTGCCCCCAATGCCTGGGAGGTCTGACTACCTTCAATAAAAACTCAAGGACTCCCGTGGAGCAGCGGAGCTGCTTCCCTGCAACCTGTAGGCACACCAAAGAAGACTGTGAGTGCTCCAGAATGCAAAATACTGACACTGCAAAACACCACTGCACCCCTGCTTCCGAGCCCGAGCTGAAGTGGGCAAACAGTGCCAGCATTGTCCCCCGGCCCTCCAGAGACAAAGCCTACCTTGAACTTGCCCACTGTGGACTTCCCAGCGCCGCCAGCAGCCTCGTATGCATGCCCCTTCTACCATGAGTGTTCCTGGTGACAAAAATCCAATGCTTAAAGACACCTATGCATCCGCCGCCCCTGACCCCTGGAGAAGAGTACCAATGGTGTCCCCACATCCCCGTGCATCGCAAGAGTTGAGACCCCTTTTTGGTTCAGCCC
The DNA here is from genome assembly GCA_963921515.1 of Calotriton arnoldi. Taxonomy (NCBI): domain Eukaryota; kingdom Metazoa; phylum Chordata; class Amphibia; order Caudata; family Salamandridae; genus Calotriton; species Calotriton arnoldi. The sequence goes on from CAWUFW010003159.1 coordinate 285,797, forward strand.
ATTGGTCCCCATTCTGAGCCTGCAGCCTCATTTCCGCCAGACCGATCTCCATAGACTTGAATGAGGCACCCAAAGCTGTAAGGCACCTCTGTACCCAGCCATTCCAGTGCTGCCCGAAGTGAACTGTTGGTGCAGCCTTGGACCTTGCCCCATACTCACCTCAAGACCCGGGGAAGGATCCCATAAGTCGTTGTTAAGTGACCATATGCAACGGATGTTTTCTTCCTAAGTTAAAGTATCAAAAAGCTGTTTACTTCAAACCTTCTATTTTAAAAAGTACTTACCTGATTTTGATGATCTTAGTGCCTAGAGTTATATAAAAATATGTTTCATTTTTATAAATTGGTATGGATCTCCTTATTGAGTTGTATGCATCATTTATTGACTATTGGGTGCATGTACAGATGTCTAACACTCTGCTCTGATAAGCCTAAGACTGCTCAATCATACAACCCTCTAGAAGAGCACCTCGAGATTGCTAGAGCAAGCCCAAGTCCAAAAGTAAAGGAATACCTGGACCCTTTGCATGGTACACCTCTTTTTGGTATATCATATAAAGAGACTTATTCCTATAGTAGTCATGCTCAATCAAAAGGGTGCACATGGTGCGGCAATCAGGACCACAGAAATGAATGTCTATATAAATGTACATACATAATTGTTGTGTTCAGTGAGGCAACAGAAAAAGAGTAAAAAATGCCAGAGGCTCACTGCTTGGGCAAATCTTAGCAGGTATGCACACTCTCAGAGTCATGTAGGGCACATTCAACCATACTAAAAGAACTACACTGGCTCCCTATACTGGCCTGCACCACCTTCAAAACCAGCGGATTCATTTACAAAGTGGTCATGACCAGAAACCCCACCTACTTGACTGGCAAGTTCTTGTCTCTTGTGGCTCCCAGCATACCCGCTACGAGGATGCCTTCAGACTGGAGACAAAGCAGTGTAAAAAATAAAAGCAAGACAACAGGCTTTTTTCATCTACACATCCAGGACCTGGAACATCCCCTTACCCATCAGGACTGCACAAAAAACTTCTCCAATTCAGGAAAGGGCTGAAGATACATATACCACAAACATACAAACATACATACATGCGTTCCTGTTTTAACAGAAATCATACCAGGCACTGGAATGTCATTAGTCCAAGCAGGGTCTTCTGGTTAAATTAATTCCATTGACAATAAACTGACCCATTAATACCTGACAGAACAAATATGGTAAATGTATCACCTTTGATCATATGTTAGGTAGGGTGCTCCATCCTTAATTTTCATATGATGTCAATTGCAAGAAATGTTCTTTTGACCCTGTTGAGCTCCTAACATCAGCTTCTATCTTTGTTTCAGATACTCTTCTTTTCACTTTTCCTTTCATTGCAGTTTTCTAATTATTATATAGAATGGCCTTATGCTTTTGGGTTTAAAAATTGTTTAAATCCTTTTAATTTAAGATTGAATGTTTTTGTTTATTATATAACCTTAGTTACTGTACACTTATGAACAAAGTTTTATGGCACTATTGTACATAATGAATATTTTTTTAGGAATTTGTGTGTTATAGAGAGATTAATTTCTCTATTGACTTAAGGGCATATTTATGAGCCCCTTGTGCCGCTGTAGCATCACTTTTTGTGACAATACGTCAGCTCAAATCACAAAATCATATTTATGAGGTCACGCACAGCCACTTTATGTAGCTTTGAATGGCCTCATAGACATGGAGAAAGCAAGGCAGCGCAAATCTCAGATTTGCCTTACTCTGTGTTAGGGAGGCATTCCATGGGCGCTGAGGTGGGTGTTCCCATGCAACACCCGTGGATTTCGATGCTTCCCGAGATTTACAAAACCATGTAAACCCAGGGACACACCAAAACCATACGACTCCCCAAGGGAGGTGCAACGAGGATAAATAACTTTATTTCTCCTCATTATTTCCTCCCTACATGTGTAATACATTCTGCAACATGAATAGAAAGAGGAAAAAGCCTCCCAGGAATGTATTTGTGCAGAAAGATACCCCTTCTGGCACAAAAAGAATCCTGCCAACAACACAGCACATTTCCACCATGGCGCAAATGTTCGCAAACGGCCCGATTCACAGAATTGGGTCATTTGCGAACGCAAAAAGGCATTTTTCTAATGTACAAAGACCCAATTTGCGATTTGGTAACCTGTAACCGAAACACAATTTGGGTTTGCGATTCAGTATTATGAAGGGGCGTGTTTAGGACGTCCCTTCCTAATACCGAATCGCAGTGGTATGTGTGAATGTTTTGCAACCAAAATGCGGTCGCAAAACATTCGCATTTTACCACCTACTTCAAGTAGGTGGTAACCTATTGTCAAATGGGAAGGGGTTCCAAGGGAACCCCTTTGTGAATGTTTGTAAAAACATTTTTTAAGAGCAGGCAGTGGTCCCACAGACCACTGCTATTCTTAAAAAATAAAAATAAAACCTTTCATTTTTCTTTTGAAATGCATCCCGTTTTCCTTTAAGGAAACCTTCGTACATCTGGCCCAGAGTACTCTCTATAGAACTTGAGTCTCATATAGTGAGGAAAAGTGAAATAAGGTTTACATGGGGAGATGGTGTGGGGAGAAACTAAGATTGCAACAGAGGCAAAAATAAAACTCAATATTGCTACCTTTAATATAGTGCTTTTACTTTTAAAATAATAAATAATGTCTTCTACATGTAACTAAATACTGCACATGAAAAAATAAATGAACACAGAAAAGCAGCACACAATGTGGTTCAAGTTTACACAATAAACAATCAATAAGCTGCTGCTGATAAGTTTCAAATAGAGGTTTTCTATATAAATCATACTCTACTTGCAGACTTTTTCCAAAGGATTTTTCACAGCCCATAAGCTACTAGCTACTAACTTTATCAAAGGGTACTTTACTGTAAATCACCCTCTCTGTATAGTGTTTGACAACATGGCTTATGTTACACACCAGGGAAGCAGAAAGTTCGTGTTTTCTTTCATGAAAACATGCTCACACACAAGCACATGTCTTCCACTGGGTGATTTTGAAAGCAGTTAGAGGGGTTTAAAACCTTACAACTGCACTGGAAAAAATACCAAACACTCCAGATCAGGGAAACGGACTGAGCAAGCCCAGGGCCCTGTAAGAGCAACAAGAGAAACACACACTAACAGTTTCGAGGATGGACAGGCTACTGAAATTACTTATGCAGTTGGTCCACCCCAGGGAACCCACAAAGTTGGTGTGTGTGGTTGTCCTACCTGCAGAAATGTGGTCTTCTCTTTTAGATGGCATCTCACTACAGGCTACACTTCCAATACCCCTCCGCACATTGAGTTGGCCTCCTGGTGAATTGGATAGCAAATCAAGAGCTTAGATTTTGTCTCACTAGGTTGAGATTAAACACAGTTCACTTCCTTGTGGCTTCGACACTAGTGGGTTCTTGGTTTGCCTCCCTTACATGTTGCCCTTGTGACTGTGTTACTGCCCAATCAACTGTGCATTTTATGTTCTTTTGTACTTTATATGACTCCTTTAGATTGCGCTTTTGAAGTCTCGTCCTACTGCATAAGCACCTTAATTCTTCTATAGAGGGTTTGATCTATTTGCAAAGTTTACAATCACTTGATGTTTTCACTGCTGTTCTTAGTTATATCATTGCTGATATCAAATTGAGGAGAACCTATGCACTTTAATGACAAATTGTTTTTATGATGCTTTTAAAGTGTTATTTATATTTTTGAAGAAGTACATGTTTTTATTCTGTGCTTTTATGGTTAAACTATGACCGAATAAAGATGATTTTGACCTTTGACCTTGAGTTGGCCTCCTGGTGTGAGCGGGATTCCACACCTCACCAGGGTTGGTTAGGAGTAGAACTCATGTCTCATTAGTGCAATATGGAGAGCTTTCACACAGCTGAGCAGCTACATTATTTCATGGTCACAGGTGACTAGAGACATCACAACTTGACTTAAATATGGAAATTAGAGACAGGCTTTTATACAGGGGTTGCAGGCTCCAATGTATTATAGATGGTATTTATTACACAAATATTCAGTGCCAATGTTGTCGACCATGGGAAAATGAAAGCATGGCAATGTCAAGGATTTGAAAATGTAATCTGTAAGTCATTGATCAGGTGCATAGCCTACTGAGCTAGTTTATCATCTATCTGTTGTAATTATTCTATCAGTATTACGCCTATGTATTCCAGTAGCCTAACCCCTATCCCCATGGTATAACTGCTCATTATCGGCAGCAATTTCCTTCCTCCATAATAATGCTATCACTGCTTTGTTATTATGTATCCTCAATACTGCTCATTATCAGCAGTAATAGTTCTGCCTCTATAATATTGGTAATCCTGCTTCGGTATTATTTATCTTTATTACTTAATGTGCTAAAGCCTCATAATTTATTCCATGCTCTGTAATACACGTCACATTTCTCTGCACTTGTGCCTGTTGAACTAATCCTCCTTGAATAATACCCATAATTATATGTTGTCTTTTTTTTCTCTGAAATTAGCCCTCCTCATTTTTCACACACGATATTTTACTCCCCACATTGCACTACCATCAGTTATAACTTAAAGGGGGGATTAGAGAAGCTGCTAATGTAGTTGTTAATATCGCTTTTTAGGTTCGCTTGACTGGGTTCTATAAACATCTTTGGAACTTTAGAGCTAGGGCTGGTGAGCCAATGCCTTACTTTGCAAATGTTTGTTTCTTTCTATTATTTATCTAAGTTTTTTCCTACTTATCTTTAAATGACGTCTTCTTGCTACAGAAATACAAAGCCAATAGTACCTTTTCTTTGCACCAGGAAGAAACATATTTCCTATTGAGATTTATTTCAACTAATATTACAGCTGTAACAGTAAATAGACACAGTTGCACATCCCCAGATTGTGTGTTAAAATATGGGAAACAACAAGTAAAATGAAAAGTCTGTTTTTTGAAAGGCTGTATGGTTCTCTGTCAACCCAAGAAACACCTTGCTACCTGACACGTTCTGTGTGGGCCTAAAGACTTTGGGAGCCCGCCATAATGACATGCGCAAGGAAGATTGGAGCACACTCCAAAGTAGGTATCAAAGTAGTAAAACAATTTAACAATGAGTCCACATTCAATTGATGAATAAGTCCATAAATACTTTTATTCTTCCTCAGTGGCTGAGGAGATTGTACAGGTAGTGGCATGATGTAAATCATGAGAGAAAAATGAACAGCCAACACATGTTTGGTCCGCACTGAACATCATCAAGGCTGTAATACAACAAATATACATCAAAGAGTAGTCTCTAGAGATAAATTTCTGTATATGTGTTTATACAGAATCGATCTTAGACTCATGTGAAACCATAAAGAAAGTGACAAATGTAGGTATGACAGGACCATGTTAAAAGAGCTGAGATCCAATATACCGAAAGGCACGTTACACCTTACAATATTGTCCTAGTTGATGATTTATTGGTAAGAGTGTCAGGAGATTTGAAAGATTCCCAAAGGTAAGATACATAGGGCCTGATTATGATGTAGGTTGCAAACCCTCCGATGGCTGGTCGGAGGCTTTCCGACCGACATGCTAGGTTTAAAGTCTGACCGCCATATTACAATGACGACGGTGGGAGTTTAAACCGGCCGGTCAATCCAATGCGGTTCCGACAGGCTCAAGGAGCCCGTCGGTCAGTTGGAATGGCCTCATAACCCATTAAGGACTGTGTTTCCGCCGCCAGGACTATGATGTCGGTTTCTGACAGCCTTTCCATATTGGCCTTTACGACATGGAAAGGCTGTCGGAAGGGGCCATTGGCAGGGCCCCTTCTCCTCTTGCCCTCCGCTTAGGGACTTGAAAATCCCTGCTCTGTGTGACAGGCACCGAGAGGTGACTGCCACACGGTGCAGGGATTTTCACAAACTCGGTTTCCGCCTGCCACACAAGCTCCCATAGAGAAATTGGAGTGTGCGGTGCCATTGTAATCAGGTGTGCGAAACCGCCGACCTATGTCCGGTCGGTTCCCTAACCGAAACGGTGTCGGTCGGAGGCAACACTAACTGACATTGTAATCAGGCCCATACTGTGATATTTACTTGGTGGGTGATTAAATAGTAAGACTACCAAAAGATGTCAAGGATTACCACAAGTGAACAGTGTTGGTTGAGTTTGTAGGAGATTATGATGGACCTGAGTTGAATTAACAGTACAAATAGGGGGATATTCTCAAGAACGTGTGATAATCATCGCAAAATTAGCTTAACGCAACTTTGCACATCGCAGTCCATCACGGGAAAATAACACTGTGTTAACGTTGTATTCTCAACCCGGCGGCACCATGTGATAGTCTCACGATAACGCGCCAAATGACCGCGTTAAAATTAACGCGACACCGTAAAAACGCGAAACACGAACGCGAAAAAATTTGCAATGTGGTCAACCGCGATAAAAAAATCAGCGATAACCAGCGACAGGCCTGCAATTCCCACGCGTCATGCGGGAAAATACACTATAAAAGAACCGAAAAACACAAACAAAATAATTAAAACTGCGTAGCACCATGGAGAAAGCCGGAGCAAGTACAGAGGACGACCAGAACCCCACAAGCACCCAGGAGGACCAGCCTGGGACCTCGGGGTCACGGAAGGGCAAGGAGAAGAAGACGAGGAAGACGAGGTTCAGTCCGCAGGAAAACAGGATCATCATCACGGAGGTGATAGAACACCACCAACAACTGTTCGTCACCTCCAACGTGTCATTGGCAAACAAAAATGCAATGTGGCAGTCCATCCTGGACACGGTGAATGCAGTCGGAGTGAGGAGGAGGACAATTGGAGAGGTCAAGAGGCGCTGGAATGATGCGAAGCGCAAAACCAAGAAGAAACTCGCTGACAACCATCAGGCAGCAATGCAGACTGGAGGTGGCAGTCCAGCGGAACACCAGGAGCTGGACGAGATGGAGGAAATGGTGGCCACAGTCATCAGTGGGGAGACGGTGGCAGGAGTTGGGGGTCCAGACACTGCTCGACATGAGCTGGCACAACAGCACCAGGGTGAGTACCGAACAGGGACTGGGGGGACGGGGGGAGATGGGCACAATGGCACACAGGCACAATTAAGTAGAGCACACTGCACACCCACAATGACTCTGGATCATGTCCCTGATCCCCTTGGCACACTACAGCACACATACAAACAGCAAGTAGGCCCCCGTCCACTATGGGCACAAAGGGGTCCCTCCCCACACAGCACCAATCTCACAACCAACCCATGCACACGTGTCAAAACCAGCAAAGCTGCGTGTCTGTGAGCCACACTGACAATGCAAGTGACACTGCATGACGAACAGCATGGCTGCAGTCCAATTATCATGACATGGTGCACGCCACGACACTGAGGTGGCTGAGTGTGGAACACATCCGTAAAAGGAGCAGGTCACACTCTGACACATCCACATGCACAAACAACCCCTGACGCCAACAACACATCTGTGGATAAACCATGCCCAAGAGTCCAAAATCCGAACTAGAGCCAAAATTAGCCAAGTCTGCAACATCCCAGCACTGTAGAAGCACAGAAGTCAAAGGCACACCGCCTCAAAGGGATAAGGGGCAGCAAAATCACAGCTGCAGGGACGACTCTCCCACAATGCAGCACACACACATAGCAATAACAGCACATCATCATTGACGACAATGTGGAACAAAGTGCAACACTCTCACTACAGAACAGAGGACACAACTGGTTCCGCTTGTGCGTAGAAACTGGACAATCACATCTGGCATAGCAGGAAACTGTGAGATGATGATGTACGTGTACAACCTCACATCCGTGATGTAGTTCAAATGTCCACTGTCCCGCATCAAATAGCCAGCTCCTCCCAAACAGTCACAATGTACATTGCCATGCAGTCTGCATGTAAACTTGAACAATGCGACAACATACATGTCAACACAATGTCAAAATGCATCTCCCCTTCACATTGCAGAGGGACAATCAACACCTCCTGCAGAGCAGACCAGACAACTCATCAGGGATGATGAAGAGGACCTCCACACCTTCAACACTGACGCCCTACAACGACTCATGGACAGCTACGGCAACCCACCTCCAGGAGCAGGGCAGCCCAGCTGCATCGAGGAGACCCCACCCCCTGCACAGACCACGCAGCAGGAAGCACCCACCACCACGCCTGCCTCCCAGCACCTCACCAAAGAACACATCGCATTCCAAGGCCATGTGTTAGACTGCCAGAAGGAGGTGGCTGAACAGGTGCGGGTGGGGTTCGACCTCATGGCAGCCAAACTAGATGCCATACGTGGGTGTCTAAGTCCCATCAGGGACCACTTACACTCCCTAACGGCCACCCACAGTTCACTCCATGATGTCCAACAATCCATGCCCAACATCGCTGGAGTCATGACTCTGAGAGGAGAACAACTGACTAGTCAGAGTGGCCTCAGCGATGTCAGCCGAGAGTTGGCACAGATGCTGAGGATAATGGAGAACATGGAGCGGATGCATGCGGAAAGAATGGCTGCCACCGATGCACACCAGCAAAAAGTTGTTGGGATCTTCCATGCCCTGCAGATCCTCATCATCGCATTGCTGCCACTAAGGCAGTCACTGATGAATGCTGCTGGTACTTCTACACACACATCTCCGGCCCCTGATTTGTCAGTGGCACACAGTGCTGCAGACCAAACATCAGCACCCACATGTAAGACAGACGACATAGAGGACGAAGATGCGGGTGATTCCACCTTTGTAGTAAGAAGGAGCCAGTAGCATTCTTCTCTGCAATATGCCCTGTTTCAGCTTGGTTCTGCCCTCTGCATCATGCCCTGTAACAACACCTCCCACTGTCCCCCAAAACACTCTGCGACACTCACCTTGGACCTCGACATGGACTGCCATATTTTGTTTGCTTACCAATGACACAGCAATCAGACTGCGGACTGTACTCTTCCTCCTCTGATGTACTTGTCAATCCCTAAATGACTCTGGCTGGCCCTCCACTGGGCTACAATGTAATGTGGGGTTTGCATGGCCATGTACTGCTCCAGCTCCGACACTCCACCGAATGTGAATAAATCATTCAAATTCACACAGATGTGTCATGTCCATAATCGATCAAGTTTGAAAGTATGGATGAATGTAAGGACATTGATTGCCCAAAAAGGTACACCCTGGGAAATGAAAGCAATGCGCATGTGTGACCGTGACACACATAGGAAGTGAGATGACTGGGAATGTGTGCACTAGCTGTGGCCTCATTGCTCTGAAACAACAATCGCGCAATTTCTCAGGTTTGCCCCACGCAATGTTAGAAATAGGGCTGGGTATGAGATGTCAAAGTCGTTGGCAGGCCTAAAGTAGTGTCCACCATCACATTTGACAACAGAACATCTCTTCGCATACCTACTCACACTCAACTGGGTGGACACAGCCTGTAGTGATGGATCACATTGATCCACATGGCAGGAATATGGACACCATACTCACATTGCTGAAGACACGTAAGAGCACAGGTCTATCAGCAACTATCCCAACCACTATGTCTGGCTCACAGAGGTGGAGCTGGCAATAGGGACTCACCCCTAAGTGAAATGCGTCAGTCAGTCCCTCCCTGTGTACGGACAATGCTCATTGAGGCACACGATTTGTCATTCTAATCAACACTCATCACAGTTGAACACTAGTGAAGTTGCGTAGACTTTATTAGCATGTGCGTGTCAGTACGGGCAAGACAAGGCCCACAACATGCAGAACAATGCATCAGACACTAACAGGCAGCATTCGGTCACGGTACAGTTCCACGTGACAGGCGTTGTGCATGCGCACGGGATGTTCTGCCATTGCGTCGGTGGCTCTCGTAGAACCGGCACTCTTCTGACCTGCGGCAGTTATGTGGATGATATGCCACAGCTCGGAGCAATGAGTCGTATGTGTGTGCAACGTTTGGACATATGGGTTGTTGTGTATGTAAGTGTCAAGGGCATTCCATGCAAGAGTACCTCGAGCAAGAACTTCTGTGTGTGGAGTGTGGATACGTTGGTCTTTCATTAGCGCTGTGCGTAGTGTGGGAGTCGTCATCATCTGCTATGGTATCTCTCTCAGGGGGTGCCTGCCGCATGCAAGACCAAGGTCGGAGGTGCAGATGTCCTTCCGCTTTATGCATTGAGACAAAGGAGCTTTCATCCCTAATGTTAGTCTGACTACTGCTTGCATTCTGGAAACGTGATGTGGCTTTCGCGCTGCAATTGAGGCTAGGCCTTAGGCTTATGGTGCACCAATGGCGATACACACACAACAGTTGGCATGCATGAGCCAAGAGCCCGAGCGGCCTTGTGCTCCTTGTACAATCCCTTCGTGCGCGGCCGCCCTCCGGGTGCATGCAACATTGCAACATTGTCGATTGCGGGCCGTGTGGCGCAGACACTGCAACAGAGACACACGCATCAGTTGGTTTCCTGCCCAGCCCAGAAATGAACCACGCCCAGAGCCCAGGGATGATAATTCACACCCCTACGCTGTACTTGCGTACGCCGGCCCAGTCCACCCCTCTTACGTATTAAGGGGGAGACGACAAAGCTACATGTCCAAGGTCTTACCCACTGCCTGTGGTGACATGGTTGTGTCCGCTGTACACAGCACAAGACTCAATCAGACAGGGTCCATGAGTTGTGGTGCACTGAGTTAGTGGCACCTGAAGAGTAACCCTGGGCGTAGTTCGCGTAGTAGCGCTACGTGTAGCTACGCGAAGTGCACTTCGCACTACGCGAGCTACGCGTAGCACTACGCGAACTGCGTAGTGCGGTAGGAAATGCTGTTCGCAATGATTGCAAGTGCCGGATGCTTGTCCGCACTGTGCAATCATTGCAAACGGCATCTTGCACAGTGCAAGCGGTCGTTTTTTGCCGCTCGAGTAGATTTGTACTCGAGCAGCAGTTTTCTCAACGCAGACTGGTAGTTTCTCATCGCGAGCGGTCGCGAGCATACGCGACCACTCGCAATGAGAAACCTGACCTCCCGCGTTGAGAATCTCGCCAGGAGGTTTATTTTCCACGCTCGCGATCGGCAACTTGATGTTGCTGATCGCGAACGAGGAAAAAGTCTCGCCGGGATGTCATTTTGCTCGCTCGCGGTCGCCAACTTGACGTTGAGGACCGCGAGCAAGCAAAAATGCCCGCTACGCTACGCGTTTTGCACTGTGCTACGTGCAATTCGCATAGCGCGTAGTTGCGCAAACTACGCGAGCGTAGCGTAGTTTTCCGCCCAGGCCTACTGAAGAGCTGAGCAGGGTATCAAGCTGATGATGGCATCCAAGACAGGTGTGAGCAACTCTGGTAGTCTGGCTGTAAGACTCTTCCGACTCTGGCAGTTGTTGGTTGGAGGTGGTCCTGGCGGTGGTGGCGTGTGCAGCCAGCGGTGATGCGTCGTCCGGGCAGGTCAGGACTCGATTTGATGTGTGAGCCCTGGTGGACCACAGTTAAGGCCGGAGGCAGCGGTCAGCGCAGGGCCACAGACACATGGCGTTGATGACCCCCAGGCCATCGACTCAGAGGCCATCCAATATTCAATCAGACAGGGTCCATGACTTGAGCTGCACAGAGTTAGTGGCCCCGGATGCAGTGCAGCCGGCACAGGCACATCGCCACGGACGGTGACTTGCGGTGCACTGAGGTAGGGCCACGAGAGCTGAGCGGGTCCTTGTCGATGTCGAAGGTGAATGACGCGGAGTGTTTCGTGGGACAGTGGAAGGTGTTCTTCCAGGGCATGATGCAGAGGGCAGAACCAAGCAGAAACAGGCAATATGGAGGAGATGAATGCTACAGACTCATGTTTAACACCAAGTCAGTACCAGCCACATGATGATGAAGACAACCCACAGGCCATTGACTGAGACGCCACCAAAGTTCAACGAGAGAGTGTCCATGAATTTCGTGGCACAGTTAGTGGCACCAGAGCTGAAAGGGGATGCAGTCTGCGATGAGGCCTGTACAATGGTATAAACTCTGCCATAAATTAATCAAGACTCAGTTCCAAATGTGTGACCTACTGGACCGCAGTGTAGGCCGGACGCAGCGGTGGAGTACGTCAACGAGAAAGGAGTGCTGGGGGCCTGTGTCGCGGAGGCCGTGATGGTCTGAGGAGGCTGACAAGGTCGCGGGCCTCGGGCTTGGAGCTTGCACCGGCACGTGGTGGGCCCTCTTTGACACACGCCGGTGTCGGCAGGTGAGCAGTGAGGCCTGGTTGCGCAGGGACAGACAAGACGGGTCTGGGGACTAGCGGCCTGGGATGCAGCGGGCGCACAGGATCGCAGGCACCGCCGCTCACAGCATCGGCCTCGTGGCGGGCTGAGAGGCGCCGCCCTGGCAGACACGTTGGCCATTCCGGAAGAGAACCACACCAGGCGCAACGTGCTTTTTCTTCACACCCCTACGCTGGCCTGGCGTACGCCGGGCCAGCCCACTCCGCTCACGCTTACAGGGGGGGACATAACAAGCTACATTTCCGCGATCTTCCCCACTGCCTGGGGTAACATGGTTGCGTCCACTGTCCACTACACTCCAGACACCAGCAGTATATGTCGACATGGACATGTCTGTGGTCTGCATACTGCAGTCTGGCCAGCACATCCACGCCACACTTGGCATTGTGTACATTTCATTCATGGGTCACTTGCCTCCTTAGCACATGCCTGGTTCCCACCTCTCCTCACATGCTGCTATTGTGTGGCTGAGGTGCCATGCCGTTCATGGCTTGTGTACATGGCTGGCCCATATTTCCACAGTAAGTTGTGCTGTCGTGTCTGGTACGTGGGCATGTTGTTTGGCATGTTGTATGTGGGTTTGTAACGTGTGCATTCCCAGTCTTGTGAGTTGCATGACTGTGGAGTTGAGGTGTGTTCATTTGGTACTTACCAACGAGCAATGCATTCCCATGGATGCCATCCTGAAAGCGCTGGTTGATGATGGACTGTCGGAAGATAAAGGAATCATGCACACTGCCTGGGTAGTTGGCGACGACATTGGTGAAGAGTCCCAGGTGGTCCACTATTGCCTACACATTGATGGGAAGCGTGTGCTTCCTGTTGCTGTAATTGTGTCAGTGGCGGCAGGGGGCACGAGGAGTACATGTGTGCAGTCGATTGCCCCAACACGTGCGGGAAGCCAGCTATGGCGTAGAAGCCTTGATTGGTCACCAGCTGTTCCTGCGCAGTGTGTGGGAAGTAAAGGTGCTGGGGTACCAAGCTGATGATGGCATCCTAGACAGGTGTGAGGAACTTGGATAGGGTTGGCTGTGAGACTCCTCTGACTCTGGAGGTTGTTGGTTGGAAGACACCAGAGGCCAACAGGTGCAGCACAGCCAGCAGCTTTGTCTGCGGAGGGATGTTGGATGTCCGCTGTGTTGGTATCGTCAGCCTGTGGGCAATGATGGTCAGGATGCGGAGGATGGTTGTCCTTTTGAGCCTGTAGTGGGCAATGACATCCTCTGGTGTTAAGTCTGTGGGGCTGGTGCGTTTTCTGAAGGTCCGCTGTCTTTGTCTGCGCTGCCTCTGTGGTAGTCCGGGGGGGGGGTGGCGGGCCTGGGTGTGGTGGCGGTGGGTGTTGTGGCCCTCTTGGGGCTCCGAGCAGCATGGTCAGTAGCTCCATGGCATCTGTTGTTCTTCAGGTGTGGCTCTGGTGTGGGCTCCCTTTGTGGTGCAGGTTGTCGTCCGACTTAACACCAGGTAAGAGCAGGTGTTAAATCCCTGCTGCTAACCCGCCTTATCGCCTGTTTTGGGATCTTATCGCCGATCTGGCTGGTCGTAGAGAATATTGCGAAGTGGTGTTTTCGCGGCTTTTTGCACAGGAACGCCTACTCTGCATCTCATTAGCGTTAGTTGCCGGTGTCATCCGTGGCGATGTTTTTTGCGGCTGCTATCGCAGGTAAACTGGCGATATAGGCTGTTAGCACCTGCTTGTGAATAGGGCGATAATCTATCGTCACTTTGGCTGCGATAAAGTGCTGCTAACTCGGCGATAAGTCCTTGACAATATGCCCCATAGTGTGTTAAATAAAGTGATACAAATGATTATTCATTTAGTGTGTTGTTAGCACTAACACAAGGTTTAGTACACATACCAATTGCTCTAAATAAAAAAGAATTTAATCCCTGATTAGTTGAATTCACTTTTAATCCAAAGGAAAGCAGAAGTGTTGTGGTAACAACTAGCCGGTACCGAAGTTTGCTCACTCTTAGGTTACTTCCTTTATTTTGGGCAAAGTCCTTGTATGTATTTAGATCCTTATGTATTTAAACTACAAAGGACTTTTGTGCAGGTGCTAAGTACACCTACCTGGTAGGTGGCAACTGTACTGTTCTGTTAAAAGTAGATGTAAAGGTTAATTGTTTTTTATTTTTAAAAAAAATTTGCAAGCTTACTGCCACCACGTTTAGGTGGCGACAAGATTTTGAAATTATTTTTGCGGCATACATTTGCAATAAATGTACATACAAACTAGCCATTGCACCAGCTTTGCAACGCCAGATCCATTGTTTTTCCAAGGCTAGTTGTAGCTATCAGTGTTCCAGCTATACACAGTACTAAAGTCCTCGATTAAATGTTTAGGTAATTTCTGCTCCATATTCCCCAATAATACATCAAACCTCCACTCTAATATGGAGCAGATGTTATACTCCTAATGCCACTTCAAAGTACTGTACAATGTTCACTGTGCGAGCGTGGGAGCGAGGCAGCTTAATTTAAGTATTTTATTTATGGCTGTGTTAGGGTCTCTGAGGGTCTAGGTGGAGCTACTGTTAGAAGGTTTCCAGGGCTGTTTTGTGTAATAGTAACCTTCTCTAGATACTGTCCCCTGAATGGAGAATAACTAAATTGATTTAGTCATACTGGAAAAATTGTGACATTTTTCACCTGCTCTCAGAAGCGTAACGTGTCATTGTAACGGTCTTTGGGGGCAAAGGGGTGGAGTAAGGGCTGGGGGTCTGAGCAGGCTTGAGCCTGACCAGGGCGGACATTGTCTGCGCCCCTATGCTGCCGCAGGAGTTAGCGGGGCTGGCCTATGCTCCTGCCCACAGCCCTGTGAGCACGAACAGAGGGTATTTTATCTCCGGGCCTGGAATTATCGGGTATGAAGTTTACAGACCTGATAATTCCAGGCCCAGATACACCTGGATATTCATAATTGCGAAAAGCAAAATTCCACGCGAAGTTAACACTCCATCATGGAATTCCGCTACTCGTAATGAGGGATTTAGAGGGGTTGGGAAGTTAGGAGTAGGGCAATCTTTTGGAGGGGTGTTAAAGAAAAGCCACTTCTCAAACCAAGGGCAACCTTCCATCAATAGCAGCAGCTAAACGGTGCCTTCTCAGTTCTGCAAAGGTCAGACACATCAAACCTGGTCTGTAGCCAGGTTACCAGATCCGTCAGGTGGAGGAGTGCCGAAACGAAGTGGAAATGCAGGACAGTAGGCGTTGGTGTGAAATTAGAAAGCACCATTTTAAGTGAAATGTTCAGCTTGGAGATGCTTGTCCCAAATACCCGAACTTATTAACAAGGGCTTTTAACCTCACAGCAAATACGACCGCACGTGACCTGTGACCTGTGCCTCCCAAATTTAGACACGGTATGCAGTAATCCCAAAATAATTATAGCAAAGGTGGTCATTAAGAGAGAAGGCCTGGTGTGGCTGTGAGCCCACCTTATTACTCCGAACTATTAAGAAGTGCAGGGCCCCTGGAGCGACAGGCTGCGTTCTGGGGAGTAGAACATTATTAATACGTACAATTCTATTACTCAGCACGTATCCAGACCCCAGCAACTTAGAAACAACACACATTACTAACAAAGCCACAAAGTACATCACCTATGTAGTGAAAAAGCAACTAAATAGTTAAACAGATGAATATTATGCAGCTGCTGTGACATCTCTGAGATTTCTTTGGCAGGATAATAAGGCGTTTTCCGACACCTATTAATGTTTCCAAATTCAAACAATATAATCTAGCCTGGACCATTACCAGTAACAACATCGATCATGTAAATAGCGCGCACCCCAAACTCGTTGACTTAGGACGTGAATGATAGACATCACTGCCCAGCTCCTCGGCCCTCGTTTTTTATTGGCCCGTGATCTTCACCAGTGTTTGAACCCAGGTTCTGCCGTTTGCAGACAGGAACAGTAGCAAGTGTTTAATCTACTGTGCTGTTTTCTCTGCATGATGATAAAAAAGTCCTTTTCTGTCTCGAAAGCACTGGACTATAAACGCAATCCCTGAAATGTCTCACTAAACGTAACAAGCACTGGCAAAGGCGATACGCCGGGTTTGGCAAGCCCCCAAATGTATTTACTTTTTTTTGCAAATATATGTATTAGACAATAATCGCTTCTGTTACAATAAAAAGATTATTTAAAAAAAAAAAAAAAAAAATGCAAAGCCACCTAAAGGTGGTGTGCGTATGTTTAAAAAACCGTAAGTAAAAAATGAGTCATCACAAAACTTAAGTAAAAAAAGAAAGGAATGCATGGATGATAGAAGAGATTGGCGTTTGAACCTTGGCCTTGAAGTGGACCTGTACTCAAGGAAAATGTAGTTGCTCACAGAGAACAGAATGTGTGTGAGTGTGTGAAAGAGAGAGAGAGAGAGACATATAAAAGGTCCATGCGATCATGTGGCTGTATGATGCCGGTAATCTAGTTTCCTGCAAATTGCACACAGCTGATTTTGATTAGGGATTGGAAGATATTTTTCTGTTTAATGATGAAATGTATCACTTCCACCACACGAAGATCTCAGTAATTTTTGTTTTCAATTTTCATTGTGAGTCATAACTCAATGTAGCGTGTAATCATTCACATAAAAAAATATTAATTTCACCTCCCTCCCAGAAAGCTTCTAAACAATACACAATGATTTTGCACTGGAAGCCTTACTTTCTTAGTATAGGAATTGTAAAAGGGGCTAGCAAAACTGGAATTAAGATTTACCTGTATTCAACAGGGGGTCAGAAGCACAATTTCCTAAAAGCTCTGCTGCTCTAGAAAATTATATTTTAGCAATTAATGAGCATTCCATAATATTGAGGTGGTCGCCAACTGTTTCAATTTGCAAATTAATGAATTGTGAAATTTGCCTTCGCGTAATTGCATGAAATGCTATTGAAATTACATGAAATTGCACAGAATGCAAAAACAATATTTTTCACACGAGAACACATTTTGTGCTAAAACATATAGTATAAATAACACAGGGGTCATGAACAACAGCTGCTCCCATTATTGTCTTTCGTATTGTTCCCATGCTAAAATTTTCCACCCAGGTGGCATAATGGCGTCATTGCATGATTTTCTCTTAAGAAGCGTAACATAAAATTTGTGCAGTGATGGAAATTTTTCCTGCGTCTAATTTGCATCGGGATCCCAAGGTACCCTTTTGGAGTGCATGCTTGAACGAGGGTGTTAGTTGTAGACTGACTTACATGGTAGGTTTTGGGTGAGGTGCAGTGGCGGCTGGCACTGATCGGGGTGGGGGAACAGATGTTAAAAAAAAAACATACTTGATTGACACATTTCCACTCCGTCGTCCCTCCGTCGTCTCTCCCGGCCAGAACAGCAAGCACCAGGCTCCCCATAGCCAATCACAACGCTGAAATGCAGCGTTGTGATTGGTCTGAGTGCCGTGGTTCGCACTCAGAGAGGGAGCCTGGGCATGTTCTCCACCCAGGCTGTAATGCAGCCTGGATGGAGAACATGCAAAGTGCGCATGAATGTTTGACCGGCCCGAGACGGCCGGCCAAACGTTCCTGCGCACTTGGAGTGGGTAAACCACACCTCCCCCAGCTCCTGTGTGAGTAGCCCAGCCCCGCCCGCAAAGCTGCAGCAGGAAAACATAAAATGATAATAACATCGAGTTATTATCATTTTATGTTTCCTTTATTTCACTGCTGCAAAGCAGTGGGGCGACGCTCCTTCCCCTTAGTGGAGGAGCCGTCACTGGTGAGTTGCATGAGGTTTGAAGTCGTACTCTAAACTTGGTTGCTAAATCACAGCAGATAAGTTTGAGTTGTTAAGAAAAAGCTGCATTTGTGCAAGTATATACCCACACTTTTAGGTTTGACTGCAACATAGTAGTTATAAATGTGGAATAAGCCAGGTTTTAAGTGCTCCCCAGTATTCAAAACAGTTGCAAATTACTCTTAAGTCTTGCAAGGAAAACGTTGCATGGCTTAATCACAAGGACTGAGATGGAGTCCCCTCTGTTCCAAGATTTGTTAAATGAAGGGAATGATAGCAGATGAGCTAGCCTCGAATATAGTGCTCTGGGCTGATGGTGGGTATGGAGTTTGTGTCGAAGGAAGCAAAATCATGTGCCTTAATTAGCAGGATGATCTTTGCAGTTCATTTTAAAGGTGATACATCTAGCCACCAGGAGCCAGTTTAGGGATTAAAGTGCAGGAGAAATCCATAAACTGATTTTAAGTGTGAGTTTCCTCGCTGATGCTTTTCAGATTTTCTGTAGCTTTATCACTTGGTGTAATGCCTCCAGGAATATATTGTTGCTGTACTATGGAAAGGAGAGTAATATACAGATGCAGCCCTGCCAAGTTTCCCAGGGCCGGGCATGATATTTTGCTCCAGTCCAGGTTGTTTTCTTTGAATTCTGGGACTTGTAGTCCCATTAATTTCATTATAAAACAGGACTCCAAGTCCCGGAATTTGAAGGAAAAAAACCGGGACTGGAGTAGCACATCATGCATGCAGCTGGGAAACTTGACAGCTATGCAGTTTGTAGCTTGTAACTTTGCTAGAAGACCAAATAGGGGAAGATTCGATAAAGGCATGTCAGCATGTAGAACGATCTCTTCTTAATTTAGTTCACTTTACGCATCAAGGTTTTTATTCAGGCGGATTCTTTACTTGAAGGGATGGGTTTATTTTGTTGCCCAGGGTCTATTAGTTAGATGGTGTATGGGTGGTAGGTGGTCCACTTACAAAAGGGTGGTATCTCTGTTTTTGATGTGTGCAGTTGGAAGTAATTATTTTGCATCCAGTGATCTAAAGGTAGGAGGGATTTTCAATTGGCACAAGAATCCAACTCAGAAAGGCTTTAAAGTTTTCGTATAACTTGAGGGTCATCCATATAGATGAGAAAATTGAGTCTGAGGAAGTTGATTAGGTTTAGAGGTGGTCTTAGCAATATATTAAAGAGGAGCAATGTTAGGTTGGGTCCTTCAGGGACTCCAGCATTTTACTAGAATGGGTGGAGCAGAAAGATGATAGAGGTAGAATGAAAGATCTGCTTGTTAGAAAGAAAACAGCCCAGTGTACAACAGTGCCCTGTATTGCTGTTGTCCTAAGCATAATGGGATAGTGGACATGTCAAAGGAGAAAGATAGATCTAATGGCAGTAGTTCTCCTACCCCATTAGAGTCCATTGAAGTCCTGATGTCATCCCATGTTGTAATTAGTGTGCAGAATCTGTGCTCCTACCTCAGCAGAATCTTGTTTGGTTATTGGAGAGTAGGTGAGTGTGTTCTATGTAAGCAGACAGTTGTATGTAGGCAACATCTTCAATCCACTTGCCCAAAAGAGGCCCATTGAAGTTTGAACATAGTTAGATGGGAGCAATGGGTCGGGCCCCTTTTTTATGTATGATAAGTTTGATAAAGTCCATTGTGAGTGACTCCGGAATATGCTAAACTCCAAGGAGTATCAAAGATATCTGTGTTCAGGGTGGTAGCTGAGCTCTTGATGAGCATGTCTGTGAAGATGTGACTGGACAGAGGCCAGCTAATGATCCCATTGCACCACTTGCTGTTATTAGATTGGTGAAGTCATCATAAGATAAAGGGTTGAGAGATACTAGATTCTTTGTGTCACACAACAGCCACAGCAGTGACTCCACCTCAAACAATATAACCACTACATGGGATCAACTAACCACACAAACCACTGCTACCATCATGAGCTCCATCCACTCAGGAGCATCCAAAGACCCTTGCCCCCACCAAATGTTCAACCTGGGGAGCAACTCCATCAGAAATGAACTCACCACCATCCTCAACTCATCCATCACCTCTGCCTCTTCCCAGAGGATGAAAACACGCAGAAGTAAAACCTCTACTAAAAAAACCTACAGCTGACCCAGAAGAACTCAAGACCTACCGGCCCATCTCCCTTCTCCCTTTCCTGGCTAAAGTAATGGAGAAAGCAATAAACAGACAACTCTACAACCACCTAGAGATCAACAACCTCCTGGATCCATCCCAATCGGGATTCCGCGCTAATCACAGCACAGAAAATGCCCTAATCACAGCCACAGATGACATCCAATCTCTCCTAGACCAGGGAGAGACCACAGCCCTGATCTTCTTCGACCTCTCCGCAGCCTTCAACATCATGTCACACTACACCCTCCTAAACATACTCCATTAGATGGGGATCCAAGGAAATGCCCTAAAATGGATCGCTTCCTTCCTCACCATAAGAACCCAGAGTGTCCACCTTCCGCCTTACACCTCAGGCCCAAAGAACATCATCTGCGGTATTCCCCAAGGGTCCTCACTGAGTCCAACCCTGTTCAATACATGCATGGCTCCTCTGGCCACACAGGTCAAATCCTATGATATGAACATCATATCATATGCTGACGACACTCAGCTCATCCTCTCCCTATCCTCAAACCCCACTAACACCAAAACCAATTTTTACAGGTGCATGACCAGCATAGCCAGCTGGATGCAAAACTAATGTCTCAAACTCAACACCGACAAAACAGAGCTACTCATCTTTGGGAGCAACACCTCCCCATGGGACGACTCCTGGTGGCCAACGGAAATGTGCCCCTCGCCCACTCCCACAGTCCACGCCAGAAACCTCACCATCATACTCCACAACAAACTCACCATGATGAAGCAGATAAACGCTGCCGGCTCAGTCTGCTTCTTCACTCTCCACATGCTCTGGAAAATATTCAAATTGCTCCCCATCAGCAGCAGACGTACCATCACCCAAGCCCTCATCACCAGCCCCCTGGACTACGGAAACTCCCTTTACATGGGCATCACCTCACAACTACTGAGCAGGCTGCAAACCATCCAAAATGCTACAGCAAGGCTCATCCTCGACCTCCCGAGAAGAGCCCACATCACCCCCTCCTCAGAGCGCTTCACTGGCTCTCTGTCCAAACAAAGTGCCAGTTCAAACAAGGCCCTACGCAACAAAGGACCAGCCTGCCTCAACCACAGTCTGAACTTCCACCAACCTGGCCGACAACTACATTCCACCTCCCTTTCCCTCGCCCACACGCACTGCTTCCACAAAAGCAGAAGCGGCGGCCGCACCTTCTCCTACCTGGCCTATAAGAACTGGAATGGTCTCCCACTCCTCCCTGCATATGTTCAGAGATGGCCTAAAAAAGTGGATGTTCGACTGACAATTCCCAGTAGCAGCCCCCCCTCAGCGCCTGGATACCCGCACGGTTGATAAGAAGCGCTCTACAAATAGCTGATTGATTGATTGACCACAAAGGGAATTACATTGACAGTATAAGATTTGTCACTGCACGTGCATGCAGTACAATCACGCAAAAATCTCTAAATTTCTCTGTCCATTCCTGGCTGCCAGAAATCCATGTGTGCCTTCCTTTTCATAGCCGACATTCGTCAGTGTTCTTTATGCAATAACTCCAATAACTGAGAACGTACACCAATGTGTAGCATCAACCGACCACACCTCCTGACTATACCATCTAAGACAGATAACTCAGACCATACCATTTTCTAATCACACAAATCCGGCCTCTCCTCATTCGTTCACCTTTAGTCTGGGATAGCATGCTATAAGTGATTGCAAAGTCTGATCTGTAGCCAGTGCTTGCCTCCATTCTTCATCAGAAATGGCACCACTGCATGATTTCCGCACATCAGTCACTACCATCATCCTCTACAGAACCCCATCCTGAATAGGTAAATGAGACAAACAATCTGCATTCACATTAGCGGTGCTTGGAATATATCTAATCACAAAATTGCACTCCTCCAACTGGAACAGAAAATTGGCAATTGTGGGCGTCGCTTTCCCTGCCCCTTTGGTAGAAAACAATTCTACGAGAGGTTTGTGGTTAGTGCGCACTTAAAATACAGTTCCCGACACATAAGTTTTGAAATGTTGTACACCCCACCAACACGCTAATGCCTCTTTTTCTATTGCTGAATACATGCCTTTATCTCTCTTTAGCATCCACAATGCGAACACAACCACCCTTTCTTGATCACCCTTCTTTTATATCAACACTGATCCAAGCCCATACGCACTAGCATCTACAACTACTATGGTATTGTCTTGCGGATGAAACAGTTTCAAAACTACAGCCTTGACAGTGCCTTGATTAATGACTTCAAACGCCAACTGGCACTCAACTGACCACTCATATTTCATTGCCGTTTTCATCAACTGACGTAACACATGCACTTTGTCCGAGAAATGTTCTACTAACTTGGAATAGTATTCAGACCGAGAACAGAACTAAGTTGTTCCCTATCAGCTGGTAAAGGCATCTTCTCAATGGCCTCTATTAATTTCATTTTGGGTTTGATACCATCCCAAATCCTCCACGTCACATACCCAAAACATGCACTTCTCATTGCTAACCATCAACCCTGCATGTTCTAACCTTTCTAGCACAGTATTCAAGTCACAGTCATATTTGTGGGTCTAAGCAGAAGGAGTGATAGTGGCCTAACAAGTGTGTTGTTGTTGTTGTAAAGAAGATTATGTGGCCTAGATGATCGAGTTACTTCAGATCAGATGTTGTATGCCACTTCATCAAGTTAAATGGTGATATGACAGAACTGTTGTGTTTTGGCCAACAACCAATCACCAACACTTTAAATTGATGGCCTTCTGACTTGGGCGATCCTCCCATTCCAGTAGGACATGCTAAGAATCTGGGAATAACGATCTATAATAACCTAAATTTGGATACACAGATAAATAAAGTATTGGGATCATACTTTCTGTATCTTCAAAGGTTAGTTAGAATTCTTCCAATCCTGCCTAAACAGATCCACAGGAAGAAGGTAGTCCAAGCAACCATTTTATCAAGACTTGATTATTGTAATGCTCTATACTCTGGATTATCAATTACAATCACAATTCAGTTGCAGAGAATCCAGAATTGGGCTGCGAGACCCCTTGTAGGGATAAAAAGCAATGAGTCGGTCTCTTCAATGCTGAAAGCCTTACATTGGCAGCCAGTTGATAAAATAATTCAATTCAAAGTTGCTTATATGGCCCACAAAGCATTCTATAAACGAGGCCCAGAAGTTATAACTGAAAAACGTAAGGGCTTTCTGCCCAGTCATTCACTATGATCTACAA
This sequence comes from Calotriton arnoldi, assembly GCA_963921515.1. Classification (NCBI taxonomy): domain Eukaryota; kingdom Metazoa; phylum Chordata; class Amphibia; order Caudata; family Salamandridae; genus Calotriton; species Calotriton arnoldi. Next base: position 309,187 of record CAWUFW010003159.1, read on the forward strand.
ATGCTTCCTTTTTACTGTTCCTCAAATAAAGCAGATACGAAAGGGAGTAGGGCCTTTTCGTTTTTAGCCCCAAGACAGTGGAATGCCCATGCCCCCCAACTCAGACAGGAGAAAAATCTTTTTAAATTCTGCAAAGGATTGAAAACATGGCTATTTCAGCAATTTTGAGCCATAGGTCCTTCGTCCTTTTAGTCTTTTTAGATCCAGGATACCTTCTTTAGGGTAATAGTTGTGCTTTGTAAATCCATTCATCATCGTTACCATTCATCATTCTGCATTATTTGGTCACTCATAGGGCTAATAATATTTTAAAGGAAAAAATGATTTGATATCTATCGTATTACATGGGTAATTCTGTGGTTCTCCTTGCAGACAGGAAGATCTCTCACTGTAACTGGGAAAGGACTTGAAGTCTTCAATGGATGGAAAGATTCACCACTGTTTGGAATGTCCTCAGTCCTCAGTATCCCCTAAAGTTACATAGAAATCAAATCTCCAGTTTACGAGTCACTTTCAGTAATGTTCTGATGGCGATAGGGACTTCGCCTTATTTGCAAGGCAGCGTTAAGCCACTTAACGTGGCTTAACGCTGCCTTGTAAATAAGGCATTGTGCAGCAAACATAGAAACAGCAAATTGCCATTGATTGTTTATGTGCAGGAAAGTGACCCTTACTGCACGTAAACAATAAAAAAAAGAAATGACATTTTGCAACTTCTATGTGTGCTGCATTACGCAGCACACATAAAAGTTACAGAACGTCATTTAAAGATTGTTTATGTGCAAGAAGGTAGACCTTCCTGCACATAAACAATCTTTCCCTCAATGTAGACACCCTTGCACTATGCGTTGGTGCTAGGCTGCTAAGTTTAGCACCAGTGCAGGGGGAAACGCAGGACTGCACCATGTTGTTGTAAATATGGTGTAGCCCTGCGTTTCTGAAGTGGCGGAGTGTGGTGTTAAGCAAGGAAGGCTAACACCGCGATCTGTCACTTCGTTGTAAATATGCCTCATTATTTGTTCCTTGTGGTGCAACAAGATGCAAGTATTGACCTCATATTGTTGTGTTTGTCATACAACAGTTAAATGCAAGCAGTTTGGAATCACATGCTTTTGAAGAAGCTTTAAGGAAGCCACTGGATAAAGCATTTCCTAAAAAAGATATCCGTGTTCAAATGATATGGCATCTAATAACCTAGAATGCAATTTTCTTTTTTTCCCCCAAAATGAATAGGAGACATGGAGTTTGAACCAATATCAAGCAACGGAACATATATTCAACAAAAATGTGAATTTCATCCAGGGGCTCTCTCATATTTAATTTCTCTGATCTCCCCCGGGTCATTGGGTGGTAACATGAATATATGAATCATAATGGATGCTTGCCTCCATAGTTCAAGCCATCAGAAGCTTCACAAGTCTCTGAAGCTTCTCTCTGCTGTTTCTTTGGCCTGATGTCTGCACGATCTGTAGTTAAAAGGGGCTAGGTTCCCTTGATGTTTTGGCAGCCTAGCTGCCATCTAGGTATTCATTTTTGGGGTTGGCTGGTTCTGGCTACTTCTATTTCCCCCAACAGCACAGAAGGAAATGTTGGGGGCAAGACATTGGTGGTAGCATTGAAGTTCATTAAGCAATTTTTTAAAATTCTCCTAAGAAGGATTTGATGATCCGGTTTGGTGATTCTTTTTAAAAATTGGCTTTTTCTTTGTCTTTCAGATATCTGCATATTGATGTGTGGCATACATCAGTTGAGCTTCCTTGGGCTTTAATCTACCACTAATTCTCCATTACCAATTAGGTTCACTAGGGATATAAGCTGGTACATTATTAAGGGCTGAGCCCCCCCTTTCCAATGCATGAAGAGTGTGTGTCAGGCTGAGTAGAGGTCAGACTGACAGACCCTCTTCGTGCTTGGGTCAGGCACGTAGGCACTGTACATGGGCTAAATGCGCAGGTGCTTGACTGCCTGAGCCGAACTTTGGCGGGCTGATTATTTCACAGCCCTGTGATCCAGCGCAACCCCTAAATTCATGAACCAGGGACCAAAGGAAATCTCGTCATACATAAATTGCTTTATCAAACAATGGGGCCCATCACACATTACCCATAAATGATCCCTGAGGACTGGCGCTGGATTTTGGGGGTTTAATTTGTCAGTTTTATTAAGTACTATACTTCACATTAATAACATTTATATATATTTCTAACTATTAGTAATTTCAACTTCTTCTTCTTCTGGTCGATGGACCATTAGTTGAAGAGTTGATGGTGACTATGATTAACTAAACAGTTTAACATTTAACTAATTAACCACAGAGTCATTTCTTCAGTTAATGATTTTATCTTATTAAATGCTCTTACTTAGATCATCAGTGCACACACAAGATTACAGATAAGAGAACAAATTATCAAGCAATGTAATCAAAATGAATCATTTGCATCGATATCAAAGCGTGCATAGGACTGGGGAAGAGAAGGTACAGCATAAATACTTGCAGAAATATACTTGTAAACTTAAACAATCAAGGAGGGTGATACCCACCAAAGAATCAGGAAAACCACTTCCTTGGCCGAGGTTGTGGCAAGAGGTCCCCAGAGATAGGCTCAGAGGACAAAGTTAACAGGACAGATGCAGAGAAGTATGCTATAAACTAGCGCCTAAAATTAATCTCCCAATTAATCTACCTCCTCAGTCGCAGTCTCCTCCCAAGCACTCCCACAACGTTCTCGTACCTAAAGGTTCTCTGACTCTGTGCTGGTCTGCTCTCTCTGTCTTGGATCTTCTCTGTGCGTTCTGATCGTCTCTTCTCTCTGATCTGCCACACCGGACTGCACTGCTATACCGGACCGCACTGCCTCGCCATACTGCCTTGCCACACCCCAATTGGGATATCAATTATACCCTTCTCTCTAGCACACTATCTTACAATGTTGCAGTATCGGTAGAAACCCGGTCTGTGATTGGTTGTCATAAATCATACTAGGGTCGCCTCATCCAGTTCTCCCCACAAATCCATCCTATACCGGTTCTAACAAAGGAAGGATTTAAGAACAATACATTCGTATACCACTAGCATTCATAATTATACATTTTGTTACATTGTTCATTATGATATCCGCTTTCACATTCGAATTGCACGTAGTGATGGCTGTTCCCACAGTCGCTGTTGCATCTTGGCACATAAACAATAGGACACAGGTCAACATGGCCTACACACGGATTGCATCATCTGGTACACTCTGCAGTCTGCGAGCAGGCAACCCATCCTGGCACATGCGCACTACATACCGACCAGGCCAACCACATGCTGGTTTAAACGAGAGGCTATTTTCATGCAGGCCCAATCCCGTACTAAAATAAACAAACATAAAAGAATATTAATTCATGAAATAAAACCCATTATGTCTACCTCCCACCATTCTAATGCCCTGTGTTAAATAAATCCTAGCAAAAGCTAATAATTTAAAGCAACCTTTTCGATATTTGTGCACAACATGCAAAATGTGCAATGTACAACACAGCATAAACATGCATTAGTACAGTTTTTCAAAGCGCAAACAGTTAATATGTACTCATGCCAACATGGTTTAGTATATTATGTAAAATGCGTTTGCCCCCTGTGTAAATGTGTGCATTCAGAGTTGATTAGATCATGCAGTCAATACATTATTATGGGGTTACTTAATTTCATGAGGATGTATTTTACAAACCTCACTCCATCTATCCCCCCTTTGACTGTTTTACCATCATAAAATCCCAAACATACGGTTTTTCAAATTATATAGATGTTATTTTGTCTTTTGACACTTGCTCCTTACATTTTTCATAACATTTTTCTTTTCTTTAAAACTCTCCATCTCTACCTCGTCTATCTCTCTTTCCCTTTCTTTATGTTCCTTACTCAATTTTGTTTCTTTCTTTCCTTTGCGACTTTTCTTCACACAAACATAGGTCATTCGTATCATGAGTATCATAGTAACTACAAAAACTATTGGTACTATTATTTTTCCTACTAAGGAACTGCCTATAGAAGAAAACCAATTGCTTATAGTAGAGAAACTCTTACTTAGTCTCTCCCAAACACCGTCAACCTCCAGTTGGGTTACTTCCTTATGCAAATCAGTGATATTCTGAATGTATCCTTCCAAATTCTTACTTTTTCTGGAATGTAAGTACAACAATGTTGAACTTTCAGCATTCCGCAGACTTCACCACCCTCTTTTGCCAACAATATATCAAGGGCAAGTCGATTTTGCATAACCATAGATCTCATGGCAATCATTTCAGTGTCAATCATCAAGAATCCTCCAGCAGTATCCGTTGATAAACGATCAACCACTGTGGACAATTGTCAAATTTTGTATGCATTCAGTGTAACTCCAACTCCAGGTATCAATGCTCCAAATATATCGCTTACAATTTCTGAAAAACTTTCTCTTTTACACAGTTTAGTCCTTGCCTTATTTCATCGATTTCATTTGTACTTTTGTCTACATGATAGACTTTTGGAAAGACAATCCCAAGATAACAAGTCCCATACCAGTGATCTGGCAGCCGATAATAGGCTTTCCTCCCACAGACATAATATATACCTGGCAAGACAGGGTCAGTTCCTCCCTTTAATCCCCAACCCCCAATAATTTTATAGGTATCTTCACATTAACTGGAACCGATGAAATAGTGATTATAATTAGTCTTCTCCCTACATAAGCATAATTTTCCCTTCTGTGACCAATCCAGAGCCATTGCAGCATAAGTCTCGCTTTTGTCATAGTTGCCTTCTTTGAAAACCCAAGGTGGTGTTTTCAATTTCTCTTCAACAGCTTTTCTCTGAAGCTTAGCCCTTCTTTCTTCTACCATCTCCAAAAAGATTTTCTCTTCCTTTTCCAATCTACAGGTTAAATTGTTTTTATTAGCATATGCTATATCTAAAGGCTTTGTTGTCAGGAAAAAATCTCCCATGACATTTGCATGTGCTATCTTATTCAACTCAGGTACTACAGGGACTTTAGAAAAGATTGTATCTACATTGGAATAATAATAATCTAATTTTTCTGTTCTATACAGTAAACTTGATAAGACACTAGCGGTCACACCATACGTCAAAGGAAGGTGATGATAGGTCACACCTTCTGAAACAGACAATGGTAACTGTATACATACATAACAATCCCTCACCTCCATTGTTCCACATATTCGTAGAGTAGTTTAGGGAAAACATTCGAGGAAAAATTAGTAACTGATCTATCATGATGCAAACTACTAGCGTCTATCTGTTTCAAGTGAGTAATAGGAATTTGCTTACTGTCAGTGTCTACCCTTGGACCTGTCAAGTTATTAGGATGAAATGTATCTTCTTTAATCAAATGTAAAGATATTATAATTGTTAATATTATCCAAAGTACTATCAGTATACAAAATAAACATAAACAAACGTTATAACACCTACGCATAAAACTACATCTAGATCTTGTTTCTTGTGTATCTGCCATAGTAATGCTAATCCTTACAAAATTCTAAATGGATTTTCTAAATCTATCTAAAAAAAAATTTCTAAAAAAAATAAGAATGTAGTGTGATCCCACACTTCCAAAGCTTTCTTCTTTAGCCCTTCTTTTATTTTAACTAATCCAAATCTCCAGGTCGTCTTCAGAAACTTTTCTTCATTTGTTAACGTGACACCTTAATTTGTTTACAGTCTCTTAAGGTGGATCTAAATCACTCTTTTCTTCTCGCTTGCTGTCAGTGCTGTTTCTTTCCTTGGTTAAATCTTCTATCTTCAATCTCTTCCAACACTATGTAAATCCAGTCAGGTGACTTGAACTTTTTGTTTGGTTTTCTCACTCTCTTTGGTCGCAGCACTGATTCGTCATCCGACTCTCCTTGCTCTATTTCACGTGAAACTTGCTTTATCTGCTCTAACCTGCTCTCGGGTCTTCCTTTTACCACTCTGTATTTCAGTCTTTTCACTCCACTTGGCCAATGATCATCTGTCTTTGCCCTTTTCGGTTGTACTTCTTCTTCTTCCTTGTTCAATTCATACCTTTGTTTCTTTGCACCTACTTTAAGTTTGCTTTCTCCTTCTTTTTCTTCTTCTGTATTTCTTTCACTTATTTCTTCTCCATCCTTTTCCTTTTTATCGAGAAGTTGTCTATTTTCTTGTTCAACAGCAGTTTCTTCAGTCCCAGTAGCTGGTACCCACTTTACTTGACTTGGGCTAAGCAACTCCTCATCAAGCCGCTCTTCAGAGTCTTTCAGTTTATGTTCACCAGTTTCAGAGTCTAGTGCTTCAGCTTCACCAGTTTCTTGTGCTTCAGCCTCTGATTCAGAGCTTGTACTTGAGATCTCCAGATGCCACTCTACTTGTGGTTCAAGTGGATTTGGGACTCGCTGAGTGTGACTGGCATGGATCCAATTTGGTAGACCAGCACACTTTACTGCTGTGGTCGTCACCAATATGACCTGGTAGGGTCCTTCCCAGCGGGACTCTAGGCATGTTTTTCCTCTATGCCTTTTCACATGAACCCACTCACCAGGGCTCAGATCATGCGCTTGAGTCTGTTGTGTTGTGGTCGCGTCAGCTCCAACCTGATGAAACACAGAACGTACTACATCAGCCAATCCTTTGCAATATTCAAGGACGAGATCATCAGATATATTTATTAATTTGTTCGCAGGTACAAATGCTTGTCTCATTGCTCTTCCCATCAAGATCTCGTGTGGACTCAATCCTGTCTTTTTATCAGGAATGCTTCTGAGACTCATCAAAACTAGGGGTAAAGCATCAGGCCATTTAAGTGCTGTGGATCTACACTTTCCCTAACCTGCTCTTGATTGTGCCATTTATCTGCTCTACTATTCCAGAAGCCTCTGGACGATAAGCACAATGAAGTTTTGGTTGAATACTCAATGCTTCACAAATCAGTTTGATTGTTTCACTAGTGAAGTGTGTTCCTCTATCTGTTTCCATCGTGACTGGAAAACCATATCTAGGAATGTATTCCCTCAACAAAAGTTTTGCCACTGTCAGGTTGTCATTCCTCCTTGTGGGATAAGCTTCTACCCATCGGGAAAACAAACACACAATTACTAACACATATTTGAGCTTATTACATGGAGGCAACTCAATAAAATCGAGTTGTAATCTGGTAAAAGGACCTCCAGCCCTCCCTATTGTTCCCAGACTAACTATTGTTTTTCTTCCTGGGTTTTGCTGTTGGCACGTTAAGCATCTCTGACAAAGGCTTTCTGCAATAGTCCTGAACTTAGTATTAAACAAAGCTTGTTTGAATGATCTGACCAAGGCGTCTCGGCCTATATGTGTCATTCCATGGTACATCCTTGCCATATGAGAGAGTAAACTATCTGGCATGACTGGTCTCCCATCAATGTACACCCATACATCATCATCTTCTCATCTCCTACATCCTGCTTTTTCCCATTCCTGTCTCTCTTCATCACCTGCCTCTTCCTGCAATTGTCTCACTTCATCCCAGGTTTCAATGGTGCTAGTAAACATAAGTTGACAAACCGTATGTTCTTTTGCTTTTCCCCGATTTATGGAAGTCTCATTCTTTGCACAATATTGTGCTACTTGGTCAGCAAATCATTTCTTGAGTTATGTGCCTTGAGTCACATAATCATTTCCTGACTTATGTGCGGCACATTTGACCACTGCAATTCGTTTTGGCAATTGTAATGCTTAAAGTAATTCTTTTACAAATTGACTATTCCTGATGGGGGACCCCGAAGAGGTCAGGAATCTCCTCTGCATCCATAGTTCTCCAAAATCATGCACAATGCCAAAGCCATATTGACTATCAGTAATTATGGTCACTTTCTGACTTTTTCCCAATTTACAGGCATGAATTAGAGCTATTAATTCAGCAACTTGTGCAGATTTTATCCCTTTTAGACAGGATGCTTCCAGGATTTCCGCTACAGTACAGACAGCATAAGCAGAACTCAACACACCTGTTCCAGTTCGCAAACAAGAACCATCAACAAACATCACACAATCACATTCCTCAAGAGGAACATCTTTGATATCAGGACGGGGCTTGGTACAAAATTCTGTCACATCCAAACAATCATGTTCAGCTTCATCCTTTACTTCTTCCTCCCAAACATCTGGCAATAGAGTAGAAGGATTCACATTTGTACATCTCACTATCGTCACATTTTCTGCTCCCAGAATCACTCTCTCATACCTAGTCAGCCGACTATAGGTGAGGTGCTGAGTCTGTGTTCTTGTTAAAAGGATCGCAACTGAATGTGGCACATACACTCTCACAGGATGACCCATTATGATCCCTTCACTCTGCTCCAGACTCACACAAGTAGCAGCTACTGCTTTCAAACATCCAGGTAATGCGGCAGCCACTGAATCTAGAGTAGCTGAAAAGTAAGACACAGGTCGTCTTGACATTCCATGCCTTTGAGTTAAAACTGCAAGTGCACATCCATCTCTTTCACTGCAATACAATGCAAATTCCTTTGAATAATCAGGCATTCCCAATGCCGGAGCCTTACACAGACTATCTTTCAGTTTAACAAAAGCATCCATACTTTCTTCATCCAATTTAACTGGGTCTTTCACATCATTCCTCGTCAACCTCTGTAGAGGTTTTGCCATCAGTGAAAATCCACTGATCCACTGTCTGTAATATCCAACCACTCCCAAAAACATTCGCACTTCCCTTTGTGTCGTTGAAGGCTTCATGTCCTTAATCACTCGAATACGCTCTGCTGTTACCTTTCTGACTCCCTTCTCAATCTTGTGACCTAAGTATTGGACTTCTCGTTGGCAGAATTGTAATTTCGCAGGGGACACTTTATGTCCACCTTCTGCCAAATGGTTCAGTAAAGCAACTGTGTCTGCAACACAGGCTTCTCGAGTCTTTGATGCCACCAGTAGGTCATCAATGTACTGAACCAGAACAGACTCTTCAGACATTCTCAAATCTTCCAGACACTTTTTCAATATCTGATTAAAAATTGAAGGACTCTCAGTATAGCCTTGAGGAACTCGGCACCATGCCAAAACATGATCTCCAAACCGGAAAGCAAATAAATACTGGCTATCTGGATGCAAGGGAATCGAAAAGAATGCATGACACAAATCTATCACAGTACTGAACCAGAACAGACTCTTCAGACATTCTCAAATCTTCCAGACACTTTTTCAATATCTGATTAAAAATTGAAGGACTCTCAGTATAGCCTTGAGGAACTCTGCACCATGCCAAAACATGATCTCCAAACCGGAAAGCAAATAAATACTGGCTATCTGGATGCAAGGGAATCGAAAAGAATGCATGACACAAATCTATCACAGTATACCACTCCGCATCATGTGGGATTTGGTATAAAATCACTGCTGGGTTTGGCACAACTGGACAACAAGGCACAAAAATGTTGTTTACCTTTCTCAAATCTTGTACTATTCTATAGGTTCCATTTGGCTTTTTCAATCCCATAATAGGTGAATTACAAGGACTACTCATTATTTCTTTTAAAATTCCTTATTCAATCATTTGATCAATTACAGGAGTTATTCCTGCTATAACTTCTGGCTTCATTTTATACTGTGGTGTATTTGGATAGTCAATACCATCTTTCACTGTGATTTTAATCGGATCCACTTTCTTCATCAACCCAATCTCCTGTCCTGTGAAATCCCATACCTCTGAATTCACTACCTTCATCAATTCTTCAGGCACACTTTTGTCTGTAAGAGGTGAAAATAGTTCATTCACTTCTGTTCCTTGCTTTGCTAGCACCATTTTAAACGCGACATCCTCATCAGGTGTCTGAAATGCAATACCATCCGGTGTGCAGTAAATTGTGCAATTCATCTTGCACAGCAAATCCCTTCCTAACAAATTAACTGGACTCGAGTCACACACTACAAACCGATGCATGTCTTTAAAGGGGCCAATATGTACTTCAATTGGTTTAGTAACTGGAGTATTTATCTGTTTATTTGAGACTCCTACTACCTGGATAGTTTCTCCCGAGAGGGGTAGGTTTGGAATTTCTGCTGCTCTCACAGTAGAACGGGTAGCACCAGTGTCCACAAGAAAGGTGATATCATTACCTTCCACTTTTCCATCAACAAATGGACCTGACTGATCTACCTCTAGAGTAGCGCCAAGCACGCACTCTTCCTCCCCCTCAGGCACCGTCATTGATTCGACTCAACATCACTTCCATCACATTGCATCCAAAATTGGGGAATCACATTTGTGTTAGTATTTTTACCAACCTGGTCTCCTTCGTGGAACCCTGTATCCGCACTGTATCTTTGAGCATTTACACTATGTGGTAACGGTGGTTGCGGGACATGATATTGGGTAGTAACTACCTGCTGCTGCGGTGTCTGTTGCACAACTATCTCACTCTGCACCTGTGGGGTTAAAATTTGATTTCCTCCATTAGTCCTCTGCACTGATCTACACTCATTCTTCCAATGTCCATACTTTCCGCACCCATGACAAGGAAATTTCTTTTTCGCCTCTTCTCTGCTCATTTGTCCTCTACCTCCACTGGGTTTTTGAGCATTCTGACTAACTCCTCCCATTTGGCTTACAGCCTGAGAATTCAACTGATTTTCTTGCTGCTCTGCTACTTTCACTTGTGCCCACATCCTCTTTTCTTTTAATTTGCGATGGCGAGACTCGATGTCATCGCTACAATATTTTGCATACCGCAAGATCTCATCGATCGTTTTGGCCTGCCAATACAACGTATGCTGCTGTATCATCTGACTAATCTCAGGTCTTAATCCATACACAAACCTATACACAAAATGACCCATATCTTTATCTCCAATATTCTCAAAACCACTATACTGCTTAAAAACTTGCAATAACCTCTCATAATAGGCATGCACAGATTCATTCGGCTCTTGGGTTGTTCTATCAATTTTTACCCAATCAGTTTCCTTAGGGGAAATTTTGCTTTTCAAGAAAGTAATCACTTGATGATACTTTTTCATCACCTCATCAGAAGGTGCTCCTGTTTTGGCATCCCTAGGATATTCATCCTTTGGCCAATCAACTGTAATCTTACATTCAGTCCATAAATCTGCAGGGACAACAATTTCAAATAATCCATCTAAATCTTTTAACAATACTTTCGATACTTTCACGAATCTCTCAACTTGTTTGTACCACTCCACGGGATTTTCTCTCAATCTGGGAAACTCATTGGTGAAAGTCAATATATGCTGTCTAGTCCATGGAACATGCACATAACCGCCTCCTGGAACTTCTCTCATGGGACATTCCAGAGCTACCTTTTCTACTTCTCTTACTGGACGCAAATGTTTAGCAGCTAATTTTTCTTTCTTCCTCATCCATCTACCCTTTTATCTTTCCACGTCTCCCCATTTTCTCAAAACAACCATTAACTCTTTTATCTGCAATCGTCTACCAGACGTATTCATATTTTCTATATCTTTTTCAGTAAAATCCACTCTATATGTCTTCTGCAACACATGTTATCTTCCTATGTCCATTCCCAACTCCTCTGCAGCTTCCACTAACCTCTCATGTAGATTTTTCGCTTTCCAAGTAATACTCTTACACAGATACATCAATTCATCATCCTGATAAGTCTTTAGCCTGTCTGGACTTATGGTCCGAATGATCATTTCTTCCAGATCTACTCTCAACTTACATACATCTATAGGTTGTGGCTGTGTTTTTCTCCTTTGTAACCCTTTCACCCAATCATCTCATTCTTCAGTGGTTGGACCTATTGGTACTTCACTTCTGGGAATCTCATCCAACTCTATCCTTTTGGGCTGTAACTGCATTATTTCCCTAGGTGTTTCAATTATTGTTAAATTAGTCGGAGGTGTTGATCTAGTAACTGTATTGGGCTGTTCACTTTGGACACTTACAGCGTTAATTCTACTATTAGCTGATGTTATAGCGGAATTTAATGGGACAGTTAAAGAAGGTTCATGGATAAGTTTATTTTCAAATACAGGTATTGCTGGACCTATAATCACTGGCACAGTTATTGCATCTATTTTCATGTTCATCTGATTCAATTTTTCAACTAATTCTTTGGTTTGTATGGCAAATTCTACTTCTCCTTCCTGCTCTACTTCGCTTACAGTCGCAACTGGTGTCATTTGAGGTGTCATTGGGGTGTCACTGGTGCATTTGGTATCACCATCGCTGAATTCTCCTGATAAGGTGGTGGTCGTTTAACTAATATATCATCCATCAGCTCATCATCAGATTCATTCGGGTTATACCCATAACCAAATTGCTCTAAATGCCTCTTTTTCTCCTTACATTTGTTTCCTGCAGACTCTCCTACCATTAAAACTGGATACAATCCTTCAGTTATCTCTCTATTTCTCCATCTCTTCATTCTGTCTTCATGTCTTTCATCATGAAATCTTCCAAACATAAATCTATGTACTCTACCACCTCTGTGTCTTTCTCTTTCATACATTTCATCTTCCCATTCTACTAGTGCTTCAAACTGTGTAGGTCTTGGGTCTAATGCCATCATCTTTTCTCTCAAATTACGCAATACTGCCAAATTAAAAGAACCATGCTATGGAAAAGCTAGTATACCATCATTCCTCGTATATCCTACCCAATTTTCTAGCCAAATACATGTGTGATAACCATATTTTAACATCATATAAGAACTGGTGTCTTTGGTGGAGGGATAGGAACTCCTTCTCTCGTTATTACTGGTTTGTCCTTTTTAAAGAATCTTTTAATTTTTCCAAACAAAGTCAATTTTTCCTGTTTCGGTTGTTCAAAATACATTTTTGTTGCTTGTCAACGACTTTACTCGATGCAAATCTTTGTCAACACAATCCACTATAATTCACCAATCGAACTCCTCTACTTCCCTAAACACCTGACCAATGTCAGCGCGACACACTCTAACTCTTCCAATCGGAGCTTTCTATGTCTCCGCTATCCTGTCCAATACCAGCGCGGCTCACACCAACCAACCAATCTGAGCTCACTCTGTCTTTACAGTCTGACCAATGCCAGCGCGTCTTTCTGTGACGTCAGCCTCTCCTCCTGCTGCTGACCCTCCCTTTACAAAAATTATCGGCACTTTTCTAAGTCCGTTTTCTTTACAATAACTTATTAGTCACAACATAAAAACAATACCACACTGTCTGTTTACTAAATAAAGAGATAGTTTTTCGACTCTCAAGAACATTCCTACCAATACGGGCAAGTATAACAATTCCGCTATCCTTCCCTTCACTCAAGCTAAGAGAGGACCTGTTACTTCTTTAGGGATAAGGCCAAAATTTCACAAATTGACCTTTTTTTTAAAAGGAGGTCTTGCTACTCTTCCAGTGATAAGGCCAAAGTTTCACAGGTGGACCCTTTGCTATTTCACTCTTCTCTTACATACACGCTAAATAATCCCTACAATAACACATAAGTGTTATTACTAATTTAAACAGAAAATGCACTTATTCCCGTGTGATTTGACTTCTCACACTTTTCTTCTGCCTTATTTCAGGCTAACTTTTACTTTGCCAGCTTCCCAGATACCCTTCTGTACCTGTGTTCCAAAGACTACATAAAACACAATACTAACCCACTTTACATAGACTGTTAAACATTTAATCAATAATCTATAATCAATAAATCACCAAACTAATCAATAATAACCATCATTCTGCTACCAGAAAAACTGATCCAGCGCAACCCCTAAATTCATGATCAGGGACCAAAGGAAATCTCGTCATGCATAAATTGCTTTATCAAACAACGGGGCCCATCACACATTACCCATAAATGATCCCTGAGGACTGGCGCTGGATTTTGGGGGTTTAATTTGTCCGTTTTATTAAGTACTATACTTCACATTAATAACATTTATATATATTTCTAACTATTAGTAATTTCAACTTCTTCTTCTTCTGGTCGATGGACCATTAGTTGAAGAGTTGATGGTGACTATGATTAACTAAACAGTTTAACATTTAACTAAATAACCACAGAGTCATTTCTTCAGTTAATGATTTTATCTTATTAAATGCTCTTACTTAGATCATCAGTGCACACACAAGATTACATATAAGAGAACAAATTATCAAGCAATGTAATCAAAATGAATCATTTGCATCGATATCAAAGCGTGCATAGGACTGGGGAAGAGAAGGTACAGCATAAATACTTGCAGAAATATACTTGTAAACTTAAACAATCAAGGAGGGTGATACCCACCAAAGAATCAGGAAAACCACTTCCTTGGCCGAGGTTGTGGCAAGAGGTCCCCAGAGATAGGCTCAGAGGACAAAGTTAACAGGACAGATGCAGCGAAGTATGCTATAAACTAGATCCTAAAATTAATCTCCCAATTAATCTACCTCCTCAGTCGCAGTCTCCTCCCAAGCACTCCCACAACGTTCTCGTACCTAAAGGTTCTCTGACTCTGTGCTGGTCTGCTCTCTCTGTCTTGGATCTTCTCTGTGCGTTCTGATCGTCTCTTCTCTCTGATCTGCCACACCGGACTGCACTGCTATACCGGACCGCACTGCCTCGCCATACTGCCTTGCCACACCCCAATTGGGATATCAATTATACCCTTCTCTCTAGCACACTATCTTACAATGTTGCAGTATCGGTAGAAACCCGGTCTGTGATTGGTTGTCATAAATCATACTAGGGTCGCCTCATCCAGTTCTCCCCACAAATCCATCCTATACCGGTTCTAACAAAGGAAGGATTTAAGAACAATACATTCGTATACCACTAGCATTCAGAATTATACATTTTGTTACATTGTTCATTATGATATCCGCTTTCACATTCGAATTGCACGTAGTGATGGCTGTTCCCACAGTCGCTGTTGCATCTTGGCACATAAACAATAGGACACAGGTCAACATGGCCTTCACACGGATTGCATCATCTGGTACACTCTGCAGTCTGCGAGCAGGCAACCCATCCTGGCACATGCGCACTACATACCGACCAGGCCAACCACATGCTGGTTTAAACGAGAGGCTATTTTCATGCAGGCCCAATCCCGTACTAAAATAAACAAACATAAAAGAATATTAATTCATGAAATAAAACCCATTATGTCTACCTCCCACCATTCTAATGCCCTGTGTTAAATAAATCCTAGCAAAAGCTAATAATTTAAAGCAACCTTTTCGATATTTGTGCACAACATGCAAAATGTGCAATGTACAACACAGCATAAACATGCATTAGTACAGTTTTTCAAAGCGCAAACAGTTAATATGTACTCATGCCAACATGGTTTAGTATATTATGTAAAATGCGTTTGCCCCCTGTGTAAATGTGTGCATTCAGAGTTGATTAGATCATGCAGTCAATACATTATTATGGGGTTACTTAATTTCATGAGGATGTATTTTACAAACCTCACTCCATCTATCCCCCTTTGATTGTTTTACCATCATAAAATCCCAAACATACGGTTTTTCAAATTATATAGATGTTATTTTGTCTTTTGACACTTGCTCCTTACATTTTTCATAACATTTTTCTTTTCTTTAAAACTTTCCATCTCTACCTCGTCTATCTCTCTTTCCCTTTCTTTATGTTCCTTACTCAATTTCGTTTCTTTCTTTCCTTTGCGACTTTTCTTCACACAAACATAGGTCATTCGTATCATGAGTATCATAGTAACTACAAAAACTATTGGTACTATTATTTTTCCTACTAAGGAACTGCCTATAGAAGAAAACCAATTGCTTATAGTAGAGAAACTCTTACTTAGTCTCTCCCAAACACCGTCAACCTCCAGTTGGGTTACTTCCTTATGCAAATCAGTGATATTCTGAATGTATCCTTCCAAATTCTTACTTTTTTCTGGAATGTAAGTACAACAATGTTGAACTTTCAGCATTCCGCAGACTTCACCACCCTCTTTTGCCAACAATATATCAAGGGCAAGTCGATTTTGCATAACCATAGATCTCATGGCAATCATTTCAGTGTCAATCATCAAGAATCCTCCAGCAGTATCCGTTGATAAACGATCAACCACTGTGGACAATTGTCAAATTTTGTATGCATTCAGTGTAACTCCAACTCCAGGTATCAATGCTCCAAATATATCGCTTACAATTTCTGAAAAACTTTCTCTTTTTACACAGTTTAGTCCTTGCCTTATTTCATCGATTTCATTTGTACTTTTGTCTACATGATAGACTTTTGGAAAGACAATCCCAAGATAACAAGTCCCATACCAGTGATCTGGCAGCCGATAATAGGCTTTCCTCCCACAGACATAATATATACCTGGCAAGACAGGGTCAGTTCCTCCCTTTAATCCCCAACCACCAATAATTTTATAGGTATCTTCACATTAACTGGAACCGATGAAATAGTGATTATAATTAGTCTTCTCCCTACATAAGCATAATTTTCCCTTCTGTGACCAATCCAGAGCCATTGCAGCATAAGTCTCGCTTTTGTCATAGTTGCATTCTTTGAAAACCCAAGGTGGTGTTTTCAATTTCTCTTCAACAGCTTTTCTCTGAAGCTTAGCCCTTCTTTCTTCTACCATCTCCAAAAAGATTTTCTCTTCCTTTTCCAATCTACAGGTTAAATTGTTTTTATGAGCATATGCTATATCTAAAGGCTTTGTTGTCAGGAAAAAATCTCCCATGACATTTGCATGTGCTATCTTATTCAACTCAGGTACTACAGGGACTTTAGAAAAGATTGTATCTACATTGGAATAATAATAATCTAATTTTTCTGTTCTATACAGTAAACTTGATAAGACACTAGAGGTCACACCATACGTCAAAGGAAGGTGATGATAGGTCAAACCTTCTGAAACAGACAATGGTAACTGTATACATACATAACAATCCCTCACCTCCATTGTTCCACATATTCGTAGAGTAGTTTAGGGAAAACATTCGAGGAAAAATTAGTAACTGATCTATCATGATGCAAACTACTAGCGTCTATCTGTTTCAAGTGAGTAATAGGAATTTGCTTACTGTCAGTGTCTACCCTTGGACCTGTCAAGTTATTAGGATGAAATGTATCTTCTTTAATCAAATGTAAAGATATTATAATTGTTAATATTATCCAAAGTACTATCAGTATACAAAATAAACATAAACAAACGTTATAACACCTACGCATAAAACTACATCTAGATCTTGTTTCTTGTGTATCTGCCATAGTAATGCTAATCCTTACAAAATTCTAAATGGATTTTCTAAATCTATCTAAAAAAATTTCTAAAAAAATAAGAATGTAGTGTGATCCCACACTTCCAAAGCTTTCTTCTTTAGCCCTTCTTTTATTTTAACTAATCCAAATCTCCAGGACGTCTTCAGAAACTTTTCTTCATTTGTTAACGTGACACCTTAATTTGTTTACAGTCTCTTAAGGTGGATCTAAATCACTCTTTTCTTCTCGCTTGCTGTCAGTGCTGTTTCTTTCCTTGGTTAAATCTTCTATCTTCAATCTCTTCCAACACTATGTAAATCCAGTCAGGTGACTTGAACTTTTTGTTTGGTTTTCTCACTCTCTTTGGTCGCAGCACTGATTCGTCATCCGACTCTCCTTGCTCTATTTCACGTGAAACTTGCTTTATCTGCTCTAACCTGCTCTCGGGTCTTCCTTTTACCACTCTGTATTTCAGTCTTTTCACTCCACTTGGCCAATGATCATCTGTCTTTGCCCTTTTCGGTTTTACTTCTTCTTCTTCCTTGTTCAATTCATACCTTTGTTTCTTTGCACCTACTTTAAGTTTGCTTTCTCCTTCTTTTTCTTCTTCTGTATTTCTTTCACTTATTTCTTCTCCATCCTTTTCCTTTTTATCGAGAAGTTGTCTCTCTTCTTGTTCAACAGCAGTTTCTTCAGTCCCAGTAGCTGGTACCCACTTTACTTGACTTGGGCTAAGCAACTCCTCATCAAGCCGCTCTTCAGAGTCTTTCAGTTTATGTTCACCAGTTTCAGAGTCTAGTGCTCCAGCTTCACCAGTTTCTTGTGCTTCAGCCTCTGTTTCAGAGCTTGTACTTGAGATCTCCAGATGCCACTCTACTTGTGGTTCAAGTGGATTTGGGACTCGCTGAGTGTGACTGGCATGGATCCAATTTGGTAGACCAGCACACTTTACTGCTGTGGTCGTCACCAATATGACCTGGTAGGGTCCTTCCCAGCGGGGCTCTAGACATGTTTTTCCTCTATGCCTTTTCACATGAACCCACTCACCAGGGCTCAGATCATGCGCTTGAGTCTGTTGTGTTGTGGTCGCGTCAGCTCCAACCTGATGAAACACAGAACGTACTACATCAGCCAATCCTTTGCAATATTCAAGGACGAGATCATCAGATATATTTATTAATTTGTTCGCAGGTACAAATGCTTGTCTCATTGCTCTTCCCATCAAGATCTCGTGTGGACTCAATCCTGTCTTTTTATCAGGAATGCTTCTGAGACTCATCAAAACTAGGGGTAAAGCATCAGGCCATTTAAGTGCTGTGGATCTACACTTTCCCTAACCTGCTCTTTATTGTGCCATTTATCTGCTCTACTATTCCAGAAGCCTCTGGACGATAAGCACAATGAAGTTTTGGTTGAATACTCAATGCTTCACAAATCAGTTTGATTGTTTCACTAGTGAAGTGTGTTCCTCTATCTGTTTCCATCGTGACTGGAAAACCATATCTAGGAATGTATTCCCTCAACAAAAGTTTTGCCACTGTCAGGTTGTCATTCCTCCTTGTGGGATAAGCTTCTACCCATCGGGAAAACAAACACACAATTACTAACACATATTTGAGCTTATTACATGGAGGCAACTCAATAAAATCGAGTTGTAATCTGGTAAAAGGACCTCCAGCCCTCCCTATTGTTCCCAGACTAACTATTGTTTTTCTTCCTGGGTTTTGCTGTTGGCAAGTTAAGCATCTCTGACAAAGGCTTTCTGCAATAGTCCTGAACTTAGTATTAAACAAAGCTTGTTTGAATGATCTGACCAAGGCGTCTCGGCCTATATGTGTCATTCCATGGTACATCCTTGCCATATGAGAGAGTAAACTATCTGGCATGACTGGTCTCCCATCAATGTACACCCATACATCATCATCTTCTCATCTCCTACATCCTGCTTTTTCCCATTCCTGTCTCTCTTCATCACCTGCCTCTTCCTGCAATTGTCTCACTTCATCCCAGGTTTCAATGGTGCTAGTAAACATAAGTTGACAAACCGTATGTTCTTTTGCTTTTCCCCGATTTATGGAAGTCTCATTCTTTGCACAATATTGTGCTACTTGGTCAGCAAATCATTTCCTTGAGTTATGTGCCTTGAGTCACATAATCATTTCCTGACTTATGTGCGGCACATTTGACCACTGCAATTCGTTTTGGCAATTGTAATGCTTAAAGTAATTCTTTTACAAATTGACTATTCCTGATGGGGGACCCCGAAGAGGTCAGGAATCCCCTCTGCATCCATAGTTCTCCAAAATCATGCACAATGCCAAAGCCATATTGACTATCAGTAATTATGGTCACTTTCTGACTTTTTCCCAATTTACAGGCATGAATTAGAGCTATTAATTCAGCAACTTGTGCAGATTTTATCCCTTTTAGACAGGATGCTTCCAGGATTTCCGCTACAGTACAGACAGCATAAGCAGAACTCAACACACCTGTTCCAGTTCGCAAACAAGAACCATCAACAAACATCACACAATCAGATTCCTCAAGAGGAACGTCTTTGATATCAGGACGGGGCTTGGTACAAAATTCTGTCACATCCAAACAATCATGTTCAGCTTCATCCTTTACTTCTTCCTCCCAAACATCTGGCAATAGAGTAGAAGGATTCACATTTGTACATCGCACTATCGTCACATTTTCTGCTCCCAGAATCACTCTCTCATACCTAGTCAGCCGACTATAGGTGAGGTGCTGAGTCTGTGTTCTTGTTAAAAGGATCGCAACTGAATGTGGCACATACACTCTCACAGGATGACCCATTATGATCCCTTCACTCTGCTCCAGACTCACACAAGTAGCAGCTACTGCTTTCAAACATCCAGGTAATGCGGCAGCCACTGAATCTAGAGTAGCTGAAAAGTAAGACACAGGTCGTCTTGACATTCCATGCCTTTGAGTTAAAACTGCAAGTGCACATCCATCTCTTTCACTGCAATACAATGCAAATTCCTTTGAATAATCAGGCATTCCCAATGCCGGAGCCTTACACAGACTATCTTTCAGTTTAACAAAAGCATCCATACTTTCTTCATCCAATTTAACTGGGTCTTTCACATCATTCCTCGTCAACCTCTGTAGAGGTTTTGCCATCAGTGAAAATCCACTGATCCACTGTCTGTAATATCCAACCACTCCCAAAAACATTCGCACTTCCCTTTGTGTCGTTGAAGGCTTCATGTCCTTAATCACTCGAATACGCTCTGCTGTTACCTTTCTGACTCCCTTCTCAATCTTGTGACCTAAGTATTGGACTTCTCGTTGGCAGAATTGTAATTTCGCAGGGGACACTTTATGTCCACCTTCTGCCAAATGGTTCAGTAAAGCAACTGTGTCTGCAACACAGGCTTCTCGAGTCTTTGATGCCACCAGTAGGTCATCAATGTACTGAACCAGAACAGACTCTTCAGACATTCTCAAATCTTCCAGACACTTTTTCAATATCTGATTAAAAATTGAAGGACTCTCAGTATAGCCTTGAGGAACTCGGCACCATGCCAAAACATGATCTCCAAACCGGAAAGCAAATAAATACTGGCTATCTGGATGCAAGGGAATCGAAAAGAATGCATGACACAAATCTATCACAGTACTGAACCAGAACAGACTCTTCAGACATTCTCAAATCTTCCAGACACTTTTTCAATATCTGATTAAAAATTGAAGGACTCTCAGTATAGCCTTGAGGAACTCTGCACCATGCCAAAACATGATCTCCAAACCGGAAAGCAAATAAATACTGGCTATCTGGATGCAAGGGAATCGAAAAGAATGCATGACACAAATCTATCACAGTATACCACTCCGCATCATGTGGGATTTGGTATAAAATCACTGCTGGGTTTGGCACAACTGGACAACAAGGCACAAAAATGTTGTTTACCTTTCTCAAATCTTGTACTATTCTATAGGTTCCATTTGGCTTTTTCAATCCCATAATAGGTGAATTACAAGGACTACTCATTATTTCTTTTAAAATTCCTTATTCAATCATTTGATCAATTACAGGAGTTATTCCTGCTATAACTTCTGGCTTCATTTTATACTGTGGTGTATTTGGATACTCAATACCATCTTTCACTGTGATTTTAATCGGATCCACTTTCTTCATCAACCCAATCTCCTGTCCTGTGAAATCCCATACCTCTGAATTCACTACCTTCATCAATTCTTCAGGCACACTTTTGTCTGTAAGAGGTGAAAATAGTTCATTCACTTCTGTTCCTTGCTTTGCTAGCACCATTTTAAACGCGACATCCTCATCAGGTGTCTGAAATGCAATACCATCCGGTGTGCAGTAAATTGTGCAATTCATCTTGCACAACAAATCCCTTCCTAACAAATTAACTGGACTCGAGTCACACACTACAAACCGATGCATGTCTTTAAAGGGGCCAATATGTACTTCAATTGGTTTAGTAACTGGAGTATTTATCTGTTTATTTGAGACTCCTACTACCTGGATAGTTTCTCCCGAGAGGGGTAGGTTTGGAATTTCTGCTGCTCTCACAGTAGAACGGGTAGCACCAGTGTCCACAAGAAAGGTGATATCATTACCTTCCACTTTTCCATCAACAAATGGACCTGACTGATCTACCTCTAGAGTAGCGCCAAGCACGCACTCTTCCTCCCCCTCAGGCACCGTCATTGATTCGACTCAACATCACTTCCATCACATTGCATCCAAAATTGGGGAATCACATTTGTGTTAGTATTTTTACCAACCTGGTCTCCTTCGTGGAACCCTGTATCCGCACTGTATCTTTGAGCATTTACACTATGTGGTAACGGTGGTTGCGGGACATGATATTGGGTAGTAACTACCTGCTGCTGCGGTGTCTGTTGCACAACTATCTCACTCTGCACCTGTGGGGTTAAAATTTGATTTCCTCCATTAGTCCTCTGCACTGATCTACACTCATTCTTCCAATGTCCATACTTTCCGCACCCATGACAAGGAAATTTCTTTTTCGCCTCTTCTCTGCTCATTTGTCCTCTACCTCCACTGGGTTTTTGAGCATTCTGACTAACTCCTCCCATTTGGCTTACAGCCTGAGAATTCAACTGATTTTCTTGCTGCTCTGCTACTTTCACTTGTGCCCACATCCTCTTTTCTTTTAATTTGCGATGGCGAGACTCGATGTCATCGCTACAATATTTTGCATACCGCAAGATCTCATCGATCGTTTTGGCCTGCCAACACAACGTATGCTGCTGTATCATCTGACTAATCTCAGGTCTTAATCCATACACAAACCTATACACAAAATGACCCATATCTTTATCTCCAATATTCTCAAAACCACTATACTGCTTAAAAACTTGCAATAACCTCTCATAATAGGCATGCACAGATTCATTCGGCTCTTGGGTTGTTCTATCAATTTTTACCCAATCAGTTTCCTTAGGGGAAATTTTGCTTTTCAAGAAAGTAATCACTTGATGATACTTTTCATCACCTCATCAGAAGGTGCTCCTGTTTTGGCATCCCTAGGATATTCATCCTTTGGCCAATCAACTGTAATCTTACATTCAGTCCATAAATCTGCAGGGACAACAATTTCAAATAATCCATCTAAATCTTTTAACAATACTTTCGATACTTTCACGAATCTCTCAACTTGTTTGTACCACTCCACGGGATTTTCTCTCAATCTGGGAAACTCATTGGTGAAAGTCAATATATGCTGTCTAGTCCATGGAACATGCACATAACCGCCTCCTGGAACTTCTCTCATGGGACATTCCAGAGCTACCTTTTCTACTTCTCTTACTGGACGCAAATGTTTAGCAGCTAATTCTTCTTTCTTCCTCATCCATCTACCCTTTTATCTTTCCACGTCTCCCCATTTTCTCAAAACAACCATTAACTCTTTTATCTGCAATCGTCTACCAGACGTATTCATATTTTCTATATCTTTTTCAGTAAAATCCACTCTATATGTCTTCTGCAACCCATTTTATCTTCCTATGTCCATTCCCAACTCCTCTGCAGCTTCCACTAACCTCTCATGTAGATTTTTCGCTTTCCAAGTAATACTCTTACACAGATACATCAATTCATCATCCTGATAAGTCTTTAGCCTGTCTGGACTTATGGTCCGAATGATCATTTCTTCCAGATCTACTCTCAACTTACATACATCTATAGGTTGTGGCTGTGTTTTTCTCCTTTGTAACCCTTTCACCCAATCATCTAATTCTTCAGTGGTTGGACCTATTGGTACTTCACTTCTGGGAATACCATCCAACTCTATCCTTTTGGGCTGTAACTGCATTATTTCCCTAGGTGTTTCAATTATTGTTAAATTAGTCGGAGGTGTTGATCTAGTAACTGTATTGGGCTGTTCACTTTGGACACTTACAGCGTTAATTCTACTATTAGCTGATGTTATAGCGGAATTTAATGGGACAGTTAAAGAAGGTTCATGGATAAGTTTATTTTCAAATACAGGTATTGCTGGACCTATAATCACTGGCACAGTTATTGCATCTATTTTCATGTTCATCTGATTCAATTTTTCAACTAATTCTTTGGTTTGTATGGCAAATTCTACTTCTCCTTCCTGCTCTACTTCGCTTACAGTCGCAACTGGTGTCATTTGAGGTGTCATTGGGGTGTCACTGGTGCATTTGGTATCACCATCGCTGAATTCTCCTGATAAGGTGGTGGTCGTTTAACTAATATATCATCCATCAGCTCATCATCAGATTCATTCGGGTTATACCCATAACCAAATTGCTCTAAATGCCTCTTTTTCTCCTTACATTTGTTTCCTGCAGACTCTCCTACCATTAAAACTGGATACAATCCTTCAGTTATCTCTCTATTTCTCCATCTCTTCATTCTGTCTTCATGTCTTTCATCATGAAATCTTCCAAACATAAATCTATGTACTCTACCACCTCTGTGTCTTTCTCTTTCATACATTTCATCTTCCCATTCTACTAGTGCTTCAAACTGTGTAGGTCTAGGTCTTGGGTCTAATGCCATCATCTTTTCTCTCAAATTACGCAATACTGCCAAATTAAAAGAACCATGCTATGGAAAAGCTAGTATACCATCATTCTTCGTATATCCTACCCAATTTTCTAGCCAAATACATGTGTGATAACCATATTTTAACATCATATAAGACGCTGGTGTCTTTGGTGGAGGGATAGGAACTCCTTCTCTCGTTATTACTGGTTTGTCCTTTTTAAAGAATCTTTTAATTTTTCCAAACAAAGTCAATTTTTCCTGTTTCGGTTGTTCAAAATACATTTTTGTTGCTTGTCAACGACTTTACTCGATGCAAATCTTTGTCAACACAATCCACTATAATTCACCAATCGAACTCCTCTACTTCCCTAAACACCTGACCAATGTCAGCGCGACACACTCTAACTCTTCCAATCGGAGCTTTCTATGTCTCCGCTATCCTGTCCAATACCAGCGCGGCTCACACCAACCAACCAATCTGAGCTCACTTTGTCTTTACAGTCTGACCAATGCCAGCGCGTCTTTCTGTGACGTCAGCCTCTCCTCCTGCTGCTGACCCTCCCTTTACAAAAATTATCGGCACTTTTCTAAGTCCGTTTTCTTTACAATAACTTATTAGTCACAACATAAAACAATACCACACTGTCTGTTTACTAAATAAAGAGATAGTTTTTCGACTCTCAAGAACATTCCTACCAATACGGGCAAGTATAACAATTCCGCTATCCTTCCCTTCACTCAAGCTAAGAGAGGACCTGTTACTTCTTTAGGGATAAGGCCAAAATTTCACAAATTGACCTTTTTTTTGAAAAGGAGGTCTTGCTACTCTTCCAGGGATAAGGCCAAAGTTTCACAGGTGGACCCTTTGCTATTTCACTCTTCTCTTACATACACGCTAAATAATCCCTACAATAACACATAAGTGTTATTACTAATTTAAACAGACAATGCACTTATTCCCGTGTGATTTGACTTCTCACACTTTTCTTCTGCCTTATTTCAGGCTAACTTTTACTTTGCCAGCTTCCCAGATACCCTTCTGTACCTGTGTTCCAAAGACTACATAAAACACAATACTAACCCACTTTACATAGACTGTTAAACATTTAATCAATAATCTATAATCAATAAATCACCAAACTAATCAATAATAACCATCATTCTGCTACCAGAAAAACTGATCCAGCGCAACCCCTAAATTCATGATCAGGGACCAAAGGAAATCTCGTCATGCATAAATTGCTTTATCAAACAACGGGGCCCATCACACATTACCCATAAATGATCCCTGAGGACTGGCGCTGGATTTTGGGGGTTTAATTTGTCCGTTTTATTAAGTACTATACTTCACATTAATAACATTTATATATATTTCTAACTATTAGTAATTTCAACTTCTTCTTCTTCTGGTCGATGGACCATTAGTTGAAGAGTTGATGGTGACTATGATTAACTAAACAGTTTAACATTTAACTAAATAACCACAGAGTCATTTCTTCAGTTAATGATTTTATCTTATTAAATGCTCTTACTTAGATCATCAGTGCACACACAAGATTACATATAAGAGAACAAATTATCAAGCAATGTAATCATAATGAATCATTTGCATCGATATCAAAGCGTGCATAGGACTGGGGAAGAGAAGGTACAGCATAAATACTTGCAGAAATATACTTGCAAACTTAAGCAATCAAGGAGGGTGATACCCACCAAAGAATCAGGAAAACCACTTCCTTGGCCGAGGTTGTGGCAAGAGGTCCCCAGAGATAGGCTCAGAGGACAAAGTTAACAGGACAGATGCAACGAAGTATGCTATAAACTAACGACTAAAATTAATCTCCCAATTAATCTACCTCCTCGGTCGCAGTCTCCTCCCAAGCACTCCTGCAACGTTCTCGTACCTAAAGGTTCTCTGACTCTGTGCTGGTCTGCTCTCTCTGTCTTGGATCTTCTCTGTGCGTTCTGATCGTCTCTTCTCTCTGATCTGCCACACCGGACTGCACTGCTATACCGGACCGCACTGCCTCGCCATACTGCCTTGCCACACCCCAATTGGGATATCAATTATACCCTTCTCTCTAGCACACTATCTTACAATGTTGCAGTATCGGTAGAAACTCGGTCTGTGATTGGTTGTCATAAATCATACTAGGGTCGCCTCATCCAGTTCTCCCCACAAATCCATCCTATACCGGTTCTAACAAAGGAAGGATTTAAGACCAATACATTCGTATACCACTAGCATTCATAATTATACATTTTGTTACATTGTTCATTATGATATCCGCTTTCACATTCGAATTGCACGTAGTGATGGCTGTTCCCACAGTCGCTGTCGCATCTTGGCACATAAACAATAGGAAACAGGTCAACATGGCCTTCACACGGATTGCATCATCTGGTACACTCTGCAGTCTGCGAGCAGGCAACCCATATGCGCACTTCATACCGACCAGGCCAGCCACATGCTGGTTTAAACGAGAGGCCATTTTCATGCAGGCCCAATCCCGTACTAAAATAAACAAACATAAAAGAATATTAATTCATGAAATAAAACCCATTATGTCTACCTCCCACCATACTAATGCCCTGTGTTAAACAAATCCTAGCAAAAGCTATTAATTTAAAGCAACCTTTTCGTTATTTGTGAACAACATGCAAAATGTGCAATGTACAACACAGCATAAGCATGCATTAGTACAGTTTTTCAATGCGCAAACAGTTAATACGTACTCATGCCAACATGGTTTAGTATATTATGTAAAATGTGTTTGCCCCCTGTGTAAATGTGTGCATTCAGAGTTGATTAGTTCATGCAGTCAATACATTATTATGGGGTTACTTAATTTCATGAGGATGTATTTTACAAACCTCACTCCATCACCTGTAAGCGTGACCTCCTCATCCCAGCAAAGCACTGCAAGGTCCTCCCTTTCATGACAAAGGGGTGCATCATCGACAGACTTGGACCTGGGCCCTTTAGTTTTAAGCCTCTGAAGTGTCCAGACTGAGTGCCCATCACAAACACTCATCACAGAGTGGGGTGGGGTCAGCAATTTTCAATGACCCAATCTCAGTCTGTGACAAGTAATGGAGGGTCCTCCTCTCATTGGCTGACCTATGACAAAGTCAGCCCATGAGAGGAGGCGGGATCTTCCTGTTTTCTCTCCCCCAAAGCCTCCAGGAACCACCGAAGCTTCCCTCTTGCCACCTTAAATCACCATCAGCCCAATACGTTTTTTTTTTATGTTGGGTGTGTGCATGTGTGTATGTATGAATGTTTGCGTATTTGTGTATGCCTGCTGTGAGTGTATGTAGGTGCAAGCTCAGTGTTAGTTTCTTTTATTCTTAGAAAATTCAAAGTTGAACTGCTGTGCTTCTAAAGGAAATGGCAGTCTGAAGTTAGAACTACATAGAATAAGAGAAGAATACATTTAACAAGATGGCCTTTCACATCAGCACCCCTGCTAGCCTACCCAATCTAAACCCAATTTAGGTTTCTTCCAGCTCCTCAATGATCCCTTCAGGTTGAGGCTGCTTTGCCATGAGTGTTCACAACATTCCTGACATCCTTCCAGGAGCATCTTTACCATGATACAGTTCATTTTCAAAAGGGTAGCCTCAGTGATTAAAAATACCAATTAGTCTGCATCATTTCAAAAACGATATTCCTGGCATTCCAGGTCTAATCATTTCAGTAGCATACTGTTTTCCATGAAGCAATGGAATACCTGAAGCCTAGGGTGGTCCACCCAAATAAGAGTAAAATGATCCCAGATGACATTTCGCTGAAAAATTCAACACAGGAAGATTTCTTAATAATAGTCAATTAAAAAGAGGCCTTTCAAGCTGACTGCATGCTGTGCATAGGGGTTCAACTGAGGAGGAGTTGCCTTCTGGAAGTCTGTCAGAAGGCCTCGTGATCCACTACAGACAAGAGGTTGTTTATACCCATAATACCTCATAATCTAGCACGACCATAGACTTTTTTTCTTACTCAGTACCATAGTTTCACTGGATCGTTCTAATGATTTTGCCAAACTTGCCAATGAAAAAATACATCGTAAATCGGCAATTGAAATATATTTAAGCAATGTGCAACTAGCAAGAATTTAAAACTACAGGAGTATAAAAGTTTTAAAAAAAAGATTTAAGTGAGTAAGAAGAAAATATAATACAACATTATTTGAATAAAAATGATTTCTCAGAAAATTCATCAAAACATTTAAAGAAAAGCCAAATTTGTTCCATAATTAAAATCCACCTTTGAAACCAGGACATTATCCCTCAATGTTTTACACACGTTCTAATCAAATATTTGAACCCCAAAAGTGTGAGTAGTGGTTTTACGTCCGTTGAAAGCAATTTAACTTGCCTGTCTCTTATTTGAAAATGATGCAGTACAGCAGGCTTCTCCTACGAGTAGCTCCTGAGCTACTGGTAGCTCTCCATTCACCTGTAAGTAGCCATCGTGTGAGCAGCCCAGCCCAGCCTAACTTCCAAACTTTTTCTTGCTCGAATTAACATAGGTTAGGTATCCAAAAACTGAAAGGGGTGTATTCGGGATTAAAATGTGCCTATTTTCAGAACTCAGAAGCTGATGTTTGAAGAAAAATGGTTGAATTTCTAAAATATATTTAAAAGTGATATTTGAGTGATAACTCTTGAGGCGTAGGGGGAAACTTACTACTAATAATATTACCTTCCAGAGGCATTGCAGCTATGGCTATCATATTTTAGGTGGAATTCTAAATTGATAAAGCCTTCTTCACATTACTGCTGGCAACCATGCCAGATGGACTGAGGTTATCACTGCTGTTAATCTTGTCTGATGTGGCCTCTATTAGCACACTAAAAATATGAGTAGCTCGGTATTTTGTTATTTGACTATAAGTACCTCTTATTACAGAAAAGGTTGGAATCCTTTGCAGTAGAGTTTGAACCAGTGTGTTTCTTTTTATGCTAAATAAAAACTGCAAATGCCCCTTTAAAATTTTTCCTCATGTGGCCAATGGGCATAATACACAGTCTGAACTTGGCATGCAAATCGTACGACCTAACAGGCAATATTTAATCCATTATTAACCTCTCTCGTCCAGAACCTTATATAAATATTTGAAATCTGTGAACTATTATGGATTACTTAAAACTGGAATTCAGCTACCCAGTTCTAATAAGCCTTGTTAATCAGGACAGTAGCATGACTGTTTAATTCATGGGACTGGTCACAATGAGTAATAGGTATGTGTTTATACCATAGGAGACTTTTTACTCAGTGATAGTCAAAATATTATTAAGAACATTACAATCATTACAAACTGGCCGGATTTAAGTGATGGGATACTGGTGCATCGGAATCTGATTTTGTCCAGCAAACCCACACCTAAGCAGTGGCAGCCCACAATGTGGAGTAGTGGTGGGTTTGGCACACAGATGCACACTCCCGTCCACCGCACACAAACATACCCACAGCCATCCACGTGCACACTCACTCACACACATCCATTCACAAGCGTGCACACATACACCCACCATTCACAAACACATACACATGTATGTTCATGGAAAACAGTAGGCTACTGAAATGAAATAGACCCAGGATGCCAAGAATATATGGTCAGATGTATAAAATTCTTTTGCGTTCGCAAACGGTGTGATTCACCAAAATCATCCGTTTGCGAATGCAAAATGACCTTTCCCAATGTATGTAAGGGCTCGCATTTGTTAAATTGATAATCGCAAAAAATGTGAATCCTTATTTTACGAGTACCGAATTTGCGAATCTCAAATTGCGAAATCGCAACTTGGTAATCGCAGACAAACGTATGAACCATTCGCAAATTGTGAATGATCCAAAATTCTCAATTTTGCACGTGCAAATTACCACCAATTCCAATTAGGGGATAACCAGTTTCAAACTATTTAAACAGGCCCAGAGGCCTCAGAATGTTTTACAATGGCAGCGCTGTACGTCATAGCAAGGAGAATGAGGATTCTTGCAGCAGCACAGAGGAGGAGGAGGAGACAAGGACTCATTTTTAGAGTACGCCTAACACTGTTTCAACAGACAGGGGAAGAAATCTATGACAAACATAGATTAGACTCCGCTTCAATCCATGACCTGATAGTTGAACTGCATCCACTACTGCAGCATCATACTCGCAGGACCAATTCCATTCCCACACATGTGCAGGTCCTATGTTCACTGCACCTTCTAGCTTCAGGGTGCTACCAGTGGGTGAAAGCAGCAGCAGGAGGGGTCTCCCAAAGTGCGCTTTCGCGCTTTTTCAATGCCTTCTTGGATTCAATGGTCCAGATGGTACACCATTACATTAGATTCCCCACTACATCACAGGAAATGCAGCAGACCAAAATAGATTTCTACTAGATAGCCCAATTCCCCCATGTAATCAGGTGCATTGATTGTACACATGTAGTCATTTGTCCCCCCTCAGGTAATGAGTACATGTTCAGGAACAGGAAATCCTTTCATTCAATGAACATCCAGGTCATATGTAATGCCTCACACATAATAATTGACATAGTGGCAAAATTCCCTGGCAGTACGCACAGTTCTTTCATATTCAGACACAGTGTTTTATAAGCACGTCTCCTTGGGGGTGAATTTGGCGAAGGATACCTGCTAGGATATGTAACACAGTCTGGCAGATGCTCTGGATATGGTGAAACAGTACAGTAACTAATCTATTGCCTTGTACCCTGTAGGTGACATCGCACATGCTGTGCGCTCCTTCATACTCACCCCAAACCTGAATCCTGCAACTCAAAGTGAAAGGAAATAATATGCTGCATAAGTCTACCCGCAATGTGATAGAGCGGACCTTTGGCCTACTGAAGAGTAGGTTCTGCTGCCTACTCAAAATTGGAGGTGCACTGCAGTATAGGCCAGACATATGTTGTACAATTGTGGCTACTTGTGCCATGTTGCACAACTTTGCAACAACCAAAGGCATACCATTGGACCTGACAGATTCTGAGTCTGATGAAGAGGATGATCCATGTCAATCTCACAGAGCAGCAGACGGTGCAAGGGCAGCAGATGGCAGACAGAGACATGCCGAAATAACACAGAACCTTTTTTAAAATTAAGTAATGATGAGACAATGCACTACTTAAGTTCAACTGTTAATGTGTTTAATTCATCCTTGAATCCAGGTTGTGTTCATTCACACATTCAAAGTAAAGGATAATAATTGAGAACCGAATTATGCGAAAAATACATTTTACACAGTACTTAACTGTCTGCCATGACAACTGAATGTTACAGGTTACATCACCAAATTGCTTGTCAAGGTTCAAGGCCATTCTATTTCTTGCGGCCACACACTCCTGTGGCCCGGTCTGTGTGCTCTGTTGCCTCCCTAGATGAGGTCTCTGAGGCTGAGGCATGTCTGGAACTGTCCCTTCTGCATTCAGTAATTGGTACTGTGATACTGCTTAGGCTTGATGCCTCCTC
This sequence comes from Calotriton arnoldi, assembly GCA_963921515.1. Lineage (NCBI taxonomy): Eukaryota > Metazoa > Chordata > Amphibia > Caudata > Salamandridae > Calotriton > Calotriton arnoldi. The sequence goes on from CAWUFW010003159.1 coordinate 340,880, forward strand.
ACTATCCGTCCACCCAGTACATTGCTACCACCAACAGTAGCAGTTTGTTACTGCTCTACAGCATTTGTGACCTGAATCAAACCCCTGGTTACATCACCGCTACAACGTGCCATTTCCACTTGCATGGCCCCTGCACGTCGAGACAGGAGTGCTGTAGTGTTACTCGTGTTGTTGATGGCCCTAGTGCAGCCGTCTAAACGGCCAAGTAATTGGTGGTGCCATCTGCGTGGGACACATAGTCTTCCTTCAGGACATTTCAGAGTTCCCTGATGGCATCCGTCATGTGCCTGAAGTTGTCTGAACTCTCTCTCTGCCCTTCCACCACTGCTGTACTGAGCTGTGTTATGCTGTCCTTCATCTCTGAAATGTTGTTTTTGATTGAAACAAGCTGTGCCTACATTGCAGGCGCTGCACTTTCAACATAGCTGTTTCCAGGCCACCAAAGACTGAAAAGCCGTCGCCTTCCTCCTCTTCCAACTGTGCCAGTACCCTGCTTCTCCTTCTTGGGATGTTGTGGCACCGCATGTGGACATGGACTCTTGGGGGGGATGTATGCTCTACCTGGGTTGTGGGCAGGTCAGGTTGGCTTTCCTCTCCTTCCACATCAAAGCCAGATAGTGGTGCCACCGGCTTCCTGCGTCTTGTAGGTGCAGGTGTTGGGTTGAGGGGGCCTCTGAGTGCACAACTCTTAACTATTCCTGAGTCTTCACAGGGTCATTGGATGGACTCCTTCTGGCTCTTGCACTGGGGTATCTGTGACATTAAACAGTACTCATTTAGTGTAAATATTTTTTTACTAGTGTGTCACATTTCACATTGTTTTGTTAAATAAAGTGTGTTTAGCATCACCCAGTGTGTGTTAATGTCACTTGCTTGTATTACTTAAATACACCTATGCTGCTTTGTCATACCTCCTTGCCTTTCCTTTTGTGTCTACAAACTACTACTACCATAATGCATTGCTGTGTTGCAACAATATGTGGACTGGAGTAGTATTAGCAGCTTTCTGCCTGATATCCGAAATTGGGGAATTTGTTACACATACCATGCACATGTAGTTCAACATTCATCTTACCTTGGGAGGTACTGGGTCCCACAGAGGTGTCTATTTCAGTCACTCCCATGACTGCTTCAGGCTGAAGGGTAGACTCCACCAAGTCCTCCAAGGGTGTGGTACCAGTTTGTGTGGGTGGGCCTCCTCCAGTCTTCTTTGCTTCTGCAAGTTTTGCAGCCAACTTTTCCTTTGCCCTGCTGCACAGGTCATACCAGTGCTTGCGAAGATCCTCCGTTGAGTGCTATATGACCCCCACTGCATTGAATTTTTTGTCCTCAGTCAGGACCTCTAACTCCTTCTCACTGAGTTTTATTTTTCTTTTGCACATCGCTGCCTCCTTCCCACTGTCTTCAGTTGCCATGGTTGTTGTATTCCACTGGCTCAGCTCTCCAAACAGGTTCCCAGGTGCTGTGCTCCTGCAGTCTGACTCCTCCTCTCACTTAGAACACAGGTGTGAGGATGGGTTGCCTCACTTCCTGGTTGTGAGGTCATCATGCGGCATTGAAATAGCAGATTTGCAATTTTGCAATTCTTTAAATTGCAAATTCGCTAATTTGAGAATCGCAAATTGGAAATCTGAATTTTTTTTTTTGTGGAGTGTTATATAGCGCGAACTAGACCTGAAGGTATCAGAGTGCTTTACATGAGCACCAGTTACATTACAGATGGACACATTCATTTTTGTTAGGCACGGGGAGATTATTTGATTTGCCCAGAATCACAGAATGTTGATCGTTCCTGCCGAGACTCAACCCCGGTTACCCAGCTCCGAGGCCGACCGCCCTAGCCTTTAGGCCACATTCTCTTCACATTTTGCTAATGCGAATTTTACAGTATCTGTATTTTTGTGCAACTTTTTTGATACATTGCATTTTACGATTACCAAATAGCGATTCAGTAAAATTCGCTATTTGAGAATCGCAAAATGCTTTTTTCATACATCTGGCCCATAGTTTTTAAAATGATGCAGACTATTTGGTATTTTTAATCGCTGAGGCTACCCTTTTGAAATTGAACTGTATTAAGGTAAAGATGCTCCTGGATGGATGTCAGTAATGTTATGAACACTCACAGCAAAGCAGCCTCACCCTGAAGGGACCATTGAGGAGCAGGAAGAAACCCAAAATATGTTTAGTTTGGGTAGGCTAGCAGGGGTGCTGATGAGAAAGGCCATCTTGTTAACTTGATTGTTCCCTTATTCCATGGAGCTCTAACTTCAAATTGCCATTTTTTCTTTTAGAAGCACTCATCAGTTCAGCTTTGAATTTTCTAAGAATTAAAGAAACTAACACACAGCTTGCACCTACATACAATTTGGTCCTTTTCACCTGCTTTGTTGCTTAAATGTTTCCACAAATGCTCTTTATAATTTTGAGCAGGAGAGGTCCATGCAGGTAAGTGCGGTGGGGCAGGGCCGGGGGGTGGGAGATGTCAACAGACGATGGAATTGGAATTATTTATTTATTTAATTTCCCTGTTGACTCCTCCCCCTGCCCCGCCCCACGGCGCTTACCTGCATGGACCGCCGCTGATTTTGAGATACTGATGCAAGAAACCAATGCCTGGGTGGGACATATGCAAGAGGGTTGAATGGAAGGAAACAAAATGGGCCTTGTCTATAGGCAGGAATGGCAAGAGGTCAATGCCAAAATGTGTTTACTGTGGATACATCAAACAACCTACTAACATGGGAGGTAGCAACTGAAGTCTAAAGCATCAGTGCTCATGTTAGAGTCATAAATTCAAGTGGCACTGCTTTAGACCCATTTGTTTATATGAATACAGTGGTGATCTCCATGTTGAGCCAGATCTTTAGCAATGCTGTAGTCTTATGAAGAAAGGTTATTTCTTTCAGGCTAATTGATGCCTGCCTCCTTTGTAGCCTCACAAATTAGGTTGAAAATAAAAGCAAGAATGGGAATGAGTCAGGCTATTTCAGATCGATCCCCCCTTCAAGTAGACACTTGAGAACGCCAAGATGCACTTGAACATGCTGACCAGGAGGTCTAGCGGAAGGTTGCAGCCAGGGCTTAATTTACTTGATTTATTTCATGGTAGTGATATGGCCACAGTGGATGAAGGTACATGTGGAAAGTGGGGAATACTTATAATAAATCACATCTATTTACCAGTTAGGCATTAAAACTGCCTGTCCTGATCTTTTCTGTGAATGGTGGTAAACTCCTCCCAAGCCCATATGCCTGACCATTGCTAGAATACGCTGCTATTGTAGAATATGGTGAACAAGGAACAGCCGTGAACCAGGCAGTATCTATTGAAAGGTTCCCACCATAGCATAAAACAACAGGATCCCAGCTAGTGTTGCAAAATGCCTTAAAAACAAGAGCACATGAAGGGAAAATACACTCCTTCTCAGCCACGTCGTTGCTTGAGCAGTGCTGACAGTCAGTAGACATAGGTACTTCTTGAAGAATCTGTGTGATTTCACTACCATTTAGAGTAATATCAGCACCCCATTGTTTGCTCCATTTGCTTAAGAGAGATTCGCTTGATGTGCGTGGGCAGGTATAGCAATGCTTTATAGTACAGTATGTGAGTGTGTGTGTGTGTTTGTGTGCGTGTGTGTGTGATTGTGTGTGGGTGTGTGTGCCTTTGTACTTCCATTCTACAGGAATAACCTTCCAGAGACAGGCCCCTTGTCCAGGGGCCTCTGGAAGCTGTTGTGCTTCAGCTCGGTTGGATGGATGTGAGTAGAAGTTCCCTCACACACAGGGCTGCAGAAGCTGTTCATTTGTAATGCTGGAACCTCTCTGCTGACCTTTCATTTCAAGATAATTTGCTTGCTTCATGGGCTACAGAATCTGAGAGGCATCCATTCTGCCAGAAGGTTGTCCATGGATTCTTAAATGACTGCTTACGCCCAGATAATGTATCACCTTGACAACATTGAGAGGATCAGCAGGTAAATTTGGATTTGGAAGGTAAACGCAATGCTGTCTACAACTGGTGACATTCTGCATTTTTTGGATGCTGAACCTATACTCCCATACTTGTGTACAATCTATGGCAGAAGTCTTTATAAGGTAGCTCAGGAGCAAACTGCAGCTCCCCACTACCCTGGAAGTAGCTCCATGAAGGACACTCAAACACAGCACAAAATTCAGAGCATCTAGCCATTTTGAAGAAAGCAACCCACACATCTCTGAAGGAAGTGACCCGATTAGGGCTACCCGGGTCACTCGCAACCACCTCTCAGCCTTCCATACAAATGAAGAGTCGGTCAGACAGTAGAGAATACAAACCAAAGTTATTTATTAGAATGCGCTTGAGCGGAGTCCGGTTTGACCAGCCTCCTTAGATTGCTGCAGAGGGACTGACTCCCCCCAATATGGAGATACATGATATACACTTCCAATACCCCTAAAGACACGCCCCAACTGGAATTTTCCAGTTGGTAGCTGGTGAACAAAGGAGATACAGAAGGATGAGCTGCAATCCTAAGACTGGGTACATGCTATCTCAGTTCCAAGGTTATTCTGCCCGTGCCCGCCACTCTGAGGGTGGGAGCAGGCCTATCTAATGGGAAAGGTATGCAATAATGAGACAGTCTATTCATTAGTACGACAAAGCTCAACCTTGGAGAAATTAAAAGAACATTGAAACTGCTTTCTGCTGAGGCAAACAGAATAAGTCAGAAACTGAGTTTCGATCATGGCACAAAATGGAGGCTGAATACAAAATGGTGCCGCAAATGCTAACTTAAATCGCACAATGCTAGAAGGAGTCGACCGAAAGCATTTTCCAGTCCAACAGACCCTCCTTTTAGCATTTGCTAACAATTTTGTCTAGTGTTAGGAAACAAATAACTGTTTGGAGATTAGGAAGACTACTATTACACGTTAATACACACATTATCAATATTAAAAAATTCCTTAATCTATAGACATCGAATCTTGAATACCCTGCATCATCATGGCCGTGGCCTTCTGGTCATGCACTGGAACCTTGGGTCTGGGTGTCAGTGTTTTTATACAGTAAGCACAGCAAGCAGGGAGGCAATGTATGCACAGGCAACAGGTGAGAATTATACCAGCAATTGCTACTAGGAAGATAAGGATCTTCCAACCCCAGGATGCTAGTAGACCCCAGAACCATCCAGAAAGAATCCAGGTACTATTCTCTTGGTGGATGTCAGAGGCGAGCCTATGCAACTTCTGTATAGCTGCATATACATTAGGGGCATGATCTGGAATGTACACGCAGCAGCTGCTGCCGATGACACGACAGGCCCCTCACCGATCAGCCAGGATGACGTCTAACACCATTCGGTTTTGTAGAGCAACAAGCCTCATAGCCTGGAGCTCAGCTGTAATATTGGTCAAAATTCCTGCTGTGGTATTAATGACCCCTTCTACAACCCTGGTGAGCCGACGAATGTTAAGGCTATTGGACATAGGGTCCCAAAAGGGTAGGAAACCCATCATAGCATCTGTGAACTGCTGCAGATTGGTATCTGTCTGATCTATGTCTTCGGTATTAATAACCCTTCTAAATCGGGACAGATGGGCACTCCTACACTGCAATCGATGGTCCTTATGGTAATTGGGCGGTGCTATGTACACTGGGGGAAGGAGGAAAGAGAGTTAACATATACCTGACCATCCCCTAGGGAGCCAGACATAAGCTTGAGACCCACAAACAAAGTAGACATTATGCAGTGGGAGCAAAGGCTGGCTACTGTTCGTGCTCAATGTGTATGTATAGTTGCAATTACTCTCCCCCACTTTCACCTTCTCAAGTCCTCGAACACAGAAACCAGCTGTTGTGTTGACCACCGATACCGGCATTGACTCATCCTGAGTAATATTGCGCAGTTGAAAGGAATGAAAATATTCAGTGACATTAAACCCTTGGAAATCCAGCATTTCATTTCGAAGTCATGTTACATTTTTCTCTCTCTCATATATATTCATACAGGCTGTCGGGGACAATGTCTCAGGAGTCCCTTCTGCTTCTGAAGTAAACCCCTGGTGCACACGTATATATTCTAACACTGTGTGATAATCAGAAGACGTCATATTCATAGTAGAAGAATGATAATGAATGTATACCATAGTAAACAATTCAAACCACCCCTCGCAGCTCCCCAGATAAGACATTGGCATCGACAGCAGAACGTCACTCTGATGTGTAACCGAGGGGAGCAGACCACAGATCAAGCAATTAGTAACATTAGACGTATCATGGGCTTGGTGAAGCATTTGCAAGAATTCATTGTCCACATATGTTTTGCGATGTTCTCCTTTATGGGGGGCCAAAGTAACAAATGTGTGTTCAGGGGGAACAGGCGTTGTACCAACCAGGGAATGCACTGGGTATTTCTCCTCCAGGAACCATGCTATACCAAGTACTATTATTCGGAAAATTACAACAATCGTGACAAAAACTATCTTACTCTTTGTGGACCAACTAGACCAACCAGATCCATTTCGCTCTAAACGCAGAGCCGCAAACGGCCGCTTTTCCTCAGTAATGGGCCGACCAAATTAGTACATTTTAATCAGAGGAAAGGAAATGTAATAACACCAATGGCAAAAAGACAAAGGGGGCAAATGTTCCCAGCGTCCGTCAGAGCCTCGCTGGTAGACTCTTATTGTTCATCAACGTTGGCACTATTGAGCACCGGCGGTGGAGCTAGGCGATCCCAGCTCTTTGAGGAAATCCCACGTCGATCAGGAAAAGGTGCCCCCCTCCAAAGGAGCACGTTCAATTTATCCTGTCCAATGTCTGAACAATGCACCAATTTCGTCTGTCCCTATGCTACTGTTGCCTGACTTATCGAGTCCATCCCTGCTAATCTGACGTGTCCTTTGGTGCACTGTTCCTCTGTCGAGGACACAGATTGTACCTAGCTACTCCAGGCACAGAGGGGTCAGCAAAAAGGGGCTCAGGGGAATCAGACACAGAGGGGCCAACAGAACAGGGCTCTTGGAGGGCCCTGACTTCAGGGGGCATTCAACACTGCATTATTTTCCTCCTCCGTTTGGGTCCACGTCAGCTGGGCATCTGAGAAGGGGACAAAGCGGGGCACCTGTTCCCCCTCTGAATCCCCGATGCCTTCAAGGGCCCATTGATCGTAGGGCAGGGGCAAAGGCACTCTACGGCAGTGTTGGGTATGAATCCAGTTCCTTTGGCCGGTGACCTTCACGGCAGTGCAGGTGGCAAGGAGCACCTATACCGCCCCTTCCACCGCGGCTCCAAACTTCCTTTCCTCTGAAAATGTCCCACCAAGACAAAATCACCAGGCCGAATGTCGTGTCCTGGCCCCTCAGGTGTTGGCAGAAGAGCATCTTGGATCTGTTGGTGAATAGAATGCAGACTTTTAGTTAACTCATACAGGTAGTCTACCAACAGAGGATATTCAATTTCTGAAAATTTACGAGGCCGTGGGACGCCCCACACGTTCGCTGGGCGTCTAAACACGACCTCGTAAGGTGTCAGTCCTGTCCTAAAGTGTGCCGTGACTCTTGTAGACAAAAGGGCTAATGGTAAAGCATCTGGCCTCTGCAACCCTGTGCTCTCCTGAATCTTTGCCAATTTCAGTTTGAGAGTACCATTGTACTTCTCAACTAAGCCTGCCGACTGGGGGTGATGTGCGGCATGAAATTTCTGTTTGATATGTAAATCTTCACACACTAACTGGATGACCTTCGAATTAAAATGGCTGCCGTTATCACTCCAAATCAAGCGGGGCAAACCGAAACGAGGGAAGAACTCCTTTAGGAGTGCCTTCGCAGTTGCCACGGCTGTGTTTTCTTTACTAGGGTAAGCCTCAACACATTTACTGAATGCACAAACAACCACTAACACATATTTCAAATTGTTGACTCGCTCCATTTCAATGAAGTCCATCTGAAGGACCTCAAAAGGAAAAGTGGGAGGTGCAAAATTACCACGGGCTTTAAGGGTACCTTTCCCAGGATTATACATCATGCATACCATACAGTATTTGACCAGGTGGATGGCCGTCTTTGGGATATCGTCATTCTGCCATATATGGTCTAACAATTTACCAATGCCTTTTGCACTGATATGGGCCGGCCTGTGCGCCATAGTGACTACAGGGAGAACGTATGCATCTGGTACCATCCATTTCTGCATCTCTGACTTATCCGTCCATCACCCATCCTCATCCAAACGTGCTGTGCTTTCCTGCCATACTGCTAACTCCTCAATCGTTGCCTCGCTCTGAAACTCCTTAACATTTGCCAACGTATTCTCGAACATGGTAACCTCGGGCACCCACCTAGTGAGACCTGCCACAAACATCTTTTTCATCTTTGTTTGAGCTGTCTCCTTAGCTGTCTGATCTGCAAATGCATTCCCCCTACCCATGTTGTCAGTGATTGCCCTGTGGGCACTGCACTTCACTATTGCTAATTTCTTGGGGAGTGTCAAAGCCGACAAAAGCCTATATATCAAAGGGCCATTCTGGATCCTCATCCCATGGGAAGTGAGAAACCCTCTCTCTGCCCAGAGCCGTCCAGAATTATGGGAGACTCTGAAAGCATACTGGCTTTCAGTATAAATATTGACAGCCAGTCCCTCACTCAACTCGCAAGCTCGTATAAGGGCAACGAGTTCTGCAGCTTGGGCCGACTGATAGGGAACTCGTGATGTCTCAACTATCGTGTGCAGTGTTGTGATAGCTTATGCTGCTGTTGTAGTGTCATCTGGTAGCTTAAAACAAGAGCCATCGACATATAGTTCCCATTGGGGTCAGATAAGGGAACATCAGTCAGGTCTACCCGTCCCTTCGTTTCTTCCTCTGTCTGAAAAATGCAATCATATATATCAATTTCCTCACTCTCAGAAGGGAGGGGTAGCAACGTGGCTGGGTTCAGAGCGGCACTTCGTTTAATTGTAACATGCGGTGCAAAAAGGGTCAATTCATAACCAGTCAGACGTGCACTGGTAAGGTGCTGCATCTTTGTTTTATTCAAAAGTGTATCCACAGCATGGGGTACCATAACTGTGAGGTCGGTATCAAGTACGAGCCCAGCCGATTGTCGTTTAGAGATGGCCGCTGCTGCGACCGCTCTTAGACAGCTCAGGAGGGCTCTGGCGGCAGGGTCAAGAAGAGCAGAAAAATAAGTACACGGCCGTTGCTTACCTCCAAAGGCCTGTGTTAAGACAGAAAGCGTAAAACCGGCCGACTCATGTACATACAGCATGAACGGCTTCATTTAGTCAGGTGTACCAAGCACAGGTGCAGAGCAAAGCGCCACTTTTAGTTGCTCAAAAGACTGCTGACATTCAGGCGTCCAAGGCAGGTGTTCAAGCACATCTTTAGTGGTAAGCGCAAGCATGGGTTTTGTTAGTAACGAATAGCTAGGGATCCACTGACGACAGTAGGAAGTAATGCCAATAAAAGCGCTCACATCCCTCTGAGTTTTAGGGATAGGCATTTTCACAATGCTGCTTATGCGCTCAGGGGTCAATCTTTTACCCTCCTTCGACAGTAGGGGACCTACATAGGTGACCTACTGTCGACAATATTGAAATTTAGAAAGGGACACTTTATGTCCATGGTGAGCCAAATGTAGCAACAACTTAACCGCACTGTCTTTGCATTCCTGTTCAGTGTCAGAAGCTATTAGTATATCATCCACATATTGAAGCAATACATTACCTGAGGAAAGCGTGAGGGAGTCCAATTGGGCTTTCAAGGCTTGGCTATATATACTAGGGCTCTCAGTATAGCCCTGAGGAGCTCGACAGAATCTAAAGCTTCTGCCAGCTAGGGTAAAACCAAACAACTGTCTGCTGTCGGGATGGATCGGCATACTAAAGAATGCATTTTTCAAGTCAATGACAGAAAAGAATTTAGCGGAGGAAGGAATCATCGTCAAAAGAGCCGTAATGTCAGGGACCACCGGGAACCGAGGGACCACTATTTTATTAACTGCGCGCAAATCAATCACAAAACGGTAAACATCTGCGTGATCATCGGGGGAGTCTGAAGATGCCATTTTTAGAATGGGAAGAATAGGGCTATTACACACATTTGCAGTCATCTCTTCAACCACTCCTGTCTCAATCAGATCCTGTATAATTCGCAACAAAGCGCGCTCCCCTGCTTGAGGTATTTTGTACTGGGGAATACGGGGCAAAATGGCATTGTCTTTAACTTTAATGGAAACTGGAGGAATTTGCAATCGTCCTACATCTGTGTCACCTGTTGCCCACAACGTGGGCGGCACATCCATAAACTCAGCAGGAAGGGGTGCATTTTTGGACAGACACTGCTTAGAGCTGACCACATTCAGACCCATTGTCATGTGAACACCATCCGGGGAGCAATAAATGGTCGCATGCAACTTCTTTAATAAATCTAGGTCCATTAGATTTTCCCCACAGTTTGATGTCAACAGGAACGGTGAATCCACAGAAAAGGGACCTTTAGTCAATGTCAGAGGTTTGGAAATGGGGCTTACAACCGGTACACCAGAAAATCCTACCGAAACATTATTATGGCCAGACAGAGCTGCCCCAGGGACCAGTGAACGAGAAACAGAGCTATTCATTGCACCTGTATCCACCAAGAATTCCTTAGCTGAGCCATGCAAATCTGCAGTAACATACGGACTGCGCTGATCTACAGGTATCTGGACTGGTCCCTCACTCTGTCCCTGGCTGTCCTAGCTGTGAGACATTCCTGTCACTTCATCCAGATCATAGTCATCGTGGTAATACTGGCCACCCTTGTTGCCATCAAAGTAATTATCATCTGAACAATCCTGTGATGTAGCAGCATGCTGGGCTCTGTCCTGTCCACCAGCTCCACGACCCCGCCCACTAGAACCTCATCCTCTATGGGCCGCGACTTTCTGCAACAACACGGGACACTCGATACGCCAGTGTCCCTCCTCCTTACAATATGCACACTGATTTGGACCTACAGGCATAGTATTCCGGCTGGTCCGAGGCAGCGGGCGGTACCACCACATCCTCTACCATTCCCCCGAGAAGCCTGCTGTTACAACAACTTTGTCTTCAATTCCTTGTGCTTTTTCTCCACCTTCTCCTTCTCTTCATTTTCCCTGTGTTCATAATACTGTGCCATACTCAATATTACAGAAGGGGAGGAGGTCGTCCACGTGCCCTCCGAAGCCTGCAGCCAAGCCACAATCTCTGGGAGCAAGTTCGTGACAAACCTGTTAACAAACAATCGGACACCTCCCTCCACCGACAAATCCTGTCCGCTAAAGTCCAGAAACACACCCTCAAACCGAGTGAAAAAAATCAGACACACTTTCATCTTTCTTCTGACGACATGCTGTTAACTTGTCCCAATCTACCCTTCTTGGCGGAATAAGAGAATGCATATAAGAGATAATTCGGCCAGGCAAGGCTAGTATCTCGGCCCTAGGCTTCTCACCGGGCTTCCCCTCCTGGTCCTATACTTTAATCTGATCCCAGGTACCACCCAACTCTGCAGAGTGGTCCTGTGTGTGTACCTGCCTCCAAATATCAACAGGTACCAGTAAACCAAAGAACATTTCAATATCCGCAAGTGTCATCACTGTTGATGAAGCGGCCTCTGTCAATTTCTTATAATACGCAGTAGGATTTTTCCTTGGGTCAAGTAACTAAGGGCCATATGTAGGTGGGCTAATACCGGTCGGTAACGGCCGAAAATCGGTAAATTTCCCGTTACCGACCGGTATTTAGCCCTTTGCGATGTAGGAGGCCGGATTTAAGGAGTCGGTAATTTACCGATTCGTTATTTTAAGGAATCGGTAAATTACCGATTCCTTAAATCCTATGTAGGGAGCACTCAAGTGAGTGCATTTTTGGTTTAAGGATTCGTTATTTACCACCAACTACAAGTTGGTGGTAAATACTGAATACCTTTTAAAAAGCAATTTTGTGCTTTTTAAAAGTGCCATGTGGCAGACATACATGCCCTTAGGGCATGTATGTGCACCACATGTGCACACATGCACGGTTCAGGGGTGCAACAGGGTGTCAATTTGACACCCTGCCACCCTTGAATATGCTCCCCCTATTACTGATTCGGTATTTACCGAATCGGTAATAGTGAATGGCTTCCCATTCATTCCTATGGGCCTCCAGACCCATAGGAATGAATGGGAAGGTATTCCTTATTACCGATTCGGTAAATACCGAATCGGTAATAACGAATATTACCGAATCGGTAAAATTTACCGAATGTTTACCTACATTCTATTTACCGATTCTTAAACACCGAATCGGTAAAATTCGGTATATAGGAATCGGTAAATAGAAATCACCTACATATGGCCCTAAGTCTTGAGGGACAGAACCTCACTCCTCTTCCATGGAGTATAAACCCATTGTTCCTGGAACCGGGCCTCTACCCGGGGTCTAGTAACAACGTTATGCTGATCTCGTAGCTCTGGTAGCTCAGGGTGATATATAGGGTGGACTTCCCTCATTGGGAATTGGGACACGGTCTTCGGGGTCTTCTCAAGCAGCCTACTTCGGTAAGCTACCAACGTCGCGACATTACCAAGAACCTCACCAGACGCCATGCCAGCAGTATATACATTGTTCCAAATATCATAAATAATCTGAGGAGCCACATAATTTAAACACTGTTCCCACAATCCAAATCAAAGTAGCCGACATGTGCTTGAGGGCATGCTGCTGCACAAACGTCTCATAATCTCTCATCACACTCCACACATCTTCCGTACTATAGATGGGGTTACGGGCCCACTGAGCGGCCTGATTGGCTATCGCCCTTTTCTCTTCATCGCCCACATCAGATCGTATCAATATCTGCCCCATCCGCTCTCTAGCAGTCGCCCAGTCCCCGTCCCCTGATCCACAGACAGGCGTCCCGCTACTTAGCACCGTCTGCGAATGAAGGAACGGGGAAGGAGTAGTAACAGAGAGAACGGGCACCAATGTCACCAATGGCTGTGTCATAGGTGTAAGAGCTGGAGAGAGAGAGATGCCAGAACAAAGGGCGTAGCAGGAAGACGCGCGGTCAACTCAGGCGCTGAAGGCGAAGCCAAAGAGAGGACAGAAGGTGCGGTGGCCAAAGCAGCTGAATCAATGACAGAGGAAACAGAGACAGCAGAAGCAGAGGAAACGGGCTGTTGAGACTGTGGGATGGCAGGATATATTTTCTGCAGGGCGTATGGAGGCGAAGGTCGAGCATCTAACAACTCCTCCACAAATGTATCGTTTTCGCCTCGAGCAACATAAGACTTTTCACATTGCAATCGGAACTTCCTATCAGCACACTCTATCCCTTTCTCTATTTTCTCTCTATCGTATGCTACAGCTTTCTGAGTCACTGTCTGCATTCTCCCCTTCCGGGCCTCCTTCTCTGCCTTCATTCGTCTCTGTTTAGCTTCCTTTTGCCATGTTCTAAGGGAATCAAACATCGACTGCCTACTTCTTTTTGCAAACAATTTATCCTGCAGGAAATTATGTTTTTGTTCATCAAAAGTGCCCGTCAACGGCCACTGTAACTCGGCATTGTCCCTCGTATATTTGTGCCATAATGTACTAAACATAATAGGGCCAAGGCCGTGTTTGACGTACATCTCGAAGTTAGGAGTGCCTTCTGGAGGCGCAGGCTGACTTTCTTCCAAACGAGCATCAGTAGAACAACAACGACAACCCACACAACACAATTTACTAAAGCAGGGCATTTTTACAAGAAAACTAGTTCACCATTTATGCCGAGCAGATATTTGCAAATATCTTACCAAAGTCGGTCCTCAGACCTCACAAAATTCAAACCAAAGTGGTACCATGTTCACAAGGAACTTAAACAAATTCAAGCTCTTGTCCAAAGTCCGTCCTCAGACCGCACCAAATACAAACCAAAATGGCGCCGCAGCCACCACAAACCAAAATGAACTCACCTGGTGCACACAGGTTGAACCAATTTATTCTCCACTGCCGACTCTTCGGACCAAACGGTCAAATACAAGGGTTTCGCCGTTCAGGACCCCAGCTGGGATGACCACTGGCCGAGGCACCGCCCGGTCAGACAGACGGGGAAGCTGCGAGTACCAGACTCTCTCATGCAGGCATCCCCGGTCCGCCCGTCCGACCCGACGTGGCCCAACCTTCCCACCCGTCCGCGGGCAAGGAAGGGTCACTCGCCCGATGGGGTCCCTGTTCGGGCGCAAACTGAAGGAAGTGACCCGATTAGGGCCACCCGGGTCACTCGCGACCACCTCTCAGCCTTCCATACAAATGAAGAGTCGGTCAGACAGTAGAGAATACAAACCAAAGTTATTTATTAGAATGCGCTCGAGCGGAGTCCGGTCTGACCAGCCTCCTTAGATTGCTGCAGAGGGACTGACTCCCCCAACATGGAGATTCATGATATACACTTCCAATACCCCTAAAGACACGCCCCAACTGGCATTTTCCAGTTGGTAGCTGTTGAACAAAGGAGATACAGAAGGATGAGCTGCAATCCTAAGACTGGGTACATGCTATCTCAGTTCCAAGGTTATTCTGCCCGTGCCCGCCACTCTGAGCGGGCCTATCTAATGGGAAAGGTATGCAATAAGGAGACAGTCTATTCATTAGTACGACAAAGCTCAATCTTGGAGAAATTAAAAGAACATTGAAACTGCTTTCTGCTGAGGCAAACAGAATAAGACAGAAATTGAGTTTCGATCATGGCACAAAACGGCGGCTGAATACAAAATGGTACCGCAAATGCTAACTTAAATCGCACAATGCTAGAAGGAGTCGACCGAAAGCATTTTCCAGTCCAACATCTCTGTATTCTTAACGTGATCACCAGCCAAGCACAATGGCAGGGTTACACGCTTACACACAAACATAAACTCTGACAGCCTGCAATACCTACAATATTACCAGTCCCAACTCTCAATTTAGCAAAGTCACATGCACAGTACCTGTGAAAACTGGGCCAGAAAAAATGCACCAGCAATATCCAGAGTTGAGTCGCTAGGGTGTGGGACTCCCAGAGAAAGAGTGGAAGTATGCAGTAACCATGCATTAGCAGCCCTGTAACCAAGGAGAACAGAGGCTGGATTGAGAGTGAAGACAGATGATAGCCTTGTTTGTTTCAGATGGTGGCAGGGGTGTTTGCTTGTATGTATGTGTTTTTGTTTAAATGTGTCTATGTGCATATGTGTGCATACCTGCACTATTATGTATATTGTGTATGGGGCTAGTGTTGGGCCCATCCTTGAAGCCATTCCTGGTGTCAGGGAACACCAAATGCATATGCTACCTGGTGCCCCAATATACGAGGTTCATCTCTAACACAATTATACTATTCCTCACATGATGTTGGTACTGACATATTAATGGTAAATCTTGACATATGTTGGGTACCATTTGACAAACCATGGTATAATGACCATTATCCTTCCCAGATAATGAGTATGTTTGGCATAAATGTGGTCATCTAGCTCAGATTGTGGCCACCCTTGCAATAATAATGTCCGTGATTGACATAATGTTGTGGTTCTTATCATTATGGTGGGCAGTCATGGCACAATGGTGGCACTGATATTATGGTGGACAACCTTGGCATAATGGAGGCATTGTTGATAATATGTTGTACATCTTTGCAATGTGATGGTAATACCTGGGGAGCTGAAGCAGATCAATATGATTCATTTTTACTTGGGAAATAACAAGCTGACATTTGGCAACCATGCACGGAAACTTATTTTTGAGACAAGAATTCAAATTTTTTTCAGATAAAGACAATATTTTTTTTGAGTGTGTTATCCAAATATGAAAAAGGATTATTTGACAGAAAAAACGTGCATTTTGAGGAACTGATATGCTGAGGATTGAAAACAAAATTATTAAAAATTCAAAACACATTAGAAGCTGCAACTGAATTGTTGAGAGTTATTATTTATGTTGTGCCAGGGAGAATTGTCTGCTGTGCATATCATTTCTTTAGGCATTAGTCATTTTACGACATTTCTTTTTGTAACCCTATTATGTTTTGGGGTGGTTGGTGCTCTACTACAATATCAAGTTCTAAATTTCATTCAACCCAAATATTGTATCCAGAATATTAACTACCAAAATATCATAAAACTAAGTATTTATAGGTAAGTTCAACTTTACCTACATTGTTAACTTCACATCTGTTTATCTTGAACATATATGTATGATCAAAGTCATGAATAGTAAATCTATACTTACCTATATATACATACTTTCATGATCTTGTATCAGTCAAATTCTGGATATGATATGTTGGCATGACGATTTTATGTCACTCGGTATTGTGACATACATTTGGTGGTCACTACTAGCAATCCTGCAAGGTGTGATTACTATTGTGATTGTATTTGATGTGATGGCTACTACAACAGCGGTCAAAGTCATTAGTAGCTCTGGAATATGTTCCTTGATCAGAAGTAGCTTTTGTTATAGGAAAGATTTGAGACCACTAATCTTTGGCTTCCATCATGATTGTAATAGGGCAGCTGCAAAGAATTGGAATATTTACAGACTGGTGTTTCCATGGGAAACAGATGTAATTGGCCACCTCTGCAAAAAGGACATGAATATCCTGTCTCAGGAAGATGGTGAATCATCGATGTGTGATACCGCGATCCAAAGCTACAGTGCACCATAGTGAATCACTGACTCACAAATGTGGGACAGACAGTAGTTTGAGCAATGGTGGGACTGTTTCCTTGTTCTAGATGTGGGGTGTGAATCACAGAATATACTTGTTGATGAGGGTAGCATGCCATCATGTTTATGGGTTGTAGTCATGTACATATCACCCTCACTGCTCTCCGCTTCCTCCTCTGTTTATTCCACTGGAGTTTCTCCTCCAGTTCTAGGTGTGCTGCATATATATATCTCAACCTGGGCAGGAGGAGCAGCAGGGGGACAGGAACATTCATGGTGTTGTGAGTATTTCTGCCAATTTGGGTGGCTTTAATAGAGGCCTTAATCGAGTTACCGCTTGTTGGTGTTTGATGTTACTTTTTGAAAGTAATTGCTATGTTTGATTTTTTATTGTAGTGCATGCTGTTAGATAAGGCTTTTAGAAAAGGTTCAATCCAAGTACTACCAGCAGTAACCTTGATGTATTACCGCGGCTGTTCATGCTCCATCCATTTCTTTACCCTGAGATGAAGTAGAGGCAATATTTTTGGAATTGCTATAGAAAGCAATATTTTAAGTATTTATGGTTCTACCCTGCCTGTTAGTTGATGCTGTGTTACTAAATGAGGGGTATGTATTTTACTTAATTTACTGCAGCTAGAACTGCTTCATTTCCTTAGCACTTGGTTAGAAATGCCCAATACATTTTCTGAAAATTATCATCTGAACTGCCATTTCCTTTTCTTCTAATAAACTGGTTAAGTAACACATTTATTTAAAACAGGCGAATGATGGAAAAAGCTTGCGTGTTGCACAGTATAACTTCCAGTTGGCAATTTAAATTGCTCGCCTGTAAGCATAAATCACCAGCCACATAAATGTTCCGATGCAGGAAGCAATTTTTAATTCAGCTTTGATCTAATGCTAGGATCCATTCAAATAATTTCTCATGATATTATCAAAGAATACCTTTATAATTGTAGGTGCTGTTTCTAGTTTATGGGGACATGAATCTATATATCAACGAGAATGCAGAACTGAGTCAAAGACAGTGTCTTGCAAACCCCTGACCAAGTAGATGGCATGGAGAAAAATATGTCTCTCATCGACAGCACAGCTTGAACTGTCTAGGCATGAATCCATGACTAGAATGATGAATATAAAAATGTTGTGAAAAAAACATAAAACCAGGAAAATGTATCAGTTATCTATAACTAACATCATCACGCACGGCCTTTGGCTATTCGCAGTGGGTTGTCCGGGAGGCCAGGCCCTCAACCCAACCAATCACTGCGCATGGCATTTTCTTTTTTTAAGTTTTTTTCAGACCTGCGGCACTCCTTATGGCGTGGTGCCACACTGGGTCCAGTGGGAGTTCCAATTAACCGCGACAGTGCAAAATAAAAACAAATTATGTTTCCTTTTTGCCCCTTGATTTTTCCATTTGGGACGCCCCCACCAAGAATAGGGGATCAGGGTATCCCTACCCTGCCCCTTTTTATTTCTTTCTGATCATATATTCAGTACTCGGGGACTGAATTGCCAAATCCTATGATGATTTAATGTTTTTTTCTGTAGTAGTCCAGTGGCAACAGATATCTATACATTTTGAAAATTAATTTCTTTAAAATGGCTGAACAGATTTCCACCAAATCAGAAAAATCACATTTTCTAAGTAAAGATATAGATTTCTGTCAAATGTGGTGTAATTCTGTTCAGCCACTTTTTCTGTATCCTTGTCTAATTGTTCCTATGGAAAATGCATGAGGAAAAATTGTTTGGGGACCCCCCTGTCTCGGCCCCCACTTGGCGTATCACACTGAAACTTTCCAGGAAGGAGCAAAGTTGGATAAACTTTTATTTTGGAATGTTTTGTGAAGATTCGTCAAACTGTGCCAAAGTTATTAGCAAAACAAAAAACACTCTTTCTATGGAAACTCTGACTTGTAAATAATTAAACAGCGGTGACTACCAACTGTGTACTATACATATATAATATGGAACTATGAAGTTAAGAATAGTACATCTATATATACTATTGTATATTCGACTTTGTACTATCATAGTATTTTGGTAGTTGATATTCTGTTCTTGATACCTTTGTAGAACAATATTTTTGTACTCTATATTCTGACATACAATCCAGATCAGTTTTCCACCATAGTATTGAGATTTTAATTTCATCCTGCCAAAATATCTTAACGAGAGTATTGACTAACAAAATACTGTAAAGGCACGAATATATAGGAAGTTCAACTGTACTAAACTTAACTTCACATATGAATTTTGATCATATATACATTTTCAAGGTATGTACATATAGAGTTAAGAATATTGAATCAATACGTTCTAGTATATATTTAGCGTCACAATATATTGTTAGTGGATATTCAAATCACTGTCTTTTTGTATCACAATGTTGTTGTACTGAATATTGCCTTATACCACTCACTGGAATGGAATGGAAAACAGGGCCTGGGGAAAAGCAGACAATGAGGGGGTCAGGGCAAAGTAGTGAAGCAAATGTAAATAGGCAACAAGATCAGAGATTGTGGCATGACTGGCAGACATGGAGGGAATGGAATTCACAGTATTGGGATGCCAGGAGCTGTAGAAACACTAGACTGCATGGCAACATCACCCATAGCTATAGAGGACCCAGAGTTCCTTCCCACTGTACAACAATTCAGTTCCATACAGACCAGGGTATTCCATGACCAGTGTGGTCCTGGAAATGTTCTAATCTTGACTGCAGGGCCTTTGTTGGGATGGAAAAAGTCCTCTGCATGAAAAAAACGTGTACCCCTGCCCTAAGTGCCCAACTGTACTGTTGTCTGGATCCCTGATGCTGCTTTTTGTCATAGGCAAACATGGATTACGCGTGAGCGCCATGACGTAGGTATGTCTCACCGATTGCTGTTTTGTTGGATCGGGAGTGGTGCCAAAAGTACTACCCTCAAACTGGTGGAAGGCTACCACCTCCACAAGGAGTTAAGCAACACAAGCATCGTGGTGGCAGCATACCATGTAGTGATCAGCAGTAGTTAGCAGGACCTTTTTACCCTGTGTCACTGGAGTGACGCCTAGAGGCTCACTCACCTTTTTAAAAGTTCTGCTGTGGTGTGCTTAACTCTCCTTTGTCCCACATCAGGTAGATGTTGAGCACTGTGTAGAGCAGGAGTACTGACTCTGAGCTGGTAATATGTGGGCCTGGAAAGGGTACAGTAAAGGGATAGAGCAGTACTGTGCGGTGCTTATGTTGTTGGTGCATGTACTGAGTGTATGTATGCCTGTGAGGAATGCATTACATGAAAGATGTAATGCTATGCAGTGGGTGCACAATGAAAGTATGTAATGGGTGCATTTGTGCTTGCGTGAAGCACAATAAATGAATGGTGAAGTAATGTGCAGCGCACATAGTGAGTGTGTGTGCTGGAAGTGTGTGTGCTGAAATTGTGTGTGTTTGTAAATAACACACCCTGGTTAAAGATAGAAAAGCTTCAGTGCAAAACAGTGTGTGCAGACTGAGTGTGCGCACTGAATGCATGTGTACATGTAATGTTACAATAAATCGAGGTTCTAGGGCTGGACAGTAAGTGTGCTCTAAACGTACATTTAGAAGGTTTGCCTGCAATGGTACATTATATATAGGATCTTGGGTTTCATTTTGGGAAGCCCATGCCTGCTTGGTGAAGACGTGAGGAGGAGAGGAATCCCCCCAGGGCAGATTTGTGTATTGCGCATTCCTGTGACCTTGGTGGGACACACACTTGGGGGAAAAGGAAGAGACTCCCCTTACACATCAAAAGACTGCTCTTTGATTCAGTGATAAATCACAAGGAAGGGGCCTGGACACACCTCAGGAACAGATACGAGACTGATAAGGGAATCATAAATAATAGGGTTGGGGGGCTGGGACTAACTATTTGATGCACATATCACTCTGGCTGGCATCCAGGTGTGAACTCTGATCACTCCCACGAGTGGTGTTGTGGGACAATTAAGTTTGGAATCATATCTGCTGTGACAGACAACCTTCATGAGGAAAGAAGAAAGAGAGATGTGTCCACTTGAAATGAAGTAGAACCCCAATATAAAACTACAAGGACGCAGACCCTAAATCACATTTGGTGTCTGGGAAAGGATTACAGGAAGAGGAGATTGAGTCCCCAAAACTTTGTCATCTTCCAAGCAGCCAGATGGGCAGTGTGAGAAGGGAAGCTTTGCAAGACTTCTACCTGTGACCAAGACTGGGGACCAATGCCTGCTAGTCTTCCTACTCGGTGAGTGGGTGTAGTGAGGATGATCGCGTAAGAAGAGTCTGAGCTCAGATTGTGACAGTAACCCCGTATGCCAGTAGAGGCTGCCGGTACCACTTTGGACAAGGGTTTGGGTCATCGCCAAGATCGAAGGAATACTGCTGTGAACAGCGGATCAAGCCCATAAACTGTGATCTGCACCTAATGAGGACAACCAGGATGCCACCAAGGATTTCGTACCCTCATTCTCACTGGAGCTTCAGTCGTAAGCCAGAGAATCACCCCATCAACTCCCCCTTCTAGGGAAAAAATCAACCTGCCTTTGTGTTTGCTGAGTGGGTGCAACTCTGATTACTGGAGCCAGTTCCGGATTACCAAATAGGCAAAGTAGGTACCGGCCTATGGGCCCCACTATTTTAGGGGCCCCGCGACAACAGATCAAAATAAAATTGATTTGATCTTGAAAGAAAATTACAATCAAGCTTTCTTAAATATTGTTTCCAAAAGATTAAAAAAAAAATCAACTCAAAGAAAAAAACCTTACATTAAAGACTCCATAGAGAAAATTCTGTATTAATGTAACGTACCCATTAACAACTTAAAGTACATAAACCAGAGTTCAGATTCACATAACAATTTGTCTCTTAAAAGCTCATCTTCTGGCAGCTGTCAGTTTGTAAAAAAATCTGATGCATTGAGTATTATGAGATAATTTGTGAGTGGGGCCCTGAAATGTCGACTGCCTAGAGGCCTCCACAGGGTGTAATCCAGCACTCACTGGAGCAGTGCTGTTCAACAGAGAGAGACTGCACAGCTGGGTGCTGCCACGTACACTGTTAGGACCCCAACTTTGCCGTACAGGATCCAGACTCGTGAGCACCCGAGGAGAAGGCACTCACTGCACCCCTGAACACTGCCATACTGCCTGAGCAGGTAAGACTTGAACTGGGCTGTTAGGGCCCTGGGGACTTCCTGTTAACAGTATTGCGGCACCATAGACACCTTAGACTAATTCCTAAGGAGTCAAAGGGAGAACTAATGAGTATGGCCTGATAGTTTGCATTCCCTGGATGCAGCGGCCACCAGTGAATGGGAAATAACCTCGAACACGTTATACAAAGGAGGGTAGGACATGGATTTGCCTGACAACTACTAGAGCCCTGACCTCAAGGGGGATTGTGTTACTGCTTTTGAATGTAGTATACCTTGGCTTGTGTAGAGTTAGAAATAAAATACTTATTTTTTTTGATAAAAGGAAGTATTGGACTGGACATTGATTTCTTGTTTGTACTGTTTGCACTTTGAGTTATGAGTAGGCTTTCCTGTTTTCAGTTTCTATTTTTCGTAAATTCTGGTGTTTTTTTTTCCAGTGTTTTCAAGTGATTTCAATACCTTAAAAAAACAGTGGTTATCAGTGGGTACACATTTTCGCGCCATTAAAAACTACAGAAACAGTGTTTTTCCGGTGTTTATGGAACTTTTTGCTTTTATTATTGCTTGCTTTCTGCACTGATAGTGCCTGGTATATAGACAGTGTACGTACAGTGTATATGAGATCCAAATACATTTTTACAAATCAAACTTATCGTAGTACACCATACAATACTTCTTCAGTGAGTCTTTGGTCATGCACGCTCGCTCTTTCCTTCCCATGTAAACTTTTATCTGTGAAAAGGCTCTCTCAACATTGGCCCTTGAGACAGGCAACGCCAAAATAGCCAGTACACAATTTGCTAACTCTGACCACTGACATAGCTTTCCATGCCAATACTGGTGCACCTGAAGATTGTTATTCTCTGCGACCGGTTCTGCAACATATGCGTTGAACTGGGCACATATGCCCTTAGAGTTATTGAGGCGGTCATAAATGAAGCAGCACTTTTGAAACTCGGGAGAAAATTTCCCTTTACGGAAGGGATCTATAACTTGTGCAGAGTACCTCAGTGAGGAGGGCTATTTCTCATACATTGTCAAATAAAAGTTCCTGTATTGCTCCTCAAATGTTCTTTTATTACCAAGTGGCAAACACTCTAACATGGAACATGTTACAGTGCAAAAGTCACTAAAAGTGTCGCCCAGCCTACTTTCAAGGAGATGTTTCACATCTACACCAATTATGCTGAACACTTGGTAGACAAGGGTGTTTTCAGACTCTAGTTTTTTATTATGTCCACTACAGCAGTCATGCTTTCCTGTAAAAATCTAAGAATGCAGTAGAGTGTACTTTTTTCAAATCACTATCAATATGTGACCAAAGATCCTCACATTTCTTGCCTTTGGCATCATTACTCAACAAAAGTTCTGTAAACAGTTGCCACATGGATAATATAGCATTCATGGCCTCTATGACTGTGAACTACCAGCTAAGTGACACAGTTGGGATGACTCTTTCTTTAATAGCACACAAAGCACAAAATTAGAAATATTTGAGTTTTAGTTTCCGCGCATAACAAAACAGTGCACCAGAATGGACTAAAAGTCAATAGCATTCTTCATTAACTCTGAAGATTGTAAAGATGCTTTCAGCATACCATCTAATAAGTAGCAAGGATCTCCTACAGGGAAGCACTTCAGCCCAGGTATTGTAGTGTAGCTCCTATTTCCCTAATAGGCTCTGAGCATTGGAATAATATACCCTATAGGCTTGACATAGGAGTGAGGTCGGTATGTCCCTATCGAGTATATTAAACTTAATTACTTGTGCCAGGTAGCTCAGAGGCCACTAGAAACTCCTTGACAAACAAGAAGGGAGTAGTTTCTGGCAGCCGCAAAACATGACCACTTTGTTTCCCTTTAGAATCAGAACGTGTCCCAGAGTCGTGGAAACAATAGATAACCGTTTCACTCAGCTCAATCGTGCATGCTTAGTTTTCCTCAAAGTTACACAGAAAGAATAGACGGGCGTTTCAATAAAAGATTTATTGAACAGTCTTGTTTCTCGTGTAAGTAATATGTGTAGTTACGATCACAAGACAATATGCAAGATAAATAATGTACAGCGTAAGCAGTAGAAATAAATAATACTGCGCTAGCATGATCTTTAGCAGATATTCATTTACATAAATAACACAGACTAAAAATGCGAGTACTCATACGATGCGTTTCTAAGCTAGTTCTACCCCAATGTACCTAACCTAACCTAGGTGTAGGGAGAGGTATGAAGTAGGTGAAGTATTCCTTACTATGGTTTACTAAGAGTATGTTACGTCTAGTATGCCTAGTATGCCAAGAGTCCCTCTAGGTTCTAGTCAGCTCCATACCTTAGCTGGACTCTCTGCGTGCAGGGATGACAGCGTCTTCTCAGTGCGTCAGGCCGGGAAACGGGCTCCTCTGAAGTCGAGGTCTCCTCTGGTTTACAAGGGCTAGGGAAGGTATATTTATACCTGAGAGGTACCTCACAATGTTAGCATTGACGTGAATCGGACAGCGGAAGACGTCATGAATGAACCCCTAAGGTATAACGGTTCATGCATAATAGATGAGTCCTTGAAAAAATCAATAGTCCTGTGCTAGGGAAACTCCCGAAGCCTAAGAGTCTGTTCTTCAAGAACTCGTTGTGACGTTAGGGTGGACGGATGTCGGAGACCATGCCTGTATTTGGAGTGCACGGTTTAATGCCTAAATAAAGACTGGGATTTTATGCCTATATAAGGGCAGGGCGAATTGTGCCTATATAAGGACATGATACAGGAAAACCTATATACGGACATCCTAAGAGGAATACAACACCCACTTCACTTTCGTGTGTACGATAAGAATATAAATGCTAAACATTTAAAATGCTAAACATAAAATGGAGTACCGCATATTGCTAAAATATTTCTTAAAACCATTTAAAAGGCATTTAAAAACCTATTAGAATGCAAAAAGTACTGTACATTTTTAAGCATTGCTTCTCATTTCAGGCATATATTTGAAAATAAAATGCAATTTGAATGAAATAAGCAGTAATATTTACATGTGACAAAAAATGATCGATAAGTTTGTTCAAAATCAAAGTCATTTCATGTCATGGAAATTAATTAACTTTTTAGACTAACATGATGATAAAGTGTCTGAGGAAGTACCGCGAAGTCCGTACTATAAGAATAGTTCTACTTCAAACAGACTGGTGTGCCATTTAATTTGAAAAAACGGAAAAAAGTTCAATTTGGGAAGAGTTCCAAGTTTTTGAAATATGAAGGCCAAATTGTTACTGCATCTCTGGAACACTGTGGGCTGAATCAGAGTCAGTGTACGGGTCTGGTGAAAACATGAGATCATCTATTTCTGTAGACAAAATATCGTCCATTGTAGTTGGTGACATTCGGAACACCTCGTGTAGTAGATTAATTGCACAGAGATGTGAAGCATCGCTTTCAGCATAGGATGCCGCAGCAATGTTCGCGTCCGTTGTTACCTGTGTGCCTGTAGATCCATCTCGTACCTCAGCAGCAGCCGGAAGCGTCTGTGAGATCTCAATGAATGCTGTCATCAGGATGGGTAGCCTCTGGGGACAACACAGAGCATGGGCCGTTATTGGGTCCAGCAGAGTATCGATATCCGTTGGCGTAGCTGATGGAAATGTTAGACAGGTGTCCAACACGCATTCTTCACCGCATAGCAGGCATCGTAGAACAGGTAAGATGCAATCCTGCCAGATTGGTCTGAACGACATGAACCACGTGGTATTAAGTTCCCATAGACGATTCATGCCCAAAAGCTGTACTATTCGCTCACGGCACTTTCGTTCAAGGAGAGCTTTCTCCATTTCGCTCAGAGTGATGTCTGCGAATAGGCTGGCCATAGCGTAATAGCAGGAAGAGAAATAGAATTCCGGCAACAAGTGCTAGAATTAATGGTATGCCACCAAACACCGAATGTGCAAAGTTTGGGATTATTCCGAGTATTGCCTGGAAAGGTGTTAATGGGCCGGAACAGATGCTCTTAAATACATGTACAATTCCGCTTGTATCAGACATGTTAAAGATACGTCCTGTCATTTCCACGAAATGTATAGGGCAATTTGTACGTATTAAAGTCTGTATCTCAGCCGAAGTCCTTGCTACTTGTAGATTATAGGTTTCTTTGGCCGAGGTCAAAGGCACTGTTTGTTGTAAAAGCATGGCTTTCATTCTGCTTAAAGTATCAAATCTTATAAAAGAGACGTTCAGCGAAGGCCACAAAGGCGACTCCCTGACTGTGTCTATTGGGGCAAACAATACTTGCATACAGTAAGTGACCCTGGAGTTAACCGTTACTAGATATGGGATTCCTGGCAACATACCACAGCAACTCTGATCATTCAACATGAGGTAACTCCCATTAGAAAGTTGTCCAAACGTTGGATTAATCACAGCAGCTGGTGTACCCTGCTGGTGGCAAGACAAATTTGCCACACAACCATTACAAGCCCAGTGTAAAGAAATGTCCTGACATATTAGTGAACCGCTCAGTGCATTTTTACAGTGTGTACCGCTCAGAAACACTTCACGATCCCCACTCCAACATCTATATGTGTAGGTAAATTCCAAGATGTCTTAATGTATTCCTTACCCAACCTTTCATATTTGCCTGCTTGCATTTGTTTGAGGCAATACTGAAACTGAAAAGTAGTCACAGGTAGTGTGATTTTGCCATGAATAATCCATTCTGTAGCTGGTTTTTCTGTCACTGTGAATGGTAACTTTTCCAGTTTTTCAATGCCCAGCACTGTATACTTTGCTCCTCTTTGTGCCAGTTCGATCTGTTTATCAGTTAGATTGTATTCTGCAAACAGAATTGACGTGTTGATAAAACGCCAAGGCACATAGCCCGCACGCAAAGATTGCAGCGTCCAGCTTAATAACACAATAGAACGTAATTGAGATTGGCCTTGTTGTAACATCGCCAAATCTTGTTCTAGTATGTCGATAGCAGAGGATACAATGCCATCCAATGAATATATTCTGGAGGACAAATTTGTTAACCCATTGTCGACCACAGAGAGAGTTTTCTCTAAATTAATACGATCAAGTTCACGTATTCGTTC
This sequence comes from Calotriton arnoldi, assembly GCA_963921515.1. Lineage (NCBI taxonomy): Eukaryota > Metazoa > Chordata > Amphibia > Caudata > Salamandridae > Calotriton > Calotriton arnoldi. The sequence goes on from CAWUFW010003159.1 coordinate 367,803, forward strand.
TGCAGCCTCCATCTGTGACACTTTCCATGCTTCATTATAAGCAGCATAGATGCCGGCATATATGAAACGTTTTTGACGCGGTTTTCTTGGTCCAAGCAAGAATTCCCTAAGGTCTGCCTCTTCTTTAAGTAAGGATAAGTGTTGTTTCACATCCTGTAGTGTAGATTTCTGCAGCCAATCGAGGCACAATTTTCCTACACTGTATGTTGTTACTACCCCCGGATGCTGTCTTTGGACGTATCTTGGGTCTGGCCTATGAATAGTAAAGCCCTGAGTTTTATTCAGGAATCTTTCCTGACAGTTGTTCGTGTCTGTGGGCCAGATCAACCATTTTCTCCAATCAGGATTAGATCTGTTGAGTTGTAGTATTTGGTCAACTGTAACCGCTGCCTGTGTATTGTTATCACTAGCAGGTGTTGGTACAGAAGGTGTTTTCATCTCTTTGATCTTGGCTAGACCAAGACAAGATGTTTGTTGGATAGTTTCATTCAAAAACATTATTTGCTCAGGGATGATGTAGGCTCTAAATAAAGCTTCTATCCCCTGTATTTGCCAATCTTTAGTACCCCAGACAGTTTTTGTGTCAATTGTGTCTTTCCAAAAGTCGAAACCCTGTCTAGACAGTTGGGCAATAAATGCTGCAGAGTAAATCTGTTTTGTATTTGTTAACATAATTTTCAGTCCTGTTTTGTTTACATTTTTATAGTAAAACGTTTCTGGATCAGATGTATTGTAACCTGAAAAATATGGAAACTTATTAACAAATGTTTTTGAACTACCTTTTGGTGGTGTAGGACAATGCTCCCATTGGTTAAACATAAACACATTTCTAGGGTATGCTGATTTATGCAAATAATGATGACCATAGTGGTTATAGCAATACAGCTGTTCATAGTCTGATGAACCCTCTAAATATTCACTTTTAGAAAATGCAGCAGATTTTTCTAGGTCAAACATTATGTCGTTAACAGTCTCAAAGTCCCAATCATCTGAATAGGTACTGGACGAAATAAGATCACTTAGTGAAATTTTAAACAAATGTGGAATGTTCAATTGTTCCGTCGGGCCGAAGATATCGAAATCTGTTTTGTCCCACACTATACCATCCTGTATGGAACGGCTGTGATGTTCACTGTTGACAAGTCTCTTGCTTCACGATGGGAAGATTTATGAGGTTTCAAAAGTAAGTTCACATCTTTTCTTTCAGTGTTCACATGGATGTATCTGCCATTTATAAGCACGCTCATAGTCATAACCAAAGCTAGCCAAAGCAGGAAAACAAATATTCCAGAAATAATCCAGAGTTCAATCCATGGTGAAACCAGATAAGTCTTTTTCAGAAAGTGAAGGAAGGCTTGTACTTGCTGCTTGAATTTTGATGTTGCTGGCGTAGTTTCAGGTTCACTCGGATCTTCTGAGAACGTATCAAAGTTAATGAAATAGCCAGAAGCAGTTCTGTCAATTGTTGAAATTGCATCAGGATTTGTAGAAATCGCTGGAACCAGTTGATCACTTGCTACATTGGTGTAGACAGGTGTATTTGGACGAACTGTTACTTGATTTTCAAGAGGGATGAGTTCCATTGCATTGTTGCTCAGTCCTTCATCTGTTACTGCTGAAGTCTCAATTGTTATCAGTCTGAACCTCTTGGATAGTAGTGAGAGGAGTGTGTCTGCTACTAGGTCGGAGTCTACGAGGCCTACTATTTAGTATTGGCCACATACTGTGGTTTGATGAGGTCGATGGACACAAATCTTTTCTCCTTTCTTCCAGCAAGGGGCGGCAGAAGTACTGTTCTTGTTCCTTGAACTGCTAGGACAGGTACTGGTTGTCTGTAAGAAGGTCCAAATTCCTTCTTGTCCGCAATCTTTTCTCTGACTAGATCCCCAACTTTTGGAATCCAGACAGGCCTTGCTGGGACCGCCGGTTTTTCGCCAGTGGTGGTTGGCTGCAGGAATACGTTGCTTTGTTTCGATCTTAATTCATTGAGTTCCTGTAAAACAGCCAAACCATCTTTGATATCAAACAGTTTATTTTCCACCACTGTGCCTACGTGATCGAGGTCTGGTACCCACATTCTTGTCCCAAATAGGACCTCATATGGAGTGACCCCCCCTAGAGAACTTCTTGGCAAGTTATTTAATGAGCGTTGGACCCCATAAAGATGTTTGACCCACCCATCACCCGAACCTAATACCCTAGATGTTATAGACTGCTTTATGTCCCGGTTTTTCCTTTCCACGACCGAATTTCCCTCAGGATGGAATGGAGAGGAGTACCGCAATGCAACGCCCTGACTGGCATGGCTTCTTTGTAAGCCCGAGAGCTAAACGCAGGGCCCTGGTCAGAATGTAGCGTGCCTATTGCGTATGTGCCGATAAAGACTCGCAAATCTTTTATAACAGTTCGAGCGTCAGCCGAGCGCTGAGGCCATATCCATAGGAACCTTGATTCAGTATTTGTGGGTTTGCATTTGTCCAGAAGGACGCATGCGCGTAGATAGTCTAATGCTGTCTAACAATGGTGTCTGTACTGGGCAGCTACATTTGTAGCATGGTGTCTGGTGGCGGTCAGCATCACGCTGTATCTTACAGTCTATGCATTTATTGATGAAGATGTGGATTTCTGTATTCATCCCAGGCCACCAGTACATCTCTTTTAATGTCAAAATTGTTTTAGAGATCCCTTGATGTGACAGACCCTCCCCCAAATGTGCTTCATAAATCAAAGCTGCTCTACGTTCCATGTTTGGGATTACCCTATCCCCCACTCCAGGGATTCGAGCAAAAGGAACGCTGTTCGCATCAATTACATAAGAGTACTTGAGTGGAAACTTTTTTGGTAACGCTGCACCACTACCTTTGCTTGTAGCATTGACAGCCAACATTATCTCACTGTCTATTTTTGTTTTTGAACGAGTGATCGCAGCTACGGAAGCCGTCTGAACAGACCCCTTTGCGGCTTCGTCAGCCAATGAATTCCCTGCAACGTGAACGCCATCACGTTGATGACTCAGTGTGTGGATGACGTGAGCCTTTGGTAGTTCGTTTTTTAACTGAACTACTTGTTCCCAAAGCATTTTGTGCTTTATTGTGCCACCTTTCGCATCTTTGAATCCATTTTCAAGCCAGTTTTGTATATATTCATTACACGACTGAACACAGTAAAAGGAATCGCACACTATTAGTGTGGGGAATTCTCGATCTGTACTTTCAAGTGCCAGTTTGAATGCTTGTAGTTCAGCTCGCTGAGCTGTACAATCTCCTAGAGATTGAGTTTTTGTGACCATAGGTCTGAAGATGCCATCTCGCATGCGACCTTTAACGATTGCACACGCTGCACTGTAAGCTTGCTTACCCCCCTATTGCGGGCTGTGCGGATCCGTCAGTGTAAATTATGAATTCGTACTGATCGAGAGGCAGAATTTCAGTGGGCAGAGGACATTCTTGTTCATATTGCAGGAATGCTTGTGTTTTTAAATCAGGATCAAAAACATATTCAACATCTGTTGCAGCAAGAGAATTAACCCACTGTATCCATCTTGGATGTAATGCTTTAGCATTTGGAATGCTTGCTTTTGTGACCGCTTCTAAAGCTGGTACTGGGGTTACGACAATAATGCGTTTCCCTTGGCCTAGGGCTCTTTCTTTTGCTACAGCGGTTTGAACTGCTGTCAGAATTTTTTCAGTTGAAGTGAAGCGCATTTCCGCTTGTGTGTACAAATGAGATTTGTATGCGATTGGTATTTTCTCACCCTCATTGAAGGTTAAGTAGGTGAATCCGCATTGACCTGAAATTATTCGGATCACCAGGTTGCGTTGACTTACGCGTGTTTGTAAGTGATTTGTTGCTAACATGTTAGCCTGTAGTGAACGCAAGATTTCTGTGTGTTCTTGTGTCCAATTCTTGATTGAAAAATCAGGTTTGATTAATGCGTACAGAGGTTTAACCCTTTCTGCGTAATTTAGAATGTATGTTCTTCCAAAGTTTAGGAAACCCAGGATGGATTGTAAGTTTTTTAGCGTTTTTGGAGGTTGGAGCAGCGCACACTTTTCTAAAAAGTTAGCTGCCAAGCTCTTGCCTTCACTTGAAAGCTCATATCCTAGAAATAGGACATTGAGATGGGCAATTCGGGACTTTTTAAAGTTGAACTTGTAGCCCTCAGAGGCGAAGCCCAGTATAATGGTGCTTACCCTGTTCAAGTGTTTGTCCAGGTCATCGTCCGTCAGATATATGTCATCGACATAGGACAATGCCTCATTGTCATAAATTTGTAGTAACTCCGTTTCTCTCGCTGAGAATAACCCCAGGCTGTTCTTGAACCCTTGTGAGAATCGACAAAATTGACGCCGGGTCCCCATTATGGAGAATGCTGTTAAGTACCTGCTTTCAGGTGCTATGTTTTGACAAAAGAAACCATTTGAGATGTCTAATGTGGTTTTATATTTTTTACGCACAATGTTATTCATTAATGCTGTGCTATGTGCATTTTGCACTGCAAATGTTTTACAACAAGTGTTTAAGTGTCTGTAATCCAAAACTAGACGATAGGTGTTGTCTGGTTTGGAGACAGGAAACAAAGGATTGTTCATTGAGGAGGTGCATGTTTCAATCACCCCTTGGTATTCAAGTTGATCTAAGATCTCCCTGACCTGTTTTTTAGCTTCTTGCTTTATTGGATACTGCCTTTGTGCAGTTGGTTCATGTTTCAGATGTATTTTATGGTGAGGTGAGTCCTCATCCCATCCTACATGATTTTTATATAATGCTGGGGCCTGGGCTACTGCCCATTTCCTGGCATAAGTATATTTTAAATGAATTGGAATATGGTTAGAGAAGGCGGGCATAATAATGTCCTCGCCATGTGGGCACTCCCTGACAAATTGTGGTGGCCAGTCTTTTTCTGCTAGAAGTATGTCATAGCCCCTTGAAAGTTTTTCCCAAAAGAGTGCTTTCACCTGTCTAGGTGTCTATGTCTCCCTCCATCCGGAGTGTTATTTCATATAACTTTTGTGGAGTACTAACCCTGGTGTCTACAGTCTCAACTGTAATGTACTCATTCAAGTCCACTATCTCCAGAAGTTCCTTCAGGTTCTGGCGAACTATTGTGACTTCTGCTGCACTGTCCAGCATTGTCTGAGCCCATTCTCCGTTCTTGAGTTGTGTTCTCAGTATTCTCGGCATGTCTGATCTTTAGACCTGCTACTTTTTTTTGGAGAATTGAGGTTTTGTTTTATTTTTTGGAGCGTGTTTATCTTCTTTGGATTTCACGCGTTCTTCTCTATTTTCTGATCGTCCTCTTCTTTCCGAAGTCCTTGACGAGATCTGAAAGGTACGAGAGGAACGTGTATCAGTATCTTGATACCTGTCAGGTTTTCTCAAATTATCCCTATCCCTGAGGTTATACCTCCTTTCAGAGGGCTCCTTTTGAGGAGACCTACCTCGGGATTGAGAACGTTTCTCGTTTGAGTTTTGTTTATTAGTTTCCCACTTCTTTTTAGAAGATGTAGGAGTTTGTTTAATAGAGTCCTTCTCAGGACTTTCAGATAGTTTAGGTTTCACTGGTCTTCCACCCAAACTATCTCTGCCTAATTCTGCATATGATTGTTCAATTATTCTGGGTAGCTCAGTTTGATGTTCTGTAACATCGAATTCCCTTAATCGTTGGCGGATCGCCACTGCTACTGCCTCCCCTTTAATATTAGATAATATTATTGTTGAGACCTGGTCGAAAATTTTCAGTAATTTCATACCTAAATTCAGAGCAGGCTCTGCCCCGTATTCATTTTGAATTTGTTTCAGGACATCAGGTATTACCGCAATTGATGGAATACCATGTGTTTTAGTATAGATGGCAGCAAAGACTGAGCCCCAAGTGGTACAGTCTTCCAGTTGTGGTGTGATCCCCATCGGTAAACTGATTGTTAGGATTCTGTGTTTCTCATACGGGCTAGTATTTGGAAATACTGCTTTGATTTGAGTAATTTTTTGAGCTATCCAGAATGGAATTTGCTCACGTTTTGTGGGCATTTTACCCATGACTGCGTATAGAGTCTGTGGTGTAATTTTTAGTGTACTCCCCGATTGAGGGGTCTGATTTGGAATGGTTAATGGTGGTTGGACTGTGAAAGTCCGCATGACATATTGGACCAATTGTCTGTAGATTTTTATTAACTCTGTGAGTTGAGTAAGTAATTCCTCGTCTGACATCTCTTCAATGTCAGGATGAGGTGTGTAGCCGGCTAGAATCGGCCATGTTGCTCCTGGTCTACCTAGTGGACCGAGCCTGGTAATGTTTTTGTGATGTTTTAGGGCGCCTTTAAACCAGAGCTGATGCTCCTGGTATGTTAGTGGAATTTCAATATCCTCGAAAGGAATATATTTCTCTGGTGGATCATCTTCTTTGTAGAAGTGAAACATATGTGTTAATGGATTGGATTCAGGAAATATTACCCATGAATAGAATACCTCTGTCTGAAAGGATTCGTGTGCCTCTATCACGAAAACTGCTCTACTGCCTTTTGGTGGTAGGCCGTGTTTTATGAGTTTTAGAGTGATGGCTCTTCTTAAGTTTGGAGGGATGTCTATAACCCCCTCCTCGGTTTCATTTAAACCTGTAATGTTAAAAGCTGTTGCTAGGGCTGGATCAGCCGCAGTTCCACCGTTTTCGGAGTCAGGCATTTGTTTTTTGAAAAATGTAGAACAAGTTTCAAGGAAACAAAGATAAGGTGCACAATATTTTGGAACACTGTATCCTTCAACGTTGAGCAAACCAAACAGCTAATATATAGGGTGTTTCCCTATGTAGCCGTGGTGGATACTTAACCCTGCCCACTCCAGACGTCTTTTGGAGTATATGGGTAGGGGTCTCTGAGAGAAAAAGCACAGCTGAGTTACTTAGTATCTAACGTTAAATTACCGCCTTACCAAACGTTGGGTGCTATGTAGTGTAGCTCCTATTTCCCTAATAGGCTCTGCGCATTGGAATAATATACCCTATAGGCTTGACATAGGACTGAGGTCGGTATGTCCCTATCGAGTATATTAAACTTAATTACTTGTGCCAGCTAGCTCAGAGGCCACTAGAAACTCCTTGATAAACAAGAAGGGAGTAGTTTCTGGCAGCCGCAAAACATGACCACTTTGTTTCCCTTTAGAATCAGAACGTGTCCCAGAGTCGTGGAAACAATAGATAACCGTTTCACTCAGCTCAATCGTGCATGCTTAGTTTTCCTCAAAGTTACACAGAAAGAATAGACGGGCGTTTCAATAAAAGATTTATTGAACAGTCTTGTTTCTCGTGTAAGTAATATGTGTAGTTACGATCACAAGACAATATGCAAGATAAATAATGTACAGCGTAAGCAGTAGAAATAAATAATACTGCGCTAGCATGATCTTTAGCAGATATTCATTTACATAAATAACACAGACTAAAAATGCGAGTACTCATACGATGCGTTTCTAAGCTAGTTCTACCCCAATGTACCTAACCTAACCTAGGTGTAGGGAGAGGTATGAAGTAGGTGAAGTATTCCTTACTATGGTATACTAAGAGTATGTTACGTCTAGTATGCCTAGTATGCCAAGAGTACCTCTAGGTTCTAGTCAGCTCCATACCTTAAGAATGAGAGAGGTAGGAATCTCTTGCCAGACTCGAACTCCAACACCCCACAAGGGAAGTCAGATCACTGGAAGCTGGACTCTCTGCGTGCAGGGATGACAGCGTCTTCTCAGTGAGTCAGGCCGGGAAACAGGCTCCTCTGAAGTCGAGGTCTCCTCTGGTTTACAAGGGCTAGGGAAGGTATATTTATACCTGAGAGGTACCTCACAATGTTAGCATTGACGTGAATCGGACAGCGGAAGACGTCATGAATGAACCCCTAAGGTATAACGGTTCATGCATAATAGATGAGTCCTTGAAGAAATCAATAGTCCTGTGCTAGGGAAACTCCCGAAGCCTAAGGGTCTGTTCTTCAAGAACTCGTTGTGACGTTAGGGTGGACGGATGTCAGAGACCATGCCTGTATTTGGAGTGCACGGTTTAATGCCTAAATAAGGACTGGGATTTTATGCCTATATAAGGGCAGGGCGAATTGTGCCTATATAAGGACATGATACAGGAAAACCTATATACGGACATCCTATATCAGTCAGTATCGATTTTGACAGGTCATCACACAACTTTTCCATATACGTAGCTGAATCACTGCAAATACAAACAATATCACTCCAATCTTTGTTGAACTTGGTAAGAACTTTTTGCAGCAGCATTCCAGGTGACACTGCGTTCCATGTTTTCCAAAAGTCTGGTGTCATGTTTTCACCAGTATCCCAGATTCTTTGTGACTGCACTCTTTTCACATATGCCTGTCACTATACCTTGAATTGAATGTTTGAAGCCTGGGGTGTTTGTCAATTCACCTAATATCAATGCTGACTCACTAGAAAAAGGGACTGATGTATCAAGGGTTTTTACCCATTCTCTGTGGGTAAATGTGATGGTACATATTGGAAAAGATTCTTATGAAACCTACATTTTTCAAGACTCAAACATAGCCATAAAATCAAATATGATTTTGATATTTCCTGATTCTCTACAGTTTATAAAATAAATAAACAGCACCTAAAACATGCTTCTAACCCCTGTATCTTTAGACCAAAGACCACAAAACTGAAAACAGGAAGAACAGTGACATCCCTAAACAACAAAACTAGAGCAGAATAATGTTAGCCCAGTCTTTCTTACTGCTGCCTTATATAACAAAGTTACATTGCATTGGCTCCTTCGGTAAGAAATACAAATGACTCTTTCACTCTCCTTTTCCTTTCTTTGAATGACATTTAGTTTGTGTTTGTGCAGGGGTTTTTTCAGTGTTTATATGTTTTAACTGGTGAGGGCTATTTCCCTTCCAGTGGGGTTTTATCAGTTATTATAGGTTTAAACCTAAAACCAGACAGCCTAGTTATGAGTCATGTTCACTGACCTGTATGCACATCCTTTCCCACCCCCGAGGAAGCCTTGACCACTCAATTACAGCTACCACTCAGAGTCAAGTTCAAGAGGTACTTGGCCCAGTTACTTAGGACACATAGTAGGTTGGGCCTGGGACATCAGGAGTAAAAGGCTTCAACCACCATAGCTGGGCCCAGTAGTACCCTGAAGCCCTTTGAAAGGGGTTCTGTAGGAAATTAGGATCTGCTTCTATGGTTACCCCCACTTTTTGCCTGGTGCTAAGCTGTATTTGACTAGTCTGACTGGGATCCTGCTAATCAGGACCCCAATCTATCTGCTTTCTCCCTAAATTGTGTTGGTCAGTACTTATATACATCCCAGATTGGATACTGTGGTACCCTTATAAGTCCCTAGTATATGGTACCCATGTACCCAGGTCATAGGTACCCCAGAGGTCTCCCATGGGCTGAAGCGTGTATTATGCCACCCATGAGAGACCGTTCAAAATGGAACTACAGGCCTGCCATTGCAGCCTGTGTAAGTTGGTGCTAGCACCACTTACTAAAGATATAGGTTTCTTATATCTAGGGTCAATGCACTTAAAACCTATAAGTCACCCCACTAGCAGGCCTTTGCAATCCTGAAGGCAGGGTGCTTGGTTCTAAGTGAGAGGGTGCCCCTGCCTGAGCAGGACACCCCTGCAGCCTATGGAGTCCATTATCCCGGGTTGTCAATGAAGCAGCCATAATATATAGAGGGGCACCGCATAAATACGCAATGACCATCTCGAAAATGGCTGCAACTAATCCTATCATGTTTGTTATCAAACATGTTGGAATCATACCAAAAACGTAAACGTAAACGTAAACGTAAAGTTAGTACTATTCTGTGAATACCAAAATGAGTAAGTGTATTCTGTGAATACCTAAAAAGTACTAACTTTACGTTTACGTTTTTGACGTAAGTTAGTTCTGTGAATCAGGCCCTCAGTGTTCCCGGTACCAGCCTTCTTGACCCAAACAGCACAAAATGGTTGCTGCCGACCAGAGACACGATTCTGCCCTCCTGCTGCTGAGCCAAGCTCGAGCAGGGGAAGGCAGAACAATAGGCATCCTCTCACAGGGAGGTGTGACCACCTCCCAGACAGGATTTAGTGTATTGGGATGGGGTTGGTGCGCTTGCCAGCGCCACTCAGTCTGCATAAGGGGCACATTTGGTGTCCTTGTGCATAGTCCACTTCAAACTAGTCCTGGGAGCCGTTGGCTCCTGCTCTGGTGCAAAACTGGAAAAAGGACATGGGAGTAACCTCCCCCCTTTCCAGACCCTCCCCTGGGAGGGTCCCCTGAATCTTCCCAACCCTTTCCCTAGGGTACTTAAGGGCTTACCTGGGTGTAGGTCCCTAGATTCGCCAGGGGATAAGATTCAGATCAGACACCACTGCACTTCTACCGTCTGGGAACTCTGGACTTCGCTGGACTTCGTTTGGGCTCGACTTCGTCTCCCTTCCAGTCTGCTGCATTGTGTGTGCCTGTTCACCATACAGGAACCTTCCAAGGCCTGTGGGCATCAAAGACACTTGAAGAAATCTCCCTTGGAGTGATGGAGTCACTCCCCTGCAGTTGCAGGCACCACAACTAAGTTGACTGATCTGCTGATCCTGAACTCCTCCAGACTCTAAAGGCTCTGCAACACAGGTGCTGGTTTTAAACAGCTCCCGAGGCCTGCCCTGCCCTCTCACCAATTTTGAGTCCAGTATCCCTCTTAGGGGTTGCAATAACCGAACCCCTGTACACTGCATCAACTTGCAGTTTCAAAGGCTTGTTGACTTCCTTCCAAAAAGATCTTTTGTCTCCAAGTAGCCCCAACCTTGTGCACCTGCAGTGACCTAATCTTCAGCCACACCACAAAGTGTGCATCGTGGCCTGCAATCCTTTGGTGAGCTGCTTGAGGTCCTCTTGTGACTCCAGTGCCTCTGGCCTGTGGGTCCACTTGAGGGTCACACTTGTTTCTTTTGGGCTCCCCTGATTTCTCTGGACTGCCCTGACTCCCTGCTGTTGGTGAGTCCCCTGGACCTTGCTGGTCCCGATGTTGCTCCTTCTTTGATTCTTTGATTCCTGCACTGGTTGCATTTGCCAAGGCTTGTTGGTGCTCCCGCTGGACACCGACCCTTCAGCACTCGACATCCTTTGTGGGACAGCTCGTGCATGACTCCTGGTCCTCCTCAGCGTCACCTGGTCCTCACAGCTGCAGAGTCAAGGTCCTCGTCATCCATCCTGCAACACCCAACATCGGAGGGCATTTGTCTTCCAAGTCTCCTGGTCACTCCTGAGTGACATAGACACTGTCCCCTCTGCTTGCAGGTGCCTCTCATCAAGAATCCATCCTTCAGATTCCACCGGACACTTCTTCCTTCTTCCACAGCGGCACTTTCCTGAAGTCCTCCATTGGGTATCCATATCTCCGTGGGGTCCCTATCTACTCATTTTGGGTGGATCCTTGGGATACCAGCACTTCTACATCCTCTCGACCCTGTCTTGATCCAAGTCATGGTTCTTATACCTTCTTCTTAATATATGGTTTGGTTCCCCCCTGGGGTCCACTGTGTATTTCGTGCTATTTACTGTATTTCATTGCTAAAGTATTGTGTGCATTGTGTTTATCTCTGTGTTGGAGATATTGGAACGTACTAAAGAGTATTATATAATAAATACATATTTTTATAAATACTTGGTGTGGTTCTTTTCACTTGATCTATACTATAAGATTGCATTCTGGTAAAACAAGCTGCTTTACACTCCTTCTGGACTGAGGCTGCTCTCCACAGCTACCACTTAGAGTGCTTTCTAAAGTTGTCCAAGACCTCTTAAATCACCATAAGGATTGTCTGGACTGGTGCAAGGTGCCCACTTCCATAAGTGGACATCATATACCAGGCCAGCTTCTCACAGGTTCTGACAACCATTTTCCGACCCCCCCCACATTCCATGACAATTGTGCTGCATTTGCCATTTTTGAGACAATGTCCATCCAGCTCTCGGTTCTCCTAAAGTCAGTCTTGTTTGCCTTACCATAGAACTGGCCCTGTCAAAGCTGCGCACATGTGGCTCCCAAATTAACTGACCTTAGTCAACCTCTCAAATACAACAGCATCTCTAGCACAGAATGCCATGAGAGTATCAGATTTCCCCCGGTTGTTTGAGTGCCAGAGGATGGAGAAGATGGAAAGCACAAGTGAATCCAGAAGCAGTGAGTGCCTGCACATCCCAGACTGGAGAAAATGCATTTTGGTATTCCTGAATTCGGCAGCAGATGTGTCCTTTATGAGTTGTGTGGTGAACACAAAATGCAGAACAATTTTTATTTGCCAACATTCAATTTAAAAAATCTGTGGCTATTGACCCTCCTTACTGATAAATAAATTCTGAGATTTGGTTTGAGATTTGAATGCAATTATGAAATTTGAAAGACGGTTCTTATGGTTGAGACTAGGGGTAACACTTGAACAATTATATCCCAATCTGAGCAACTAGAAATCTGAATTACTTCATTGTGAGGTTAAACTGGTCCCCTGTCTTATTAGGACTGTTCAGAAAAGATGGCAACAAGTTCATTTGGCAAATTGAAAGTGTAAAGATTTTTTTACGATAAATAGATGTCATTGAGTAATAATAATACTTTATTGTTTGATTAATAAAAATCATTACAATGACGATCGTCCATATGTTAATTCTCACATTATAATAAAAGACAGAGGTATATAACAATACATAGTTAAAATATGTGCACCCTCTAAAATTTCATTGCTTTCTAGGCCCATGCTACTTGTTTTCTTCTTGATTTATGGGTATCGTTAGTACAACCCTTAGTCCCTTAATTGCTTCACATTTGGGAGACAGTAGTAGATGGTTAAAATATGTAACAATAAATACTTAAAACAAACCAAATCAGCACCCACTAAAATGTTGTTAATATTCTGAATCCATACTACTTGAATTAAACAGCATTTCGAAGGTGTCATAAAGTTAATTCAAACCAAAGGCCCTTTCAGTTGGTTCTCGATTAAGGGACAGTAATAAATAATTGAACTTTAACTTCATTTCAAAAAGAGGATGGAGGACTGATCGCGAATGTCCTGCTAGCAGATCCACTAGCTTTGCAGCTCTTTTTATGATAGGGCAAATCCATAAAAGTGATAGCATGAACTCTAAAATCTCAGGAAGTGCAAGGCCTTTGAGAGTACAGCCGGTGTAACAGTCAAGCCTGCTATCAGTTAAAGCAATAGGAAATACCGGTGGTCATCTTATTCAATTAAGAGTAGTCCGATACGGGATTACAGCGGTTGACTTGCTGGCTTTCCCACTGGCTGAACCTTTTTGCTGTTCTTATAACAAACTTGGTGAACCGGAAATTGAGCACCGAATTCTCCGGGTTCATGGACGCAATGATGGCTTGTCGACAGGAGCGAACACTGAGTTTGTTCCATTTATTCAACCCTGTAACTGGATGTCATTGAGTATCTTGTGTCATGATCCAAGGAGCTGATGGGCAGAGCCAGCAGATTAACTCACAGAATGATAGAGAAATGAAGTGAGTCCTCAAGGTGCATGAAATCATATGGGGTAAGGCAAAGGGAAATGACATTAGGGCCCACTGCAAGATGTGTGTACGTGTCATGCACCACAAACAGTGAGAAGAAGATGTGAGGTGAGGGTCCGTTAGAAATCTGAGAAGCCATTGTGAGGAAGTGGAATTTGTGGTTTGAGAGTGTTCAGAGGAGGGGGTGTTAATATGTAGAATCTCAGGTAACATATGAATCTGTGCTTTTGGCATCTTCCCAATGGTATGAAGGCTGCTGGCTGTTACTGTGTCCTATACCTTGCTCACATAAGGTACGGCAAGAGGGGCTGCTATCTGTTTGGGTTATATTCTTGTAGTTAGGTTTGAGTAGGTGAGAGCTGCTGTGCATTTCTGTGAACTATCCCTAAAACAGTAGAACATTTAAAACTAAAGTTCTGTTGGGGAAACCCGCCTCTACAATACTTCTTTTAGCATATGCAGCTGGCTCCTTATGAGACTTTTGTTGAGCAGAATGTATAGCTTTGGCCATAGAAGCCGTTTCCTAATGCAATTTCAAAACTTTAGAAAAGAGTAAATCACGCAATGATGAAATCTAAAAGTAAAAATTCTGAAAGCCATTGATGTTACAACTATCAAATGGAGATTAGGTAACTCTATAGTGTGAGCAAATTATTGAAAGCTCAACAACGCTCAGAAAGCATATTTGAGTAAACAAAATCATGTTGGATTGTAACACTGTTGTCAGCCAATGGAGTGGTTAAGTACTTTCTCAGTATCTTTGTGCTTCTTGCCCTCCTCTCCATCACCTCTGCAGTAGACTTGGTAGTAAGCAATTTTCTCTTCCGCATACATACCACATTTCTTGGAAACATCTCTCCCTTCACCTTTTCCTACCATCTCTGTGCAGAAGAAACAAAATCTATCTCTCATTTTCCACATTCAACCTTCCCTAAAGGTACAAATCTCATACAGTCTCAAAGGCATCCATCACTATCCAACACTATATAGCTATCAGATCACTTATGCTGATCTTATATAACTGGAAATCTACTTAACTCCTCCCTGATGTATACCAAACAACATTCACTCTCATCCACGTATCCTACCTCCAACTTCCGCAACCAGAAATCAGGGAGTACACTTTATTGCCTCTATGAATAGGGAAACGTTCAGAAACAACACAGCCATGAGCGCTTTTGCTCTGCTCATAGGGAACTCCTCATCTCATACAGAGTCTCGATAACTAAGCAAAACCTAATATATGCGTTACATTAAATATTGCAGTGTAAATATGGATGAATGGAAAATAACTGTTTGCATTTTCATGTCTGTGTTGACCAGCCCCACTCATCACATCCAGATCATTCTCTATGTACTATAGAACTGCTGTTCAGTGCAGTGTCAGAGGGCCAAGGGTCACACAGGGTTTAGAGGGCCCAACCGTGGTGGTTGAGGCCTTTTACACCTGATGTCCTGGGCCGAACGTACTATGGATCCTAAGCAACTCGGCCAAGAACCCCTTCTACACTTGACTCTCAGTGGTAGCTGAGGACGAGCAGTAAAAGTCTCTCTCGGGGTGGGGGTGATTAAATGTTAGTCAACACTCATAACTCTAAGAGCGCACAGCAGTGTCAATAATTAAATGCCCAGTCAAATATTCATTTTTATTGACGTTCAAAGCCAATGTTACAACATATATAAACAATAACTCGTTTCCCCTTGAGGTCAGGGCTCTAGTGTTTCACTTACAATCCTTGTCTTACACACTCTTCGTAACGTGGTAGGGGTTATTCTCCACTCACTCGTGGCCACATCCAGAGAATGCTCACTAGTAGGTCACTAGTAGGTCTTAACTCAAGAATCCACTCTGACTCTTAGCAAAAAAGGGAAAAGTGTCTTGGTGCCACAGCGCCCTTAGTAGCGAGTACCCCGGAGCCCGATCGGCCCATAACCACCCTTACCCTCTCCAGCAGTGAGAAAGCTTGCAGCATCTCAGCAGGTACCCCGTCCAACACTCACAATGCTCCGGTTCTTTTCATAGAGTTGGCTGCATGTGGGAGGCATGGCAGCACCCTGCATGCGGACTCTCCTCTGAGCTTACACTGACGGATCCAGTAGTGATCGGAGTTGTTCTGGCGCTCCCCTTGCACTGTAAGTTCTCTGCTCCCCAATGGGGGGGGCTGTGGATTCCGATGATCATGGTTGGGGTCCCAGTGATGTTGTGATGCAACCACAATGTCCTCCTCAGTTAACAGGGCAATTCAGATACAATCATTGATGCTTCCTTGTGACCTACAGCTAACACAACTTCAAGGTTCTCTGGGTGACGGCACGATCATCACAGCAATCTTGATTTTGGCAGCACCTCCTGGCCTACAGGGTTGCTGCAATACTACTGGCCAAGGCACTGGACCTCACCATACGGTAGTCCATACCACAGCGGCCCCGCCTGGCATAGGGGGTCACCGCTAGGCTCAGCAAAAGCTTTGTCCCTCAGTATCTGGCAGTAATTTCCACGGCAGCCCCTCCTGGCATACGATGTCACCGCAGCCAGAGCCACACTGCACTCAGTTCATGGCAATCTCCACGGCGGCCCTCTCCTGGCATACGGGGGTCGCCAACTGGAATCTGCACATGGACAACAAACCTATCGATGCAGCAGCTGTCTCCTCATACCTCACACCAGGAATCCACTCAGCTGGGCTCACAACTGGACCTTGCTCCCTCCAATTCTCTCTTCTTCCTCACAGGGCATACAGGGCCTGCAAGCAGGCAGGTGCTGGTGCTCCATAGCAGGTGGTCTTGGCTTCCCTAGGTAATGTCCTATTACCCAGCAGGGAGACTAGCAAGCCTTGGTCCCCAGTCCTGTGCACAGGCAGAAGCCTTGCAGAGATTCTCCTCCACACAGCCCATCTGGCTGCTTAGCAGATGAGAAATGTTTGGGGTCTCAACCTCCCCTTCTTATACTCCATTTGCAGACACCAAAAGTGATTTAGTGTCTGAGTTTTTGAAGTTTTTTGGGGGGTTCTGCTTCTTTTGACGTACACACTTCTCCTCTCCCTCTTCATCTTGAAAGTCTGTCTATCACAGCAGGAGACACTCCGAAACTGCTTATCCTACAACACAGGCCATGGGAGTGACTAGAGTTCACACATGGATGTCAGCCACAGTGAAGTGCATCAAAAGGTTAATTCAGGACTCCCACCCCTACTCTTTTTGATTCCCTTATCAGGCCCATCTCCTTCCTGGGGATGTGTCCAGGCCCCTTCCCTGTGATTGCTCACTGAATCAAAGATCCCTTTGCAGTGTGCAGGGTTGCCTCTCTCTGCCTTCTCCAGTGTGTCCCACCCAGCTCACAGAAATGCAGCAATCCACAAATCTGTCTAGAGGGATTCCTCTACGTCTTCATGTCTTCATTAGCAGTAGTTCACACTTAACTGATGCAGGCATAGGGTGAGTTAAGCACACACTAGTGGAACTTTACAAATGTGAGTGAGCTGGTAGGGCTCAGTCCAGTGACACAAGTTAAAGAGGGCCTGTTCACCACTATTATGCTGCTTAAATCCTGGTGAAGGCGGTAATCTTCCACCACTATGAGGGCAGCACTTTGGGTACCCCTCCCAGTCCAAGAA
Source organism: Calotriton arnoldi (assembly GCA_963921515.1). Lineage (NCBI taxonomy): Eukaryota > Metazoa > Chordata > Amphibia > Caudata > Salamandridae > Calotriton > Calotriton arnoldi. Next base: position 384,969 of record CAWUFW010003159.1, read on the forward strand.
GACCATAATCCCTGAGACAGGCCTATGTTATGGCCCACATTGCATATGATAACAAAAAATCAGCATTAGGGATCCAGACATCAGTAGAGTTGGACACTCTGGGCAGGGGTACATGTCCATTACCATGCAGAGGACTTTTCCATCCCAAAATGTAGCATTTCTTGTGAAAGTGTTTCTGTTGCTACATCAAATGCACAAATACAGTGTTGCAAGTTTATGTGTTTCAGTGTTGGTCACAGATGCTTTTGTATAGTGATGAGCAACTTGGGAGAACTGATATATAAGAGGTTCAACCAGCAGCACCAGGTGCAGGTAAGGGCGGTGGGGCGGCGAGGCGGGCGAGACAGGAGGGATGTCGAAGGCGACGGAATAGGGCAAATTAAATAAATAAATAACTCCTCTTCTGTCGTCTGTCGACATCCCCCTCACAGCGACCCGTCCCTCCTCACCGTCCCACTGTGCTTGCCTGCAGCGGCCGCTGCTAGTTTCAACTAATACAGTGTGCTGTGTGCATGTTTGTAAGTGCACTTAAATTGTAAAGTGATGTGTTTGATTGACGAAGGAAGGTCCCTGTACCCAGGTAAAGTAAGGTGTGTGTCATTCGGTCACACTGAAAACCTGGACATAGGTAAGTGTTGAGAAGGGATGAGCGTGCCCTTCTCTTGTCATGTGACATTGTGTCAGTGTCACACTCTAATTCACAAAGTGTGAAAGGTGGTTGGTGTGACTTGTCTTTTGCTGTAGCCCTGCGTCAGTAGGACGCCAGGCTAAGTGTGGTGTCATGCAGGGGTAAAAATGCTCTTCTTTCGAGCAGTACTTTGCAACACATTGCATTTTATGTATGTGGTGAATGATCAAATTCCCTTCTGCCTTTGGCCTAAATGTGTGATGCAAAGGGAACATGTGGTGTTTGGTGGTAGAACTGCACGCTACATGTGCCTTGCATTCCCTTATTGTGAAGGAGATGTGTAGTGTCTACTTCATTTTCTTCACTGTGCTTGCACGTGTCACATGCCACCCTGCTCAGAAGTGCTCCTGATGTCATAGGTCAGAGTGGGTCTAACAGTTATTCCCTAACTGAGTGAGAGGCAGAGCTAGCAAATCATCCCACTCCTGGTGGTGCAACCAATCACTTTATTCTTGGAACTGTAAGCAAATAAAGAGAATGGCAAATCCATAATATTTTGCCTTGTCCATCTCCATGACAATAGTAGGTTTGAGGATAATTAACTGGAAAGCAAAATTAAAGTCAAATGATGGATTGATACTCAATCCTCACAAAGAGCCCATTTAAACTTTGAAACTTTAAAGGTTTAAGCTGTTAGTTCAACAATAATTTGAAACGACGTCAGCACTTCGTACTGATCAGCAGCTTAAATAAGAAAACAGGCTCGCGTTCATATCCTTGGAAAAAAGTCTAATTGTTCCGGGATTCATAAACACGGGCTGCACAGGAAGGAGGGATTACACGAAAGGATGTGAGAAATCAGCCACGGGGACCGTTTACGAGCCATAAAGCGGCCTGTTAATTTCAGGCAATCAGAACCAATTATCATATCCATGGCTCTGAAAATCCCAGGCAGCCCTGGTCCTGGGACAGTCTCCCAGCCCGTGAACACACTGCCTTCGTCAGCCCAGGACAGGAAGGCCGCTGGCTTTCATCGCCGAGGGAACAAAATGGATGCATTCTGCAGGGCGGTCAGGGCAAACAGAGTTGAGATTAGGAAAGAAAGAAATTACCTTTTATGCAATAACTTACTAGTGCTGTGGTAGCATGTGAATGCTATTGGTGATCAACGTAGGTCAGAACGCAGTTTTTATTACACGTGTAATCTCGCCCATATGCCAATTATTGAATGCACAGAGCTTAAATAATTTCCTAGTTATATTATGCCTACACCGACCGCATAGATCTCTCTTAAGGGACAGTCGGTTCAAGCAGAAATGTTTCACAAAAACTGTGTCACTGGGTGAGTGTCACAGGAGCTGCCAACATTCATAGAGACACATACAGAGACTGAATAGAGGACAGTCACGTGGGAAAGGAATGCAATATCATTTATAGTCGTAGGTGAAGAAGATATGAATCCTACCATGAAAGGCTGCTAAAAAACCTAAATTCACACGGATATTCACCCACATTTAGTATGCCTAAAGACCCTAAGGTATGAGGTTATCGTGAGAATGATGCACACTGGTGAAACAGAAATATGCACCTATGCCCACTTCTAGTCCTACCTTTAGTTTAATGAGCAAGCTCTGCAGTAAGCATGCAGAAAAATTAAAAGAACTCATGGTACCGCAAATATTTAGGTAGGCTCCCCATTCCTTTAAAGGCGTTGTTTTCCATAAAATAAAAGCAATAACATGACAGGACATGACATGTGGTCAATTTTATGTATCCCTTTATTGTACAGAGCTTAATTTTCATCACCTGTGCACCTCCCTGGAGTGTATTGTTGTTTCTTTTAAATTGAAGAACAGAAACCTCTGGGTTGGAGGTAGAAGACAATAACATAGCATGAATATGCACGGCTCTTTTATTTCTTTCTAACTACTAGTAAATATAGTCTATTAAAGATGCCTGGTTAATGAGGGCCTGTGGGTTAGTGGCTAAATTGCTGACTTTTAAACAGGAGAGCAGATTTTAAATGTCTTTTTTAAAACTTTATAAAAAATCATGTGGTTAGTGACAATACACTGAAGGGCTCATTTAGAGATTGCTGAACATTCATCATCTGCTCAAAAGCAGCAGATGCCCCATCTGCCAAATATGTGCTCCACATATCCCAGTCATCGGTCAGAAATCTTCGATCAGAGGCCCATTGGTCAATGTACTTCTGAAAGTCCACTTTATTTATGACATTTTTCTCTTTCGGGTCCAAGAGGAACAAACATTTGCAAAGCAATAGGTTTCGCATTACTGAAAGTTTGAGCTATTGGCGTTGCATTATTATTTGCAACTCCAATAGGTCAAACTTTCTGTAATGCAAGACCTATTGCATTGCAAATGCTTGTTTAATCTTGATTTTACCTCCGGATCCCATGAGTTCTTCAGCAGGCCAGTGGCCTGTAGAAAAGGGCCTAAATGTTCCCCCTTCAGATAACAGCATGGATGCACGCTGCATTTGCCATGACGGGAGGGGGAGGGAGGGTGTGCCAGTGAGGAGTCAAGAGATGGCCAGAGTTGGCCAACCAAAAGAATCAATTGGTGATGTCCGCTGGGAGGGAACCAAGCACAGAAAGGAGGGACAGATGCACAATATTAACCAACCAGAGAAAAGGAATTTTAAAAAGCAGCCCAACTAACCAACCAAAAGCGGTGGGCTTGTCCAATGTACCCGATAGCCCATATACCAAATACAGCATGCCTCGTAGAGCAGCGCATGCGCTGCCCAGACTCAACCTAAAAAACAGGTGATCCCAACAGAAAAGACTCCCATCCCACCCCCAAGCAGCGGAAAAAATCTCCCAGGTAGTCAGGATGATTGGGTTTTTTTTCCAGTTCCAAACGTCTGCGTGCATCAACCATGGTGCCCACTTGGCAAAGGGTCAGTGCCTTCAATGGAGCCACCACAGCAGCACCACCATTTAAGGCACAGAGATCCCAACCAGATAGTTTGGGATCTCTAAAGCTGGCAGGTGGTCCACCATCAGGGAAGTGGAGAACATAGCCTCCTCTGACCTGATGGCCTACCAAGCTTCTGTAAATCTCTAACTGGCACTGTTAATCTCCATCTACCTCAAATTGTAAACAAGCATAAAGTAGTAGACCAAAATAAAAATATATAATGCAGATATGTAAACCTCCACTAGATGCACATCAATTTGGTCAGCACACAACCCTACATTCATGTGGAGAAGTCCATTGTTTCCGCTACGTTTGCTTTTAGTGGTAAGTGAAATATTTAATTGAAAAGAGAAATCAGCCCTTTTGAATGATGTTCCTTTTGCTATATAAATGCAATTATAGCCATGATACAAGAATAACAAATCCAAAATTTTGCGTGGCAAATATAACGTGTTCTAAAAATAATTTACAAACTATTGATCCATTGGAGTTAATAATAGAAAATCTACACACGATGGGGCGATATTTTTGTAAATAAAATTAGGGCACAATATTTCTCTCAGACAATAATTTTGCTAACAATATTCTGACAAACAACCCATTATGAAAATGAGAAAAGATACATTTCAGTAAGGCGCATTCAAGCCCATTACAATATACTGGGAAAAAATGCAGATGTACATTATATACTATCACAAATGGAGGTAGTCCATGCTAAATTTGTTCGGGTGTTTGTAGAGGGTGACACCCTCTCTCATTTTTAAAGACAGGATTTATTTTACATCATAGCAGAAAAAGGAAAATGAAGGAGGAATTGAAACAGTGACAAGGAGAGAAAGGGTGGAAGAAAGAATCAGGGGGGCATTTTGATGAAATAATCACTCAATGCAGCAAGTCAGCTTGCTGCGCTGCATGATAGGGGAGGGGCAGGGATGAGTTATATTCAACATAATAAGGCGCATTGATGCTTTTCCCTGTGCTGGCGTGCAATGCGCTGCCTAGAGTCAACACAGGCACCCTTGCACCATGGTGCAAGGGTGCCTGGGCTGTAATCAGGATTGTTTTTGTGCAGGAAGGGACACATTCCTGCCCAAAAACAATCCTCTGAGGCATTTTCCTCTTTCTGTGTGTGCTGCCGAATACAGCACATAAAGAAAGCAGAAGTAACAAGGAGAAATAAAGATATTTTGCCTTGTTACACCTCACTTGGGGGGCATATCATTTTGACACATTCCCAGGTCTACAAGTAATGGCATACTTGGGAATGCACGAAAATTCATGGGTGGATGTGTGGGAACACCCACCGTTCACCCATGGAATGCCTCCCTAGGGCAGAATAACGCAATGCAGTGATTTGCACTGCGTTGCGTTACTATAGATTTATCAAGCCACGCAAGGTGGCCTTGCATGACTTGATAAATCTAACTTAAGCGATGCATTGCTCTTGCGTCCCGTTGTGTGGCACAAGGGTGATGCAAATCTTTAATAAATATGTCCCAGGAACTGGAGGGGGTTGGAGGAAAGATGAGTCAGGTGGGACCAAACAGGAGCCTTTGCATTCAGCAGCATTGGCAATAAGCAGTCCCTTCCGAGGGTCCTTAGTTAAACAGTGGGCTACAACATAATCTTTTTATGAATTAAACACTATAGTTATTTAACATATGTGATGACTTTGAAAGTGGGCCAATGAAATACAATATGTGGTAACTCTTGTTAGCTTATATAGCTGAATTATGAGTTTTGTGAAAAATATTGGCAGGTCACTGTCAGTGGGCCCCCTGATGGCAGTGCCCTGGAGGGGGTGAAGTGGGCCCTATGGACCGCCTCAGACATCCCCTTGCAGGTGGGTGCAGCAACTGCAAGGGGATTTCAAATCCCCTTTAAAAGTACAGGCGGGTTGCCGCCTGCACTGTGAAAACACGGAGCGGCTTTAAAGCAGCCGCTCCGTTTTTCACAAGAATGAACTGCCCCCAGGGCAGCACAAATTCGCAGCTGCCATGGGGGCAGCGCATTCACCATAATGCGGCACATTTTCCTTGAACATGGGTGCAAAATTTATTATATCAAATATGGGAGTGGAATATATTGGGTGTAATAAATTGCACCCAATTACAAAAACGGCCCTAGAAATGGGGCATAACATGTAGATTTTGGTACATACAGCACCAAGATTTGAATGTCTTATTTTTTCATTGGACATTTTTGCACTGGTAAATTTTGGTCTTACTTGCAGAAAGGGTTGTATGAGGATTATTGCACAACTTTTAATTGCAATATGCCAGGTAGCAAGGGTTAATAAAGTCGACCGTAGTTGAAGCCTAAGTGTTACCTATACCACTAATAGCTAATTTGCCTTTGAACTTGTCAGAAATGGGATACCTGGTTGGCTGAGGTATGCACCCAGGCCAGGCAGGAACCACCACTCCAATCAGGTTAAGCTAGACACACATTAAAAGATAACTATGCTCAAACTCTGGTAACTTGGCACAGAGCAGTCAGGCTTATCTAAAGAGGCAATGTGTAAAGTATTTGTGCAACAAACACACACACAGTAACACGATGAATACACCATAAAAAGACTCCACACAGATTTATAAAAATAGCGTATTATACTATAAACAAAACAAGACCAAAACAACAAAAATCCAATGTATAGAATTTGAGATATTGAATTTTAAAGGAATAACTACAGTAAAGCGCTTCAAAGCAAATAGCGCTAAAAAGGCTAATTTAGTTCACACAGAAATGGGACAAAGTCAAAGTTTTGGCTGACCTTGTGGAAGCGCAGGCCGGCAACAGGACCCACGCAGGTCCCTGTAAACAAAGTGCCTTTCCTGGTTGCAAGCAACGAAATGCACTGATCTTCTCCACGCAGTGAAGACAATGCGTCGGTTCCAATTCACGCAGCCGTGTTGATGCATCACAGTCGGGACCTCGGATCGGCAATGTGTCGTCGTTGAACCTCGCAGTTGGGTCGATTCGTCAAAGTCGAGCCTCGCGGTCAGAACCTCGGATGAGCACTGCATCGTCGTCAAACCTCGCAATCAAGTCCTGCAATGTCGTCAAGCCGCACAGGGTAGTCTCCGGATCGGCACTGCGTTGGTGTCAAAGAGCACTGTGCCAGTTCCGATTGGCGCAGTGGTGACAATGCATGAATTTTGTAGCAAAACAGCTGCAGAACCCACTTCTGAGGCCCAGAACTTAGAGAGGGCACCTCAGGCAAGGATAAGAATCACAGAAGGAAGAGTCCAGCAGCATCAGCAGAATTATAGGAAGTCTTTTGTGTCCCTAAGAGTTCAGAAAAGAAGAGCCAAACCAGCAAGCCCTTGGAGATCCCTTGGAGGGAAGGCAGAACCCAGCCCTCCTTCAGCAGAGTCAGGGAGCAGCCGGCAGCAGGGCAACACGCAGAAAAGCAGTCCAGTTGAGTCCAATAAGCAGCACAGCAGTCTTTCTTACAAAGGTTCAGTTCAAGATCCCGAAGTGTCTGTTTTCAGGGGACCAGAGATCCCTTACTTATACCCAAAAGTGCCTTTGATGTAGAGGGTGACTTTAAAGTAGCTCTCTGAAGTGCACAAGGATCACTTTCAACCCAGTCCTGTCTGCCAGGCTATCCGTGGGGGGTAAATCAGTGCTTTGTGTGTGGACAGGATGCTACCTATTGAAGTGTGTCAGCCACTCCCATTCCTTCCAGGCCAGGAAGACCCATCAGAATGCAGATCAATGCAGATGAGTGCTCAGAATGCAGATGAGCCTCACCTTCTTGTGTTTGTGGTTGTCTAAAGGGAATGTACAAAGTGCAGCTGTCACCCAACCCAATCGTATATTAGAGACAGGCTGCCAGGCGCAAAGATCAGTAAGTACAGAGAAATGTCCACTTTCTAAAAGTGGCATTTCTAAAACAGTATTGTTAAATCCAACTTCACCAGTAAGGAGGATTTATCATTACCATTTGAAACATATGAAACATGAAAAAGCTACACCTCTCTGATGAGGAATTACAGCTTAAAAGTGTTTTAAGGAATTCCCAATGCTGGTCTATGAGAGGGGTGGGACTCACAGTAGTGAAAAACAAAATAGGTTGTTTGTCACCACCAGGACAGGCAAAACATACAAGTACATGTCCTACCTTTTACTTACATAGCACCCTGCTCGTAGGGTTACTTAGGGCCTATGTTAGGGGTGACGTATATGTAATAAAAGGGGTGTTTAAGGCTTATCAAGTAGTTTTAAATGCCAAGTTGAAGTGACAGTATACTATACACACAGGCACTGCAGTGGCACGCCTGAGACATGTTTGAAAGGCTACTTCTCTGGGTGGCCCAATCAGTGCTGCAGCCCATTAGTAGCATTTGAAGTGCACGCCTTGGGTATGTGGTATATCATTTTACAAGGGACTTACCAGTACAACAAATATGTCAATCAGGTATACACCAATGTCACCATGTTTAGGGAGAAGCTCATGCACTTTAGCACTGGTTAACAGTGGTAAAGTGTTTAGAGTCCTAAGGCCAACAAAAAGAGTTCAGCAAAAGGAGGAGGAGGAAGGCAAAAAGTTAGGGGTGACTCTTCAGAGAGGGCCATTTTCCAACAGAACTGAAGTAATTAATCACCATAGCTTTTATCCCAACAATGAGTTAGCAAAACGGTATGAACAATTAATAGACTCCTCTATCATAAAGGAGAACAAGTTAGCACATGCCCCAACCAAGGTTACACATCCTATGGTGGAATACCTACCAAAGTACATTACATAAAGATGCCAAAAAAAAATAAGCAAGTAAGTGTGGCATAGCTCCTTCCAAGTAATGCTTGAAAACACCATCCCACCCTGTACCAATTTATGAAAATATTAGAGAAACAAAACTTCTACCAAGCAAAAACAAGCCCTATTCAAAACTTTATCCCCAACATTATCCATGCAAACAATGCACATGCACAACATGCTATAACAACAAAGCCAAACTCTGAAAATATGCTAGGCCTAGCCTAGGTAGAATCCATAACTTAGACTCTGATTTAAAAACAATCCTCAAAATTCAACATTATAAAGTACACCCACCCCAAACCTATACACAACAGCTACAAACAAAACTGTGCTAATCCAAAACATTATTGTAATAACTTATACAGTACGTGTTTTTTTTTACTTTATTTAAAGACTCCAGGGACTTCAAAATCATGGCCAGTTTCAAATTAAGACATGCCCATGGGACAACAAGATATTGAGAAAATAACACACAAAAATTCTCACACATGTTCAGGCATGCCTAAAGAAATGGCATCTTTCTGCAATCTCCTTACATGAGAGAAAACACATTATTAGACAACTTCAGAGAATCAAGCACAATCCAAACTGGGGGTCGGTATTTGTATAGTGCAAACCTAGCCAAAAAAACAGCAGAGTGATGTACAGGGTCAAAAGCAAGCATACATTTAACAAGTGATAGAAGAGGTAGCTGGTTTTTGGATTGTTACTGCATTGGGACGTAATGTTCTTTAAAGAACATTGTGATAAGTAAAAATATATTAGAAATCAGCAGAAAAATTGGGTTCCCTGTTAATACCAATAAAAATAATTTTTTTCAATGAAGTTGATTAAAAAAATATAACAACAATTCACACAAATAATGTACTGAAATGGGAACATTTCTTTTTATGTTGCAATTAAAATCTCAAACTAATTTTTGTTTTTTCTGCTCAATAATCCTTTACAAAATATAAATAATGAACACACAAAATACATTGAACCCCCAAACCATATTCAATGGTTTAATACATATTTACAAATTTAATCAACACCCCATAATCTTTGAACCTAATATTTAAATCCAAAATTGTATTTTAATTATATTCAATTACTTAAATAAATACAACACAAATTACAAAGTGAAAAAGAAATACAATGAGTGTAATAAAAAACAATTCTAATCAAAGAAAACACTGTCTATCCAATCCCATAAACAAAGCCCACAAACTGTAAAATTAAATACACAAAACTATAATAAACCATGAAATTATTTTGAACCTCCAAACTTTTATGTTCAATACTCAGGCGTGGGCACCTGTTTTTGTGTGCCCCCGAGGGCCACTGTAGTATAACAGAAAGGGCGATAAGTGCTTGAGCAGTTCCGAGTGTATTACTGATGGAGCAGGAACACATACAGTGTCAGCGCTATCTTAAGAAGCTGTTCCCTCATTTTTATGGGGGCATGGCCACATGCAAATAAGGGAAACTTTACTTCGGAGCAGGTGCCATACTATGGACGTGGATGCAGAGGCAAAGAAGTCATCAGGAGGTGCACTAAGTGTGCACCACCAAAACGTGGTGCAGAGACTGTGCACCTTCTGATGGCTGCTCTCTAAGGGGGGCAAAGGGCATCTCATAGACTCGCCAGACATCCCTCTGCAGGCGGGTCAAGTCACTCACTGTTCCCGCCTGCAGGAGACCACTGCCCACCATTTGAATTGCAGGTGGGTGGTTCCGTCTGCACAGTGAACAACGGAGTAGCTGCCTCAAACAGCCGCTCTGTCTTTCATTTAATGAACTGCCCCTACTGCAGAGCAATCTCACTGCATAGTATCAGTAACACAGCGCATTGTCCGTGTTTGCTTCACGATGCAAAAATGGACAGTGCATCCTATTTGTAATACCGCCCAAAATATTTACATCACATGATGCAATAGAATTATCAGTGAGCATAGGCCTATCATTTGGCTTGATAGAGCTTCTACTTTCCTATTGGTATTTCTGTTGCTCATTTAATTTGAAGAAACAGCTGCATCCATCTTCCTCATTAAGATTTTCCCTTTCCCTCGTACGTTGCAATTGATTGTGATGATCTGAAATGGTACTTCTTTTTTTTAAAGTGCTGCATCCAGTGCATGAAAAACTTTTTAACTACTGAATACTTTCCATTGAAAATAGTGTAACTTAGATTTCCGGGGGATTTATTTAGAACCGATCCCAGATCGCACAATTGATTGACACTAGGTACAACATCCACAATGAGGGGATATGCGAAGTCTGTGACAGGGTTTTTTCACTTCGGGGCTGACTTTACATGCTTTGTATCACATAATGGGCATATGACACCTCAGTTAATTGTTACAGTAATATGTTGTTATGTATATTACTCTCTTCTATACATTTGGCTACAAAATGTCGACATCATTATGATTACTATGTATATTCTACTGTTAAGGCATTTGGCCTTGACAGGCGTATCTTGGCTGTTGACAGTAAAATTTTGTTGTGAAAATAGTGTAACTTTACACAATGCACCATTGTGCATTTGTGCATGATCTCATCTTTTGCACGTGAGAAAATACTTTTTTATCTTCTGCTTTTTTTAATCAAAAAAGAAGCATAAAGTACATTTTCTGTCTGTTCGAGTTTTTTTTTCAAATAATTGGTCATATTTCAAGGTATGTCTCTGCTGCCACATCCATCATTCCAATTTCACCTCACGGCACACACTGGCATGGTAGGCTCATAACTTAGGAAATACAGGCACGTGGATGCGTCACATCAATCCCTGGAAAACAAGTCCTTCCATTTTGTCTCTCATCAACAGTTTTAGTTATTTCTAACAAGGAAGAAGTAAAATCTACACAGTTTAACCTTATTTCACAAATATGCAGGTATCAAGTTAGGTTAAATTCAGTGGCAAGTTAGCACTCTTGGTACACGTTCTATCAGTATGGAGTCTTTTACTAGATAACTGAAGCAACATGCTGTACCAGGACTGAACTTCTTTCCTTTCCCCTAGAAACTGGGGGTACACCGTAAGGGAAGGACTAGGACTGCAAAGAACTTATTGAGACGGCATCCTCCTCCAAGCTTTTGTTATTTATGATTGGCTAATGAGCTCTGTTATCAGGATCCTGTATCCCCTTCAATTGACAAAATGAATCCAGTGTTGTTCATCACCTTACCTTGTTGTACGATCAAGGCCTATTACCATTTGCTTTCCATGCCTTTTCTTAGCAACAACACTGTCAATGTTATGTAATTGCATCAGGTGCCCTCTGCAACAATGTCCCCTTTTGATACCAATATCTGTATCTTCAGAGCAGACCCTATCTTTCCCCTTAGCCTATAAAAGGTAAAATGTGTTCTCATTCCTCCCTGCCACAGAGGGCGTTTTGTCAGAAGAGTTGTCCCATAGAGTAGTCCCACAAGGGAAGCATCAAGTGTGGAAGTTCAGCCTTCTTGGATTCTAACATGGATTGTTCAACTTGTCACCTAGCAATTCTAGATTATAATGTTTGTCCATGACTAGAGACATTTGGACGAGACCTGTGAGGTGTTATGGTTTGTTTGGTGTTGATCTTTTGTTCCTGAATATACCTTGCAAAACTATACTACAACTCTGGAGCTGTCACTGCAGTGCAGATAAGGGGAGCACAGCAGAATAAATTGGCGATGAGCCGGCTTGTAGAAGGGGAGACTTTTACTGGCAACACCAACCCCTATTACTACAACTACATGGATGATTGAGAAGATTTAACTGTAAATTTGCATTTGATATGGTGGTGCCGCGCAATGTTGATATTTTATTTCCTTATTTAGATATACAATGTCATTTTTCATGTTTTCATGAATGCCATTAAATTTTAATATTCTTACCTGCTTGTGACACCCCATACAATATACACTCTCGCGTAGCATCCTAAACATGTGACGTACACCCTCAGTGAACGGTGGTGCATCAGGCACGCATGGACGTAGTGACAGCTCACACATCACGTCGGTGTCTGAAGATGTCATTCTTCCACGTGATTTTGGAATGGGATAGAGAGCATCTACACAAATTCTGCATATTGGATCGCAGCACAGACATGGTATACCTGCACATGTTTCTACATAACAGATCATGTTATTAAGAAGAGGCGGCCATCTTAAGTACCACATTAGTGACTAAAGCACAAGCCAACATGACAATCGGCACAGTTAATGTTCTGGGTGGCAAGATGGTGACAGACAATTTGGGTGAAACAGATTGAAGTATTCTTTAGTGCTAGTATTACAGGAGGCAAGTTGCAGCATTTCAGCATCTGGGTACAATTTTAATGACATTTGGAGTACTGTCATTGGAAGAAGATTACTACACAGTGGTTTTTTAGTTTGACTTTTTCATTTGTGTTAGTTATTTATTTTTGCTTTTCTTTGTCCATTGTGTATGGCAACATAGCAGTGCCTGGAATGATACATCCACCAGAGATTTTATTGGATGCAGAGGAACCTACCTTGCCTTAGATTAGGTGGAAGAAACTTTTTGACACCAACTTAGGTTTGTTTTTCCCAGTGGCAGCGCTTTGACGCCCATGGGCATAGTGCGCTTTATAAATCTAAAATACATACATACATGTTTTTTACATCTGAGTTTTGAAGGCCTATTGCTTACAATATACATAGAGTAGGCTTTGAGACCCCCCTTCAACCAATGTCTGTCTGTCTGCCTTCAGCCTCTTGCATTCATGGCCTTGAGACCTTGGTAATCATGTCTTAGCTCAAGTGACTAAAGTATTCATCTCTCACTTTAAAGTGCTTTTGTTTGGATGTATCCTTCCTTCCCCCCTCGAGTAGTTGTATTGAGCTGCATGAGGGACTACTTTAAAACTACAGCTATCTCCTGCTGGCTCTCTCCAATGTGTCTCACTCTGCTACATGTGTTAACGCATTAAAACAGAGCTATTGGATTTTCTAATGCTTGTTTCCAAGTCTCACTCTTCTCTGTTAATAAATGTTGGCATGTATGTCAGTCACACTGTTCAGTTTACATAAAACAATTGGGTTAATTTAGCCGCTTGAGAATAATATTTATTTGTGCAAGAACGCGTGCTTGGGCAGCTAGGAGGCTAAAGGGCCTGCTTTGTATGACACGTTTTTTTTCGCATTCTTTTGCTAAATGTGGCGACACACACACTAACGTCGACGGCGCGTTGTCTGGTTCGGGCCATAAATCAGTCTCAAACAATGATGTTCCGCAGGGCTGTCCAATGGATTTGTAGGTCTCTGAAGTGCATGTTTTAAGAGTTAAAGAACACAACGCGCCTTGTAGTTGAATACCTCGAAGGCAAATGAGTCCTCATGAATCCATCTGTTGACGGCGAGATCCAGACGCTGGATCTGACGTGCATTTTTTGGTCCTTTGTTTGTGCCTGTGGCAAAACACTTTTATTGAATTAATTAGAGAGGTTAAGTATAGTATGCTTTCGTCAATTACACAGAGGCGGAGGACATTTTGTTCGCCAAATAAAGTAGGCAATGGAAACTCACTCAAATGTAATCTCTGCCTGCCGGTTCCGTCTTGAAGCCCTTAGCTTTGGGGGAAGGGGAAGGAGCTATGTATTGGCTTGGCCGTGCAACCCTCACTTTTCATGCCTATAACAAGGGTTAAAATGGCCCAAGAAAATGTATCTCCTCACTCAAAGTTTTACAATTAATAAAACAGTTTGGGATCTCATTCCTTGATTAACCAAATTGAAAAAAGCCCATTCTAATACTCAACTCCCTTCCTAAATTAAGAAATGCTAATTTGTGTTAATTGTTATTTACACTTTTATGGGATTTGTATACTCATGTACTCCGTATCAAGTGTACTCAAAATATTTTATATTTTTATGCCGGAATAAATAGTTTATTTAATTGAATTGTAAAGTTCTCGGACGCCCTTGGGCCTAGTCCGCGCTGTGTAAAATGTCAAATAAATGCGGTTTAAAAAAGTCTGCTTAGAATCTGTCATGTTTTTAAGGTTATTGAGTAGCAGGTAAGAAAAAATAATTTGTTAAAACAGGCTCAGTGAACTGAAAGTTTGCCGCTGACAAATTGCTAGCACAGATTTACAAAAGTCGAGCAGCTCAGTGCTGCATAAAAATCTGCAGTGCTGCCTTGCACGATTGATGACAAAAATTGCACATGGCCATATATACAGATTCAGGTGCCAAAGATGCCATTGGCCACACTCATGTAAAATATATTATTTTAGAGCGATAAAAAGCAATTCGCCATAGTGCATAGGCGAGACAGTGGCAATTTGTCTGATATCAGCAGTGAGTTATATCTGCAGTACAAATTAAAGTAAATTGAGTACCATAAATTGGGTAACAATGCATAGTTCAATATGAAACACAATGTATATAAAAAAAATCAATTAATTTATTTTGCAGGATTATTTAGCTCAGTACTGCAAAATGAAGTGATTCTTGGAACTTAGAGGTTAATTCGCAAAGGGTTGGACATGAGTTTAATCTTGTGTCTGTCACGATTAGTGGGTTTTGTGCATTTCATGTTATATTTTTATTTTTCATTGTTGCGCTTTTTTGCGTAACTTTTGCATACAGTAGACTGGTTTGAGTAGAAAATGTCACACAAGCAATTGCCATATAGACTGAGAAAGTATATTTTTGTGATTTTTTTACGTGAGGGAGCCCCTCCAGTGCAATTTCATGCAGACAACGGCTGAACCGTAATTCACAGGACAAGTCTAATATTTGAAGATATTATGCTTATTATGCGTAAAGAAAAAAAGAATTTCCTGCACCCTTAATAGGTATAGGTTCATGCATTTATTTACAAACATATGATTCTTGACTTAATTTAAGTGTCATCTCCCTTACTGTTATGTTACACGTAGACGCAGAGTATGTCAATTGCATGGCCTTTTGGTGATGGGGGCCCAGTCAGAAGTGTTTGTCTGTAATCTGTTCTTTTGATCATTAGTGGGATGTAATCGGGACTATATAGAGAATTGAGGGCACAAGTTGAGTGATTCCAAGTTGAAGTTGTCAAGGGGAAGAGTGTACAGCCAGGATGCAACAGGATGTTAGAAGGTGGGGGTGGCAATTTCAGAATTCTTATGTGTAACTATCTTAGTCATAGACCAGCACAGTAGTACTAAGGCTCCTGGTGAACCGCTACAGGTTGCCATACTCTGTCAACAGTAATAACCAGGCTTTCACAGATTTCATGTAGGCTGGGTGATCAGCGGCGTGAAAGAATGTTGATAGGGGTGGAATTGAGTTTCATAACTCGGTGTTTTAGCCAGTTCTGATCTAATGTAAATGCTGACCATAGAGACTGTACAGCATGGTGCCACACACAGTAGTACTGAGGACTCTTAGAGCGCACATGGAGGAAAAAGAAACATCAGAAAATTAAATAAAATGCAGAGGCAAAAAATATCACTTGCATGATACAACCAGTGAAGAAAAAAAAGGATGGTGAGGTTAGCAGATCCCTGCAATACCAGCAGAGTGATGACTCTTTGACTCCACTGCCAAAGTGTACCATGCTTTAACAGTGGACAATTTCAAATACTATCTGACTGAACTAAAGCAAGCAAAAGTGTTCACAGATTACTTAAGTGAACTCATTTAATCAAGGACATACCTGACTTGAAAACAGATATGCACTCTATTGTGCTTTGAGTTGATAGAGAACCTACTGAAAATGAGCAGCAATAGACCAATGTAGCAAACAATGGTGGCGCACTTGGAAACGCAAACAAGAGTTGTACTCAATAAGTGTGAAGACCTAGAGAAAAGGTCTTGCAGAGGCAACTTCAGAATGTGAAACCTTAAGGATGAGACTTAAGGGGCAGATTTTCAGAACAATATTGAAGGAAGGATTTGAGTTTCAAATCGCCATTATAAGAGAACACATGGTCGGCAGACAATCAAGGTACACAAACAAGAGGCCTTGAATGGGCAATGGAACTATAAAGAGTTATGGATAAGTTCACTGTCACAGGACATAGAGGAAGAACATTGAGTGGATCTGTGGGATGACATCCCCTAATACCTATGAAAACATTCCACATAGAAAATCATCAAAGTTATGTGACATTGGCATCTAACCCCACAACACTTGCATATCATCTTACCATCTGTATAAGATACATGTTGAAGGTGCTCTGCAGGCCTGGGTTCTTTTATGCACACTAAGGGGAGTGCTCCCAAACGCAGACATACTGAAAAGATATTCTCAATTATATCAAAGCTGCTCTGGGTTTCACGATTCCAGATGAGATGACCTGGGCTTAACTTTATTGTTTCTGGGACATCCTCAACTGGAGAGCCTCAACTGAAGAAACTGAGCAAAGTTGTTATAAATGTTGGGTGTGCCTAAAATGTTGATTGCATTGTACTGGAAGGCAAAGATTGCACCAGACATTGTACTGTGGCTCCAGAAACTTTAGTGATTCATGGTGATTAAAAAGCTGATACATGACAGAGTAGGCACAGAGTTTTGTAAGATGTGGAAACCTTCACTGGCCTATTGTAAAATTGGAGCAGTCCTGCTTATGTTCTTTTCCATTACAAGCATTGCATCTTTTTGACTGAAAGGCTAGGGGACAGGAACCATTTCATGAAATTCCAGATCCAGGTCTTCCGCAGTCAGAGGAAATGGTGACTATTTCCTGAAAGCACAATGTCATCACACACTGGAATATGTGGTACGGAAGTGTCCTCCAGAAGCTTCTTCATTCTCCGGAGGAAAAAGCCAAAAGCGTCAGAAGCCTCCTTGCTGGACAAAGACTCCAAAGGAATGAAGAAAACCAGGAATCAGGAGCCCAACAATGAAATTCTTCAGGAGGGAAGTGTCAGGATCAGCAGTGGAGTGAGTGAGGAAACAACGGAAGGAACACAGCTTTTTTGTGATGCACCCTCCAACAATACTGAAACCAATATATAGCAAAACAATGGGAAAATGAAATTACATCAAACATCACATCACAGAAACCATAAAAGATTGGGAAAATCAGGAAGAAATAAAGGAAGAAACAGCCATAATGGAAAAGAAAAAAAAAGAATGAAAACAAAAAGCTCAATTGGATTAGCTGTAGAGTAGTTTTAAAAGGCAGCTCTGAAACTTTCAGACAGGTGATTGCCATTTTGGAGCTGGAGGGGAGAGAAACAACCGGGGGACCATAAGCACAAGAGGAGGCAGCTCCAGGTGAGTGAGACACACAGTCCACAGCTGTGGGATTCTTGCCACATTTTATTATGGCTAGGAACCTCAAAAACACTTAAGGTACAGCAGACATCAGGTGACCAGAGGGTTGAGACACAGCGGCCACAACAGTATTAAATGTAATAAAACGCTATGAAGAAAAACATGTTCTGTTTCAACAAATAATGTTTTTATCTTGGAAGCACAGTAACACAATTGTATGAGCGTTGCCAGTTCTAGCTCATACAGTAAAATAGTTTGTGTAAAACATGTATGTGTTCAGCAAAAAACAAGCCTGCATGTGCACGCTTCATGTAATAAAAGATGTGCCTCTTTTATTCTGTGTATCCCATTTATGTTTTTCAAATGGTCGTTGGTTTCAGTTTCATTTTGAACCCATGCTTAACCTCTAGCAGAACATCCATTAAGAAATGGCTTTACAGAACAGTATTTTACATTTTATTTGTATAATGGAAGTAATATGCAAGGAAATACTGTAAGATTCAAATATCAAACTTTAGAAAGAGAAGTAAAGTATTTGGGATATTTCTGTATAGTGAGTGCCTCTTGAAATTACTGCTATATAGCAACCCATGACCCACTTGCTCTTTTTAGTTAGAGAACAACTTCTCGGCCCATATTTATTATTAAACCCATATAGTCAAAAACACAACACATATGGACACTCATTTACAAAACTGTACAAAACGTTTGAACCCAAATACACAGTCAGCTAGACATTAAATTACCTACCACCTAATTCCTGCATTTGCACCAAAACATTTTTGTGAATTTATGGTTTGACTCCTTAACTGGTACCCCAGGCACCTCTAACCATGTCAGGCACTAGACGGGCTCCACCTCAAGAAGCAGCCTCAGTTATTATAGTTATGAGAAACTCCCGCCAATGGGAGGTCCTCTCTTATGCAAAACCAGACTCTATTCACTTTGCTAGAAGCAAATTCCCCCAGAGCAACTTACCTTGAGTTACCCCCAGCACCTGCTTGAAAGATGGGCTGAGCAACCGGGCCATAACTTTGGCCCCTTGTGCAGACCTCATCCTCCACCAACCCTAAGTTAGCAACCACCAGGAATGAATGGCCGGTAAGGGCAGCAGAACAAACTGACCCAATCCCCTAAATAAACTGTTTAAGATGCTCCAAACTTCCAATTGACCCAGTTGATGCCCATAGAAAACTGATTGTCTATATGCCTTGTTTCTTCTGAGAAGCCAAGTTGACCAGAAGTGTGCTCTCCAACCATTAGCTCACTGAGCCACGGGCTAGCAGGGTTCACCTACCATCTGGCCTACCACTAGCTGGAAAATAAATTGAAAAGAGAGTGAAAACAGCCTATTCACAAACATTTCATTACCTGCAGGGGAAGATGCACCCCATCACGGTTGAAAAACCTTGCCCCCTGAGGAACCCATGGGGGTGCACCTCAATCGAGTTGTCTTCCAAAGCCTGAGCATTTTTCTGTTCAGGGCTTTGCGGATTTGTTAAGGGCTGGGACAGAGAAACCGCCATGCCACTCCTGCCTTGGGACTATGTTGGACCATGCTATAACTGCCTCTGGAAAACACATAGATAACCAAGACATTTCAGCAATTATTAATTCTGGCAGGTCCCTCTGACAATGCTTAGCCAGATCATTTCCTCCCAAGTGGAGGGTAAATAGATTCGGACTTAGAAGTCCCCATGGTAAAAACGTTTGGATGAGAAAAACAAAACAAAAAAGCGGGATTATGGGAGGGAAAGGCACATGTTTACTAGTTGCCATAGGTTATATCTTATTAGGTGAACATATCCCTTGAAACAATCTGATTTCCACCTCCGAATATCCTGTACCGGTTTTGAATCAAAAGCGGAACCTGCCACTGAAGTGTCTATGCTAAAGCAATGTGAGCTAAAATTTGCCAGGTTGATCCAAACTGTCCCAAGATCAACCTCAGTACCTTTGATAATGGTACCCTAGAAACAGGAACTCCATCAGCATGGAGGAACAAAGCCCATGCCACCCACACAACCTAATCGTCACATACTCCCTCACAACTTTCATCAGGCAACATTGGCACCCAGGGGCACCATTAAGAATTATATGTTCATCCATTGGTCTTAGCACAAGTAAACAGCTAGGGTCTCCCCGGTCAGCTAATACTTTTGAACAGCAAGCCCCCATGAATATTGTATTTTGACCTGGAAACCACTCCTTTTTCCTAAATGCCCCATTTATGGCCAAGCAGAAGGAAGCCTTGAAGAGAAGGACCTCAAACTCTGAGGAGCACACCCTCTGGCGCCCTGCAATGAACACCCCTAGTTTGCCAATGTCAAAGTGTCACCTTGTATCCAGCAGAATCACTTCAGGCATTTCCCAACCTCACTTGGCTCTCATAATGAAAAAGAAATTGGCAAGATACTGGGCCCCCATCAGTTTTGTGCAAAGGACAGAGCAGACTGGTGCCTCCTTGCATAGGATGCTGATCAGCCCTCCCACTTCAGGAGTGAGAAAAAATCATCCCAAGACTTTAAATAACAACTCCCTCTTGCCTGACACCTACATAAAAAACAACTAATGCTGGAATGCCCCCTCGTAAGATATTTTAGACTTAGATGTTAGGCCAACTTCCATAAGATCTTGTAAGACAGGTAATCATTTCTACATAGTGGGTCAGGTAATAGTGTGGTTACTTCTGCTGCTTCGGGGTGCAATTGTCTGAATTCCTGCAACTTTAAACAAAATAGAGCATCAATAGTGTTATTCATCACCCTGTTACATGTTTACTTTTAAATGTCAGATTATTCTTTACAAGCAGCAGAATGATCTCTTTCAGCACCCTCAACACCATCTTGTACCTAGCACGCTATTGGTTAATGGGCCACAGTCATGTCATCAGACCAGAATACTACAGACTGATCACCAAAATGACACTGTCAGGGCTACAAGAATAGGAATCAATTCAAGCCACATTCCTCACTAAACCAGACAAAAACCATTCAGAGGCTGCTTCTGAGCACACTATTCTTGCCCCAAAATTGCTTCAAGACCCACACTTCCTGCAGCATCTATGAATAGATCCAACTCTTGGTTGGACTTAAATGGTCCAGGCCAAACTAATGATCCCTTAAATCTATACAGGTAAGCACCCAGATTCTCAGATCTTGTTTCAGCTTTACTGATACCCTGGTACTGTGATGTTTTAGCTTCAAACGATTCATTGCTTGTGTGATGGTGTTATGACCATCCAGAAAACACTATCTCCTGGATTATGATTGTTGAATAGATTTGCTTCCCAGAGCAGGAATTCCGTGCAGCAGGGTTTATGCTTTGAAAGAGCCAGAAACCCAACACTTACAGCAATACTTAGACGAAAACCTAACTTCCTGTATTACAAGACCTTCCCAGTCACCTGTAACATTTCCTCTCTTTTTTGTTCCTCAGAAGGAAGGAGATTTGCATACATGTATAGACTACGGAGCAATAAACCGGTTGACAATCAAGTACGGGTATCCGTTACCACTTATACTGGTACTGCTGGACCAACTAAAAGGGGCATCAATCTTCACAAAATTAGACCTCCGGGGAACATATCATCTTGTGCAGGTCTGACAGGGCGGTAAGTGCAAAACTGTGTTCTGAACCAAGTTTAGTCTGTTTGAGTACCAAGTCATGCCTTTCAGACTCTGCAATGCCCCTGCTGCCTTTCAGTACTTCATGGATGACGTTCTGCGTGGTTACTTGGATGCATTTTTCTTGGTCTATAGATGTCATCCTGATATATTCAGAATAAGTTCATGAGCATGTCAACCATGTGAAGGCAGCAGTGGAAAGGTTAAGAAAACACTGACTCTTCGCCATTCTAGGGAAACGTCAGTTTCATATCTCTGAAAGATAAAAGCAAACACTATGCAGCTAAAAAGAGGTCTACAGAACCTACCTATCACATAGGCTGTCGAGTTTAGTTATCCTCTAAGCATTTAGCTCTAAAATGGAATAGGAAACTGAAACCAAATTACATTGGGCTATACACTGTCAAGAAAATAATCAATCCAGTGACTGTTTCTTTAGATTTACCTGATACACTCCACATTCACCCGGTCTTTTTTTTCACACCATATTTTATTGGCATTTGTATCACATACACAGTACAAAACAGTGACAAATCAGTGGGCAAAACAGTCCGGGCTCCCGAAGGAGGTCGGCCATAATATCAAGCATATCTGTGCTGTGACATACCCTGCAAATTGCACTGCAGAACAACCGATCAACATAATCAACCCCGCACTCTCCCACCCCAAAGCTCAGTTTGAAGATAGCAATCATATGAGCTGCACAAGAGCTTGTGGCTGCATGAGTCCGACTCTTCTGGAGACAATACAAATAAATGACGGAAGCAAAGGGGAGGCCAGAGAGGTGTCTATGTTTCATCCGCACTCCAGGTATTCATGGTGGAAGTAGTCTCTGAGCCTCCCACCTCAGGGTGCAGCTCCTCTACTAGTGCATCCCATGCCCAGGTCACCTCCAATGAGCACTGCCCTCTTTTGGCCTCTTGGAGCAAGGTTGTACCCTCCTATTCAGCCCATTTCCACAGCTCCCCTGTCCATCTGGAAACCTGTGAAACCCGCACGCTTTTACAATTAAGTGCAATCTGCCATTTCAGCAGAACCAGTGCAAGGTCTATGAACTCTGTGGTACCCTTATGTTTAGACAGCCTTGGGAGCATTCCCATGAGACAGGGCGCTTGCTCTGCTGATAATTTGTGCTCCGTGACCTCAGTAACCAGGACCACTGCCCTTGTGCAGAAGTCCTCCACCTGAGGGCAACTCCATACCATATGTTACATGTCCACATCCAGCTGGTTGCACCTAGGGCACCGCGAGCCAACTCATGGGTAAAATGTATTTGTCTTTGTAGAAGTGAGGTATGACCTATACAGGTAGTAAATAATAATTAATTTGAAAGTAGCATTTCAGGAAACCTGGGGTATCGTAGCGAGTATTTTAACCCAGTTTATGTCTACGAAAGGAGTGCCAGCCAGTGTTGGCCACCCTGGCATCTTTCAGGGCAGTAAGGGGAGTACTCATATGCACTCAGAGGGTTGCATTGAGGCATGTGACCACCTTGTGTCTAACTGAGAACGCGCACAGGGCCTGACAGCCCTGTAGAGATGGAGGCTCCTGTCCCCATCGCCATCTTCTTTGCAGCAGTGCAGTGATTGTGCCATGGACAAAGAAGTGACTTGCTGGCAAGTCATATGTCAACTGCAGGTTCTCAAAGGGTCACATAATCTTGGACTCATACATATCACCAAGTGTCAGTAGTCCCAAAGCTGCCCTGTCCCCCAATCGCTGAGCTGCGTCCTCCGGTAGAAGGTGCACTAGCCGCCGGAGGGGAATTGCGGGGGCATAGGGGGTGTCACTCCCACTATCTGTAGGTACTGCACCCAGCTGTGCTGCATCCAACCGGTCTTCCACATCCCACTAATAAAACCATGCCACCCACATACACGTTTTGAACACCCTTCTCCTTCAGTAGAAGCTGATGGGGAGTTAGAGTATGAGACTAAGCAAATCTTAAATTCTAAAGTGATGTGGGGACAAGTTTACTATCTGGTGGACTGGAAGAGATAAGGTCCTGGGAGCCCCTAGTCACCTTCAAGCACCTAGCCTCTTACGTATGTTTCACCAACATCATCCCACTAAACCAAAACAACCATCGGGATGGCGGTCTTTAAAGAGGAGAACTTTTATGACTACCTGAAAAAGCAATATCCTACTCTATTTTGCCCCAGGGTGGACCCCAACTATGCCCAAATGGAGAGCTAGGAGTGTGGCACCATCATTCGGACACGTAAGTGTTTGAATGCATGTGCACATGACAAGGACATAGCAATCGTAGCAAGTGTTAGGGTATACTTGGTTACACTGAAATAATCATTGACAGTAATGAAGAAATAGCTACTGTGGAATGGGCATTCTCATGCTGTTACTGACAAACTGCGGTAAAAGGTAACCCAACAGACATTCAGAAAGCGCACCTCAGTGTCCACTACAAGATTAGCAATATGCATGTTGATAAGAAATACACGATCACAGAAAGGCCTAGAAACTTCTAAAAATGGACACACAAGACTTGAAAGTCGCAGCGGCCATCTTAGATTTGAGATGGTATAAATAAGGGGCAGCTAACCCTCAAAAGCAGAGAGGAGCGTCGCCCTGCCTGCTGTGAGTGCAGGGGGTGGGGCTGAGACCTGCGATTGCAAGATTACAGCTGCCCCTGCAGTGCGCACATTGGGTTGGCCGGCTGGTTTGCTACGGCCAGCCCGACATGCGCTGTGCACATCCAGCAATCCCATGGCTGTGAATCAGCCAGGAGATTGCTGGCACAGGGCCCCAGCCTCAAAATGAGCGCTGGGTTTGCCTGCTCCCACCAATCCTGGAGCTGCTCTCATGCTGAGACCAGCTCCAGAATTTGTTCTTGGCATTCCACTGAACAGGAAGGAAGTCATTCCCTTTTCTTCTCGAGTACACTGATATGGGGAGAGAAGTGCCACACCCAGGAGAGCAGTAAATATGTTGAGTTTGGTGCCGTCGCGCACCAAACTTTATAGTTGTAGCTGCCACTTGTATAAAACCACTCTCGTCAGAGCTGCGCCTTGCTAGGCAATCAGGGATCTAACAGAAAGCATTGAGCGCATCCAAAGGAGAACCTACCTGAACCTACCTGAAAACTTCTTTGTTGTGGTGCTTGGTCTTCATTCCTGGAACAGCACCAGAGTCCTCCTCTCAAATGCCAGTTGCGGCTCCTGCGATCTACCTGGAAAAGAAAAGAAAGACAATAGATAAGTGGGCTATACAAATTCATCCTGTGGACGCATGTGCAACAGAATGTTCAGAGACTTGAATCCACAACTGACTTGATGTGAAGTTAACTCTTGGCAAATCTGTACAACTGTAGTTTTGGGTTAAAAGATGACCCTGATGCATCGCCCATTGACATATGTGTCACCAATATAGGCCCAGAAAGCCCCTTTCTAGTAGGCTGCCAGCACGCTGAGCCTTTCCAGGCAATGGGCTAGCATTCAATCGAGTAGCCCCCAAAGCAGGCTGGTAGGGTCAGCATGACCACCCAACCCTGCTGAGCCCATCCCCTTCTTGGCCGTTTTTCTAAAGGTGGGAAACCAGCCTTCGGGGACACCCCAATCCTCCTAGGCTGCTCTGGCATGTCAGCAGCAGTGGCCGAAGCACTAGGTTCCTCCCCATCCACAACTGTAGGTCTCAATAATTCCAACTGTTCCTCAACTGAGTCCAACCTGAACATGACTTATTCCGTGTTGGGGTCCTTACTGGTGCGTTTTGCTGCCCTTTTTAGGTCTCGGCCTGCACCAGCGCTTGCGCTGGTCTGGCCGAGAGTTTTAGTAAGCGGGTTTTGGAAGTGCAAACCCACTGGCTTTCGGCTGGCGACCAGCTTGCGTTCACGATGGCGTGCACGCGCGCAGCTGCCATCTGGGTTTCCTATCTCTTCCTTATTTCCTCGTCATGGCTCATTAACTCTCTGAACTCTGATGTTTCAATCGCAGCAGCAGCTCACATTACCAACTGACGGCCCTGGACTACAGTCACATGAAAAACAACAGCGATTAGCATTGAAATGCAAGCTTTTTTTTGTCTAGTTAGAAATATTGCTTCGGTGGGTTGATTTCACCTTATATCGCTATTTGTTTTATATTGGGAGTCACAGCCTAATTACCAGTATTTTTGTCTCACTCTGTTTTTTTTTTTTAATATTTATTCGCGCAAAGCACAAAGCTATATTTAAGGTTACTTTTTCTGCGTCACTTCTTCACTCTATTTAAACTCCACACCCCCACTCTTATTGTCTCTCTCCTCTCTCTCTCTCTCCCTCTCTAATTCTCTCTCTACTTAATTAACTCTCTCCTCTCTATCTTTTTTAGCCTTTCATTCTCTCTCACCCCTTTATCTGTTTCTCTTTCAAACTCCTTCATTCACTCTCTCTCCCTTCTTTCTCTCTCTCTCTATCCCGCTCCACTCTTTATTCTATGTACACCCTTTCTCTCTCTTTCTCTCTCACCACCCTCTCTAATTGGGCATTATATCTTCACTCTATCTCTCACTCGGCAACACCACAGCATCACTCAGCATCACCACAGCATCACTCAGCGCAACCACAGCATCAATCAGAGCCAGCACAGCATCAATCAGAGCCAGCACAGCATCACTCAGCACCAACACAACATCTCTCAACACCATCACAGCATCACTCAACGCCATCACAGCATCACTCAGTGCAACCACAGCATCACTCAGTGCAACCACAGCATTACTCAGCACAACCACAGCATCACTTAGCGCCACAACAGCATCACTCAGCGCCACCACAGCATTACTCAGCAGCACCACAACATCACTCCGCGCCACCTCAGCATCACTCAGCACCACCTTAGCTTCACCCAGCGACACCACATCATCACTCAGGGCCAACACTGCATCACTCAGCACCACCACAGGATCACTCAGCACCACCACAGGATGACTCAGCACCACCACAGGATGACTCAGCACCACCACAGCATCGCTCAGCACCACCACAGCATCGCTCAGCACTACCACAGCATCGCTCAGCACCACCACAGCATCGCTCAGCACCACCACAGCATCGCTCAGCGCCACCACAGCATCACTCAGCGCCACCACAGCATCACTCAGCGCCACCACAGCATCACTCAGCGCCACAACAGCATCACTCAGGGCCACCACAGCATCACTCAGGGCCACCACAGCATCACTCAGGGCCACCACAGCATCACTCAGGGCCACCAGAGCATCACTCAGCACCACCACAGCATCACTCAGCACCACCACAGCATTACTCAGGGTCACCACAGCATCACTCAGGGCCACCACAGCATCACTAGGCACCACAACAATATCCGGCGCCACCACAGCATCACTCGGCGCCACCACAGCATCACTCGGCGCCACCACAGCATCACTCGGCGCCACCACAGCATCACTCAGTGCCACCACAGCATCACTCGGCACCACCACAGCATCACTCGGCACCACCACAGCATCACTCAGTGCCACCACAGCATCACTCAGCGCTACCACAGCATCACTCAGCACCACCACAGCATCGCTCAGCACCGCCACAGCATCGCTCACCACCACCACAGCATCACTCAGCGCCACCACAGCATCACTCAGCACCACCACAGCATCACTCAGCACCACCACAGCATCACTCAGAACTACCACAGCATCACCACAGCATCACTCAGTGCCACAACAATATCACTCAGCACCACCACAGCATCACTCAGCACCACCACAGCATCACTCAGCGGCACCACAGCATCACTCAGCGCCACCACAGCATCACTCAGCGCCACCACAGCATCACTCAGCGCCACAACAGCATCACTCAGGGCCACCACAGCATCACTCAGGGCCACCACAGCATCACTCAGGGCCACCACAGCATCACTCAGGGCCACCACAGCATCACTAGGCACCACAACAATATCCGGCGCCACCACAGCATCACTCGGCGCCACCACAGCATCACTCGGCGTCACCACAGCATCACTCGGCGCCACCACAGCATCACTCGGTGCCACCACAGCATCACTCGGCACCACCACAGCATCACTCGGCACCACCACAGCATCACTCAGTGCCACCACAGCATCACTCAGCGCTACCACAGCATCACTCAGCACCACCACAGCATCGCTCAGCACCGCCACAGCATCGCTCACCACCACCACAGCATCACTCAGCGCCACCACAGCATCACTCAGCACCACCACAGCATCACTCAGTGCCACCACAGCATCACTCAGCGCTACCACAGCATCACTCAGCACCACCACAGCATCACTCAGGGCCACCACAGCATCACTCAGGGCCACCACAGCATCACTCAGCACCACCACAGCATCACTCAGCAACAAGACAATATCACTCAGCACCACCACAGCATCACTCGGCACCACAGCAGTATCACTCAGCAAGACCTGAGTATCATTCAGCATCACCTCAGCATCGTCTCCGCAACAGTCACCACCACCACCACTACCACTACCACCTCAGCATCACTCAGCACCACCTCAGCCTGCTCTCGGAATCTGGCATCTGTTGATTCTCCCCTAGCGTCTGGCCGCTGCTAGTGTTATAATACAGGTACTAGTTCCCAACCTTCACCCTCCGATTGTTTATGCCCCCTCAAAAAAAAAGCTTTAACAAACAACCATTGCAATAGGCAGAAACAAGTTGCCAGCATTGCAAGAACAAAAGAAAACTGAGGAAATGTTTTATTGTAAATACTTTTTTTAATATGGTCGTTCAGTTTTACATAATGCCTTCTTGGTCATATATAAAGTAACAAAAATGCTTCTGACACTTTTTTATTATAACTTTTCAGCATGCTGCACAGCAGCCACACTTCTCTACAGCACAGCTTGAAGACATTGGCAAAGTCAATATCTCTGGCTAAACACTTATAAGGCCCCAAAGGCGAGACCTATTGGCTATGCCAATGCTTGTTGTTGCCTTGGGAGGCAAAAAAAACCTGCTCACCAGGCTGGCCACCACTTGAAAAGCAAGCCTGAGTCAAAACAAATAGTCAATGCAATGCTTTCTCCCTAAAGAACCACCAAGGCACACCCTGGTTAGGGAAGCAAATATTTCCAGAAACTTAAATCTCCTTTCCCAAATACCAATGCCAACCCCAAAAGTTTCTCTTACAGGAAAAATGAAAATAAACAACAATCCACCTCTCTAGAAATAAACAACCCTCCTACTTACCGACTTTGTACAGGCGGGCACTCTGACTCTGTCAGACGAAAGTGCATTGTAACATTAGTAGAACAATTGTGAGCAATTCTAGGTGCATGAGGAATTTAAAAAAATGCTAGCCATTGTACAGTCTTTGGAATGCATTTTCAGCTAATCAATAACAGGCCTCAAAACCTTCAGAATTTTTATATTTAGAGTGGAATTATTTATTGTAGGCATCATTCTATCCCTTCGCTTTTTTGGAAAGAAACACGTTTTTCCAGGGCCTCCGTTCAAGATGGGTCTTTTTAGGCGTGTCATGAGAGACTCGCAGGAGATTGGAATAATCACGTACTAAGGGCAGGCAGGCACCCACTTCTCGATGTATTTGACACGTTATTTGGCTTCAAAACAAAGAACTCATTCCTATTTTCTTACTAAAAACCAATCTCATTCTGGTTTTTCTCTTCGCATACTGGTAGTTGTTGTCCTCAATCAATCAAATGCTTGAAAAGCGCTCACCCAAAAGAGTCTCAAGGCGCTGGGTGGGTGCCTCAATTTTAATGGCTCGAATGCACAACCATAGTACAAGCAAAAAACAGGACTGCCAGAACTACTTACACCTGACTCAGTTCAACTTGACGCCCTACGGCGGATCCTAAGGGTTCTTTCTTTCAAAAACCGTAAAAGGTTCTTTTACTTGCAGATTTTATATAGCGCAAACTCGACCAGAAGGTATCAGAGCGCTTTACATGAGCACCAGTTATGTTACAAAAGGACACATTCATTTTTGGTAGGCACGGGGAGATTAAGTGATTTGCCCATAATCGCAAGATGCTGAGCCGGCGCCAAGGCTCGAACCTGGTGCCCCACAGCTCTAAAGTCGCCAGCTCTGGCCGTTAGGCCACACCAGTCCCTTTGTTCCCACAACACGCCACCTCCCGAAGAAAAGAGAGCTTTATGTGCCTGTTTGCAAAATTGACAGAGAAAAGGCAATAAAGAGCAGGAATCCATGTCAAATTTCCTCCTAAACAGTCTTCAGAAAAGCTCCTGCAATTAGTTGAATGACTTCTAATTAGGCTTTCAAAAGCACATCACGTCTTTACTTCTGAGAGTCGAGGGCGGGGAAAAGAGGTGGAGCAGGGGAGGGGGCAGTGCCCCACCTATGACTGTAGCAACTCTAAGGCAAAGCACAGCAAGAGGCGCCTCGACAGGCTTAATTAGAGTTGCCTCAAATAGGATTGGGCGGGGCCGCGCTCTGTGAAAAAGACACCCCCAGCATGTAGTTTTGTCTGTAATTGTGTCTGTAACAAATCTATAGGGAGGGGGCCCTTTGATGTTGGCTGTCATTCAAAACTGGGCAGGGCGCTTTAATGAAATAAGGCGAAGGTAAATTACCAACTTTGAAGTGCTTTTTTTTTTTAAATGTGCTGTCAGACGGCGGAGCAGGGGATCTTGCTTCATAGAGTCTTAAAACTGGAACATCAAGACATCAAAGCTCGTGATTAATAGGCAGCACTATTCATGTGTTTCTGCCTTTGAGGCAGGCCTGCCTTGCTCATTGTCGCTGACTAATTTACTCCTTGCGCGCACTTGTTGTTACTAGTCATGCTGCCAGGAGGCAAAGGGAAGTGACGCAGTACACGAGCACACCAGTGAGCAGAACCGGAGAATCAAAAAACGAACAGGACCCGATTACTGAAAAAAGTTGCCATTTTACGTTTGTACCTGCACAGTGGTTAATTTGTGAAAGACTAAGGGCCGGGCCCAAAATATTGTTCGGAAGTCCGCAACATGCAGGCACTATTGAACATAGGGGGTGGCGAATACCAAGACGGTGTCGTTTTGATTCCACCTCATGCGTCGTTGATTCATCACCAGAAACAACCAATCCCTTTGTCTCACTCCTGTAAGTCCTCATTCATTAATTTCTTCTCCTTTTGCCACTGCGTTTCTCACTTTCCCCTCCTCCATCTTTTCACCTTTTGTGTTCTTCTCTCTCTCCTGCTCTGTGTCAAAGTCTGATGAGGAAAAATTTATTTATTTATTTATTTATTTATTTTGAGTTTTATATAGTGCTGGCTAGACCCGGAGGTATCAGAGCGCTTTACATAAGGATCCACAAAATTAAAGAATTACATCAGTTACAAGTTACATCAGTTATAAGAAAACATTTCAAGAGCGTCGGAAGATGAAATAAATGGAGCTTAGAAGGGAAAGGGGGGTGGGGTAAAGGTGTAGGAGAGAGAAAGGATGGAGATAGGTTGGATGGAGAGACGAAGGAGAGTCTGCCCAAAGTCCGGCTGGGTAGGTGACGGCCGAGGGGGAAGTCCACAGCCTATCTCCTCTATAGCTATCGGGTAGCTCCACCGGGCATCAGTCAAGCGGCTAGGTCTCAATGAGAAAACAATTAGAGAGCAAAGAGGAGGGATAAATGGAGCGTAAAGGAGAAAGTGGGTGGAGTAAAGGGGTAGGAGGGAGAGTACGATGGAGAGACGAAGTAAGGTCTGCCCAATGTCCGGCTGGGTAGGTGACAGTCGAAGGGGTAGCCCACAGCCCATCTCCTCTATAGCTATCAAGTAGCTCCACCGGGCATCGGCAAAAAAGCTAGGTCTCCACGGTCAGAGATAGGTTCAAGATTCAGTATCCTGTAGGGTAGGCCGGATGGGGGATGTGTCCGAGGTCTGGTCTAAGTCCGTTTTTTTCTCAGAGGAGTAGCACGATGTGGTAGGGAACATTGTGGCAGCCATCTTGGGGTCAGGCAAGGGATTAACAGGTAGTAACAGGGAGGGCTTAAAAACTTGCTTGCCAAAAATCATGGTGGCCCTCATGCCCCTCATTACAGACCTGACCTTGGGGAGCATTCATAGAAAGTCCTGTGTGTCGGTAGCTCCCTTGCAGAAATGAGCGCTGACTCAATCCCAAGGCAGCAGATGTTACCCCGACACAGGCTATAGGGACTGATGGTTGATAAGGAGATCTTGTTTTAGAACCAGGTGCTGACCTGAGAGTTCGTGCTACCACTCCCAGATTGCATCATGTAGCATACTTGGCGCTGTCTCATATCGATTTATAGCCATAATTTGAAGCACGAAGCAAAGATATTAGGATCCACGGACACCGCAAAACAGACCAAGAAGCACAGTCTTTAGGATCCTCACATTGCTTGCATCTAGGATGCTCAGCAGGATTCTCGTGACCCCCTTTCCTTGCGTTGCATAGATCCATCGGAATAACGATCAGCGCATGATAACAAGCGCCGCCATCACAGTGTCAGGCATCAACCAAGTCTGGGTCAACCTATACATAAAGGGCGCAGTAACGACACCCCAATATCTTTCAGGGGTCTCTAGACCCTCGTGCTTCATGCCAGTGGGGGTGGTGCGATGCGATGCTCTCCAGGTCGTTGCGCGTAGGGCGTAGCTATTTATGCTGCCCTGGAAGGCCACTCGATGGGCCAGGCTTTTGAGCCCATCCGGGGTGATTTATTAACTTATTTGGGACTCCCCCGCCTCACAGCTCTTTCCTAGGCAGTCAGGGGGTCCGCTCCGTGTATGGATGCAGCCCCCAGCCGCTAGCTCTCACTCACCGATGATTCTCAGGGGCGCCCCAGTTCCCGGTGCACCGGCCGCGATAAGTGATATAAAATAAGTGCTGGTCCCCAGAAATGTGTGCGGGTGCGCCCCGCCTGCGACCACCTGCTCAAATTAAGCACTGGTGCCACATTCTGTTGACCCAAGGGCCAATTTCTGGTGCAGGATGGATGGTAGTTTGCAGGTCCTCAGCAGCTACAATAAAATGAGCTACATTCTGACTAATCAAATGTTGGCATAAGGCATAGATTCAAGGTAAAGGGGTGGTGCATGCAGGACTTAAAAACTAAAAATATGTATACATATGGGCTGGCATAAAATGCTGGGCCCCTCTCAATCTGCCAATTGCCCTGTCTACTTCTACAGCATCAACCCTATTTGGCTTTAGTGTTGTTCTGGTTCGTGCATTATGATTGTTCCCTAGTGTCTCTTTAAGATCTTTTAGGTTGTGTCTAGCAGACAGCACAGCTGTCTGATTGAAAAATAGCTATTGTCAGCTTACCAAGAACTTAGAATGGGCTTGAAGCCCAACCATTGCTTACAATAGGTTGGCTTAAAATGTTGCTCTCATTTGCTTGCTTCTAATTGGATGGCTTAAATTGCTCCTCTTGTGTTTGCCCCCTCCCAGTGTAGCATATTGTGGTGTTTCCAGAAGTAAGACAGACGAGCAGATAAGGTAAGTTAAGCCTTTATTCCAGACACCTCATTCAACAACACTTTATCCAACATTAAAGAGATGATTGCAACATTTCCGGAGGCAAGATTCTTTGCTTCCCTAGACCTGGTGTTGGCATATCACCAAATCGAGCTTGACAAGACATCCCAAGATCTTATAGCAATGTACCCCTGACCTCCTAACATTCCAACACAGAACAGTGTATTTATGCTAATATGCCACACATATCCCCTTGACTTGTGTCCTTCCACTGCTCAATTTTAGTGAACTACTTTTTTCATTGTGCTTATGCACTCTGTTTAAGAGCATGTGTTTTCAAGTTGTCTCTCTCGTGTGTTTCCCTCCCCCAATGCTCTGTGTTCTGTCTTACCCATGTGCTTCCTTCATTCCGCACTCCATGTTGCTCTCCTGACCCATGTGCTTCTCTTCCTCCTCAGCATTAGGGCTGTCTCTTGCTTGTTTGCCTCTTTGTAATGTTTCTTTCCCGGGTGTGCAGCTTTTCCACTACCCACAAACACTGCCTTTTGCTCCCCGCCCCACCCTCTCCTCTGTTGCTCCTCTACACCCACAGTGCAATTTAAATGTTTTTTTTAATTTGTTAAAAATTTGTTTAAAAATGTTTTAAAAAAAGAAGTACGTTCGTCATTTTGAAGAAGTGCATATGCATGGTCACGGAGGCACACTTGCGTGCAGATACAAGATGATGTGGCAGGCAGTGACTGCATTATTGTGCCTCTTTTGGCCTCCTTTTGATCATGCTGTACAACATCAGCATTCTTGCCGATGCCGTACAGCATGAACAAAAGTCTTTGGAGAGCAAATTGGTCTCAGAGGCGAAACCTATTGTCTTTGTCATTGCTTGTTCGAGTCTGGTTTGACAGAACAGTTGTCTGCGAGACATATAGTTATGAATTCCTTAAAATATACATTGAATAGGCTTCTCCTACACCAGTGGGAGTATTCAAACACATATGCAATTGCTCTCTTGCCTCATGCTATTGGCAGTTTTGGTCTCATTCCGCCTCCTATAGAGTGCTTGCTTTACATTTTATAAGGGACTGTCTTGGATCTGAAAAGTGCACTCAGCAATCAATTCTTTATCTCAAACATGCATTGTATGCAGTAAACAATCTTTATTGCATTTTCTTAATACAGTGGGCTTTTTGATGTCAGGATTTTAGTACAAAACATCACTTCTACCACCTTCACTATCATAATTTTCCACTGCTATCTTTAACCTCACGACCATCATTGCCACCATCACCAAAGCATTTGTGTAAGCCAGTAGTTGCCAGCTTTACCACATGAAAGCCATAACCGGAGATTGTTGAATTGTGCTACTGATTTTGGCACTAATACACTCTCTTGAACATAATATTTACTACCTTTTTGGTGAAGAAGAACTTCCTTCTTTCACATTTGAGCCTCTGAGGACAAAGCCAATGTCAATAATCTTTATTGTAGAGCGGCAACTCAACTCGGATATAACTTCGCTGTTTATTCTGCCCTCACCATCAAAGGTGATATAGATTGTAAGACTGTTTTGTTCTGAAAGTACTTACCTTTAGGATTGCATCACACTTAATCATTTATTTATTTAGTTAGTTAGTTAGTAAATTAGTAATTGTAGCAAATGGGTTTCACCCATTTAGTCTACCAAGATTTTTTGCTTATGGCTACCTGCTTTTTTATTTTACTTTTTAGTATGAGTGAATC
Source organism: Calotriton arnoldi (assembly GCA_963921515.1). Classification (NCBI taxonomy): domain Eukaryota; kingdom Metazoa; phylum Chordata; class Amphibia; order Caudata; family Salamandridae; genus Calotriton; species Calotriton arnoldi. The sequence continues at coordinate 419,281 of CAWUFW010003159.1, forward strand.
TCACGACCTAAGTTTCATGGTAATTGGACTAAGTGGTAGTGTTTTCATTGGTTTTAATGGTGTTAAAAGTTTTAAGCATGTTATGTGATTGACTTTATTGTTGTGGCGATACCTTGACAAAGCCAGTAAGCTTGCTTTATATGTATTTGCACCCCTTACAATGTGTTACATTGATAAAGTATAACATGTGATTATTACTATTAATGTGGTGACTACCTGACAAAGACAATCCGCCTGCCCTGTTTAAAATAACACCTACTTATAGTGTGATGTTGCATCTGGTATAGGTGCGGCTATTGGTATTACGGGGTTTAGGATCCAATGGGAGTGTAATTTGATATGCGGGTGTGAACAAAGGTAATTCCATCTACCTGAATGTATATATTGGCAATTTAATGCATATTATTTACTAGTGTGTGAGCAATAAAGGAACTTTTCCTTTTTTAAAAGAAAAAGCAAGGATTGAACAATAATTTATTAAGTGTTTTTGTTGTGTGACAACAAACTGAGATTATTAACCCATACCACCTCCCAAGAGACAGACAAGTACAACAACGTGGTACTTGGTTCCCAGTAATAAGACACTTGTGTACCTTTACTCGTAAAGACCTCCTTTGCAACAAAAAAACTCAATTTCCTACAGTTATTTATTTATGTAACTAATTGATGTTTCATGCTTGCACCGGGTAGGCCCTCTTTTTCAGTGGCCCATTAATTCTGATGAAGGCGGTAAAATCAGTTACCGGCAACATTTGAATTATGAGAGCCACTGGAACACAGTGGACCTCTTTATTTTTTCATGGAGATTTCGACAACTGCTGAAAAACAGCTACAATCTCTGCATGCATGTCTGAAGAAAAACAGAGAATTACCGATTGAATCTGAATTACAGATTGCCCTGTTAATTCTTTATTTCTTTATAGACTCTCATCTTGTGACAATGAGCTGGATTTTCCCCACCCCCGAGTATTAGTATCTTCAAAGGTGGGAAACAATAGCTTATTTTCAGGTTAGGGCTCTTTAAAAATAACATATTAGAAAATAAAATTGTATTACAGCAAACAGTAATATCTTTGAGTAAACATGAGGATAATGGTCAACAATGCAAAGAATGAGGAGAGAAAGAGAAAGAGATCTGCCTCAGTTCGGCTTTTTTTTTTTTTTTTAGCTATTCCATAAATGTTAATAGAATGAGTTAATTGAACATATTTTTAAATATTTATTTTAATTAACTTCTTCAAATGTCTAATTTACTTGTGCTCCAATGTACTCTGACGTAAGCAATGGAGGTTGTGAGGTTGTGATACATGTGTTTTTTGGTTCTGGTAAGAGAAGCGCTCAAAGAGGTCTCAGCGCTTGACCTTAGGTAATGAAGGATAACATTTTCATTGTTGCAAAATATCCATCAAGCACTTCAACCATGTAATTTAGTTTTAATGAATTGCCCATCATATGAAGACTGGTCTGTAGCAAAATCTGAGAAATTCCCCAGTTGGCCTTTGTTACTGAAGGCTGTTGGAGACTTACAGCCCCATTTGGTGGTCGGAGGTAAGTCTGTGAAGGCGACGGGAAAAATTAGCCGTGACCACCAAATTTCGAAATGACCGCCAATCCGGTGATCATTTCTGATGCATTGTCAGTAACTGGCGTCACGGCTGTTCCTGTCAATGTTTTTTTAAGTTTCCACATGGCTCCGTCAACATGTTTTAATGGAATATACCTTCCACCAAACTCTAACAGCCAGATTGCTCCCAAGTATTTGTTTAGGGCAGGACCGTGTCCAGTTTTCAAGATCACTAGAACACATTTATTAGTGGCTAGAAGGTGGTGCATACATAGCACTGCCTTGGTGTGCCCTTTGGAGTGGAAATTAGGCCTGGTGAAATTTTCATTACACTGAAGTAATTGGAGTAATTTTGTGTTACTCTTTTGATGCAAAATTACCCAAAAATACCTGTTTGCGTAATTCTGTGTGATTAGGAACAGAAATCCTACCACAGGAGCACAGGAACAATAAACTTAGCGAGCACTGCTGCTGTTCGTGTGCTGTTGCATTTAGCGCTATTTTCTTATGGAAAAATTGATCCATATTTGACACAAGGATGCGTTTTGTGCTAAGAAAATAGCGCCAAATGTTGAGTTATGCTCCTCATGTAGTTCTACGTAACCATGCGTAATTTTGCTGTAATTCATGTAATTACACTACAGCAAATTACGTGAGTTATGCCCCCTCCTAGTGGAAATCTGAGCTCCTGGGTCTACTCCACTGACCCCTGTCACTCCCATGAGATGAAATGTTGAATGCATGCTCATATGTATGTATGTACGTATGTATGTATGTATGTGATGTTTATATAGCACAAACTCAGTCAAAAGGCAATGGAGTGCTGAACAGGGTTAAAGCCGAGAAATTCAATGAAATGTGTAATTGAAGGGTTGGTGGTTTCTAAGAGCGAATGTGAACTGTTACTGTATCCTGATCTAGTGTTCTTTCAGGAGGTGTTACTTCAGCTCTATCCTAAATTGGAGCAGGGTAAAATTGGGGTTCATCAGGGGAGTTTTTTGATCCTCTTTAAAATATGTGTGATCTTCTCTTGGATTTATTTTGTTCCTCCTCCCCTTTCCACTTGCACCTCTGTCACACCAGCACTGTGGCTGTGGATGCTTGCCATGTCATATTACTATTTGGTTGCTGCATAAATACTTTACACATTGCCTTTAGGTTAAGTCAGACTGATTTGTTCCAAGCTTCCAGTGATTTAAGCACAGGTTTATTTAGTGACTTTTGTGTTTCACCCTGACAAGGCATGTGATATTTCTTTGAAGTGGGTTCTCACTCCCTCAACAAATAATCCAATTTCTTACAACCAACAATACATTTCATATCAATAGTCAATCCTCTGTCAGTCACTTTGTCCTTTACAGACTAAGGTGCACATGCATCAAAGAAGTCAATAGCGATTTTTAAGGAATCGCAATTAAAGAATCGCTATTGCCTATGCATGTAGGAATCGCAAATAAAATTGTGATTCCTACAAATTCCTTAATTGCGACTCACAAATTGCGAGTCGCAATTAAGGAATTGCTTCCCATTCATTCCTATGGGCCTAGAGGCCCATAGGAATGAATGGGAATTGCATGTGCAAATTGCGAGTACCCAATAGGTACTCGCAAATTGCGCATGCAATTTCAAGGGTGCCAAAAGGACACCCTGTTGCACCCCTGAAATTGTAATGTGAACACATGTTGCGCACACACATGCCCCAAGGGCATGTGTGTGTGTAACCAGGAACTTTGAAAAATGCACTTTAGTGCATTTTTCAAAGTTTTTGCAAATTACCGTCAAGTTTCATTTGACGGTAATTTGCGTCCCCTAATAGCGAAATCGCTATTTTCAATGGCATCATGCATTGCATTTGAGGCATCGCAATTTGCGATTCCTTAAATGCAATCGCAATTTAAGTAATCGCAAATTTTGCGATTCCTTAACTTGCGATTTTTGCATTTGGGATGATGCATCCCAAATGCAAAAATACCGGTCGCAAAGGGGCAGATTCTGAGAATCTGTCCGTTTGCGACCGGTTTTTCTTTTGATGCATGTGGCCAAAAGTCCCTCCTTACGAGTGGGCTGTTAAATTCCCATATGTGTGGTAAACCTGTATCTTGCATATCGGATTTACTAATATTGCGATAAAAATTGCATCTCTGGATACATTTCGGCAGGTCACATCTGCTGATATTTATGGACAAAAAGAATCCCTGTAAATTCTGGGAAATGCAGAACTTGTTATGGTTAGCACCAACATATGAATGATGTAGTGTTTTTGATATTATGCACGCCAGGACCCTCTCAGTTCTGGGCGGACTCTAAACAGGAATTGCTTAGTCTGCTGGGAGATGTTAAGGTGTGGTCATGAAAGTTATGATGCAACGCGTACAGAGTGTGATCGTATGCTGAGGAATTAAGATGTCTGTTGCAGAGCTCTGTGTGTGGCATGTTCATTTGCATGCTCCCGGGCTACGGAAGATGCTACAACTGGCGACAAGTAAGGGATACGTGCCCAGCAGAAACCAAACTGCTCTCCCTGAGAGTTTTCAACGGTACAGCAAACTGCTCGCGCATGTCATGTGCGCTCCAAATCGATGCAAAGCAGTATGTGGTTGGCGTATGTGGAGTCAAAGCCCCGCTCCAGCTCAAACGCAGCCATCAAAGAAGTGGAAAGCCCTGCAGAGGAGCACATTCAAAAAGCCAGCTAGAACCCGCTGGTAAGGCTGTAAGAAGAGAGGCTGTGCCACTCTATAACACAGAGCCATCATCCATACAAAGCAAACACTAAAGGCAGTGACGACCAGATATGAAAACAGAAACTTACTTACCGGCACAAGTGAGTGAAGTGCTATACGACCTCCAAATCGGATGAGCCATCCAGGCCAAAGCCACAGTGGTGTTGGTGGAGAAGTTGCTGGTCCCCCTTTGTCCAAATAATGCTGCCTGAACAGCACGTGCTCTCAATGGCGATGGAAGGAGGCGAAAAGTACGATGCAGCTACATTCCTGAAGCCACCACCACCGTTTGACACAGCGAAGAAATGGAACATTGGTGCAAGATGGACTGCATGGAGTAAAACGTTTGATGACTTCATAGATGCGCTAGAAGAAGAAGATAAGAAAATCATTAAATACTTGAAAAGCTGTGCCAGTGATGGAGTGAAAGAAGTGCTAAAGAAATTCTCACAAACTGATGCAACATCGTACCAAAAGATAAAAGAAGCGTTGGAAGCCAAGTTCAATCCGATGCAGAATGTTTACTATGAAAGGTACATCCTCGAACAAGCATGACAACAGGCTGGTGAAAAAATGGATTGAGTTTGTTGAGAGACTTGATGCACTTATCAAATACTGTAAGTTCTGTGATTTTGATGATGAAGAAGCCATGCACCTCAGATTCATTGATGGCTGTCTTTCAGATTCCTTGAAGAGACACATGTTGCGAGAGACACTCAGTTTAGAGACAATGCTAATGGCTGCAGGGTCAGAAGAATGAGCAGATTGACAAACTTCTGATATGGAAGCAGGAACAGCATGTAACAAATCAGTGTTGATCATGAAAAGCAAGCATAAGCACAAAATAGATGCACACAAGTCAACGCCTACGAAGAAGAAAAATCTATGCTTCCAATGTGGGGTTTTGCTTCCCCTTGAAGGCAAATGTTCAGCCATAGGATGGATATGCAAGGGCTGCAGGAAAGAAAACCACTTCATAATGGTCTGCAAAGCGAAAGAGACACCAAATGCGTCACAGCGAGATGAGAAAATGGACACCAGAAGGTTCCAGAAGCATTCTCTCCACGGCCTCAAGGCCAAAAGTCAATATCAGCAAAACAGCCCTGCACACTTCCATGTGTTGAATACATATACATGTCATAGTAGATCCTTGTTGAACCAGATGACCGCATGGAGACGGGCGTTACATTCGCCGGATTACTTTATCAAATCATGACCTTCTGAGAACGGACATAACCTATATACTTGAACTTACATAGTACTCAAATTTATTGGGTTTCATATACTGGCAACAATCATATGAATGAGAACCTTTCACATTTTAAGCCCTGAAGAAGTCCGCTTGAGGACGAAACGCGTTGGCGGTTTCGAATTTTAAAGAGGCGGTTTCGAATTTTAAAGAATACGAATAAAGAGTGACTTTTTACAACGCAAGATCTTACCGGCATTTTTTCTTCTGGGAAAACAACTGTTTATTGTAAATCTATATTATTATGAATATGGTCTGACTATGACATGTATATGTATTCAACACATGGAAGTGTGCAGGGCTGTTTTGCCTATATTGTATTAGAGTGACTAGAAAGTTTTTTCTTGTTTCTCTACTTGGGACCTAGGGGATTGTGTCCCAAGCCCATTGCACCTTATCTTGCTCGATATAATTATCAGGGACGTTAGGACTGGTGCAGGTGTTAATGCTTTGATCCCCATTCCTGTGTGCCAAAAGTCAATATCAGTTACGAAAAGTAGAAACCAAGCTCAGTTGATCATCAAGTTCATCATATAAAGGCTCTTCAACATCATTATCAAGCGCTAGCGAAGAAGACGGATGTGGATTGATGATATCGACTAGGGAACAACATGCACATGTAGGATGAGCTGCTTGCAAAGAAGATCAAAAGTCAAAGAAGAGTCACCAAACAAAGCAACAAAATAAATTTGGTCACTGTCCTAAAATTTCATTAACCGTAAATGGCTGCTCCATAACCTTCATCATAGACAGTGGTGCGTCTATTTACATTATGCAAGTAGAAAAGTTCAGCAGCCTATATCCTGTGCCATGTCTTACCCCGTCAATCACAAAGATATACAAGTGGGCTGCTTCTAAAGTGTTACAGAGTCAAGGGTCATTTGCAGCAACCATGCAACATAAAACGATGTCAGTGCAAGTGCCAATTCATGTCCTTCAGAGAACTTCATCTAGAGTGTGCCTACTTAGGTTTGCCACTGCTGCTCAAATGGGGCTGATATCTCTCAACTACAACATCCGTGCTCAGTCTGAAATTATCAGTCAGTTCCTGTCGTTGTTCTATGGCCTAGAAAGACTCAAGAAAATGAAAGTGCAACTTCATATTAATGAGGACATTCACCTTGTTGCCCAACGGCACCTTAGAGTCGCTTTTCACTTACAAGAAGCCGTTGGGAAAGAACTAGATACACTGTTGAAGCATGACTTCATTAAACGCTCCACTGCTCCTACACCATGGGTTTCGCCTATAGTTGTGGTGCCAAAAACTGACAGTGGAGGTGCAGTGTGCATTTGTGTTGATATGCGCCAGGCCAACAAAGCAATTGAGAGAGAAAGACATCCTGGTCCCCACATAGCGGACATGATCATGCAGCTGAATAGAGCCAAAGTCTTCTCCCATCTTGACCTCAAAAAGGATACCATCAACTTGAGCTGGAAGAGAATTGTAGGTACATTACTTCTTTACTACATTACAAAAGACTGAGATTTGGAATATTTTCGTCTGCAGAGATATTTCAGGATGTTGTACGCAGAGTAATTCAACGTGTTACATATGCTTTTAATTACAGTGATGACATACTGGTATTTGGGACAACACAAAAGGAGCATGGCAAGGCTCTTGCAGAAGTGTGCCATTTACTTGCTGATGCAGGTCTCACCAGGAATGCAGAAAAGTGTGAGTTTCACAAAACCCAACTTAAATTCTTTGGGCACATATTCTCTGATGGTGGAATGACTCCCGACCTGAATAAGGTGCAAGCACTGTCATCTACATGCCCTCCACAAGACGTACCATGCTGCGATCCTTTTTAGGCATGGACAGTTATTGCTCCACGGTATATTCGTGACTTTGCTACAGTGAGCGCCCCATTGAGAGACGTAACAAAGCAGAATGTCCCATTCCAGTGGTCTGTTGAATGCGACCAAAGTTTCAAAGAAATAAAACATGCGATTGAGAATGCAACTGAAGTGGCCTATTTTGACCCCAAGTTACATACTGAGATCACAGTAGCTGTGATGCTGGTGGGGCTGGGAGCAATCCTTGCTCAACAAAATGGCCATCCACATGCCCAGAGACACATTGTGGACTATGACAGTTGAAGCCTGTCTCAAACAGAACGTGTCTAATCTTAGTGGGAGAAGGAGAGTCTGAGCCTGTGAACATTCTCATGTGTTTTTATAAGGAAAATGTTTCACCATCATCACAGACCACCAGGCGTTGCTGACTATCTTTGGAAACCCAAAATCTAGGATGCCCCCTTACGTCGAGAGGTGGGGGGTTGTGACTGCAAGAGAACGACTATGTGATTGTACACAAGCCGGAGAGAGACCAAAACCCAGCAGATTACTTTTCACAAGTGGTGCTTCCTTGCCACTGTTCGACATACAAAGCACCTGAAGAGTATCTCAATTTCATTGTGAGGCCCAGCACACCAGGAGCTCTATCCATTGAACAGAGTATTGCTGCTACCAATGCAGATAGAGACATGCTCATTATCAAAGACCTCATTACAACACAATCTTAGAAGAAAATTATTCTACTGTTTGCTGATGATGTTGAATTTCAAAAAATTCAAAAATGTACAGGATGAGCTATCCATCACTCAAGAGGGTATCATCTTGAGAGGCTTGAGAATCATCATACCCAAGAGCCTGAGAAAGCAAGTCATTGAAATAGCCCATGAAGGACATCGTGGCATTGCAGCCACCAAAAGAGCCCTAAGAGACCGAGTGTGGTTCCCTTGCCTAGATGAACGAATTGAGAAAGAGCTGAAAGTGTGCCACCTTTGTAATTGCTTATCCTCCAAGGTGATGCAGCATCCACTGACAATGTCTGACCTTCCTGCGCATGCCTGGGAGAGAGTTGCAGTTGATATCTTTGGGCCTCTAGTAAATGGATATCATGTCATGGTAGTCATTGATGAATATTCGTGTTTTCTTTTGGGGGCAATCTTATCATTGACAACCCATGACAAACTCATTGAGCGGCTTGATGACATCTTTGCAGCTTGGGGCATCCCCACTATGCACACATCTGATAATGACCTGCCTTTCAATAGCAAAGAATTCAAGGAGTTGCTTGTTTGGCTCAATGTAAAGCATCAAAAGTGTACACCTCTATAGCCCCAGGCCAATGGTGTTGTTGAACGTTTTATGGGCACCCTCTAGTGGAAATTTAGTGACCATCGATGGAGGGAAATGATCTAAACCAAGCCATGTGTCAAGCCCTTAGTGCCTATTGATCAACTCCTCACTCCACCACTGGTGAGAGTGCTGCCACCTCGCTATTCGGGAGAGCCATAAGAACCAAACTACCACAATGGATATCGGGCCGATCGATGAATGCCATTAAGGTTCGTGTCGCAGACACTTCTCGAAAGTGCAAAATGAAAACATATGCTGGTCAGCAACGACACCCCTGAAAACAGTCTTCGATAAAGGGGGCTGGGTACTGGTCAAACACATACTGAAGCGGAAAACAGACACTCCATTTGCTGTCGACCCTTTGAGGGTTGTAACGTGCAAACGACACATGGTGACAGCGCATCATCCCGGAAAGTCCGTCCAACGATACGCGTCACACTTTAAACACCTACCACAATGTTCATCAGCTCTTGGGATCACAAGCGAGGTGACCCCATCCTTACTCCATACCTTTCACTTGACTCTCATTCTGGTTTACTGGCACACACATGTTAACACATACAGAAACACTTTCTCACCCAGACGCACGCTCTCTCTCACTTAAAAAAGCTCTCACCCACAAGCACGCATACCACATACATTTAAAACTATTGTTGCTTACCCCAGCTGCCATACTCATAGTGAATAACACAATATTATTTACTATTATTATACTGGAAAACAGGCAGACAATAAGGAATACGGAGCCCCCATGTTTTCTTGGCACTGATTTGACCCGCCCCCCCCCCCAAAGCCAGGGGTCGCAAATGCAGTGCCAGGGGTCGCAAGTGGAAAGCCAGGGTTCGCAGCTGCAACCCCCGGCGATCCCTAAATGATGTACATGGTTGCAACTAGAGGTAACCGTTGCAAATTGTACTCAAATAACATAAAGTATGAAGTTAGACGGGATGAATATCTCCGAACATGCAGTGTAATAGGTTTAAAATTGTTGCCTCAGCTTCTTACATATTAGAGAGGGAAAACACATATATGTGCTTATATCTCCTTAGATCTTTGAAGATTTACAATCCCGGTGAGAACAATCCTTCTGGGACCATGGCAATGAAAAGAGTTTTTGGCCTACTTTAAACCATAACAAATTGACAGTGGCCTAATGAGCTCATTGTCCATGGCCTCAGCGTTGACAACTGTTGAATGTCAGGGAAGTCCATTTACAGCTAAAAATATGTTAGTGAAAATTACTAGGTAAGACCACCACAGCACCAGTACACCAGAGTAGTCCCAATTAATTCCTGTTTTTGACTGCAGTGCCTGGCGTAGATAGAAGTCTTCCTTCTGCCTTGCTTGTCTTGGCTCCTGCATTCAATTTTCCTGTTTTTATAGTGTTACAACCTAGTCTTCAGTTTGGTTGTATCACTAGCTTTTCTGTTACCATTCCCTTTACAGTTATTTATTGCACAACATTATTTTTCATGTTGTTTTTTTATCCCCTTTCTATTAATTGTCTCACTTGTTTATCTATCTTCTTTTCACTGACTGGGTTCCCCTACTAGTTCTCTATTGGCTGGGCCTCCACTCACCATTGCAAGCCTTCTTTACCTTTCCATGAACTATACACTACCATTTTAACATCTGCAGCCTAGCTGTATTTGCTTCTGCTTTTAGGTTTGCCCCATGCTGCCTCTTTGTATCTATGTGGAAAGACTCATGGCCTCATTTAAATGCCCATTGCACCACCGGTGCGTCACTTTTTTCGGTGCAACGGCAGCGCAGCATGCCTGCTCTTATTTATAAGGCCACGTAAAGTCACCCTGCGTGACTTTTCATGGCCTTGTAAATATGGGGCCCTTCCACGCATTACTCTGCGTGAAAAGGGTTTTTCATGAGTGTTGCTGTGGGTGTTCTCATGCAACATCCATGGTACCTGATGCATTCCCTGGCGCAACGAGGAGAAATACTTTTATTTCTCCTCGTTTTTTGCTCTTTCTATGTGTGCTGCATCCTGCAGCACAAATAGAAGGAGCAAAGCGCATTTAATGATTGTTTATGTGCAGGAAGGTGTCCTTCCTGCACATTAACAATCACCCCTCAACACAGGTACCCTTGCACCATGGCACAAGGGTGTCTGTGTTGGCTCACGGCTGCTGTTTGTACGCCGACACAGGGGAGAAGGACAGAAATGCACCGTATCTTGTAGATATGGTGCATTCCTGCCCTTTTATTTTAATGCCCAGCAGCGCAGCAGGAAGGCTTGCTGCGTGCCAAAATGTAGTAAATGAGGCCCTCGTTCTCTACTGCTGGCTGTGCTGAACAGTAAATGTCCAGGCTGGCTTCTCTGTGTGCCACCCCTTTGCTTCGATGATGCTTCATTATCTCCCTCGTTAAGCATCATACAGCTCAGCTGGCACACTGCTGCACTTTCTAGGCTGGCTACCTAAGCATGTATACCTAAGCTTGTATCCAATTTGTGTCATCATATGCTATTTACGTTTCACCATTTTTGGAGTCCTAAATCCCACTAACATCCAATAAGCGTTCTTCTATGACCGGTTTTCACACTTCGACTCTAATTACACACTGTCCAGACCTGTATCCCAAGGGGGATACTGCTCTAGCCAACTTCAAAAGGTTCAGTATTTCAAGCTAGGAAACATCACACCCGTTTTTATAGAGTGGTCTCCACACCCAGTAAAAATGCAGCTCGGGAGGGGCAGAAGCTATGAGCAGAGTCACAGTTCGATCCCTGCCTACCCCCATCACCACACCACTCTTCCCAGCTAGACCACAACCTAGTATGGCCACTGACAGTCTCCTTGCCTACAGCCTCCCACCTCTAATTAGCAGAGGTACCCAACCGGCCAGAATCATTAATTCCAGCACAGTATCTCCTCTGAGAATTAATGGGGAGCTTGTATTGAAACCCTTAATATTTTAGCATTTTTCTTCCATCTTCGAGAGCAGTATCAGTTTTGCCAGCCGACTGCTACTTCATCTCTTTGATCCATCAGGGACATACAAACTGTCTTAAAAGGCATTTTCCAGTGTAGAGTAAAGCACTTACCATAAGTCAGAGGGTTTTTGGTGCCATGAAAAAATAGAAAAGAAAGAGGATTTAAACAAGGGGTAATAGAACATCCTTTACCTAACGCTAATGCACTGGAGTTATTATGGCCAGGTACTGACTGACCACCAAGTTTGGTGAGGCACGCCCGTCGCGTCACCAGCGCGCGCGACAGGCCTGCCCCTGTGGTCTCCGGAGGGGGCCGGCACGACCGCCATACTTTTGGCGTGGCCGATGCCGGCCCCGCCGTTCTTTATGGCCAGGTACTACCTACGCCCCTCCTCCCAACAAGGTACCCCGATTAACTGACATGAGAAGGGTTTGGATGTGGGGGTCGTAAACCCCGGCCGTATTTATTAAAACAAATTAAAACATAATTAATATATACAATATTTACAATTTACGCAGAAAATTATGCATTACACTGATTACAATTGATAAGTACATATGTCGTTTGGCTAACCTTAACATGACTCTAATACAAAGGTTTTCCTATCCGAATCTAACATATCTTTAATACTCATCACAGCATTTTACTTTTCTGCGTATCCTATTTGGGCCTACGGCAAGGTCACTAACTGGTGTCAGATCCTTATCAACTTTTAACCACGCCCTCCAGCCGGAGTGCGCATGCGCAGAGGGCCCGTTTACCGTGAGGGTACTCCCCCCGGTTACCCCCGTACGCTCTGTATATCATCTCCATAAAGGGGCCCTTGCAGTTCTGCGCCGTTTACTGGCGACCTTGTGCACGTGCGGGGTGGCCAACCAGCCTAGGGAAAGCGTGACTCCCCCCTCCCCCGCACCCATCCAGCCAACCGGCTGTAAACTGCCCCTGGAGTTCTAGGAGAGACCACTTGTCCCTCCCACTTGGGCGACCCCATTCAAGAATGGTGCCGCCCTCTAAGGACCTTAAATTTACTGCTCACCAATCATGACCTTACCGCCACAGGCCAGCATAGTTGACCGACTATCTGGCCCCCCCCCTGCGCTCACTAGGAGGTCATACCCTGCCCCCGGAGCTCGAACCATGCCAGAACATTTTCTAGGAAAGCCTCATTGCCTACTCTTGACAGATGGACCCCGTCCTTACAAAGCAAGACTCACCCCTGATACACCCGTGGGCGATTGTCTGTAGACAGGAGCCCTGAAAAGCCTGTCTATTTTTATATTTATTCTCCTTACAGAATGATTCAGTGCTCTTACCGACTCCCCCTCCACTGTAATCTTGGAATCATTTGTGACCATACTATGGTACACCCCGGGAAAGTCTTTGCTAACCAACTTACTTCTGATAGAATTGCTTCCACTAGCCCCCTTCTACCGAGGCTTGCCAGATCGTTCCCCCTAGGTGTAAGATAATAATACTGGGACGGGGGCCACCCTTCCCTATTAGCCCCAATGTGAAACCCCTAAACTGGCTCAAACACAGGCCCCCCTTCCCATGAAATGATACCCTAAAACCTGCTCGTTCTACCCTAGTCTTGTAGCTCCCTGTAAGGAAAAAATTAGACAAACGCTTAACATACGAGTGACCAATGATCCATGCGACCTGTGATCCCCGCCCTGGTGATGACGTTCTTTTTGTTGCTTGGTGCTTTTTCGCGTTCGCAGTTTCCCCTGCGTGACAGGTTTGAGAAACTGTAGATGAAACAGAGAAGACATATGCATCAGGTCCTGGCCATTGCCCTGCTCATAACATATGCAACCGCACATAGCGCTTGTAACAACTGGAGGACCACCTCCCAATCCTTTGGACGCTGGTGCTGGGTAAACCCCTAGCTGCTGCTTCCGTGGCCGCCCCTATCCTAAAAGAATGCGTCCCAAAACAGCTTGGGTTAAGCCCCGCCCTCTGTATTGCCATATCTAGGACCCTTTTAAACTGAAACCGTGTAAGTGGAACTCCATCCGCATGCACCAGAAAGGGACCCCCTTTGTTAGTAGGTCTATATTGTAGGAAAGCCTCCACCTGTGCCAGGGGGCAACACGGATTGTCCTGTGCCCGATGGAGTACTACTCTGTCCCCCGTGCCTCTTGGTCCGTCTTAGACTTCCTAATTGTTATTGTCAGAATGTCCCCCCGCACCTTTACATCCTCAAACTGCACTCCGCCTTGCACATCTGTTTTGTTCTGGGCCACCAGTTCCCCAATTCTAAAAGCACCATAAAAGGCCAATGAGAAGGCGGCGGTGAACAACATAACTTCCCTGTTGTGGTGCAAATCAATGGGAGGGTCCTTAGTAAAGACGTTAGCAGTTCCACCCCGATTGGCCGCCTAGTATCTGGGGTAGCCCCTGGAGGCGCTGCCAACCCTTCAGTGCTTTCCTGACTATGAAGCTGTTGGTCGTATTGCCTTTGTCCCTAGTTTGGGCAAAAAGGAGATCGCCGCCACATGTCGCTTTGCAGCTGCCGCTGAGCGCCCCTCCCCTTCAAAAAACCTAGGTAATGAAGGAGTGCCCCTGCGTTGTACCAATTGTCAGCCCACTCATCTCCTAAAAAGGAACAATATGCCTCAAACGCTCCTTCATATGCTTTCCTGGTCCTGGGTGCTAGGCTAGCTGCCACGAGGTCCGGTAGTTGGGGGCACCAATTTGCCAAAGTTGTTCTGGGAAAGGGGTGGCCTGCTCCGCCGCCGCCGGGAGGTGAGCCCTGAACACCTGCATTTTAAAGCGAGAAAGCGCATCAGCCGCATGATTTAATACCCCTGGCACATGTTTGGCCTTGAACTGCAAATTTAGCTTCATGCATAATAGTACAATCTCCTTCAGCAGCCGGAGAATCATCCGACACCGTGCCGCTTGCTGATTGATGCATTCTACCACTGTCATGTTGTCCGACCAGAACACCACTGATTGATTACGCAGTTGTTCTGGCCACACTGTCAATGCCACCCAGATGGGGAACAATTCTAGGAAACCGATGTTGCACGTCAAACCTGTCTCTACCCACCATGCTGGCCACCGTTGCGCCACCCACTCGGTACCGAGTATGGCGCCAAATCCCTCACTCCCCGCGGCGTCAGTCATTAAACCTAACTCCGCGGAGTTAGTGGGCGGACCGGGCCACACTACCCTGCCATTGAAGTCCTGCAGAAATGCCAACCAAATGCGCATGTCCTGCCTGACCTCTGCTGACAGCCTGGTGTGGTGGTGTCTTTCTTGGAGCCCTGTCATTGCCTGTGAGATGGATCGGGAAAATGGCCTTGCCATGGGAATGATCCTTAGTGCAAAATTCAACTGCCCTACCGTCTGTTGTAACTGGTGCAATGTAACCTTCTCACTAACCAAGCATTGCTGCAGTGTGGACCTAAACTTGATGATCTTGTCCGCGGGCAACCTGAAACACCCCTGTATGGAATCTAACTCGATCCCCAGGAACTCGATCGTTGTCCTCGGTCCCACTGTCTTTCCCGGGGCCAAGGGGACCCCAAAAGTACGCATGAGTGCGCAAAACTCCTGCAGCGCCCACGCACACTCCCGCGATCCCGGTGACCCCAAGACAAGGAAATCATCCAGGTAATGCATCACCCACTGGTGCCCTGTCACCTGCCTGAAAACCCACTCTATAAATGAACTGAATTTTTCAAAATATGCGCAGGAGACAGAGCAACCCATGGGCATACACATATCCATGTAAAATTTCCCCCCAAATTGAAAACCAAGTAGATGAAAATCAGACGGGTGCACTGGTAATAGCCGAAAAGCGGACTCTATGTCTGATTTTGCCAAAAGGGCCCCGGGGCCCAAGCCCCTGAGCATCTCCACTGCTTGATCAAAAGAAGCATATCTCACGCTGCACAACCCATCATCAATTGCTTCATTCAATGAACTTCCCCTGGGTGCTGATAAGTTGTGTATGAGTCTGAATTCCCCACTCTCCTTCTTGGGGACCACGCCCAAAGGAGAGCAGACGAAATTCTCTACCGGAATAGAATTGTATGGGCCAGCTACCCTGCCCAGTCGTAGTTCTTTTCAATCTTCATCGCTGCCACGCTAGGTTTGGCTCGCACTGAAAGCTGATTTTTGCATTCTGATGCCCCCACGTAGTCAGGCGCCGGTATCCTAAAACCGCACCTGAAACCATCTAGCAGCATTTTTGCGGTGGTGTGACAAGGATATTTGTTTAGCCATGGTGTCAAAGCCGTTACATCAATAGGTGACCGTGCCTTTAGCTGACTAGGAGCCTCATTCATGCTTCTTCCCTCCCTTGTCCTTTTGTTTCTTGAAGCACTTGGACTCGGGTGAGATGGGTTCGCGCAGATGGAACACGCATGCTTAAACCTGCACATGCCTTGCGGTCTAGTGCAAGTACGTCTATTGAAGTCCCAGCATGTCCCTTTACGCCCTCCCCGGTGTTTGCATTGCTGGGGCCACCTGTGTTTGGCTGTGACCGAAAGGACTGAAAGGACTGAAAGGACTGGTTCCTGGACCTATCCTGAAACCAACCGCCCATTTGGTCTAACCATGCAATTGTGTCTAGACGGTCCCATGATAGGGATGTGTCAGAAGCCTTAGTTCTCCTGAAGCTCTTATCATATTCCTTCCACCCCTCTCCCCGTATTTATCATGCGCCAGCACAATCCTGTTTTGGTAACATGCCATCTCCGCCTGTAAATTAGGGAAACGCTCAGCCATGACTGCCATAAAAATGGAAAAACCTCTAATCCAATTCAACAAGTTTTCTTCAACCCTGTACTTCATGAGCTCGTTTGCCCATTCTCTCGGGAGCATCCAGTCTTTGTTCTTCCTGGCCTCTTCCTCTCTTTTTCACAAATAAGCAACGAGAACATGTTTACGTACGAACCCGACCAAATCCTATCCTTTACTTCCTGTGTTACATGCCTCCCCAAGTTCTCCCGATCCGTGCGGGACTCCCCCACATTCAACATTGGCAGTGGCATTAGCTTACCTCCTCCTGTGGACCCGGCTGACCCTGACGGTTTCTCTTTCGTCAAGCTGCTCCCCGGTACTTCCCCGCTGTGTCCAAGTGGCTTTGACCCCCCAGCTGGAATGAGAGGGGACAACGCACCCTGCCCCCCCCCTGTTTTGTCCGCTGGGGTCCCCTGAAACTGAGCCACTATTCGCCTCGCCTCTACCAGCGGATCCCCGCCCTTATCCCCCACTGTTGATGCCAGGATCCCCATTTGTCCCAACCACGGAAGTATAGCCGCTAAATGTGACACCACATCCTGCGGAGTGCCTTCCCCACCCATACCAGGCAGCACTGGCAATTGTGGACTATCCCCTGCTGGTCCAGGCCCTCCACTAGGCAGGGGGACTGGGACCGGATGCGCGGGGGCTGGTGAGCTGGCACTGGGACAGGCGTTGTGACAGGTGCTGGGACAGGCGCTGGGACTGGCGTTGGGACTGGCGCCGGGCTGGCGCTGGGACTGGCGCGACTGGCGGCACCGGTACCTGTTCCGCAGGTGGTGCCTCCTCTGCAGGCACAAATGGGGCCGGTGACGATGGAAAGCTTGGTTCCCTCCGCCCCCTGTTCGACCTAACCCTTTTGGGGAGGGGAGGAAACGCCGACCTCGGGGGCACCATACTGCGCCTGGATCTTTCTTCTCCCCCTCTTCATTCCTCCCTTGCGCGTCTACCCGTTCGGTGAGGTTCGCAAGGCCCTGCCCCAACTCATCTACCTTCCTAAACATCGCCTCCATAAAGCTCTCCATGCGGGAGGGCTTGCCCCCTCTTTGCCTTCCCAGCCATGTTCAGTACCTCCTGGCTGCTGACGCGAATGATACTCCTGGGAGTAATTAGTGCCGGGACAGTGCAGTGTGTCAGATCCTTATCACAGCAAGTATGCCCAGCCCTCAGTACGTCCAAAAACCTTAACAAACACCCTTCTATTCACACATTTCCAAGCACTCTTCCCTGACCGAATTGGAACCGGCCACGCTGTGAGAGCGCCAAATCTTAAACCCTCGTTCACCAAGGAGCTTATACAGTGTCACACCCCCACAAATGCCGACACAGTAATCCACAAACCGGAAGGGTGCGCGCCCTCGCTAATCGAGCGCCACCGCAACCGGGTACCTGACGCCGCTCTCGGCTCCCCGACGACCTGCTCCTTCAGGGTCCTCCTCTGTACCACCGCGGTGCTCCGCTGCTCCGCTGCCCCGAAAACAGGTTGGGCCTCGCGACCACGCCCGCTGCCGATAGCCGTTCTCCCCTCTACTCCTGGGCCCGGGCGCCGTGGGACTCGCGACTCGACGCGGCCACCGGATCACTCCTCACGCCTCGTGGGTCCGGGCGGCGTTCGATCCTGCAGTGGATAAAAAGAAAATTGAGTTTACAGCCCCTAGCGAGGCTGGTGTGGTGGGCTGGGAGCGAGGAGCCAAGAGACCTACTCCCGCGCTCACCAGCCTTTTATTGTTTTTCTTGGCGTGCCCCGGAAGTGATTCCAATCACTTCCGGGGCACGCCCCCCGTCCTGTGACTGACCACCAAGTTTGGTGAGGCACGCCCGTCGCGTCACCAGCGCGCGCGACAGGCCTGCCCCTGTGGTCTCCGGAGGGGGCCGGCACGACCGCCATACTTTTGGCGTGGCCGATGCCGGCCCCGCCGTTCTTTTTCATTCCTCGTTGTGGCAGACCCAGATCATTTTGCTGGAGAGATGCCTTTCACATGTTCCTCACCTGTGACCTGTAGACACCTGGGGGCATATTTATCATTATATCATGCAGGTTAGCAAGTCACCTTGCTACGCTGCGCTGTGTGATAGGGGAAGGGCAGGAATGCGCCATATTTAATATTGTATGGTGCATTTCTGCCGTTTCCCAGCGCTGGTGCACAATTTCTTCCAAGCGCCAAAACAGGCACTCATGCACCATAGTGCAAAGGTGCCTGCATTGCTAGCTGGGTTGTGCTCCTTCCTGCACAAAAACAATCTTCTGAGGCAGAATGCAGCAAACATATAAAGAGGAAAAAACTAGGAGAATATTTCTCCTTTTTATGCCTCACCTGGTGAGGCGTAGCAGTTTTGGCGCATTTCCAGATCTACTACTTATGCTAAATCTGGGAGTGCATTAAAATCCATGGGGTTTGCGTGGGAACACCACGCACCAACCATGAAATGCAATTTGCGCTGTGTTGCGTTACTCTGGATTTATCAAGCCGTGCAGGGCCACGCAAGGTAGCCTTGTTTGGCTTGATAAATCTCATCTTAAGGGTTGCGTCGCTTTTGCACCCTGTTGCATGGTGCCAAAGCGATGCACCCTTGATAAATATGACCCCAAAACTTGAGGTCTCTTTGGAGCAGACGCTGGTATGTATGTCCTTATCCTGGCAATACACCCTTCAGCACGCCCTTAGGCCACTTACCATTTTCTGTACTCCCAGTGCCCTCTTCAGCCTTTCCTAATCTCAACAACCAGAGCCCATATTATACATTGTGCCCCAGGGGCACAATGGGCATTTGCGACCACTTTGAAAGCCCCCGGGTACAATGGCATTACAGAAGGGGTGCAGACATTTGTGCATTCCCTTCTCTAATACAGATAGCGCTGGCACACATGTTGGGTCAGCGCTATGATGAGAGGGTGTTCCCTCATTTGCATGGGGGTGTGGCCCCATGAAACAATAGAATCAGTTTGCCTTTGCAACCATGCTCAATTAGTGATGTAGGCACAGAGGCAAACATGTCTTTCAGTGCACCTCCTAAAGTCAGCCCTCTGGGGGGAAGAAAGAGGGGTCCCACAGATGCCCCAGACATCCCCTTGCAAGCGGGTGCAGCCACTCACTGCACCCGCCTGCAGGGGTGGGTTGCTGCCTGCACAGTGAAACACAGAGCAGCTTTTGAACAGCTGCTACGTATTTCATTTGAATGCACTGCCCCCAGGGCAGTGCAAGTTCGAGGCTGCTCTGTGGAAATGGGCATTGGCTGTATTGCTCTTATTCCTCACTGCCACATTCATATGCAATGTCTACAATGAATATCAGGTAAAGATACCTACAAGGGATATATTTTTGAATTTTTTTTAAAGTAAAATCTCTAGCTATTTTTTAAATGTCTGATCATGACGTAAGGAAAATAATTCAAAGAAAAATAATCTTGATTACTTAAGTGAAGAAATAGAGCAATACAATTCTAGTTATCAATGTACATTAGCCCATTCCTAAGAATAAATAATTTGGAGAATGTCCTAGGCATAGGAACAAAAGTCTCCCAGTTTTGAATCTTAACAGAAACTATAAGGAAATGGGTTAAAGCAGTCGACGTTTCGGTCTCTACCGAGATGAATCTATGAAACCATCATCAGGACAGGATGTTTCAAATGAAGATCCAAGACCCCTCTAGAAATCAAAATTCAACAGCAATCAGATTAAATTTAAAGATAAAGTATACACCCAGAGAAAGTGATAAGAGAAAAGAGTCTAAATTAACAGTATTGTGAATAGACCCAAAATAGATACCAAGATATGAAGAAGCAATATAGTATAAGTGAGCTGAGTTAAAATACCATAAAGAGCTAAAAAATGTGACATCATATATAGTTTAAACACTTACAAGGGCAAAGGTCAAAGTAATTTGGGAAAAGTGGTTCTTGCAGAAAACTTCTGGATTTGAAAGCAACAAAAACAATGTACATAAGCATATTGAAAGACCAGTCCATATCAATTTATGTGGGGAATTCGAACCAGAAATACAAGATAAAGGAACACTATCCTGTAGCAGCCCATCGCAAATCCAGCATGGATTCCTTAGAAGTAGCGGAGTGAATAATCTTAAATAATCTACGCTGGAGTATAAATAGCTACGTGCACTACAATCGGGGCACAACATATACGATAAAATGCAACTGTCTAAACATGGCTAATACTCTCTTGTTTTAGGTAAAAGAGATAACAGACACCTTTGTTTAAAATGGGCAGATAAAAAAACCTTCTCCTCAAAATACCTTTATAGTATAATGCACCAAACAAAATCAGATGGTCACCTAGATTACAATTCATAGGGTACCTTAGTAGGCAATCACCGACAACACTAAATTTGTACCAGGTAGAAAAGCGGTAACATAAAGGCATTTAACGGGAGGCTTACATCTACGATGAGTGAAAAACATCCCATAAAGTACCAAGTTACATCCAAATATGTTATCTGTAACACATATAATAACAAAAATATTGCCAAAAAGAACTAAACATACACTCCACATAAAGCGTCAGTCCCTTATTTTGCCTAAATACGAAGAGAACATCTTACTTAGCAAAAAGAGGTCGCAGCCACAGTCAGCGATCTCTGATAGCCCTCCACAGTGTGTTGGAAGCAATACGCCATGCCGGAAATGGAGAGGGTTATAAAGGAAGGCGAGTACAGCCAAAAAGAATTGACTGCCATCTTAGTGTGGGGTTATTTAGAAAAGTATTAGACGAGGAAAGGTGATTCATACATTTAGTCCTCCACATAATATTGCAAGCCCAATGGCACATTTAAAGTGGAAAAAGGTTTTTGCAAAAGGACGTGAGTACGGGCAAAAAGAATTGTCGGCCATCTTAGAGTGAAGTTATTTAGATAAGTTCTAGGAGAAATCAGGTGATTCGTGAGAGAACAGAGATGTGTTATCTAAAGTTAAAATTGAAATTCAACAACAAGAGGGCATATCAATCCAAAATAGTTAATATATCGCAAATTTATATTTTATAAATACCTTCAATTCGATACTTAACACTAACCCTGGGCATAATACTTTGCTACGCTCACGAAGCATGCAAAGTTTGTGCTACTACGCACTACGCAAATTGCACGTAGCAGAGTGAATAACTGTACTAATAAACGTAGCGTAGCAGGAGTATAATAAACTCCTTCAAATGCTTTGATAAAGCAATTTTTTATGCTAAAAAGCATATAACCAATTCACAAAAATGAATGTTGACAATAAAATATCAAGCAATGAGAGAGGTGATGATTTTGGAGTCCCCCTAACCTAGGGGAGGACCAAGCAGATGCCTTGAACACAAAAAGCATATCATGTGAACGATTCAATGGTGGTCCCTTCCTCCTAGGACCACCCCAAGCACATTATGGGCAAAATATAATCCCAACCAAGGCCTGCAGCATTATGGACGAGATTAGCAGTGGGCAGTGAATATTATAGTGTCCAATATCAAAATAATTCTACAAAGAGCTGCAGTTCAACTAGTCGTCACTGGGTGTCGTCCCTCAAGAGTGAAATGCAAAAGTATTGAAAACCTTTCATGAAGCTTTTGCATTTGACTCGTGAGGGACGACACCCAGTGACGACTAGTTGAACTGCAGCTCTTTGTAGAATTATTTTGATATTGGACACTATAATATTCACTGCCCACTGCTAATCTCGTCCCATAATGCTTTGCAGGGCCTTTGGTTGGGATTGTATTTTTGCCCATAACTGTGCTTGGGGTGGTCCTAAGAGGATGGGACCACCACCTAATCATTCAATAAGATGTGCTTTTTGTTTTCAAGACATCTGCTTGGTTCTCTCCCTAAGTTAGCGAGGATACCAAAATCATCACCTCTCTCACTGCTTTTTGTTTTCACTTTAGTGAAATGACTATATGCAATTTTAGCATATAAAGACAGAGATATTTATTTTATCTTAACTTGCACTGTACAAGTTTGCTTTTGGTAATTATTGTACAGTGCAGTGAGTCAAGCACACAGCTAGCACTACGCCCAGGCCTAATAATAATAACAAACTCCTTCAAATGCTTTGATAAAGCAATTTTTTATGCTAAAAAGCATATAACCAATTCACAAAAATGAATTTTGACATATCAAGCAATGAGAGAGGTGATGATTTTGGAGTCCCCCTAACCTAGGGGAGGACCAA
Source organism: Calotriton arnoldi (assembly GCA_963921515.1). Lineage (NCBI taxonomy): Eukaryota > Metazoa > Chordata > Amphibia > Caudata > Salamandridae > Calotriton > Calotriton arnoldi. The sequence goes on from CAWUFW010003159.1 coordinate 441,827, forward strand.
GCAGATGCCTTGAACACAAAAAGCATATCATGTGAACGATTCAATGGTGGTCCCTTCTTCCTAGGATCACTCCATGCATAGTTATGGGCAAAATACAATCCCAACCAAAGGCCTGCAAGCATTATGGACGAGATTAGCAGTGGGCAGTGAATATTATAGTGTCCAATATCAAAATAATTCTACAAAGAGTTGCAGTTCAACTAGTCGTCACTGGGTGTCGTCCCTCACGAGTCAAATGCAAAAGCTTCATGAAAGGTTTTCAATACTTTTGCATTTCACTCTTGAGGGACGACACCCAGTGACGACTAGTTGAACTGCAGCTCTTTGTAGAATTATTTTGATATTGGACACTATAATATTCACTGCCCACTGCTAATCTCGTCCCATAATGCTTTGCAGGGCCTTTGGTTGGGATTGTATTTTTGCCCATAACTGTGCTTGGGGTGGTCCTAGGAGGAATCGTTCAATAAGATGTGCTTTTTGTTTTCAAGACATCTGCTTGGTTGTTGGTTCTCTCCCTAAGTTAGTGAGGATACCAAAATCATCACCTCTCTCACTGCTTGTTAACTTTTTGTTTTCACTTTAGTGAAATGACTATATGCATTTTTAGCATATAAAGACAGAGATATTTATTTTATCTTAACTTGCACTGTACAAGTTTGCTTTTGGTAATTATTGTACAGTGCAGTCAAGCACACAGCTACGCAATTTGCATAGCTACGTGTAGTTGAAGCTGTACTTCACGTAGCTACGTGAAGTGCTACTACGCAAACTACGCCCGGGCTTACTTAACACAGTACACAAGTATCACACTCAAAGTGACATAGGGATAGTAATATGAACATGTTCAGAATGCCTATAAATCATCTTGAATAGAGAAGATATCTGCCCAAATATGGAAAGCAACCAATTGGTTTACAGAATATATATAGTCAAAAAAGGGGCAAAGAATATATATATATATCCATAAGTTATAAAATATTGACATGTGACTAAATGAATGATATTATATAAAAATATTCATTTGAATACCTAACACATAAATGATGTCAAGGTTAATTCAAATAATTAAAAGACACTACACAGATGGTTAAAATAAAATAGCATTTGCTATATAGTAGCATGTGTAGAAATGCATATAAATGTATGTAGTATATAAAACCTATCAGTAAAATATACATTAATTGCAGAGCATTAACAGACAGAATGAAATATGCAGATACAGAAAGTCACAGTACGAGGAAGGCCCTACCCCCAAGATGGCACCCACTATATATAGTGCAAAACTGGGCCTCTTTCCATGTACAAACACAAAAGCTAAGGCATCTTCAATGTCACTGTGGTAGGACTTCTAATCTTTAAGGAGACTCACTGTCAAATACTACATAAACCTTCAAAAATACGACTATGCAATCTCCCTTTAATCCAAAGAATTAATGAGGCATTCTTTCTGACCACACATTCTCCACAACACTGTTTGATAATAGCCATTCCGCCGGGAAATTAATTTCACCACAAAACACTTCTTATTTGACCATATATCACTAATACATGCTAAGATATCATACAGCCAGTATCGGCTCACAATAGCTTGTCACTCCAAAGATGATGTTGTAGTTAGCTTGATGTAGATTTTCACAGACCTACTTCTAGATGCACTAAGTACAACACACTGACATTCCCTCATCAGGGCTATTCATAGACAACCACACAAGCATCTACATAGATCCTAAGTCCTCACTGAAACACTGACCAACACAGACCACAGCTCTATTTGTTACCAGCACCTAGATGGTAAACCCAACAGAATCCTGTTTCCTGCTTCTCCCTCTTTCCGATTCCTATAACACTTCCCACTTCAAATACATGTATCTTGACATTCTACTTTTCCTCCCACAATTAATGACTGAATCTCTAAAAGAGATAAGGTGAAAAAAAATATCAATGTGTTGCCTTCAAGCCACTTTTTTGTATACTTCTAATTCCTCTCCCAGTCTCTTAACATAACTCTATCAGTACTATTGACTTTATTCATTGTCTTTTGTACATTTTTCACTATCTAACTATATTTAATACTCCCCAAGGCCACAGGCATTTCAACACGTTTGCTGTGTACCACCTTATGATCGTTCACAGAGGTGCAGGAATACGGTATTACAATATCCTGTACAGAACAAATATTGATTATTTTAAATGCATACTAATTTTTACAGCCTTGAAAAAGCCCCAGACTTGCTTGACAACAAGAGGCGAAATGGGCCATGGATGTATTCTTGTAAGCACATTGCTGAAGAACTGAAAAGAAAAACAACGAATTCTTCGCAAAAAGAAGTACTCTTCTTGCAGTACGTTCTTGTTCATTGGTGTGCAAGATTTACGTAATTTGCTTTGGCATAATTATGTAAAAGTTCGAAGAAAGTAAGCAAAATTATGTGCCATTATGAAAGATGCAAAACTGGCAGTTGTTACTGTATTTTAGTGAGATATACGTCCTCTTGTTCCTTTGGACTTGAGGATGCTTTTGTGCAAAAACCACATAGGACATAAAATACAAGTGCTGCAAACAGCAGCCGTTCACTTTCTAGTCATTTGCATTGTTTCCGTGCACTTGAGTTAGCTTATTGTTATGAACAGTGGTGTAATTAGGTGACATGGCATAATGGCATTGTAAGAAATTCGATTATTATTTGAGGTTGGTAATTATCCACCTCAAGAAATAATAACAGCCCCTGTCAAGGTGAACCCTTAAAATCACTAATTACACTGAGCTCAAACCCATGGGAGCTATGCCACAGAGCAGACAGGCTTAACTTAGGGCAATGTGTAAAGTATTTATGTAGTATCAAGACAGTAATAAAGTAAAAATGCAAAACAATAAAAATGCTAAACCAAATTAGAAAAATAGACTAAAATTTAATAAAATGACACCAATAGGACAAACATCTAATAAGGGGAACCACAGATATGAATTTTTAATGATTTAGGTAGGAATAGCGCCAAAAAGCATAACGTGCCAATGAAATTCAATAATCAGAGTAGGCCAGGAGGTAGGAAAAATCTGACACTGAGTGCGATGGAGTGCAGATTGGATACACTAACCAGGTTCGTCCTGGTCAAAGATTTTACCTTCTGACTTAGTCCTTTAATTTCCAATCCACCACAGGAGTACACTTCTAAAGCTACCCAGGAACTAAGGGGGGACACTTAGAAACTCACAGGGTGTCAGGCAGAGGCAAACAGCAAGGTCCAGTCCAGGTCCAGTTGCTACTGGTCAGCTGGACGGTTGCAGCTTGTTGTATCCTGTAGCTTGAACAGGAGGTCGGCTTTAAGACCCTTGGAGTCCACCTCTTTGTCTTCGTTAAAAGAGGCAGCAGGTGCAGTCCTCCAGGGCTTCTCTCAGGGCAAAGACAGCAGGTCCAGTTCTCCTCTGTTCATCTTCAGGTCCAGAAAGTGTTCTGAAGTGGTGCCTGGATGTGCCATATTTATGATAAATATAGAGAGAGACCCCTTACTGCACAAAGGGACTAGAGTACTATATAGTAAGTTAAAAATATGCTATCCCTTGGTGTATGTTTTGGAACAAATAGTATAATAGAAATACAAGCCTGTTGAATCATACAATAATTACTTCATATTTATTAAAATTCCGCTTTATACCTAAAAATATCTAAAATACAACTCCAAATTTATCACGAGTGATATTTTTATTAAAACATTAGTATCAAATTTACATATCTTTAAAAATCACACAATACATATGGCACAATATTTTCTTTAAAAAGCACAATATACTCAAATACAATAAAAATAAGATCATACAAAATACATTTTCATAAAAAAGGAAAGAGAGAAAATGAAAGATGACAGTACAATTTGTCATTAATGTAACATATCATTTGGGACAAATTGATCACTAGGCCTTGATGCATTTAATTTGACCACATCTACAGAGCCAAATGTTCCCCTAGATTATGCAGTAAATTTGCGTCGACGCGTTTCGATGGTTTCTGTTAATAATCCATCTTTTTCAAGACCAAAATATATTTTAATCTCTCTGTGCCCCTCTTTTTATGTCACATATTTATGCCTGGCACTAGCTAGTGGGTGGGAATGACTCCCGGGCACGGCCTAGCAAATGGGGTTATAGTGCCTTGGGCCATCCCTACTCAGTTTGGGCATTTTCAATATTGTGAAAGTTTTCAGCCGCACTGAGGGCTCGATTACGATGTCGGTCAGAGTTGCCTTCGACTGACACCGTCGCGGTCTCGGGATCGACCGACCTCTGGGCGGCGGTCCCAACACTGCAATTACAATGCGACTGCTTATGGTGCTGTCACATACTCCCATTTCTCTATGGGAGCTTGTGCTGCTGCCATAAACCGGCCGTAGCACATGCTCCCATAGAGAAATGGGAGATTGTGTTAACAGGGGGGCACCATAGGTCCCCTCTCGGCTCCCAACCGAAGGCAGCAAGGAGAAGGGGGCCCTGCTAGGGCCCCCCACTCGCTTTCCGACAGGCTTTCCACGTCAGAAAGCCCGGCATGGAAAGCATGTCGGAAACCGAGCAGCGTAATCCCAAAACGGAAATGCCATCCATTGGGATTATGAGCCAGTCTCCGACTGGCCAAAGGGCTCATTGAGCCCATCTGAATCCAGTCGGAAAGACCAGCCGGTTTCAATTCCAACTGCCTAAATTGTAATTAGGCGGTCGGAATTGAAACCGCGATGGGGCCTGGAAAGCCTCCAACCTGCGATCGGAAGCTTTCCGAGCCTCATCGTAATCAGGCCCTATATGTGGGCTCTAAAGGCTGGGGGGGATGTACTATGGTAATCCTAGTGTTCTCCCACTTCTAACACTCAAATCCAATTTGGGGCATCCACTGTGCCCACAATAAACCCATAGTCAGATGTTTGTCAGGACAAAAGTGGGATTCTTCAACAGCCAGTCAGTGGATAAACAATAATTGTCTTGGTATCGTGTTCCCTTCTTTTCAAGTGCACCTCAAGGGTTATCTTTCACTCAGCAGACCTGTTTAGCAAGGGTTGACACTCTGCTGCCTAAAGGAGCCTTACATCACCACCGTGCATATTCTGCTGAACTCATAGAAGCCACCTCTGCACATTCAAGTCAGCCTACTGGTGTTTTCCTATGAGGCCTTTCACACCTTATTCAAACCTATTCAGGGCTAAATACTGGCTGAGTGCTGTCAGAGGATTATGCTAATTAGCCTTCTGACAGTTTTTGCAGGTCAATAGTAACTTTTTAAAAATACATTTCCTTAATATTTATTAAAAAATCCACCTTCACCATTGAATTGGATTTTTAATAACTATTAAAAATAACAGTTAAATTATTTTTCTAAGTAGTACTATTCCCAAGATACAGTATTAGGCTGTAATCTGTACTCTGTTTTTCTACATAGGACAGGTAGGTCTGCCAAAATAAAACATAACTTGTGTGCTAGTCACTGTAAGGACATGTGAACATTACATTTCTAAATGCCCTACTTTTAAAAAACATGCACCCTGACTTATGGGCTAAAAGGCTTATATAGAGTTGACTTGATAATATCTAAAAAGGAGGTTTTCACCTGTCAAAGGTCTTTATTTTGACAGGAGGAATTGCAGTTTTAACACTGCTGCAGTCAGGCTACAATGGTAGGCCTGAAGCCCTGTTTGCACTCCCACTGTAGTGGACGGCATAATAGGAGCTGCAGTGCACTAGCGGCATTAACGTCCAGGTCCTTGGTACATCTTGTACCACATACTAGGGATTTACAGGTAAGTCAAATATATCAATTAGGAATATGCCAATTTGACCATGCTTAAAGGGGGAGCAAAGGGACTTTATTAGTGGTTAGAAGTGGTAAAGCACACAGAATTCTAAAACCAGCAACAATATAGAATCCAGCAAGAGGTGAAAACTCTGAGGTGACCACTCAGAAAAGGCAGATTTTCTACAAAGGTCGCCCCCAGCCAAAAGCTAGGATGGACTAATCAATCCCTTGCTGGGCTTCCTTGTTCAGGTGATAGAACGTTGACAATTTGTTGCCTCTGCAGTGGCACTTACCTGTTTTATTCCCCTCTGAACCTACCTAGACACCTCTGTCAACATCTTCCCTAGCCACTAACCCTGTCCATAGGGAACCCTTCTCACCTGCGGACCAAATCTGCGAGGCGCCTAACCTGAGCTTGCTAACAGGTGCATCGCAGTAGGCTGTACCTCTTTTCCCAACAAGATGATGTGGCCCATTCTGCTCCCTAGGCCATTTGTCTGTCCCAAACTCAGGGCATGCCCTGCCCAAAAGGCTAACAATCAACAGAGGCCAATAACAGTGTCAGAAATGAGGCTCCTGTCCATGCACTTTCAGGTAAACATTCTAATCAGGGGCATTGGGATTACTCACCTCCAGCTGTAGGGCTGGCAAGGAGTCTCCTACTTGCTCCGGCTGTCTCTATGGCCTTTTACGTTACTCATGTTGGAGTACTGCATCCTAAGGTGATAGACAACCTCCTTCTACTCTTTCTTCTGCCATCTCAGGGGAGGCACCTTGGGGGTGGCCTTTCAGTTCAGAGTCTGAAACCTGAGACTGAACAGGTGGCTGGCAATCCAGTACTTCCTGGTCGGGCACACAGTCCCCCTCAAGGGTGACACACTCTGTCTGTGTGATGCAAGGGTCTGCCTGGTGCAGGTCTCCTGTCCTCTGTCTCTGTGACAGCATGGGCAGCACCTCCAGGTCAGAAGTGGCCTCACCAGGGTCAGTCTTGGGGTGCTTTCCTGTCAGAGTAGGTAACTCCTGGCCCACTGGTCCTCCCACTGTGGATATCATTCACTTCCTACACATTACTCTTCGTCTGGGCCACCATAAACTCAGTTTAGTTAGAGTACCCCTAGGCATATGTGCTTTTGGGTTGCTCCTCTTGGTTTACCCTCTGGTGGGAGCTCATTGCCAAGGATGCAGTCAATGGACATCTGGGGACTGGCAATTACCTTCCTCGGGGCAAGTGCTCCCTACAATTTTAGGGATGCCAAAGCCATAGGTTGCAAAAGGTTCTGCTCAGGGCCTGTATTACCCACAGACCTGTTCGGGCAGATACAGTGCTGGCAAAACCAACCTCGCTGATACCATTGTCTGGCTAGCACAGGTATACCTCAGAGCAGTGGCAGGGCCCTCATTCACTCTGACCTCCTGGAAAGATGTCTATTACCCTCTGAAATCACCAGCATACCTTCTGGGTCTACCTCCCAACTAAGAGAGACTAGGACATGCTCTACCCTCTCCCCCTGTGACTACCTTCCCCCTAGGCTACATTGACTACCCTTGTGGAGGTACCACTTGTGGGTGGTTTCCTGGGGCATACCGAGCCCCCCTTTCTGTCTGGAGAAAGTCATTACACCAGTGTGAGTGAAAGGGAGCCCTGGTCATCCATCCACCAACCCCCCCTCCCCCCATCTGTGCTCTGAAGAGGAATGGGGGATCCTTCCCCTCAAAAGTCTTTTGGGGCCCTTTTAGGGACTTCTCTGTATTATCCTGCCTTCCCTTCCCTGTGTGGAAGGGAACCTGAACCACCCTTCCTGTACTAATTCCTGGGTATTTTCTTGGACAATTTGGTGCTGATCAAGAGGTCAGCTTCCTTCCCAACCTCTTTGAGTACAGTGAGCTTGGTGTTTATCAGTTACTGGCACAACTCTTTAAAACAATTACTTAAAATTGTGTTCCTTCATAACTAAATTGTACTGCTCATCATAATCGTTTACTCTGCCGCCCTTCACCCAAACACTCAGTGCCCTGCTGGAAGAATCCACAAAATCTACCCATAACTGGTGTGACTGTCAAAGGAATCTCGCCAAGAAGCATAAAGTGCAAATTATAGTCAAAGGTCATGGTAGACCGGGACCTAAGCATAATTTGATGCTGATTGCAATGGAGCAAGGGTCAGATACACCAACCCCATTTGTCCAGGTCAAAGGTTTTACCTTTTGACTTGGAGCCCCAATCCACCACAGTAGTACATTTCTAAAGTCCTCCAGGACCTCAAAAGAGGCACTTAGTGAATCACAGGATGTCAGGCAGAGGCCAACAGCAGGGTACAGTCTAGGTGCAGTTGTCACTGGTCAGCTAGATTGTTACATGAAAGGCTTCTTGTAGCTTGTTGTACCCCTGTAGCTTGAACAGGAGGTCAACCTTTTGACCCATAAAGTCCTCATCTTTGTCCTGGAAGCAAGAGGGGGCAGGTCCATTCCTTCAGGGCTCCTCTCAGGTCACAGACAACAGTTCTAGTCCTCTTCTGTTCTGTCTCAGGGTCAGAAAGTGCATGCATGGAGGTGCCACGTGGCATAAGCTAGTGGATGGGAATGACTCCTAGACACGCTCTAACCAATGGGGTAAAGTTTCCCTGGGCCAACCCTACCCACTTTGGGTATTTTCAAGATGTCAAAAGTCTGCGGCCACACTAAACGTAGGCTCTGAGGACTGGAGGTCTGTGTGGGAGTATACTATGGTAACCCTAATTTCCTCCCACGTCTAACACTAAAATCAAGATTGGGGCATCAACTGTACCCACAATAAACCCACAGACAGAAGTCTAGTTGGTCAAAAGTAGGATTCTTTAGCAACCAGACAGTGGATACACAAGAATTATCTTGGCATCCTGTTCTCTTCCTTTCAAGTGTGCTCCAAGTTTTGTATGTAAAACCCAGAGTCAGACGTCTGATAGGACACAAGCAGGATTCTATAGCAACCAGACAGTGGATACATAAGAATTGTCTTGGCATCCTGTTCTCTTCCTTTCAAATGTGCCCCAAGTGATATTTGTGGCTCAGCAGACCTGTTAAGCAGGATTTGACAATGTGTGCCAAAATAAAGTGCACAGCCCCACCCTGCCTAGTGTCATGCACTCACCTGGTCCCAACCATGGAGATGACACTGAAGCTGATGCTGGACAATGCAGGTCACGGAACCGAAACCTTAGATTCCACACTCCCCTGGGGGCAAGGGGAAAAAAAGAAGAAAATAGAGACTTGATATCCCTTGATCACTGATTAACATTCACTGGTTTCCCCACATTAATGATGCATTTAAAGAGTTGTATTGCCCACCTATGATCACATATCCACAGAGTGTGTTGTCCTTGCATATAAATTAAATAAAATCTCTATGTTTAGGCACAAGGTCAGAGAATAAGATGCTTAGTGAGGGTATGAAACCTATGGTTATAATAAATATGTCACATCCCTCTGAGGAAGGCTTTCAATCATATCTGACTATGGATTCATGCCCCCGGCACTGATTTGTTTTAACCAGGCTGCGGCTAGGTATATTACACTTTTTAGTCGGTTTTCCGGTCATGAAATAGTGACCCAGCGATAGGATCCTGTGTCCATGTGATGGCATCTCAAAACAGAGCACTATGCACTGTATCCTTTTCTGCAAGTTTTATGACGGACAGTGGAAACATTATCTGAAACAATTTTTTGTTGCAAATAATGTCAGGGATTATAAGACTGCCCTAAAACTTGTATGTACACTGACATCTCCATTGTTATGTTTCAGTTTTGCCTCATTTTTATGGGATGCAGTTCAGATTAGGGAGAGCATTGTCTTTTAAGTTTTTACATGGTCATATTCACTTTTTGTTTTTATTACACTGGACTTTAGAAGCACACGATGGGATGAATGTATGCCTTCTGTTAATTAGACTTGTGCGCTTAGGATTCGAGTCATAGAGTCTATGGAAGACTCTAGCTTGTTGACGGACTTGTTATTTTGTTTTAGTATCACCTCATCTATATGGGGTGCAGTCTGTACTAGGGAAGTCCCAGTCTCTAAGCCACTATGTGAACTATATGCATCTTATGGATTTTATTGTATTGTTTTTAAATATCTAAAAAGTGTGCTTATCTACCTTTTACATAAATGTACTTAATTTGAATTAAGAATTGTAGCAGGCCTAAGTATGCACTGTACTCCTTACTTACAACCGTTGATGAAGCGCTATTTTATGTTTTATTATTTTGGTGTGATTGTAATTACATTTTTTTAATTTGGTACCTTTTATGGTCAGTTGTTTTGAACTGAAAAAGGCGTTTGAATCGAATCGAACTCCTTTGATGTAAGTTGAGCAGTTTGTGTGCATCCACCTTGAACTCTTTGTTTTTTATGGTATTGGCCATTTGAGGTAAATTATTCTGTTTCTATGACAAGTAGATAAATTAGCTGTAATTGCTCACCTGTTGTTTCCGAGGTAGCGAGATGCAAGATCTGATGCTGGGTCCCAACTTCCCAACCCACCAGAGTCAGCCCAACAATGTCAAAGCCAACACGGTGGGGATGGGGGAAGAGGGGAAACAAAACAAGGAAAGGGAGATGCGTCACTGTCGTATTTCCTGCACGGATATTCTGGGGGTGCGGGTTGTATGCAATTCCTGGATAGAAACAAGATAAAAGTGTTACTATGTATGTTCATGTGTTGAGACCATTTACCCACCACTTACTTTAGTCCCTCTAAGTATAACTACCTGGGTAGAGTCCCTCTTCCCTTGGGCAGTATATAGAAAAGCAGAAAACAATCTAGCCCACTTAATTCATATCCAACATATATCAGGAAAAAAACAAAAAACATATTTTCCCATACTGGATAAGAAAAGAAAATAATACACAAAAAGGTGCAGGGCCAGGAGATATATCCAATCAGCTCCTTAAGATATCAGGAAACTATATATATATATATATATATATATATATATATATATATATATATATATATATATATATATATATATATATATATATATATATATATATATATATATATATATATATATATATATATATATATATATATATATATATATATATATATATATATATATATAGTCTTTTCAGCCAAGTAATGCAAGCACAAAAATAGGATCGCCACTCACTGAGGAAAAGACACATCAGATAAGTGGCTTATTGTTGCCTATCAAATAAAAGAGAAAAAATCAATGTATATAAACTGTTAAATAAGCTGAACTCATCTATCAGATACATGTGCACCAATTTGCTATAGAACGAGCACACTTGTTCATCCATTAGTGTCTAGATTTCAGGCTTCCCTGAGAGACTTATTAAGTGTGTTGGCAGTATATGTCCTATTTGATACCAGTAAGATGGAGCTAACTAGACTCAATGTAATTATATAGATCCCTTACCTCCAAATGTGTTTATATACATTGATTTGTTCCTATTTTTTCTGTTTTATTTGATAGGCATAAATAAGCCACATTACGAATATTCAGAAGTATGCTGTATAGGGGTTGTAATATTTGAATTAAGAATGTTATATGTTTGCATTATCGATTTGTAAATATTGTAAATAAAATGAAATATTTATGTATACCTGTTTTATGTATAATATTTATGTATGTTTTTGTAGCCCTGAAGACGTCCGAGAGGACGAAACGCGTTGGCTACGGTTTAAATCGAATGTGAAAAAGAAGATTAAAGAATAAAGAATAAAGGATTATAATTTTGAACATGTCTAATGGATATTCTGCACTGAAAAATATGTGATTTTTGTGAAGCTTATTTTGACTTGCTTTGCTGAACTCTTACTTAAATATCAAGTCATGTGACTTATGTAAATTTAGGTGCTGAACCCCTGTACGTTGAATGAAAAGTTTAGGGATTCTTTCCCCATTTGGAAGCTTAGGGGAGTCGAACTTTCGGTTCTTTGCACTAACATAATTGCCATCACTATATGGTAGGTGCGGTCATTATTGCCTTAAATCCCCTGTAGCGAAGTAACACATCAGATAAGTATTTTCAACAGAACACACAACTTTCAAAATAAATGTTAGCACCTTTTTATAATACGTGGATTCTTTAAAGCATATTTGCTCTTCTCGTTGTCTTGCGGGATAAACAAGAGGGTTTTAACCACGTTGGATGCAGTTACAGGTATCCGAAAGAAACTGCAGCTTGGGAGCAGAATGCCCAATGAGGGAAACGCTGAGTATGTCAGCAACCCGGAAGGACTTCAGGAATGACATCGAAGAGGACTGGAACTGCAAGACAGACGTCCAACGCGGGATCGCTGACATGTCCGTGGTCAGAAGAAAATAAGGTAAGTGGAATAGGAGGGGGGTGAGGCGCAAGGAACGCACGGGTCGGACTGAATGCGAAGTGCGTTCTTGCACTACTCGGCCCCTTTTATTCTAGCTTGGCTCCGCCCCAAGCACACTTACGACCAGGAGCAGAGCAAGCATGACATTAGATCAGCAAATAATGTAACTTTTGCTGGTCCTATGGTTCCTCTTCCCTTTTCTGTGCAGGGGAGATGTATTATGGGGATAGCAGCAAATTGAGCTAAATGAAAAGGGATGCCCGCAAGTGCTACTTGGGTGTTCATGGATCTTTCTGCAGCGTCCTTTGAGGCAGCCTTGCTTGTGGGTCATTTAGTGTCTGGCGGATAGTTCACCAAACTCTAATGAGCAGTGGGGCCTCCACTCTGGTGGTGGAGGATCAACTGCCAAATGTTAAAATCTGTGCTTGCTCTGTGTCTTTAGTGGAGCTAGGTATACAAATTATCATTGTAATTATCTGGCAGAGTTTATAATTTACTCTATAAGCAGAGATGTACGTGGATGGTCTGTGTTATATGTAGTCCAGTTTGGAGGAGTTAGAGGGACCACACATACAGGCTACTTAAGAGTACTAACCTAGTCAAAGGGGTAGCTGAGTGCTGTTTTGTGCACACTAAAAAGGGGGCAATCATAGAAGGTCAAGTAATCCATATATGAAAGGCAGAGATGAGCTCAAATGAGTAAAAGAAGGCTAAATGGGCGAGAATGGAGGTTGGCGAGATAAGCAGTTGCCATGAAGCTTTTAAAGGCTGAGATACTTCCTGCTGCAGTTCAAATACATCTCATGAAAGAGGAAAGATGTAGAAGAGCAGTCAAGGTTGGAAACCTGAGAAGAAACCACACAATCTTTAAAAGACCAGATTTCAACTTCGCCTGCTAACATAAAGAGACCAAGATTTTGTGCAGGGGGCTGTGCTCCAAGCCCACTCAAGCTGTGGAATGTTCCCAAAGGCAGGTTAGCACCAGACAGAGAAGCCTTAGTTGGGTCATCGCTCAAACCGTAGCCAGACTGGCAGCCTGCACATGCTAGGGTGTGAGATGAGAGGCTTTGTAGTTTGGTGTCCTGACAAAACAAGAACAAATCAGTACATTACCTTTATGCCTTCTCTCTTCTATGTCAGCCTACTGTTTTTGTTATATCCCAGAGTCTCTTGCCCCTTTTAGTTTACATAAGGAGACATGTTCCTGCCCTTTCCGAATTTCCTCTCATGCAACTTGCACTTTCATTATTAGTAGGGAATGACATTTTAGAGTAAAAAAGAGACACTGTGATAAAAGCAGACTTCACCATATTTCTATTGTTTTGGCTACAACAGCAGCATGGCATAGATTTAGTAGGTCTCCTTTAGTTCACATTTAGCCTATCTCATCTGTGACTTGTGAGCCGTGTGAAAAAAACTGTTCTTATATGCCTACACAAGTTAACTTTCATTCCGATCTCCTCTGATTTGTCCCTTCGAACTCTCCCCCCTCACTCACCATTGACTCTACTGTCCCCTCTAACAAGAGACCTTTGATCGAAGCAATAGTAGCTAAACAGGTGTCACTATATTTCTAGACATCTCCTGATTCAGCCTATCTGGGTGCCTCAGTCAGCAGTGTGGATTTCACGTCTGTCGCTTTAGACACTTAAATATTTTGGGTGCTTGTTGCTCGGCTACTGTCTGTGAACTGTAATAAAATGTTGGTACCCTGCACTGCATTGTTGCTTCTGTGCGTGGCTTCTGGATGCCTGCTTTCTGCTTGATATGTGATCATTTGTTACGGCGGTGATGATGAAGAGTAGACAAGGGTATAGTGCCCGAATTACTTAATAATATTCATTACACAGAGTACTACTCTTTCTTGTGACAGACCTACACCACTCCCACTCTCCCAGGAGGGTTGAGTGCCCAGATGATATTTCTTCGGGCCTGCTATGCTTCAGGAAGTGTGGATTTGAGAAGACCCTTCATATTGGAGAGTTCCTCTGCAGGTGCAGTGGACGTTTTTTTTAATTAACTTGGTTAACAAAGCGTCTTTGGGAAAGGTGGGCCTCCGTGTAATATAAATTACTGGTAAATAATTTGGGATTATGTAGAGTAGAAGAGTTGGGGAACATGACAGATTTTTTTTTTAAAAAGGGAAAAAGCGGGAAATTGGAAAATAAATGGTCAACACTAAGATTTCAGTTATTGAGGCCGTTTACTCACTATGAGATTACATGTTTTTTATTTTATTTTAATTGCTGAAATGTTGGGTTCTTTCTGCCACAGATTAATTAGTTCTACGTAAGAAACCCCACTTCTCCCTGTTTTCCCCTGACTCCCTCTACCACTCCCTATAAAACAGGCTCTTAAATATTATTTCTTTACGCATCCCAACAGGGTCTTCACACAGGCGACAAGATGTTTTCAGAAGCCTTTTAACCCGTGGGCAAGTCAACAAGGAAAGTGAATGTGAAGAGGCTGCCCACATCTGGAGCGGATCAGCCCGCTTCCTGGTTAGCATTACAGAGAACAATTATCTGTAGATCAGGAGACAGCCGGGGACTTTCATGCCCAAATTACAGAGTGCAAGGGAGAGGGAAACAGAGCCCAGGAGATGAGGAAAGACCTTATCGGCCTAATGAAATCAACCTGACTATCAGGCAAGACTCCTCCACTAACAGCACTGTCTGCCTGCTCAATGAGCGCTGCGGCAGGAGGCTCCCAGGCCAGGAAGCCAAAATGTACATGGAGATATGGGAAAAGGGCAAGGGGTCGCCTATGATGAGTTATGGGGCTCTGGGCTGCTGTCCAGGGTTAACAGAAGCAGCTGAGTCCCGGCGGCTAATGAAATGTTAAACCATTTTGACGGATTTCACCGATGTTGTTAAAGAAGTACTGAATGGAGTAAGTAACCTGTGCAGAATGGCGAAAACCAAAGGACTGGGGTCAGTGGGGCCTGGTGTAGTTGTTTTTATCTTCTTTTCTTAACTTGTGTATTTTTTTTTATAAGGGAGGCCACTGGAATTATAAGGCAGGGAACGACCAAATTATGTAACAGGGTGGATTAAATTATGCGGAAAGAAAAGGCAAATTGTGCGTTGTTTTGCGGCACATTTTGTGATAATATTACTTAATTATTTTGTCATGTTAACAGTGTGCACAAGGGTTTTACCCCATCAGTAACACCCAAATACAGCACTAATTAACAGATAGGTGACCTGTCAACATTTGTGAAGGGTCTTCCACGGCGCGGCGGCGCATGTCGCTGCATTTTTAGTAACTTTTGATCCATTTGAGCTAAAAACTGTAGGCCATATTTATCATACGTTCACGCAGTACAACAGAGAAAGCTACTTTCCTGCTTCGCGTGAAAGGGCAGGAATGCACCGTATTTAACATCATATGGCAGATTCCTGTCCTTTCCTTGCGCTGGCGCACTTTTGCCTGCCTAACGCCAATGCAGGCACCCTTGCACCATGGTGCAAGTGTGCCTGGGTTGTAAGCAGGATTGTTATTGTGCAGGAAGGGACACCTTCCTACACATAAACAATTCTGAGAGGCATTTTCCTCTTTCTATGTGTGTGACAGAATGCAGTACACATAGAAAGAGGAAAAAACGAGGAGAAATAAAGATATTTCTCCTTGTTGCGCCTCCACTGGGGAGACGAGGCATTTTGACTCATTCCCAGGTCTTCCACTAATGGTAAATCTGGGAAGATGGCAAAATCCATGGGTGGATGTCAGTCGCGGCTCCTGGAGGGAGTGCTGCGGGAGGGTGGGGTGGGGGGTAGTAAACTCCAGCATACGGCCGGACAGAGTTGAGTACATAAAGAAATAAATAAAACAAATTACATTGAGCGTGCCTCATCGCCATTTGGCGTTGCAGCGCGCGCAATGAAATTCGTTTTATTTCTTTCTTTATGTGCTTAACTCTGTCCGGCCGCATGCCGGAGTTTACTACCCCCCACCCTGCCCCTCCCCCGCCCCACCACCCCGCAGCACTCCCTCCAGGAGCCGCGACTGGTGGATGTGTGGGACCCACACTCCACCCATGGAACGCCTCTCTGGGGCAGAGTAATGCAAGGCAGCAATTTGCGCTGCGTTGTGTTACTCTTGATTTATCAAGCCATGCAGGGCCATGCACAGTGGCCTTGCGTGGCTTGATAAATCTCACTTAGGTTTTGCATCGCCTTTGCGCCCTCTTGCAAGGGCGACACAAAACCTTGATAAACATGGGCCTTGGTGCGCACCTCACATTGAAAACTCTTACGAGATTCCAGCAGAACACCGGTTCACACAAAAACTGTCTTATCGCAAAGCATTTTCTGCTTGAACCACTCTCCGGCTGGTAACTTGCAAGAGTTGTTTTTCCAGCAATGTGCATGTTTCTGTAAAAAGAAGTGATGCAAGAGACAAGTAAACAACATTTTGGCACAATAGTGTAACTTTGTGAAATTTCACTCGAATTTTTTTATTTATTTCACATGCCTATGTATTGGGGGAGAAGGGGGTGATTGTTGTTGTTCATCCTAAAGTGAAACTGGTGAATGTCCATCATTTTTATTTGTTATTTATTTATATATAGGTGTTTTGTAAAGCCATGTGTGTCAACAACAGTGCACCGCTTTTTGAACAGAAGTCAAGTACTGCCAATAATTTTCCGGCAATAACTGTTCTATAATGTCCAGCATGACGAAATGTCAACAGCATGACGAAACTGTCAACCTGTATTCTTGAAAGAAGTAGATTCAGGAAAATTATTTCTTGACGACTCCGTTTTTAAAGAAGTTTTCTGAGTAAGAAGGGTTTTGGTTCAGCAGTGACTTGGGAGCCCAGGGCATTTTCACATAGTTTGTTACAAGATGAATGTGTTCTTGACAATACTAAATCAATTTGTGACAAATGTACTTAATTTGGGAAAAGATGAAACAATCTCTGTTGAAAATGAACTGATTAATGACAAAAATTGTTTTACAATGTAATCAGATCTGTTCATTGCAAAATTCGATTTGTTACAAATACACTTGCATAAGCAATGAATAATTTTGTCCAAAAATTAGTAGCAAAAATGAGGTGATTTGTGACAAGCAAAATTGATTCTCAACAAAATGGATTTCGTTTGTAAAAAAAAGAAATATTGATTCATTAAAAAGTATTGATTAGTTGCAGGCACGCAATGCCCATTGGGCTAAAAGGGCTTCCGCCCCTCCCCGTCATGTGCCGTAGCCCGGGCTCAGCTTCGAGGGCATTTTTTAAGGGAGACACTTTCAGCTACTCCTGCTGCTTGAAAGTGTTTTCAAAGGAAGGGTGGAGTTCACCTGTAATTCATAAAATGCTAGTTCACAGACCCCATGGTAAGGGCTTTCACTGTGCACAGCCCTTTGCTTTAGCATTCCTCATTGTTTTAAAGTAGAGACAATGATTGCCCATTAACTCTGTGATGACAGAGGCAGCATTTACACTTGAAAGGCGATCTCTGTCCTGTTCCCAACCTGACAAGCAAAGAAGGTATACATGACAAACTATATTGTTTGCAGGGCTACTGGAATTATGCAATTGTGCGGCTGCATCGTTTTTCGTGTAACTATTGAGTAATTGCGTTTGCCACATGATCCATGTTCTGCTAGATAATCTGCGATTTTAACAAAAAAATGTTTCTAGCTTATATGGTTCAAAAGTTACTAAATACTCAGCAACACGTGTTACTGGGCAGTATGAGACCGTTTACAAAGCTTGCCTGGTCACCTACTTGTTACTTATTCCTTTTTTTGGGTGTTATACTGGTGTTAATGAGGTGCAAATAATGTTTGTTAATAAGAGTAAGAATGACAAAATATTGAAGTAATGTGTCATAAAATGTGAAACATTACGCCACATAATTTGCCTTTTCTTGTCACATAATTTACTCAACCCTGTCGTATAATTTGGCCTTTCCCTATTGCATAATTCCAGTGGCCGTGATTTACGTAATTGAATTTATATAGCACTTACTACCCTTGACGAGGGGTAGTAAGTAAGCGCTATATAAATGCAAAAAAAAGGGGAAAACATTTTTTTCTTTTTTTAAATTGTATTGCAGTGATTCAATGTCCATCAGGCAGTCTAGAATTTTTTACCAACAGGATCTTGGGTTTTGGGGCGCTTGTGTTTTTGCTTCTAGAAATTCCAAGTACTGGCTAAAAAGTAAGAACATGCAAAGTAATATTGGGAAATAGGGGTCTGGGCAGCAGTTACTTTGTTTTGGTTGTTGATGGTAGGTGGCACCTGCACTTATTAGTGGGGGCAGGGACTTTTAAAACATGGTCCTGTGGGAAGTCTCTGAGTAAAATGTTCCAGGCTGCCTGTTCTATCCCGGAAGGAAGGCCATCCATGGCCCAAGGGTTGATGTTGCCTGTGAGTCTGTCAGACAATATTGCTGTCAGGGTTATGGTTTGTGAATATTGTCATGTCACACAGTTACTTGAACAGTCATGCAGTTACTCTAACACTCCGTACAAAAGCAGTGGAAGAGAACAGCCAGGCACTGAGCTCCTCTGCCTCATGATTACTATCTATCTCAGTTTGGGTAGGGTGGGACAAATGCATCACAGTAGACACACACGTGGGTTGTAATATTCCACTGCAACTTATCCATGGCTGCTGTGTGCTGACCTCTCACATTCCACATCACAGAGCGCTGTGTACACCTCTTGCCCTGGGTATAGATTTGATGAACATGTAATAGATGGACAAGTGGATCTGCATGGCACTGCACCCGCCAAGGCTTTCTGTCACAGAGCCGGTGCCCACCCTGCCTTCTACTACCCTATTCCAGCTTCACTCTGGACACTGTAGTCCTGTGTGTTAATTCACCTTCTGCTGAGACTCAGTCCAGATGCCTACCATCTTTTGAATGTCTGCCTGAAGAGGGGATTTTAAAGCTCAAGCTTGGTTCCAGAGTCAAGAGTTCACATTAACACAAGCAAGGGACTCTCATTCCCCACCCAAGCATTAAAGCAATGAAGTAGCCTGAGGGCACCAAACTAGGAATTAAACATTCTCTGGCCATATTTATTTTCCTAAAGACACATGAATTGCATTTCTTGATATTGACACACTTCAAAATATTTATATCATGTATATTGCACATCCATATCAATACAAGGCTAGATATAAGATTTTCTTTCTGAAAATTCTCAAAATCATGGTTACCCACCGAGCTGGCCCTTCAAGCACCATCCCCAAGAAAATGTTGATTTGGTACCCCCAGATTTCCACTATGACCCCTACTTAGTACTTGACAGTGTGATCTCAGCAACTCCCTCATACCAGGGGAGCCTCCTTGGGTCAACCAGTAAGTTAGACCCTAAACCATTCAAGAGCATCCCAAAATTGGATATCCCTGGCACCCTTTGGAAGATGGACCTGGGTAACCTGGCTATATCTTGGTCCCTGGTGGTAGACCATCTCCTTAATCACCCTAGGCATTGTTAAAGAAGTACCTGTTGGCAGCCAAAATATAGTTACTGTAGCGCCCAAACTTCAGCTGCCTGCAGACCGCTGCTCCACTACCCCTCCATGGGGTAATAATTAGAGGCAAATTCAGAACTCATCTGACCTTATAGGGGGGTTGCTTTTTCACAAACTTCAGAGTCTGCTCTGTGGCTCCTGCTGAAAGTTAGAATTTTCAAACATGATGGCAAGGACTGCAATTGGGCATCACCTCTCTTCTCTCTGGCCACTGCCTAAATGCTGATGGCTCCAACATGGAGTCCCCTTTGTTCGCATTAGTTCTCTGTCTTTTGATTTTCTTCTCGGGTCCTTGTTTTCCTTCCCATGTACTGCAGTGCATTTTGAGTTCTACCAAATCGTCCATTGACAGTCACCTGGGCTTCTGTACTGTTCATACTTTCATACTACTCTCTATCTCAGTAGTCATGCTCTCAATATACCGCTTCCTTTTTTCCTGCTCCCAGGCACCCAAAACTGAAGTTGGTTGCATCTCTGGAATGCCCTTGAATACCTAGATTTAGTTCCTGCACATGCAGAGAGAATAGGGCTTTGTCTTCAACAAACCCCGTCCTCTTGAAGAGTGGAGCTCATTCACAGATAGAGTTGACATTTTTTCACAGTTATCTATAGCACAAACTCGACCTGAAGGTAACGGGGCACTCACCAGTGACATTACACAAAGTCACAGTAATTTTTTGGGTATAGGGAGATTAAGAGATTTGCCCTGAATCATGGAATGTTGAGCCAGCGCCAAGACTCGAACCTGGTTCCTCAGTTCTAAAGTCGGCAGCTCTGACCATAACACTACAGCTGAGCCCCTGCATACATAATGCTGAACTCCTGCACAGATACAGAAGAGTTTATTCAAAGATGAATCCTTTGACTGTAATGTTGGGTTTCTTTGCAGACAGTTTATTTCTTGTACTGAACCAGAGCAGAGCCCCTGTATACATAGAGCTGAGCACCTGCACAACAAGAGTTGTGTTGATTCATAGATTGTGTTGAGCCAGGTCACAGGCAGAGTTTAGCTCTTTCACTATTCATTTCTACAATGAAAAAGCTTAACTTCTGTGAGGACTGAGATACCAGTCACTAGCTCCTAATCTATGGGAATGTAAGTGTCTTATATAGGCTGTCTCTGACAGTGAGTCAGGAGGAAAAGGTAGGAGAGAGGATGAGAGTGGAAGGGAAGTGATTGAGGAAAACAAATTGTCGAAAAAGAGAGACAGAGACACAATAGAGAATAGTGACAGAGAAGAGAGTGAACATATAAGGGAATAAGGAGGGACAAAAGAGAGTATAAAGAAATGAGAAGAGAATGTGACCAAAATGGGAAAGAGGAGAGAAAATGTGTGAAATGGGAGATGTCAGAGTGAGTGACGTGTAAACAAGCAGCAAGAAATTATACTAA
The DNA here is from genome assembly GCA_963921515.1 of Calotriton arnoldi. Lineage (NCBI taxonomy): Eukaryota > Metazoa > Chordata > Amphibia > Caudata > Salamandridae > Calotriton > Calotriton arnoldi. Next base: position 462,825 of record CAWUFW010003159.1, read on the forward strand.
GTCAAACTTTACTACACATTTCACCAATTACTTTTGCTCTCTTTTTCACCAGAAGTCTGACTGTCAGCTTGTCAGTGGCTGATTACATTGTTAGTTGTGAATGTTGCAGGTGCAATGAAACATTTTGGGTAACAGCACATTTATTTTCTTCTTTTGACAAACTAAGCACTGTGCAGGTGGGTGACATTGTTACACATATAACAGTCACTTGACAGCCATTTTTTAGAATTGTACAAGGTTTTATGGTCACTTTTGGAACTACGTTTCACATGGGACATCAAGCATTAACCTTTTGCATTCTTAGGTGAGTTTGATCTTTTGTTAAGATCACATATAAAAATAAGTATTGACAAGTCATTTCTTTGGCTTCTATAAAGTTAATTTTTATTAGAGGGATCACTAAAACATACCAGAGACACATCATGACATTAGCATCATCCCTACCACAAAGAATAGGTACTGGGCGCATGGCAGCATAAGTAGGACCAGCGCAGATCCTGTCAAATAGAGGAGGTACAAAAAGGACAGATATTGTGAAACCTTCACTGCAGAAAAGCTAGAAGATGAGCATCAGTAGAAACATGTCTCTCCTTCACAGAGTGAGTACAGATGGGATTGCAGCAGTGCAAGCTTCGCTTCCTTATATCGAAGGTGCAACTTAGGGGACAGCAGTGCAAACTTTCCTCTCTTACACAACATGTATGTCCTAGACAGCAGCAATGTAAGGTTCACTACATACAGACCCCTACAGTACAAGTTTTCTTTCCTCACAGAAGAGGTACTCCTTGACAGCAACAAATTGCTTGCAGTATGTAGCAGCAGTGCAAGTTGAACATCCATTTAGAACAGGCAAAACTAGGCAGTTGTAGTGTAAACTTTTATCGTTCACAGAACATGTACAGCACAGGATGCAGGTTACCCACAGTCTTTGGAGCGGGTTCTAAATCCATTGAAATTGGTATATTGGTGAAAGTGCGAGTGTTGCTGCCACTCTCACTTCGGTAGCATTCTGACAGTATGTGTGCAGTCACACTTGTTTACTTAAGATGCTGTTAGAGATGCTTCTGACATATCCCGACACTTCTGAAGCAGTCACATTGAGTTTTGTAGTTGCCACAACTCCTTCATTTGTTATATCCTTGAGCCTTGCTGCTGTTACTGAGTCTTGCCTCCAATGTCTGCAGGTCTTAATGCTGCCATGCCCTGCAACTTGTGCCCTGTCACTGCAAGCGAGGTCTGCTGCTATTAAATACTGGCAGTTTCTGCTGCTTTGACTCTGAGGACTGCTGTCAATGGATATAACTTATGCTAGTGCCCTGCTTCGTCAGGACATCATGCACAATGCTGTCATTTACTGGTGATCCAGCTGTCAGTCCTTTTCCTTTCAGCTCTCCGGGTTGATTGCAGCAGGCAAACCCCAAATTGAGTGGATGGATGTGTGTAGCATAGAGCCTGTGAGAGAAGATCAACTTCAAGGGTACAGGATTTCCTTCAGCAGCCTCAGGATCAGATCATGGTTCCCCCAGCAGACAAAAGGTCGAAGCACTCCCCTAGACTGCTAGCTATTCCTTCCATCTTCCTGCAAGAGATCATCGGCATCTGTTCAGGTGGAGGAACATGAGCTCCTTACTGGCTGGTAGTGCAGGTGGTGCCAACCAGCTGGAGCTACAGCATCCCAGTTTGAGGTGCGGCAGGTCCTTGGGCATGCTTACACCTTCGTACATACATCGGTTTGTGCCTACGTCTTTGTTTGGTTATCCTCATATCTCAGATTCTAATCCTTCAGCAGTGTATCTTGTGCTATTGACGCTGACCATAACAAGATTTCATCTAATTTTTACACAGCTTTGGCTCCTTCATAAGCATGGCTGACAGCATTATTTGCCATCAGTAATTTCTGGTGCAGCATGCACACATTTAAATTTTGTCCTCTTTAGCCAACTCTCTTTCATTTGGAGAAAAAGAAAATGTGACAGTGCAAATTTGGCCTTGGCCCATATCTGTATTTTTGTGAAAGATATTTAACCTCCAGGTCTCAAACAGAAACTGGCTTTATAGTTGTAATTTGCAATATTGGTGCTTTCCTTTCACAGACAGTTCATAGCTATTTCAAGAAAGGATTGTAGTGCCAAAGACTGAAGAACGATTCATCAACCCTTTGTATACTATTTTAAATAATAGAAAATACCCTAGTAAAAAAGGTACTCATCATCTGGACCATGGTCTCTGTTCCACCCTGATGGATACAATGGAGATGCATCACTATTAATAAACCATTACATTGTTTAGAACTATGTAAATATTTATGTCATATATCGCATTATATTATGCACATAGACAAAACTGAACCTTAAACGAGAGACAACGTAATCAAGGCATGACCCCTGTATAATAACTACATCCCACAATAATTTGCATTCAGTCAACTCACTACGCATCATGAGGAACACAGCATAAAGCCTGTGGCAAAATATCTAAATAATATAATTGTTTACAGGGATTGGTGAAGGTGAACTTTGGAGGCATTTTCAACTGTTAGCCTTTTTTTGAATGTTTTAGTACATCAACTAAGGAAGAAGATGCAGTTTAGTGACTAAGTCAACACAGAGACCTACCTGGTTTTGAATCTAGCTTGGCACTTGACCTATAACTGTGCAGTTCTGGGCAACTCACCTAGGGCCTGAATTAGATCTTGGCGGATGGGTTACTCCGTCACAACAGTGATGGATATCTCGTCTGCCGAAATATAAACCCCATTATATCCTATGGGATTTATATTTCGGCGGACGGGATATCTGTCACGGGTGTGACAGGGTAACCCGTCCCCCAAGATCTAAATCAGGCTCTTAATCTCTGATGATGTCTTAATTGTGTATAACTGTCTGTTGTTCAAAGATTTAAGCCCTCACTTGATGTATGCAATCTTTCTTCGGCTTCCATCACTCCCCATAATATACAATGCTCCGTTGCTCCCCAGCTAAATCTGTGCTATAGCAATATAAACACGAATGTTTTCACATTGTGCAGTTATCCCGCTTACTCTGCTGTGTTAATGCTCCTTCCTTTTGAGCTCTTTGTGACCCCCCCTCATTTTGTGACATTCAGATAGAAGCCCCATATAATTTTCTTTATCCCTGTACACGTGTCACACTTTTATTAAGGTTCATGTAAGTCTACTTCTTGATGTCTGTGGGAGCACTTTCTTGTGTTTATTGGAAGAACCCTCATGCTCATCTTCTTGGTCCGTGGAAGCATTTGTTTATTATGTGTCTTTAGTTGCTTTTGGTAATAGAAGACACTTTTCCAATAGAGCTTTAGTGCTTTCTTTTCTGTGTGTCAGACATGCACACATGCACAAAGCTCGCTCGGTACCAACCATCTTGCAGACATATGAAGCTTGAAGGTGTGGTGAATGCTCTCAAAGCTCCAGCAGTGCTTGGTGTCTTAGTGGAATTTATTGGCAAAGTCAATAGATCTGGCTGTAATGTGGTGAAGCATGAAAATACAGACATGCACAAATGCTGTTTGCATGTGTTAGCACATTAAATCCAGACATATTGGCAATTTTTGCTCTCATACTGGCTCTGAGAATGTTTTTATGTCATGTGGTAACTTCACCACTGCGTCTTGAATTACTTGCCCCCTGAAGTTTGGGTCTAGTTGCGCCCCTGATTAGTCGTAAAACTAGTTGCAAAAAACAATTGGTTCATGACATAAAGAATTGTCTTTATAAGAACACTATAAACAACTAAGCATGCTTTTTACCTACCATTCAGAGAATGCACGGTGCTTTTCACATCAGTGCTAGCAACGTGTATATAAATCTTCAATTTCATTCTACTACTCAAATATTGATTCTGTAAAATGCCCCCTTTGTCTCCATCTAATGTGCAATGGATCCAATTGTTGGATCTGCAATGATGTCTACCGATTTGAAGATCGCTTCAGGGGATGAAAAAAAAATCACAAAGGCTGCCCTAGCCATGATTGTCTGTGAAGTGGCCCACGCCCAGTTAGCGATGCCTTTGAAATCACAAATGAACAAATACATTTATCTGGATTTGTAGTTTCAGATGTTTACATGCTAGTTCAACTAATTATGTTTCCACTGATAACTGATCTGTGTGTAGTTGATTTTCGGTCACATGCCCCTGGGTTTCGACGCATTGAAGCAGACCCAGAGTACCACTCAGGCTCAAGGAAAGTAGCAGCTGATGCTAGACAAGAACATGCAGAGGCGTAGCTTCGGGGGGGAAGGTGACACCCCCCAAAATAAATGCATTCTTGGCTTGTTAGTTGAGTCTGGGGGCCCTAAGTCAGGTCTCCTATTTCTCTGTTGGCTATTCTACGTCGTCCTTGTTTGACTAAAAGGTTTTAACTTATAATTTTTTTTGATCAGGAACCTAGACAGGTGCATACCTAATGCAAATCAGTATTGAACCTGTTCCTCATGGGAACAGTGTATCCCAAACCTTGGTCATCCCTCCACCCTTCGGCATACTGTTTTTTAATCGGGCAATTTATGATTCACACCCCCCCCCCCCCGAATCTCATTGACTAAGCTATGCCACTGAGAACATTACCCGTTGTGTAAAGCCATAAACAGCACTTTAGGGTGAAGAGAGGCACATTTATTTTTAAAAAAACACACACACTTTGCAATGAAGAGATTCTTTGAAGTTTGAAATAATAAGCAATATCAGTTTATCAAAGTAAGAACATAAAAGAACTGGCTATTTACAGTAATCTTCAGTTATCAGAGTCCTAGCTTTCTTCTTCAGATTCCTGGAATTACCTTCCCTCACCTCCCTATGGGTCAGTCACAGGGCCTTAAGAAATAATGTTTTGCTTAGGGAAACAGGAAGTGCCAGACAAAGTCTACCATTTTATTCCTGTGTCTGAGGAGAGTATTATTACATGAATCGAATGTGATTGGTGGTTTGTCTTTTCTTGTAAAAGTTTTACTTGGGTAGACAAAACTCTGTGTGAAGGGGTGGGTCTCGATTTGTAAGGAGTGGAACGAGGAAGACAGAGGAGGAAGCAATGTCAGTATCTTGGTTCTGTGAACATACTCTGAGGGGCCTAATACCATGTCGGCCGGAGTTTCCTCTGACCAATACTGTGGCGGAAACGGGACCGACCGACCTCCGGTCAGTGGTCCCGACCACCTAATTATGATCAGTGGCGGCTGGTGACATTTGGAAGTGGTGAGGCGTAAAAGTTGCACGCAGCGCACTGTAGCGAGCGAGCGTAGCGAGCGAGCCTAACCGTATGAAGGGGGGTTGTGGGGGTTCTCCCCCCGGGAAATTTTTGAAAAAAGAGCAGCCAAATGGTGCATTTTCAAGGACATTTCAGAAAGCAAGAATGTTAATAAAGCTATTGGGAAAGTGTAGCAGCCCACTCATACCGGATCTCAGAAACTAAGGGACCGGGCCCCACTCTGATCAGTGGTCTCTGAAGTCAAGATATCCACCACCACTATACCTTAACCTCAAATGGAACCACATACACATATCTCAGCAAAGCTTCTACTATACCCTCAGTGGCAGAGCGCGCACACTTCTCAACCAGACTGCTACTATACCCTCAGTGGGAGAGCGCGGACACATCTCAACCAAACTGCTACTATAACTTAACCTCAAATGGAGCAGTATATACATATCTCAACAGTCTGCTACTATAGTCACAATGGGACAGTGAATACACATGAAAACAAGCCTTCTACTATACCCTAAATGGCATAGTACCTTCACATCTCAACTGGACTTCTACTATACCTCCTATGGGACAGAGCAGACACATCACAGCATGATTGCTATTAACTCTTAATTGGGACAGTATATTAATCGAAGGAAGGCTGATATTGTACCTTTAGTGGTGCAGAACAGTCAAATGCAAAAGGGACAGTCCAGACATTTGTCAACAAGGCAGGTACTATTCATTCAATGGGAAAAAATGACACAGCTACTGTTGTTTCAATGGACAGTGCGGATATGTCACTGGAAGGCTTCTACTGTACTTCCAATGTGACGGTAAATGCACTTGTCAGCGAGACCGCTGACATACTGTCACGGGACAGTAGGCGCACTTGTAAGCAAGATTGCTGGCATTGTGCCACAGGACACTTGTCAGCAAGGAAGCCACTGGAGCCCTAATTGGACACGATAGGTCAAATTAAGGTATATCTCAAAGGCAGGCATGTCCTCATAGGCCCTGAATACCGCACTATGGCATCATTTAGACTTGGGACAGCAAGTGTAAGTATGTATTTTGGCAATGACTTAATCTTTTTTTGGTGTTACTGTAAAGTTGACCACTCACTCCTGTAACATGCCTGGCAGATCACAAGATCAAATTCTGGTATAGCCAAATCAGCCTTCTATCCTTCCGAAGGTGGTAAATTGGTTACTATTAAATTAGGTAACGGGAGCACTTATTATTTGCAGTGATTAGACATGGCAGAAGCATATTATAACACTGCATAAAAATGAGATATTATGTTTGCGTGTCGTACTGTACTTAAACAAAAATTAACGCTAGTACTGCAGGATGCATGCAAGCACAAAGTCCATGGATTTCTTTTATGCGACAGCCACCTGTGTCAGTTTTGTTCCAACAGGCCGCTTGTGATTTTCTTTCTATTCAGATTCCTCTAATTAAAGTGACTCCATCACTTAAAAAGACCGGCCTTGCCACGTAAAATCGGATTACCTCAGACCGTTTGACATTTGCTAATTAAGAAAGAGTACCGCTTGCAGGAGCGATGAAACCCACCTCAATCCACACTGTACAGGGGACTCCGCTTCGAAAGAAGATGCACAATTATAGTTGACCGTTATATCGCAGCGTCAGTCAAGGAGGCCTCGCTCTGGGCATTGGGCGCATCACACAAGCTTTTAATCACAGATTGGCGTAACACATAAACCTTAATTTACATTTTAGGGTGATTCTTACAAAGGATCTATTCAATTGATAGTTTTAATTGTTTGCGTGTTAACTTACATTTAAGTGTTGTGTTTATTTATACTACCGTAGTCAAGAACAAAACCCCTTTAGGTATATTTCACATCATAAACCAAAACCACTCTTCTCATCCAAACTATCACCAAGGCATAACACCAACAAGGGCTCAATACATCCACAATATAAAAAAGTTCCACAGTATAAAAATATTTTATTAACATTTTTCAAATATTCATGAACATGAGATTATACACAGTTAAAAAAGGTTAAAATTAAACAATCATCAAAAAATATATTAATTGATCATAGGGAGATTTGCTAGAAAATTCATACTATTCATCAGCAAAAGCAAAACATTAGATCAAGACCATATGTGAAACACTAGCCGCCTAATACATTCAATATTGATACTTTCACAAATGTCACAACAATCTCTAGTTTGCCTTTTCTAGTTGGCGTCGACGCGTTTCGGTGGATAGCTGTTTTCAAAAACCACCTTCCGCAGGACAAAGATATTGTTTCTCCCACATAGAAAAATAGACCTAAACATTTTTATAGAAAAATGCAAAAAACATTCAATTAATATTTACATTGCAGAATATATATTACCCTTCAAATATATACAGTGTTCATATCCTGGTGATACAACTCAATCCCATTCACTCAATACAAATCAAACCACTTTCATACAAACCTAACTCAAGGGAGTTAATTTATGTCAACCTCCTAGTCATTAGGAGGCTAAAATATCCCTTGGAGATTTATAGTTACGTGTATTCCCCATGCATGTAAAAGAGGAATACACACTATAGACCAATTCATTAAATAAATGATACAGGTCTCAAGAAGAAGAAATCGTCTGCAACGGACAGAGACATATATACTAATTAAATACCTGAAGCAAATCAAGAAGCACTTCTAGTTTCAGCCACAATACAAATAGTTAGAAGGCCACAGTGCGGGAATTCTAAAATCTCACCGTCGGGCTTCCCAATCGAACATACAGATCAATCTGTGGAGAATAGAAATCCTTACTACATGAACAACTTATGCTATAAAGCATGTTAGAAAGCTGGTTTTGAAACAAATCGTACCTTCAAATTTGAGAACAGTCCTCATAATCCAAATTTTGTCATGAGTAGTAAATCACAACCACTGAAATAAGGGAGAACACGTAATGAGGAACCCAGCCCATATGACCCCACTTATGTAATTGTAGAGTTCAATCTGGGTATATTACCTTCAGATTATATGGCAGTATGGCATATTCGTCAGTATACTATCCAAGGCCACAACGACTCCACGAGTTCCTTGATACCTATCGTCTCCTTTAATACACGTTATGTAGCCCAGTCAAGGCAATGCGTGTCATTTCTGAAAAATATTTAACAGAAATCTAGATTAATAAAAAATGTAAACACGACAAACTACGCCATCCGTTCTAAGTGGGGACCGACCACCTCCTGCTTAGCTACACAGAGGAAAAAGAGAAAGAGACTCTTCCTCTCATGTTCACATCATCGTATTTATGGCACTAAGCCCTAGCTCACATAATACGATCAACTCAAAGTTCAGGCTGGACTCAAAAAAATTGTTTTATACGCAAACTCCAGCTTCCCTGTTCTTATTTAGAAAAAAACACACCCAACTCATTTTAGGTACCAACTAAGCCGGCAAAGCTGACAACATCATGTTATCGACAGCGACACAGGATTTTACTCAGTAAAAAGTCACATTGGTAGCAACACACCCGCTCGTTTATTTTCAATAGAAACTACCGCGTGTCATGCTTTTATAAGAGCACCAAATCCTAATCGTGCTCATACATTTTGGATACACAAAGACTTCTAATATACGGCAAATCTTAAAGATTAAATACCTAAATGCCGCAAGGTAATCTCTTTAAGACGTAAGTAAATGCCTCAAACTAATGGGCTATAAGCCGCAACCCCAACTAAAAATGCGGCTCCTTCGCTTTACTCCCAACAATATTCTTACCTTGTACCACGCCATGTAACCACAGTCCGGGGCGCACAACCTCCGAAGTTCAAGTGGGTCTCTATGGCCCTGAGCTCAATGCGGCGTATTTAAACACCCTGGGTATGTCATATGACACACCCAATCACGAGACCCAACTCAATATAGACGTTAAAGGTCAACGCCACTGTGGCAGCCATCTTAGTCTATGTCTTCGTGCCACCGATTAACCTAGATGATATTCCTTTATTCCCAATTCAGTGCAATCAGCCACAATTAAAGAAGCTAACTACACCCAATTATCCAAGACGGACTCCTCAAAAACATTACTGATAATTAAGTCCTCTTCGAAAATATTAGAAGGAAAACATACGCAAGGAGTATATATATCTATCTAACTTCAATATACTCATTTTTTAGTGCCCAATAATTTCCACATTTTTTATGCCCGTTACTCCGTAAACTCATTAAAATCAAAATACAGTTCAATCTAAAACGATCCCATTCTTCTAACGCCGCCCTGATAACTATGTCGGCCATCTTGGGAAGATTAATTCCAGAAAATACAGGAAACCCCACATTACTTCCCTGTTCTTATGGAAAAACCAGTACTACGGACCCAACGGTACTTCAAAAAGGTCCTAGATCTTAAAGATTAGTGCACGACATACTCATATTCGAAATTCGAGAGCAATATAAATATACATTACCTCAGCAATTCTAAACAAAAGGCTATGCTCACATTACTGAATACCCAGCCACGTTATAAGCTCGAACCAATAGACCATTCAAATAGAATCACAATTCAATTAATAAGACGGTCCCACTCTTCTTTCGAATTTAAACCATTGCGTACCATGTTAAAAAGTGATATAAACCACTGTTCTCTGGCTTTCCTTTTCATTTCTACATTACCACCGCGTGCTCCCATCTGAATTTTCTCTAAAATAAACCACTCTATTTCTAACTCATTATGTCCCTTTTCTAAATAGTGTCCTACTAACGGGGCATTAATTTTCTTTGTTCTGCTTGCTGAACGGTGTTCTTGTAATCTCGTGCGTAACTCTCTACTCGTTTCGCCCACGTATCCTTTACCACAGGGGCATCGCAGGAAGTAAACTATATTCTTGCTCCTGCAGTTATTCAAGGTCTTTGAATTGACCTGACACTCATTATATTTAATATGTTTCGCCTCAATACAGGATACACAAACATTACACGTACCGCATTTGTTGTTGCCAACTGCTGGCCTCCTGTCTAACGTGCTTTGTGTGTTACCTTGAACATCACGATAAGTGTGTACCAAATCACTTTTCAGATTTCTATTCTTTTTGAAGGCAAGGATAGGTCTATCTAACTTCTTCTCTTCATCATTGTTCACAATGTGCCAGTTACTATTGATAACATTTTTGATCCGATTACTAATATGTGAGAAATTGCTGACAAAGACAATTTTGTCTCCTTCTTTCTTTTTGGGTTCATTTTTTATTAATCATGGCCTCTCTATTATATTTATTTATACTACCTCAACCTCCTGGAGGATCACAAATTGTCTATTTGTTATACTTTTGGCAACTATTACATATAACCTCAAAACAATACTTATACAATGAGAACAGAGTGTGGCATTACGGACAGAACTGATAAACTTGCAACTAAAGAACCATATTTGACTCTTGGCGTCACTGTAACATCGTGTGATCTTCTGCAATTCACAGTCTTAAAACAGCAAACTGATCTAAAAATTGAGCCACGTCTGCATTACTGGCCCCAACCCACAAGACTGTAGGTGCTGTTTTCAGGAGAAGTGTACCAGACAAAACTGAGGTACTGCGGAGGACTTTTGTTGCATGCTTCTGTGACTATTTGGGCTCTTCCCATGTTCAACGGGGTGTGGAGCATGAGGGGGGTGCGGAGCATGAGGGAGCCGTTATGTGAAGTGCAAGAATGCTCATCTTTCTGCGCGAGCTGTGGAAGAGCCCAGAACAAGAGCGAACAAGAGCACTGTTATTGATACGCAAGCATTTGTATGTGAGAGAATGTACTAACAACAAATGTGCCCCTTTTAGGAAATCCCGACAAGATGTGGAGTGACATTCAACATGAAATTGAGCGTTATAAAGGGTTAAATAATCAACATGTGCATAATAATAAATTGAAGTGTTACTGGGAGTCGGAGAGTCAGGCGAGTTGCAGATTGGCCTAGTGTGTAAGACACCAAGAGTAACGATCCAATGGTATGTGCGCGTGGAGATTAGCACTTACAGTTATGCAGTCGCGGCCGGCATGACGGGCGGGTGGGGGGGGGGTGGAAATGGGGTCATCGTGGGGGGAGGCGGGAGGGGTTTAATTAAAAAAAATATATAAAATAAAACTTACCGTCCTGCGCCACCTCAGCTTCTAGATGGGTCCCGGCTCCCGCCGTCCTGCGTTTTCCAATTCCTGCAGCGTCGTCATCAAGGAAAGGCAGCCTCCCTCCCTCCCCTCCGCCAATCACAACGCTGCAATGGCAGCTTTGTGATTGGTGAGGCGCAGAGCGCCCCAGCCGGGCCATTTTCTCTATGTAGGCTGCTGCATGCAGCAGCCTACATAGAGAAAAAGGGAGAGTGGGCGGTCCTGCTCGAGGGCAGGGGAGTGGCTTGCCCACTGTTGTGGGTACTGACTGTTTGGTCGGCCCTGGGGCCGACCAAACAGTCAGTACCCACAACAGTGGGCAAGCCACTCCCCCCCTGCCCTCGAGCAGGACCGCCCACCCCCAACCAGGCACTTCTGCTTTCTCACAGTGCGAGAAGCAGAAACATAAATGGTGGTAGTTATTACCATTTATGTTTCTGCCTTCTCGCACTGCGAGAAAGCAGTGGGGCGACGCCCCCACGCCCCAATGGGGGAGCCGCCACTGATTATGATGTGACCGCACATGGTGCGGTCGCATTCTCTCATTTCTCAATGAGTGCTTGTGTTAAGGCCGTACACCGGCCGTAACCCAGGTTCCCATAGAGAAATGGGATATTGTGTTAATCCCTGCACCCCGTGGCAGGCACCTCAAGGTCCCAGGATGCTTGTTTCCGGTCCAGGGAAGACATGGCTTGGCAGTTCAGGCTGGACTGTTCCCATGAGGCACAGGGTCAAGACTGATTTGCATATAGCTGTGTCTGAACTGGGGTGGCAAAGTGAGCTAAAGAACGATGATGGATTCAACCCAGATCTGTGACTGGGGGTGAGTGTTTGAAAAGTTTCAGCGCTCCGTCCATCATCTCCTTGTGTTTGCTTTGTTCACCCTAAGTTGGCAGGGTATGCCCAGACGTGGGTCCTTTGCTCACTTTGCCACTGGATTCAAGCTAGCCTGGCTGATGAGGGCTGTTAGCCCGAAACCGGTCCCAGGATGCTTGTTTCCGGTCCAGGGAAGACATGGCTTGGCAGTTCGGGCTGTACTGTTCCCATGAGGCACAGGGTCAATACTGATTTGCATATAGCTGTGTCTGAACTGGGGTGGCAAAGTGAGCTGAAGAACGATGATGGATTCAACCCAGATCTGTGACTGGGGGTGAGTGTCTGAAAGGTTTCAACGCTCCGCCCTTCATCTCCTTGTGTTTGCTTTGTTCGCCCTAAGTTGGCAGGGTATGCCCAGATGTGGGCCCCTTGCCCACTTTGCCACTAGATTCAACCTAGCCTGGCTGATGGGGTCTGGTAGCCCGAAACCGGTCCCAGGATGCTTGTTTCCGGTCCAGGGAAGACATGGTTTGGCAGTTCGGGCTGGACTGTTCCCATGAGGCACAGGGTCAAGACTGATTTGCATATAGCTGTGTCTGAACTGGGGTGGCAAAGTGAGCTAAAGAACGATGATGGATTCAACCCAGATCTGTGACTGGGGGTGAGTGTCTAAAACGTTTCAGCGCTCCGTCCATCATCTCCTTGTGTTTGCTTTGTTCGCCCTAAGTTGACAGGGTATGCCCAGACGTGGATCCCTTGCTCACTTTGCCACTGGATTCAAGCTAGCCTTTCTGATGAGGGCTGTTAGCCCGAAACCGGTCCCATGATGCTTGTTTCCGGTCCTGGGAAGACATGGCTTGGCAGTTCAGGCTGGACTGTTCCCATGAGGCACGGGGTCAAGGCTGCTTTGCATATAGCCGTGTCTGAACTGGGGTGGCAAAGTGAGCTAAAGAACGATGATGGATTCAACCCAGATCTGTGACTGGGGGTGAGTGTCTGAGAAGTTTCAGCGCTCCGTCCATCATCTCCTTGTGTTTGCATTGTTCGCCCGAAGTTGGCAGGGTAAGCCCAGACGTGGGACCCTTGCTCACTTTGCCACTGGATTCAAGCTAGCCTGGCTGAAGAGGGCTGTTAGCCCGAAACCGGTCCCAGGATGCTTGTTTCCGGTCCAGGGAAGATATGGCTTGGCAGTTCGGGCTGGACTGTTCCCATGAGGCACAGGGTCAAGACTGATTTGCATATCGCTGTGTCTGAACTGGGGTGGCAAAGTGAGCTGAAGAACGATGATGGATTCAACCCAGATCTGTGACTGGAGGTGAGTGTCTGAAAAGTTTCAGCGCTCCGTCCATCATCTCCTTGTGTTTGCTTTGTTCGCCCTAAGTTGGCAGGGTATGACCAGACGTGCGTCCCTTGCTCACTTTGCCACTGGAGTCAAGCTTGCCTGACTGATGAGGGCTGTTAGCCCGAAACCGGTCCCAGGATGCTTGTTTCCGGTCCAGGGAAGACATGGCTTGGCAGTTCGGGCTGGACTGTTCCCATGAGGCACAGGGTCAAGACTGATTTGCATATAGCTGTGTCTGAACTGGGGTGGCAAAGTGAGCTAAAGAACGATGATGGATTCAACCCAGATCTGTGACTGGGGGTGAGTGTCTGAAAAGTTTCAGCACTCCGTCCATCATCTCCTTGTGTTACGTCAAGGTCATTGCCACAAGGTGCAGAGGGGGCACCATAGGTGGCCCCTTGCCCCCCAACCGGAGGCTGCAAGGGAAAGAGGCCCCTTCTAGGGGCCCTCAAACACGCTTTCCGGCAGGCTTTCCATGTTGGAAAGCCCGGCATGGGAAGCCTGCCGGAAACAATGCATCGTAATCCGGACTGCGTAAAACGTCGTCCATATGGATTACGGGCTGGTTCCGACCGTGCATCGTAATCCGGACGGCGTAAAACGCCGTCCATATGGATTACAGGCTGGTTCCAACTCGCTGACTGGCTTTTTGAGCCAATCAGACGCAAGCCGGAATGACCGGCCGGTTTCAATTCTGACCTGCTGTATTGTAATCAGCCGGTCGGAATTAAAACCGACGACTAACATCGTAATAGGCCCCTTAGTAATTTCAATTTCATTGTGAGCAATGTGTGAATTAATTCGCATTGTATATCACACACAACAAAATGTTATGTTAATTAAAATTTGTAGAGTGCACATACACCAGAGGTTTCTTGGTGCTAACGTAAAAAACAGAAGTATATGCTGTATAACAAAAGCAAGCGTTAATGCAGTGGATAGGCATGTCTGAAGAGCCAAGTCTTTAGATCTTTCTTAAAGATAGAAAATTCGATATGGGAACGTAAGAAAAAAGGAATGAAATTCCAAATTATTGGGGCTTGAATGGACACGCTCTGCTCCCCCCCATGCATTTCTTGCTAAATTTTGGTCATATCTAGCCATTTGTATGAGTCATTTCATTGAGGTCCGCTTCAATAGGTCAAGTAAGGGGAAAAGGGGGGAAAGGTGGGTTACACAGTACTGCCCATTCGACACTTGACCTCTTTGCTTAAACAACCAACAAGGGTGTCAGTGTGCTCTAGTTTCAGTAGTTTTCTGTGTGGTGGGCACTGTCATACAGGGAACTGAAGTGAAGCCTGCCAATACCCATCTAAACGTTTGCTCAAAAGGTGCCTGGATCATGAAAGATCTATATTGTATCATTGGTGTGGAAAAATATAATTTTTTGTATTTTTGGGAGACATTTTGCATAATAATTACTAATACTCCTAGTGTGTGCCAGTTGTAGCTGTCCTCTGGCTCTCAGTGAGGTTTGTAGTGCTGACTATGCAAACACATGTGTCTAGCCATCTTATGTGGTTGTTGGATCTCTACATTTTCACAGCGAGACATAATATGGCAAACATTACAAGACATTTGGTAATGCTGATAAAGTAATTCCAGGATATGGAGTAACGCAGATTTACAAATAATCCCATATGCAGCCGCTATGAAATAGGGAAGAACATTAGAAATCAGCATTCCTGCACTGATTTGTGTATGTCACTCCCATGCTCTTGGCCTTTACAGTGAACAAATTCATCCAGGCTTTATCTGGAGAATTGCCCCTGGAAACATATACAGTAGGTGGCAGTACCATGTGTGGTATCACCACATGTCTCACAGTGCCAATCTGGTCTGCCCAAATCAATAATACGATTCCAATTCTACTGTGAATCATACATGAACGTTTTTTCAAAACTGTGTGTTTTATGGAGAAGAGCTTTCAGGCCTTTACACTTTTTTTTACATGAGACTTTCTCATGTGCATCAAGGCTTCAATAAGTTAAGCACTCCACCAACACCATTGTCTGCTGACTCAAGCTATACCTCACTGATGAGGACTAGGTAGCTCGAGACAGGACTGAGGTTGCTTGGGTTCCCGTCTGGAGGGGGACCTGGCATGGCGGATGGAGCTAAACTTCTCCTATTGGAGCAGAACCAACTTTGGTTTGTATATAAGTTGTCTATGTCTAGTGTGGCACAGTGGATGGAATTGGACGCACTCTGAGCAATTGCCAGGTAGGTTGCTCCCCCACCACACAGCTCCGCCTGTGCTGTCCGCCCGCTGCTGCTGCTGGTAAGCTCGCCCCTCCGCTTGTGGCCTCGGTGCCCGTGTTTTCCTCTGTTTTCCCTCGCTGCCCCCACCTCCCTTGTGTCCGTTTTGTCTTCTGTGCCCTCGCTGCCCCCACTGCATTGTGCCCGTGTTTTTCTCCTGTTTTCCCTCGCTGCCCCCACCTCCCTTGTGTCCATTTTGCCTTCTGTGCCCTCGCTGCCCCCACTGTACTGTGCCCGTGTTTTTCTTCTGTTTTCCCTCGCTGCCCCCACCCCCCTTGTGTCCATTTTGCCTTCTGTGCCCTCGCTGCCCCCACTGTATTGTGCCCGTGTTTTTTCTTCTGTTTTCCCTCGCTGCCCCCACCCCCCTTGTGTCCATTTTGCCTTCTGTGCCCTCGCTGCCCCCACTGTATTGTGCCCATGTTTTTCTTCTGTTTTCCCTCGCTGCCCCCACCTCCCTTGTGTCCACTTTGCCTTCTGTGCCCCTCGCTGCCTCTCTCCATTCCCGCCACTGCGTCCCCTGCGGCCCCGCCCCCCTGACTGCCCATTCGCTGCTCCTCCCTCCCACCTCCCCATATATGGCGGCCGCTGCGCGGCCGCGCAGCGGACGTGCGTAGCGGGCGCGCCTAAGGCAAGCCCGTCTGCGCCCGTCCGCGACTGGACCGCGCCCAGCGCCAGAACCCTTGGGCCGCGCGTACCCCGCTCCAGCCTCGAGGACCGACGCCGATACGATGCCACCACACTCCACGCTCTCAACCCCGGACGGACGCACAACTGCTTCAAGGCCGCCCCGAAACGCACCCATGGTCCCTTCACCTGCCGGAACTGCAGCTACACCAGCATCAGAGCCATCGAGGCGCCCGCCAAGAAGGACCCCAACCACCTCCGGTGCATCCTACTGAACACCCGCTCCGCACGCAAACACGCCGTCGAGCTCTGGGACCTGCTCGACTCATCATCACCAGACGTCGCCTTCCTGACTGAGACCTGGATGAACGACTCCTCCGCCCCCGACATCTCCATAGCCATCCCAGACGGCTATAAGATCACCCGCAGAGACCGCATCAACGCAGTAGGAGGAGGAATCGCCATCGTCCACAAGAACACCATCAGGGTCTCGACCAGCACCGACGACACTCTCAGCACCGCCGAACACATGCACTTCCAGATCCACACGGACCCCAACACCACCCTTAGAGGCACCCTTGTCTACAGACCCCTGGGCCCCGACCCCAGTTCAGCGACTCCATCGCCGACTTCATCAGCACGCACGCCCTGACCTCTACCGACTACATCCTCCTCGGAGACCTGAACTTTCACCTGGAGAACAACAACGACAGCAACTCCACCACCCTGATCGACAGCCTCGCCAACCTCGGTCTGAGCCAGCTCGTCACAACACCGACCCATTCCGCCGGCCACACGCTTGACCCCATCTTCTCCTCAAGCTCCCACGTCTCCTTCAGCCACACCACGGAACTCCTCTGGACCGACCACCGCTGCATCCATTTCACCTTCCAGAAACCCACCACACACCACCGCACCCAACAGATCCCACGCCGCTGCTGGAGCAAAGTCACCGAAGATCAACTTCGGGCAACCCTCGCTCTCAGCCCTCCCTCCGACCCATCCAACACCGACGACGCTGCCTGCAACCTCAGTCGATGGATGGACGACTGTGCCAACACCCTCGCCCCGCTGAAAAAGCTCACCTACAGTGACACCACCAAAAGAGTCAGCTGCTTCACCTCGGAACTCCTAGCTTCCAAGCGTACCTGCCGGAAACTAGAGAAGAAATGGCACAGTGATAAGACACCGGACAGCCACACAGCCCACAAAGACGCCATCCGTAACCACCACCACCTCATCAGGTCCGCCAAGAGAATCTCCTTCAAAGACCACCTCGACAACAACGCACACAACATCAAGGAGCTTTTCAACATCGTGAAGGAACTCTCCAACCCCAGCTCCAACACCAACGACATCCCGCCGTCGCAACCCCTGTGCGATTCCCTCGCCACCTTCTTTCACCGCAAGATCGCCGACATCCACGACAGCTTCAACACCCAGACAGCCCCAACTAAGATCGATGCACCAGACCCGCCGCACACCATCGACCACGACCCCCTGCCAGCCTGGGCCAGCGTGAACATCGAGGACACCATCAAGACCAGGAGCACAATACACTCCGGCTCCCCGTCAGACCCTTTCCCGCACCACATCTTCAACAAAGCCAGCAGCTCCATCGCACCCCACCTGTGCAACGTCATCAATCTCTCCTTCGAGACCGCGACCTTCCCAGAGAGCTGGAAACACGCAGAGATCAACGCCCTACTCAAAAAACCCAAGGCGGACCCGAGAGACCTCAAGACCTTCCGGCCCATCTCCCTGCTTCCGTTCCCAGCCAAGGTCATCGAGAAGATCGTCAACAAACAGCTAACCCGATACCTCGAAGAAAACAGCATCCTGGACCCATCCCAATCGGGGTTCCGCAGCAACCACAGCACTGAGACTGCCCTCATCGCCGCCACCGACGACATCAGGATCCTGCTGGACAATGGTGAGACCGCAGCCCTCATCCTGCTGGACCTCTCCGCTGCCTTCGACACTGTCTGCCACCGCACTATACGCACATGCCTCCACGACGCAGGGATCCGAGACAAGGCCCTGGAATGGGCCACCTCCTTCCTCGCCGGCAGAACCCAGAGAGTCCGCCTCCCACCATTCCGATCCGAAGCCTCCGAGATCATCTGCGGCGTACCCCAGGGATCGTCCCTCAGCCCAACACTGTTCAACATCTACATGACCCCGCTCGCACGCATCGCCAGACAACACGACCTCAACATAATCTCCTATGCCGACGACACTCAACTGATCCTCTCCCTCACCAAGGACCCCCTCGCCGCCAAATCCAACCTCCATGAAGGAATGAAGGCCGTCGCTGATTGGATGAAGATCAGCCGACTAAAACTGAACACGGAGAAGACAGAGGTCCTCATCCTCGGCTCCAACCCCTCAGCCTGGCACGACTCCTGGTGGCCAACGACGCTGGGAGCAGCCCCGACACCCACCGACCACGCACACAACCTGGGAGTCATCCTCGACTCAACGCTCTCCATGGACAAGCAAGTCAACGCAGTCTCATCCTCCTGCTTCAACACCCTCCGCATGCTTCGCAAGATCTACAGGTGAATCCCGACAGACACAAGAAGAACAGTCACCCAGGCCCTCGTCAGTAGCAGACTTGACTATGGGAACGCCCTCTACGCGGGAGCCCCGGCCAAGCTCATCAAGCGGCTGCAACGCATACAAACGCCTCCGCACGCCTGATCCTCGATGTACCACGCCACAGCCACATCACCCCCACCTGAGGAACCTGCACTGGCTCACCGTCGACAGGAGGATCACCTTCAAACTCCTCATCCACGCACACAAGGCACTCCACAAGACTGGCTCAGCCTACCTCAACAGACGACTCTTCTTCTACGTCCCCAACCGCCAACTCCGCTCCGCCGACCTCTCCCTCGCCACCGTCCCTCGCATTCGAAGAACTACCACCGGCGGCAGATCCTTCTCCCACCTCGCCGCCAAGACCTGGAACACCCTTCCACTAAGCCTACGACAGACCCAAGACCTGCTGACCTTCAGGAGGCTACTCAAGACCTGGTTGTTCGACCAGTAGCAGCACCCCCCCCCTTTTTTCTTTTTTCCCTAGCGCCTTGAGACCCTCACGGGTAAGTAGTGCGCTTTACAAATTCTGTGATTGATTGATTGATTGTCAGTGGATGAGATTATGTCAAGCATTTCTTCCATCACTTTGTTTTTCTGTTGCAGCCCACATCACTGTCTTGCTGTGGCAGTGTTTTTCCCTACAAATAATAGGTTTGCAGCCACTGCAGAAATTGGCATGATCCATTGAAACCCTGTTCTCATTACATTTAATTTGTTTCATTGTACTAGACAATGAAATATAGGCGATTACATGGTGTGGCATCGTGCCAACTCATGCTGTGGTTTGCAGGGTGGATAAAATGTTATGGGAGTGGCTATGGAATGATGCCAGAGGGAATTTTGGGAGATTGGCAGCTGAGCCAGTTGCCGTGAATTGAACAGGAGCTATTTGATGGGTTGGTCTGTGAACTTAGTTGAATGAAGTACTAGCTACTGAGACTTTCTTCTCTTGTTTCTCTGACTCAGCGATATTTGCATAATTTTCTTTGTGAAATTAGTTAAAATGCACAGAAATGTACACAAAATTAGGCATTATTATTCAAAATGCTGGTTTTGGCATAGTGTGAAATGCATCCTTGTGCTTATTTTAGGTGCAAGTAACCTTTTGGCGTTAAAAAAAAGCTAGCAAAATTGTACATGACATGAACAAAAGCCACTTACCTTCAGTTCGTTCAAATTCTTCCCATGCTCCCAAAATAGGACTTTTATCAGAACGAAGTCTCAATTAAGCGACATGGCGTCAAGGCATAATAACAAAAGATTATGCCAGTTCAAATTAAAATTCATCTGTGTCTACATTTTTCCCAGAATTTGCAAGTAAATGCTTGTGTTAGCCATATTATTCCATTACAACTTGTGATTCTTGGAACACACCTATGTGTAGGTAACCAGGAAAAACGATCAACTTTTGTTTTTATAAAACTGAAGCTATATGTACGGCCACATAAATTATGCAGCAATGGATGCCTAACTTACTCAGTAGAGTTAGTTAAATTATGCAGGGAGAGAATATTGTGGTGCAGAATGCAGCACATTCTACAGCACTGTTACTCTGCTACTTCGTCATTTTAACACACATTAATATTGTCTGGTCAAAAATGTCACCTCACTAGTACCAACTGAACACCTGAATACAGAAATCAGTTATTAAAAGGTGTCCAGATAACTAACGAAATGTGTTTCCACATGTGGTGCTTTTTTAGTAATTTTGTTTTATCTATATGACTTTGAAACATATCTGTAAATAATGCAGCAGATGGTGGATAATGTGGCACGTGAGGTAAACGCATCATTATACAGAAGATGCTGGGGCCAAAAAATCACAAACTTCCTGTGGCCCATTCTATATTATATGAAGAATGTACCGTTTACTAGGGGTACCTAGAAGACTAACAGAAACTGGATTCTTCCCTATACTCACAAATCAGTCATATCCGCCTGATGAGATACTAGCGACCTGGGAAAGGACACTTCATGCACAAGTCTCCTTCCCCTTTCCCTCTATGTAGTGTCTTCCTTTCTTTGATCCTGGTGCCTCATTCCCATTTCTCTTAAGCGACCTTAGTGCTTTCAGGTGACTCTAGGGGGGCTCAAAGCACTACATAAATACCAACATCACATCACATCACCTCATGAACCACAGCAGTGTAACATTGTCTTCCCTGCCTGTCTGTCGCAGCTCAGCAGTGCTGCAGTGGGGCAGTTGCTGGGAAAGGGGACATGAAGAGCTCAATGTGATCCCAATTTATTGTGAACCGGAAGTTTTCCTCTTAGCATCAATCCGAGAACCTCAACCCATTCCATGAGCAACCACTTACTGATGGGGATCATTTGTGTTCTGGACTCTAAAATAGACTCCTCGGGTTGGGGCGGAGCCTGCGGCAGCCGGTACAGGTAAGCACAGTTGGGCAGGCCAGGGCTGGCGGGGGTGGCGGGTGGGGGGGGTCGACAGACAACGGAATAGATATTATTTATATTTTTAATAATACCTATTCCGTCGTCTATCGACTTCCTACCTCCCACCCCGCCCAGCCACACCGCATTTACCTGTGCCAGCCGCCACTGGGCAAAGCAGATCCCGAAAGCTGGAAAGCCCTGTACTCTGTTCTGGTGCTGACAAGATATAGCTCATCTCTTTCAATAGATCTGCATCAGACAAGATAAGTGAGTGGGTTAAGAGCCTAAGTCAGAGATGCATGTGTAAAGTACAGGTTCAAATCTAGTTGTTCCTGACTCTGTGTTTTATCTTTAGGACGTCGATGAAATCACGTTCTTTTATTTCAACGCCTGGTAATAGTTTAGCCTGTCCTGGTAATGATTATTAGTACTATGTCGACAAAGAGGAGTAGTTCAGATGCCTGCAGAGAATTATACAGGATTTACAAAATCTAAAAACTTTAAAAACTGAATATTGCAAGTTCTTGGAATAAGGGTAAGGTTGAATCGGGAGGTGATCAGTAAATTGTTAGTGTGAGCACGGGATTAGCACCGAGCTTTTTAAGTGAACTGTTATGTGCATTTGAACTCCCTGAAGAGAGGCACGTGGTTAACCTTTCTAATCTGAGAGTTATCATCCAGGCCTTCAGTCTCCACTTGGCTTCACCCTACTCTCACAGCGATCAAATCTGTCCCATCTTGTAGAGAGTGTATTTTCCGTTGTTATTTTTTTGACTAGAATCAATGAGAGTTACATATTAAAAAGATGAAGATTACCAGAAGCAGTGAAAACCTGGTGTTTGGGCAAACAGGGAGACATTCCGATCAACTGATGACATACAATTTCATATGGCTACGGCACCGACATTGAAAAATCTCGGGGGCACCAGGAGCCTTCTTAGTTTACACGTGTGCGAAATATTGTCATTGGTTTCGAAAATGTACATGCAAATTATGTAAAATGACGCATTTAGTGCAAAATATGGTTTGCCAATATCTTGTGTGCCTTTTTTCACATGAAGATATATTTTACATTAAAAAAAGTCCTATGAGATACCGGGGAGACTGGTTCAAACAGAAGACATTTACTCTATGAACCAGCCTTTTGCAGGATGAAAAATATGCAAAATTGCGTTCTGAAACTGTATTTGTGTAATTTAAATTTCACCAAGGCCTATTTCTTTACCTGCAGGCAGAAAATCATCTCTGTTTACGTTCTCTCACCACTTTGGGGTTGAGATAAAATAAGCTTTGCTTGGATTTGCAAGAGCTTTGTATGTTTGTTTCTTTAGACCATTTTTTACCTAATTATTTATGATAAAATAAATAGAACTTCATGTATTCCTGCAGTATTATTCTGCCAAAAGTAGTGTCATTCATGCAATGGTACCAGATTATTATTGCCTAAATATCATCTAAATATTGTGTCCAAAATATTGTGTATAAAAATATTGCCTCATTGATGTTAATAATAGACCACCTTTAATGAACAAATATCTTTGTAAACAATAATTCGGCCATCTTATTTTAGTTTGACGATATTCAGGCAACGATGTTCTGACATACAACCAAATACATTTGTGAAAAACTGGCGTATTATTTGCAGTGGTTGACTAACCACCTCAAGGAATAATCACAACTCTTGTTAGTGTGAACCCTCAAAGCCACTAAATTAACCTAAGCTCAATCACCCGGTAGCTATGGCACAGAGCAGACAGGCTTACTGTAGGACAATATGAAAAGTATTTATGCAGTACCTAGTAACAAGAAATTCCAAAACTGAACAAAATAACACCAAAAATACAAAAATCCAATAAGGGGAACCAGAGATTATAATTTTTTAAGTTTTAAGTAGAAATACCACCAAAAAGTGCTAGGCCAATGATAGTCTATGGTCACAGTATACTAGGACCTAGGCACAGTTTCAGGCTGACGGAGAAGGAGTGCGAGTCAGATACACAACCAGGTTTGTCCCAGTCAGAGGTTTTACATACTGGATTAGTAAGTCCCTATCCATACCATAGGAGTACACTTCTGAAAACCACCCCAGGACCACAGGAGAGGCACTTAGAGACTTGCAGGGTGTCAGGTAGAGTCCAACAGCAGGGTCTAGTCCAGGTCCAGTTGTCACTGGTCAGCCTGGTACGTTTAAGAAAAGGCCTCTTACAGCTTGTTATTTCCTTGTAGCCACAAGGGAGGTCAGCAAACTGACCCTTGGAGTCCACTTCTTTGCCCTTGGTGCAAGAGGGAGCACGCCCAGTCTTTTAGGGATCCTCTCGGGTCACAGACAGCAGGTCCAGTCCTTTCCTTATCTTCCACAGGTCCAGAAAGTTTTCTAAAGAGGGTCCCTAGGAATGCTACATTTATGATTGGCACCAGCTAGTGGCTGGGCGACCATTGATTCCTCCTTAACCAATGTGGTAAAAGTTCCATGTCTTAACCTATTTTTGAAGCAGTTCCTGTTTGCCTTACTGCAAACAGGTACAAAATGCCTTGTTTAAAGGGTATTTGCAAGATGGCGATGTTCCTCAGCCACACTAAACTTCTTGGGCTCTTAGGACTCAGGGTGTGTGGGGTGAGAGTACTATGGTGATCTTAGTGGCTGTTCACATCTAACACTAAAAACAGTTTAAAGTCGGTGCTGTACTCACAACAGGCTCAGAGATAGATGTCTGTTAGGACGAAAGCAGGGTCCTTCAGCAAACAGACAGAGGATCCACAAAAATTGTCTTATCAACCTTTTCTCTTCCTTTCAAGTGTGCCCCAAGTTTAACATGTGGCTCAACAGATCTGTCAAGCACGATTTAATAGTGTGGTGTCACAGGAGGCCTACACCTCCTACTCTGAATATTTTGTGGAATTCAGAGGAGACATCTCTACCATTTAGGTCTGCCTACTATTTGATCCATGAAGGCATTCCACACCTCTTCCACAGCGATTCAAGGCTAATCACTGGCCAGGATAATACTGGAGAAGTAATGGAAAGTAACCTCCAGGAACTTCAGGCAGGGGAAAGGTAACTTTCTAAAAGTTACTTTTCCTTAATATTTATAAAAATACAAATTTACCATTGAATTGGATTTGTAATAACTATTAAAAATACTAGTTTAATTCTCATTCTAGCTGTTCTTCCCCCAAGTAAGCAGTATTAGTATTGAATGCCACTTCTCATTATTTTCTATGGGCCAGCCAGAGCATTCTCACAGTAAAAATAGCTTATGGGTGCTAGTCAATTTAAGGTCTTGCTAACTTTAAATTCCTAATTTTAAATACCATGCACCCGCTTTGTGGGCTGCAAGGCCTACATAAGAGTGACATTCACATTTAAAAGGAAGGTTTTCTTTTGTCAAAAAGGATTATTTTGTCAGGTCACAGTGTAGGTTTTGCACTGCAGTAGTCCGGCTACCTAGTATTGGCCTAAAGTCATATTTGCCCTGCCGCTGTAGTGAATGGCACATTAGGTGCTGCAGTCCGCATGTGGCATTTAACCTCCAGACACAGGGTGCTCATTCTATACCACATACTAGGAACATATAGGCAAGTTAAATGTGCCAATTTGGAATAAGCCAATTCAACTATGCTTAAAGGGAGAGCACAGGTAGTTTACTACTGGTTAGCAGGGGTAAAGCCAGCAAAGGAGATAGGGCAAAAATCTGGGGAGACATCTTGCAAAAGATGGCCTTTTCCTACAACAATCCTCTTTCTCTTTGCCAGGTGAGCACTACAGGGCTTGTGGAGTTCAGGCAGAAGGGGGAATCCATGTAACAACTACAAGGGGAGACAAAGTCACAAAGTCTATCTAATCTATAAAAGAATAAGTGATGGGTTTAATTTACCACCAGGCACTCCTACTCTCTTTCACTCTTGTGGGTTCTTTTCCATCCCTACTTCTCACTTTATCACAGTTTTCCCATCTTTCTCTTCCTCCTTTCTTTCTCCTTTTGTGTTTTTTTCCCTTTCTTACTCTGGAGTAAAGTTGCTTAGGAAATATAATTCTATTTCCCCAAACTGAGTGGCTGTGGGCCTCACCTACAATCATCCGCTCATATTCAGCACAAAGTCAACCTCAAAACTTGGACAATATATTCAAAAATCTGTATCAGAAGAACAAAGCACAAAGCTGGTGAAGTTTAGTAAAATAATTATGGTCTCTAAAAGGTACAAGAGGACATTTTTTGCTGCTACACACTGGTGATAGGTCGCTACTAAGCAGCCTTGTTTTTATATTTTGTGCTGTGCCATGCTCTATCTTCTTTCCTGCCGTTGAGTAGGTGCTGTTGTGTTCCGAATCTGCCACTCAGGTGAAAGTGGGTAAACACAATTCCTCCCAGCCTGATGCACATTCGATATTTTGTCTGCATCCAGCTGCAGGAAACGAAGGGAGCACGAAGTGAGAATATGCCGGACTCAGGCAAATTTGGGGAACTACATACTTCCACATGAAGTGTTGAAGTTCCTTGAATTCACTCAACATCGCTAATGTAATTAATAATTCAAGTACGCACTAATAATAAGTACTGACATTTAACCATGACGTTTCAGGAACCACATACCCCTGCATGTTCACTGCATATTAGGAACCTTTTAAAGCTTTGACTCTGGAGGGTTAGGGGAAGTTCTTAGTCAAGTCTTTTTGCTAAAGGATGACATGTTAGAAGGCCCAGAACGTTTAGCGGTGTGCAATAATATATACAGTCCGGCAGTGTTATGACAGAGTTATAAAATATATTCACAATGAAAGGATCACTATCATAGTAGTAAAGTTTCAATTAGCCCCACATTGATTATTGATCAAAACACTTAAAGGCAGACCATCTACCTCTCAGATTAGATTGGGTTTTCAGCTCATTTCAACAATGTGCGTATCTCAGGTAGGCAATTTAGGTTGGGTGCGCACGTGATGTATCTAGTATGCAGGGGAAGAGTTAAGGAAGTCCTGTGCAAGCATTTTATAGTCTTACTGTTCCTTGCCTGTACATCGGCGCTGATACTGCAGATAGCAACACAGACACACAAGGTCTTTGTAACTACATGCATGGGCCCTGGGAGCAGTGTGTGGTGGCTGATAAAAACAGTTTGCATAAGTCTATAGCTGTATGTTTGATTTCAGGGGGTGGTGAGAACGTTTCCTTCTCGCGGCTTAGCTTCTGGAGGATATACAAATTGCACAACTAGGTGTGTTAAGTTTGTGAGCAGCCCACAGAGAAGAACACCACAGTCTGGGTGGAATAGCACCTCAGGCAACCAGCATTACAAAAAGGTTCACCCTGGAGGTGCTCCTGCTGCCAGTCATAATGAATCTCCTCATAAGTTTCCCTCAGAGGATGTCTGTTTTCCATGCAGTCACATATGAGGTCTGGCGAAGTAGCAGAAGTAATTCTCCGCAGCACTCTCACTCCAAGGAAATGATCCTTATGGCAGCACTTGGACAGCTGTAAACAACCATTGTCTTCTGCCTTTTGAGTCTTGACGGAGGACAGTCAATGATCCTTTCCATATTGAAAGCTTTGCTCTGAGTTGTATGCTTGTAGGGACAACTTACATTTTCATACAGCTTCTTTTATGGTGATCTAACCAGCACTCAGTACTGGGACAGTTCTTGAAATATTGGGGGAATCCAAAAGTGTTCAAGTGCATCTTGCTCAAAGTTAAGTTTGATCTCTTGATAATAAACATCTCATTATGTTTTCAGACTTCTGGACCCATGTAGAACCAGGCGAAATTTAAATTACACCAACGGAATTTGCATAATTTCAGGAGTTTCATATTCTCTTGTTTCATGAAATTCCTAAAATTCACACAATAATGCAATGTTGCGTAATTACGCTGCCAGTCGCGGCAAAATTATAGGATGGATTACAGGCAGAAAGAGAACAAGCAGAAAAACAAGCCAATGTTGTTTGCGGCAATTGTTTTTTTCACACCATTTTTCTAGAGATAAATGAATCCTCACATCAAAAATTGACTCGAGAAAACGTTTCGTGTTAGTATATAGATCAAAATGACTGATTTACATTTCAGATAGTTATGCATAACTTTTGGCGATTTTTCCCAAACTTTTGCACAATTATGTGCTGGAAAACGGCCCTCTCTGAAGGGTCACCCCAAACATTTTGCCTTCCTCCTCCCCTTTTTCTGACCTTATTTTTTGTTGGCCCTAGGACTCTGAGCACTTCCCCACTGCTGACCAGTGCTAAAGTGCATGTGCTTCTCCCCTAAACATGGTTACATTTGGTATATCCATAATTGGGATATTTAATTTATCTGTAAGTCCCTAGTAGAGTGCACTACTTGTGCCCAGGGGCTGTAAATTAAATTCTACTAGTGGGCCTGCAGCCCTGATTGTGCCACCCACACAAGTAGCCTATTAAACATGTCTCAGGCATGCCACTGCTGAGCCTGTGTGTGCAGTTTTACTGCCACTTCGACTTGGCATTTACAACCTTTTCCAAGCCTAAAACTCCCCTTTTTATTACAGATATGTCACCCCTAAGGTAAGCCCTAGATAGCCCATATGGCAGGGTACTGTGTCAGTAAAAGCTATGACATCTACTTTTAAAGTTTTGCATGCCCTGGAAGTGAAAAACACCTAAATTTGGTTTTTACTAGTGTGAGGCCTACTCCTCTCATGGGCTAACATTGGGAATTCCTTCATACACATTTAAGGTGTAATTCCTGATTAGAAAGGAGTAGCTGTGTCACGTTTTATATCTTTGGAATGGTAATGATAAATCCTCTTTACTGGTAATGTTGAATTTAACATTACTATTTTAGGAATGCCACTTTTAGAAAGTGGACATTTCTCTGCTCTTACAGCTCGGTGTGCCTGCAGCCTGTCTCCAATACACGCCTGGGGTGGGTGACAGCTACACTTTGTGCATCCCCTCTAGACATCCACAAACACAGGAAGGTTAGGTGTGTCTGAGTGCCTATCTGCATTCTGATGGCTCTAGCTGGGCAGGACGGTAATGAGGGGCTGAAACTTACACCTAAATAGGCAGTGTTCTCTCCCCACACAAAGAACTGAGTTCCCCCCCACAGATAGTCTAGAGCCAGGGCTGGCAAGAAAGAGCTTCTGTGCACTTTAAAGACCCTTCTTTGAAGTCACCTCCCCTTCAAAGGCACAACTGGGTATAAGTACTGGGCCTCTGACCCCATCAAATCAGACACTTCTAGACCTACAACTGGACTCTGTCAGATGAACTACTGTGCTGCATCAAGACTGACACTCTGCTGGACTGCTGACCTGGAAGGCTTGCTTTTCTATTGTACTGCCCTGCTGCCTGCTGCTCTCTGAACCTGCTGAGGAGAGCTGGATTCTGTCTTGCAAACAAAGTGATCTCCAAGTACTTGTTGACTTGCCCCCTGTTGCTTTAGATTCAGAGTTATCAAAGTCTTTACACCTGCTCCTGTGCCTGGTTCACTGGCAGTAGGCCCAGATACTTCCACCAGAGAAATCGACACATCTCAAGTCTGCGTGTAGCAGAACCAGTTCGTCGACCCTGTTGTGGGAGTAGAATTAGCACATTGACTCTCTGGTTAAGTCTGACTGTTCTGTGCCAAGCTACCAGAGGGTGAGCACAGGTTATCTTTTAGTGTGTATTTAGCTTACCCCGACTAGGATTGTGGTTCCTACTTGGACAGGATGTATAACTCTGCCAACCAGAACCCCAATTTCTAACACTATGCAAAAGCGAATTATGTGGATTGTACACACCTCTAGTCTTATGGTGATGGCAGACAACCCATATTCTCACTAGAGCTCGAGCTTTCAACACAACAGGCAGTCCTTCAGTAAATATGATATTTGTTCTTGGGCTTTAGTCGTTGTCTGGTAGAACTGAACTACAGGACATGGACTGGCACACCTATTTTGTTAAGGTAGTAGCAGGGGCATGATCTTGCCGAAAGTCTTGGTCAAGATAATGCTTTATTTTAGGCCACTCTCTGATCTGTCCAATTTGGTCGGAACCATTGAGGTGTGCACAAACAGCCTTCCCTCATGCACTGACAGTACAGCCAGGCTTCAATGAGCTATGCAGTAAGGGAAGGAGGAGGATATCAGCAGCACATAGACATGGAAGGGGACAGTGGAAATAGTTATCTCAAAGCATGTTTTGTCTATCATGGTTGTCTACTCTCTTGGGGCTACAAGTGCAAGAGGATACCCCAGCCTGGGCTACCTAACCCCTCATGTACACAAAACTCATGATTAGGAAATTGGGTTTTTGATTGAGGAGGGGGTAATCCTTCTCAAGCAAAAACCACAACTCTGGTCAGGATGAACCACAAAAATCACGAAATTAACCCGTGCTTAACCCTCTGGTAGCTTGGACAAAAGCAGTTAGGCTTAACTTAGAAGCAATGTGCAAGGTAGTTATGCAGCACACAAACAGTTATAAAGTGAAAACACAATCCCAGAAAATTTCTAAACCAATTTAGAAAAATAGATTATGTTTGAATGAATAATGTGAGACCAAAAGGACAAAAATCCTATCAGTAGAACTGAAGATATTGAATTTCAAAGGTTTAGATAGAAGTAGAGCCAAAAGGCACAAAGAGCCAACTGAGGCTATCTGGTTGCTCTGGGCCAGGACAAAGTCACAAGATTAGGCTGACTGTGATGGAGCACAGGCCGGGCACAGGATCAAGTTTGGCCAACTGAAAGTTGTACCTTATGTCTTCGGTGCGAGGCTTTCAGCTCTGCCGTGAGGCTCTGTGGGGCTTTGTGTCGCTCTGTTTCATTCTGATGAAGCTTGCAGCTGCGTCGCAAGGCTTTGCGAGGTTTCACATTGCTTCAAGACTGATTTGATGAATCCTTCAGTTTGGCCAGGGGAAGTTCTCTGTGATGCCAGCCAATGGTCCAGGACCTGGGGGGCACCTCTTGGGTATCAGGAGTTCACTTCAGCAGAATCAAGCAGGGCTCAGGCAGGTCCAGTTGCAGGCTCAGGAAGATCCAGTGTAGCAGGTCAGCTGGGCAGTTGCATGGAGGCCTCTAGAGCTTCTTGTGTCCCTGTTGCTCAGATCAGGAGGTCAGTCAACTAACCCTTGGGGTCACTTAGGTAGCCTGGGAACAAGGAGTGGGTCCTTGCTCCTTCAAGCAGCAAGGCAGGACTCAAGCAGCAGGGCAGTCCTCTGAAGAACTAGACAGGCCTCAGGCAGCAGGGCAATCCTCTGAAAAACAAGGCAAGCCTCAAGCAGCATGGCAGTCCTCTGTGAAACAAGGCAGTTCAAGCAGCAGAACAGTCCTCTAGAGTACGAGTTAGTTCTTCTGAATTCTTCTGCATGTCTAAGAGTGCACTGAAGAGTTGGTCTGAGGGTCTAATATTTATACCTGATGCCAGCCTTTGAAGTGGGAGAAACTTCTAGACTTCCCCTCACATCTGGTTCTGGAAATGTCCTTCTTCCCCTGCCCAGGCTCTAAGAGGTCCAGGGTGACAACAGACTGGTGTCCGGTTCTTTGTGAGTATGCTGAGCCAGTCCCTTTGAAATGTAAGTGGGGCAGGGAACAGCTCCGCCTATCCTATCCTGGCAGAATTGCCCATCCTGCCAACATCACGTCTCCCTTTGTCTCACTGTTTGGAAGGAATACATAACAGCAAACTGCCAACTGTTCGTAGTCATGTGACCCAGGACAGAGGCTACAGGCACCAATGGTTAGGACGAGCAAATGCAAACATTTTAATAGTGGCATTTTCAGAATTGTTACTTAAAATTCGACTTTACCAATAAAGAGGATTTTTAATTACAATTTGTGTAGGCCAAATATGACTTTTCTACCTGTTCCCAATTGGAATTTAGTACTTATTAAATGTAATAAGGTAATTCAATGTAATACTATGGGAGAGGTAGGCCTTGCAGTAGTAAAAAAAAAAAAAAAATTAAGCATTTTCCACCACCAGTGCATGTAAAACTCACAAGTACATGCCCAAATACACTGCATCCTGTCCTATGGGCTGGCTGTTTAGGGCCTACCTTAGGGCTAACCTATATGTATTAAAAAGGAAGGTTTAGGCTTGGCAGAAGGTTGATTTTGCCAAGTCAATTTGGCAGTTTGAAACTCCACACAGCCTGAAATGGCAGGCTTGAGAAATATTTTAAAGGGCCACGTAAGTGTGTGGCACAATAAGTGCCATACAGAAAAACAAAAGGACCCAACCTTTTCTTGGAGAAATTATTGTTCCTTTACATGGGAAAAACATAAAGTTTTTCGTAAAACCCTTACCCACTAGGGTTACCCCTTGGTGGTATGCTTCATCATAGGGTCCTTCCCATTCCGCTACAGAACGGGGCGTGCTGCGACCAGACAAACTACACGGGAGCACTGAGTTTTTAGACTATGAGAGGCTGGTTGATATTCAGGGGAGGAGTGAAGTGAAGGAAGGTGTTATTTAAAAATACCTGACTAGTGGGAATTCTACTTTATTCCGGCCCCTAGTCGGTATGGGTAAAAAACAGGGGAAAAGATTAGCTTTCATGGAATTAATGTTCCGAATACCTAATGATCGACATGTTTCTAGCCTACCCCTCTCGGCTATTCTTCAGGACATAGCGTATTAAATGTCTGATACCTAGTTCTACTCCTACAGTTGTTCTACTAATCACAACTTTCAAAGTGCATCATTCGCGGTGCATAAATAGTTAATGCCACCTGGACTTGTATTCTTAGAAATTCTGAAAGGAAGAAAAGGTACAATAAATGACCTCTACCATGTCGGGATCGTCGCTGTGAATGGACTTTTTCCGATGCGCTATTCATCCATGTGTGCACCTCCTGGGTGAAGAGACAGACCAATGGTGACTTGTCTACACGTTCGTGGTTACCCGTGGCACATCTAGTGAGTGAAAGTAATCACAAGCGAAATGTCGTTTCTCATCAAATTAGACATATAACATATATTCTCACACACATCGCGTCCGTAGTTACCGGCGGCACATTTAGTGAGTAAAGGTTAACACAAATGATTTGTAGTGTTTTCAGAAAATAAGACACACATCACAACATATATGACCACACACACCACGTACATTTTCGATTTGAAGCCAGCACTTCATGGTTTCACCGGCGGTAAGTACGGTCTGTAGTCAAACTCTGTTTAGAGAGATCATAGCCAAAAAACTAGTGAGTTCGAGATATGCGCCTGCTGCTAGTTGTGGCGGTGGCGTCAAGAAGTTACAAGACTCACCTCGTCAAGGCCGTACTTCTCTACTGTACCTATTCTGCTGCCGCTCGGGAACCGCATCTTGCCTGCTCCTGCAGCGGTGACCGATTAAGAAACATCCGTGAGGACGTACACGTGCTCACGTCGTGCGTCGTGAAATGCTAGAGCGTTAAACTCCCAAAATGGCCGACATACAATAGGCTAGTCCGGGGTATATCCGGAAGAGGGAACATAGACCCAGTGTAGCTGTCTTGATCAATAGTGCTTACATCGCACTTGGGGAACAAACGTTATTAGTAAGAGAGTTACCAAGCGTCCTTTGAGGTTTTATTTCAAAAGGGAAGAGAGAAGTGATGAACTGTTTATTTGAAACAGGAAGTTTTGATTTTATGAGGGAAATATACTCATACTGGGCTGTTGACAGTGTTAGATGGATTATGGCCCATTATTTTCTTTATATGGGGAGACTTCGTGGCTGTGAAAATGGCCTCATAGGGTCATGCGGGGTTGGTTGACTGTGCCCACATCGCTCCCTGATTGGCAGTTGTATATTCACACAGAATCTACGTCAAATGTGATTTCTTTACAATGGGGTTATTTTAAAAGGTTGCCTGATTATCTGTTCATGTGTCTCTCAGGATAATATTATCGGGACCCCTGAGTTTTACTGTAGGACAGCCAATGGTCTCATATTTAAGGTGCTTGACGCTCATAGGTGTAATGGTCATCTTGTAAAGCTACCCCATGGGATATTGTCGTTCAAACCCTCTATGTGTGTCTTTAGTTTAAAAACCCACTGTTGCTCCTTTTCAAAAAGTGTGGCCTCTACTAATTTGTGATGTGCCATTGGTTCAAGTATGACCCATTTGAAGTCTTGAGAAGTGTGTCCCTTTTCAATGTAATGTGCTGACATCTTTGTGGTTGTCCTCTCACAACGTACATTACTCCTATGCTCGCAAATTCGAGTCTACACTTTCCTGGTGGTCATCCCTACGTAGTTGAGGCCGCATGGGCACGTGATCATGTATACTACCCTCTCAGTGTTGCAATTCATGAATTTTCCAAGTTGCAATGTTATTCCGTTGCTTAGTGTGAGAGTTTTGGTTGATTTGGTTAGATGACAGACACTACAACTGCCGCATGGGTAATGTCCCATCACAGGGGCTAAGGTCATCCATTGGGTGGTCATCCTTGTGTTTGAATACCTTTTTGGATGTGTATGCACTAGGATGTCTTTCAAACTCTTGCTTGTTCTATGGGAGAACATCGGGCGCGGTATTGTCATGGAGCCAGTATTCAGGGTTCGCCAGTGCTTGTTGATAATTTTGGTGACCGCATTTGCTGCTATGTTGTAGGTTGTTATGCAGATGGGCCTGTCCGCCTTCTCTTTCATTACTGGTGGCTCCAAAAGGGACTCTCTGTTGTTGTTCTGGGCCCTCTTTTTTGCTCGTGAAATCATTTTGCTGGGATACTTCCTCACAAGTAGTTTGTCAGTCAGGTGATCTGCCTTTGCCTTGTAGTCTCGTAATTCTGAACAGTTCCTCCTGAACCTCAGTAACTGTCCGAAGGGAAGGTTCTCCCTGAGGTGGCGGGGGTGGAAGCTGTCATAGAGTAGAAGGCAGTTTTTTGCCGTGGCTTTCTCATGTGTGGTTGTCCTCAACCTTCCGTCTCCTTCTACAATGATATTCAGGTCCAAGGAAACTAGTTCTTTCCTGCTCATGGTGCAGGTAAATTTCAAGAACTCATCCTGCGTATTGAGCCACAGTAGAAAGTGCTGTGCCGTGTGTTCGTCACCTTCCCAGACCACCAGGACATCATCGATGTACCTCTTCCATAGCTTAATCTGGTTCCGGAAGGGGTTGGGAGGTACGAGTATCTTGTGGGTCTCTAAATGATGGACATAGAGGCCGGCTATACTTGGTACAAATGTGCTGCCCATGCTGGTCCCGTGTTGTTGGAGGTATAGTGTGTCCTCAAATTGAAAAAAGTTCCGGGTAAGCCCCCACTTGCAGCATTCCATGACTAGGTTCCTGGGTGTCTGATAGGCCCACTCCTCCTCAAATAGTACCTCCTCAATGATATTCAGGGTTTCTGTATGTGGGAGACTTGTATACAGGCTCTCCACATCCAGACCCATGAGGAGATATATGTCAGGGTTGCAATGAAGATCTTTAGTAGGTTCAATACGGCCTTTGTGTCCTTCAAATATGTCTCTGTTTTCTGTACTATGGGTCTGAGGAACGCATTTGAGAATTTTGAAAGAGGTTCCAAAATCGAACCAACACCCGACATGATGGGGCATCCAGGTGGTTTCTCCAAAGCTTTATGGATATTTGGCATTGTGTAGAAATAGGTGGTTGTCAGGTTTTTGTTGTTTAAAAACTCCCCTTCTTTCGCTGTAATCCAGTCATGTATCAACGCCTCCTCAGTCATACTGGTGATCTTTATCCTGAGGAATTCTGTTGGATCTATTGTTAGTGGGGTGTAATTCCTTCTGTCACCAAGGAGTCGTAGGCACTCCTCTCTGTATGTTTCTGTAGTCTGTACCACTGTCGCACCCCCTTTATCCGATGGCTTGATCACAATGCTGTCATCTCTGGCCAGTTCTTGTATAGCCTTTTCTTCTCTTGAGGTGTTATGGAACACACGTATAGTCCTGGGGTCAATTTCTCCAATCTCCTTCAGGACTGCTTTCTCAAAGGCTAGAATCTCAACTGGAAGCATATTTGGAGGGGGGGTGAAAGATGACTTAATCCTCAGTCCTATGTCACCCTTCTGCTCTTCCTGGATGTGTTTTCCTTCAAAAAAAGCACATAGTTTTATTTTCCGAATATATTCATTGACTTAGCTGAGCTGGAACTTGTCGAGGTTAGCTGTGGGGACAAATCCAAGTCCTTTTTCTAGGACTGCCAGTTGGACGTTGGTCAGATCTTTCCCAGATAGATTCACAACTAGACTGGACGGTTGCTTGTTCCCACTTGGTTCAGATTCTCCGTGCTCATGCTGCGTGTGGTCATTCTCAGTTGTTCTGCTGCTGACGTCCAATGGACCTCAGTGCCTTTCTTCATTCGCCCTCGCGGGCATCCTTGGCCCTGTCCTAAAAAAGGCCTTGGTTGGTTTTGTGGGTAGTTCTGGTAATGGCCAGGAGGTGATGGGACCCAAAAATTCTGGTGTCTGCTGATGTAAGTGTGGAGGCGGTGGGCCATAGAAGTAGGGCATCGGGTAGGTTGGTGGGCCGTTGTAATGTCTCCAACCCTGTCCATAGTTCTGCCCTCTGTTTCTCCTGTAGTTCTTTCTACCTCTGCCATAATCATGAGTGCCTGGGTTTGAGTTGGAGCTGTTAGATCCCGTGTCGGACCCATTTGGGTCCGTATTATACCCAGGGTTCCTCCCTGACATCACGTAGTCTTCCCTGATGTACGGGTATACTCGTTCGTGCGAAAAATTTGAACTTCTGGTATTTGGTCTGTTTGAGTGTCGCCACATTCATCGTTTGATTTAACTCATCCAGTCTCTTCTTCAGGCTGGCTGCGGACTGATATGTTTTTAAATGGACCTCAATGGTGTGGATTTCTGTTTTTAATTCTTGAGCCAGGCGTGCCGCCGTTTTTGATGATTAGAACCAACCAATCTCTTGTGCAATGCCACAAAATCAGTGACCAGTCTTTCTTAAAGGTCTTGTCATGTTGGAATATGAAGGGTTCATTGTCTGCCTGTCCCTTTCTCTGTTTGATGCAATCACACGGACTGGTCTTGCTCTTCATCTCTGCCTTTGCCTTTAACTGATACATTGTGACAACATCCTTTAAAATCCTTGTCACACCTCGAAGTGTAGAATCTGTCACAACTTTTAAAATCGCACTTGCTCCTTTTTCTTTCAATTCAAGCAACATGATTTATGATTGTGATGTGCAATGAAATTGGGATCTGCTGTCATCTTGTACACTGATCCACTGTTTTCCCAGGATGTAGATCCTCCCCACTGTGTAGATTTTCCAACAAAGAATCTCTGTGGTGTTGCACATATTCATGTGTGTGTGTGTGTGCACACGCTTTCTTTCTTAAACAAGGAAAGTTCTCTGCATTTTCACCCTTGCATCCCTAACACAGTCACAATGCACCCCTAACACTGGCCAGGTTAGGCCCTCATTGCAGCACATACAGCAGACATCTGCCATCAGGGCTATAGTGCTGAAATTCATATGCCACTGCCCCAGTGCCCTGGCAAAGGTTTCTCCCTGGAACCACAATATTGCTTTCATCCCTTCATCCAAATGAGTCCCAAGCTCATTTGGAAATATGTGAGTATAATAGAACTGGCAGTCATCTGTCTCTCCAATTCCTGATCGCTTTCTCCAATGCTTGGATCTTCAGGCAAATATATCCATTAGGGAAAGAAGCCAAGAAGGCCTGAGAACACACTACCACTGGAATAGAGACTAACCTGGGACAATGGGCATGAGAACTGAGGTTCTCTGACACAAGGCAGCATAAGTTTGGGAAATGCCGTCTCTAGTGTGTAAGGACTGGGGAGGGAACCAAAAGAAGCAGGGTGAGAAGTGGACCAAATTACAATTACAAATTACAAGGAGACAGACAGCACATAGTTACAGCGAGAACATCTTTAACACAACCAAGCCCAGGGAAAAAAACACAAGCAAGAATAAGAAAAGAAACACGGCCCTGTGAAGCGGGTGACAGAGGCATAAATGGTTGGAAGTGTGAAGACTTAAAAAATGACCCACGTTAGGGAGAGGGCAATAACTTTGAACCACCCATCTTCAGCTCTACACAGGGGCAGCCAACAATAGAGTTAAAACTCACCCAGATTAGGTTTGAAATTCACAAGATCTTCCTCCACAAGGAGGCCCAAGGTAGGGAAACTCCTACTCCAGGCAACCTTGTCTCCCCCACTCACCAGTGGCGGCCGGCATGGCTCGTGGGAGGTGGGCGGGGGGGGAGTCGCAGGGGGGGGTTGGGTTGAGTGCACATATATAAAAAGAAAGGTACCTTGCTGCCAGTCCCACGTCTCTGCTCCTGCTCTCCTCGTCTTTGAATAGGAAGCACAGCCAGGCCCCACTGACCAATCACAACGCCGCAATGCAGTGTTGTGATTGGTAAGCATCCAGGATCCCCTGACCCCACTGATACGATGCTACAATGCAGCGTTGTGATTGGTCTGACCGCCATGACACAGCACTCAGCCAGTTACTGGAGGGGTGGGCATGTTCTCCATGCAGGCTGTAATGCAGCCTGCATGGAAAACAGGGAAAGTGCGCATGACTGGTTTGGACAGCCCGAAAGGGCCGACAAAACAGTCATTGCGCACTTAGGAGTGGGCAAACCACTCCTCCCCTCCCTGCTCTGAGAGCAGAGCAGCCCAGTCCACCCGCCTGCCTGTGCGCAAAGGAGCACAAAGGATAAAATGATAATAACTCAAAGCTATTATCATTTTATGT
Organism: Calotriton arnoldi; assembly: GCA_963921515.1. NCBI lineage: Eukaryota > Metazoa > Chordata > Amphibia > Caudata > Salamandridae > Calotriton > Calotriton arnoldi. Next base: position 500,861 of record CAWUFW010003159.1, read on the forward strand.
TTCGTGCTTTGCACTGCTCAAAAGCAGTGGGTCGACGCTCCTCCGCTATAGCGGAGGGGCCGCCACTGCTACTTACACAGACCAGTGGCAGTTGTTTCCACTAAAAAGCTCCTCTGTCTTGCAATCACACTTTAGCAAGCGGGAGTCTGTCTAGGAACCTAAACTGCCAATAGACCATATACTTGGAGAATAACAGGCTATACAAAAAATATGTAAATAAATAGACGTTATTTGCAAATAGCAAAGTTATACAATTTTAATCTTCCACAACAAAACATAAAACACATCCATCAGCATTGATATATTTGACAATTTTGAGGCCTGATTGCTACAGCTACTTGAAGCCCCCTGTCGGTCTGTGTCTCTATAATGGAGCACCAGATCACTTATGGAAACAACGGTGGGCAGGTTAAATGAACTGTGCCTTGTGTGCATTCAGCGGTCTGCACAATTTGGCTTTCAGCGTGCACAGATTGCTATTTGAGAAGGGTCCAAAGAGCAACTTCTATAATACTGTAACAATAAAAATGTTTACCTGAATATATAGCAGGTGCACAACCAAATTATGCGTTTTTTGCTTTATTTGGGGCATGACCACTTACCATGGAAACCCCATGCTCATGTTGGTATTGGGACGAAGCTCTAAAAGTCTAGATTTCAAGATATGCTGTGCCTTTTATATGCTTCACAGGTATTCTTGTGAAGGGGAGAATGGAAGATCCTAATGACCCTCTTCTACTCCATGAGGAGTGCATAGACTGCATCCTTGTGTGGAAGGCCCTCACGCTCTTACAAAGCAAGGCTGAAGGCACCCTGTTATGGACACAATCTTGGTGGTAGAGTCAGTGATGACAGTATCTTCATAACTGCAGCTTGCAACTTTCCCTCTAGTGGATGCTGATGGCCCGCACAATTCGCTTTCTGAGGTCGGAAAGGAACCAGATGGGTGTCATTTAGACCACCAGAATCTGACAGCATTTCTGGTTCACTTACACCAACTGTTAGTCTAGAGAGAACACTCACTGGCATTCTTTCATTTATTCACTCAACAGGATTATTCATGGCAACAGCATTATATTTATTATTAACTATGCATGCACCAGCAAAAGCAACAGAATACAACCCATTTTCCTGCCAGGTTCTGAGTTCGTGGATGCACTGACACCACGTGCCACCACTGAGTCTCTATGACAACAGCACAACAGAACTTTATGTCTGCAATATGAATGCTGGGTAAAAAAGGCAAGTGGAAAGAGAGGGCGATATAAACACAGGAGTCTCTTTCAGAACCTCAGCAATAATCTCAGGGAGTGGTACCTCACAGGCAGTTGTTGATGGAGTTTTTAGAGTTGACATAACTGTACAACAGGAATGAATTGGTAAGTACAATGCAGTACATAGGAGTGCTAATATACAGGTTTAAAAACAGTAGGCTTACCGGTCTTGATAACTGGGGAGGCTCAAATGAACAATAACTGGCCTGGAAACCAGATGACTGTCCCAGGACACTGTCAACAGAACACTAATCCAACTGTGAGGAGTAAATGTGAGGAAACAAAGCACAGCACAACAGAACAATGGACTAACAAGAGTCAATTGTCTGGGAACACTGAGGGAACTGAACAGGAGGTAAACAATAAAAGTGAGGGAGCCAGGCATGGGTGCGAACTAAGCATAAGCAAAGAGCCAATCCACTTACTGGCCTGTTGACCTCAGACCCAAAAAGGAGTTGTGCAGGAGTCTGCAGATAGCTGTATAGTGTTTTCTATCTCCTAAAGCCCCCACAGCAGCTCAAGAGGTGTTTCTGTCCCAAGTCTTCAACCTCACACTACCCCTCAACACTAGAAATGTCCCCCTGGAAGCTGAGGTTAGTCCTTGGTTTCAGTGGATATGTCCTGTCAAACATATTAACCAGCGTGGAGGGATAAACTTACTCTGCAGGCACCCAAGACTTTTCTGATATGTCATACCCCGTTCCAAGACACCAAGAACTGTAACTGGTCCCTGCGGATACGAGTCAAAGATCTGTTCCACTTCATATTCAGGTGTTCCTTTGACCATAATGGGTGGAGGCTAGTGGTGTTTGTGATTGAAGGATTACGCTGGAGATGTGGAAAATCGGATGGATCTGCCAATGGACATGAAAGGACATGGAATTGCAAGGACAATTACACTGCAGATGTTGACACTTTTTTGTGCTGGAAAAAGGCCCTACAAATATAGATGAAAATTCAGAATGGTATCGAGAAATAGTCAAATACCTGGTAGAAAGCCAAACCCTATTTTCTTCTGATACTTTGGAGCTGGTTTACAATGTTTATCTGCAAAGAGTTTGTAACCTGTCTTTCCTTGCTAGAGGTGTTGCAGGGTGTTGGAGTTCCTTGATCTTTAATGATTATTTCCAGATTGCCATGTAAAACAAAAAATATGAATTACAAATATTACTGCCAATTCTACGGGCACTGGGTAATTTCTTAAAAGGCTGAAGTGACCCATCTTAGTGAAGCAGCCAATGTATGCTGAGAATGTAATATACCCATTTAATGTAGGCAATTCAACAATGAAATCTTTTGTGATTATATGCCATGGTTGCCTTAGAGTAGGAAGAGGTTGCAAGGTTTAACTAGAGGAGTTCTGGGAGACTTTGTTTGTGCACAAATTACACAATTGTTTATGTGCTCTGTGACTGAAGTCCTAAGATTAGGCCACCAAAAGTTCCAACTAGTGATTTCAGTCATTTTGTATTGTTGTTGATGGGTCCTTATTGGTGACTCATGATACCATCTCAATACCATGTTTTATATGGATCGACTGGAAAAGAATAATGCATCACCATGGTACAAAAATCCATGTTTCATGTTTCTTTTTTTGGTTATCAGTGAATCCATTGCTAAACGGATATTCCAAGTTGCAATTCCTTTACCATTAACAATAAGCCTTTAGATGAAGAAGAGGAAATTCCTAAAATATTCAGTTTCGTCCATCTGTTGAGAAAGAGTGTTTGCCTTTCTATGTCTCTTACCATGCCTGTAGGTTATTTGATAGTAAATGTGGGAGAAGAATTAAGTCCATCGAGTTATAGCACATTTCAGAGTACTCTGGTAAATAAGTGTTTTATGGTCTACCCAAACTATGATCTGATGTTGAAATCCTTCTAGATGATGTGTCTTTAATGGGCAACAATTTCATCAACAATTGTGTATTTCTTCTTAGCCTCAGTCAAGGTTCTGGAATAATAAGCTACTGGATAGGACTCCTGGGAGTCTACATCCCACTGACAGAGAACCGCACCAAGAGCAAGAGAAATATCAATTTCCACAATGAAAGGAAGTGATTTATGTGGATGGTGGAGATTGGGTGCTGAAGTGAACTGGATATTGAGAGTTTGAAAAGATTGTTCTTGTTCCTCTCACCAACAGAGCTTCATTTAGTTTCCGGTTAGTTGTTGCACTATGGGTTCAATGACTGAGGAGAAATTCTAAATGAGATACTTATAAAAGTTGGCAAAGACAAAGAATCACTGTACTTCCTTCAGAGTAATGAGTGTGGGCCATTCCAGAACTGCTGTGTCCCTAGATGGATCCATGCTAAGACCTTTGCCAGAGATGTCAAATCCCAGAAGGTTATACTGGGCACATTAAAAGACACTTTTCTAATTTAGAATAAAGAGAGTGCTTTGGTAGCTAGGACAGGACTTCACATGCTTTGTTTCCAATGTTCCTAAATCGTATTAGAAAAAAATCAAGATGTCATCAAAGTATACCCCCATGAATACATAAAGTAAGTCTTGGAAGATGTTGATGCTGAAGTGTTGGAAGGTAGCAGGTGCATTACAAAGGCAGAAAGGCATGACTAAATATTCAAAGTAACCATAATGAGCACTAAAGGCCATCATCCTTTCATCGCCTTCATGTATTCTGACTAAGTTATACTAAGCTATATGCTCTTCATAGATCTAGCTTCATGAAAATGTTTGCAGTCTTTATCTGACTCAAGAATATAGATATAAGAGGAAGGGGCTATGTGTTTCTGGCTGTGATGGTGTTCAGTTACCGGTAATCTATGCATGGATAGAATTCACCATTAGCTTTTGCCACAAAGAACATGGGTACCCCGCCAGAAATATTTTCCTTGAGTTATTGTCACAGAATCTTATTGTTATTGATGGCGAGGGGATATTTTCTGCCATGAAGAATTGTTTTTTCAGGTATTAAGTCTATTCTGAAGCTATACTCCTGATGAGGCTGTTGCAAATCTGCTCTTTTTCTAAATACATCTATAACTTCCTGGTATGTAGCTGATATGCTGCTTTCATCACCCTGATATTTTTCTTTTGGTGTAAAAATATTGTTCTCCAATGTGAAGCAGAATAAAGATTGTGTCTTCTCCTGTGTGAGTTGCTGGTGGCAATATTCTTCACAGTATCTTGAAGCAAAGGAAATCTTGTGATTTTCTCAGTTATTCTGAACGTTGTGACATCTCAGTCAGGTTGTTCAAAGGATAGTGGGGAAGGGACCACCTGGGTTTATAAAACTCATATGTGATGGATAAGTGGTTTGGCTTAGAGAATAACTACTGATATTTATGAGGTAAGATACTGTTAAGCCTCCTTGAACACTCATTTCAGACTATAAGTACATAAGAAAATGTATTTCAGTTTTGCTTAGGATCAAACCATATACGTTGAAAGATGACACCTGGCTGGCTATCGGTGAATAGCATCAGTCAAATATTAGATATAGATGCGAACATCAATGAAAGCCTGTGAACATTGAAGTAAAAATCAGGAAGGGTTAGTGATCTATGCTCTAGGTAGGGACCTTTAAGAAAAAATATGTCTGATTAGAAGCATATCAAAATTAATTTTTGAAAATCAAGATGATCACAGTGATATTTGATATATTGGATAAAGGAGAACTGGGTCAAACCATATCAACATTGACAATAACTCCTCCATATTATTTAATTGCGCCCTCTCCACATCGCACTACCTATGGGTTTCAAAAATAAAATAAATGCTTTTAGATCTAAATGTATTATATTTTTTGAGGCTGTGATTTAGGTGGAGGTTGCTGATTAATCAAAATAATAATATGTAATATATGAAAAATGTGAACATTGATTTGGAAATGTCATAGAGTACTAATTAATACATGTGTTATTGTGTTTTATTGCATCCCCGAAGAAGTGGCTCACGACCATAAAACACATGTTGGCTGTTGTGGCTGTAGTGATTTTTAACAATGTTTCTACATTAACGTTCATTTTCAGAAGACCAGCACCAATGATAAAGTGCTTACAGGATGAGCTGTAGATGGGTCTACCGTTGAATTCTATGATTATAAATGTGCAAAATGGTGTCACAGTTGGGAATCAAAGAGACAAATATATTTTTTTCCTAATAAATATGTAATATTGAAAAATATATTGATGGTTACTTGTATGTTTCTCTGAAAACCTATAACCACTGAAGACACATATCTGTATGTTTTGATTTGAAAATATTAGTTAGTAGGGTACTGACTAAGTGGGTGGCAGCAAGCAAGGGCCTATTAATCAATGTGCAAACTTAAAAACACGGCACTTGCTCTAGAACAACTTTCCAAAAGTTCACCAAAACTTGCAATACCCTTAATTATTTGCAAAAAGCATTCCAACTTTGCACCCCAAGTGTCTATAGTCAACAACTCCAGTAGTGCACACTGGCATGCATGTCGCAGTATCCACATGCCTGCACAAAACTACAAATAAAAACAAAAACCTTATCCCTAGCTCAGTAATACGGTCTAAGTTACACAACACATTGATTTGCCTCAGGCTATGCATGTTGAAGTATCTTAAATAGTATCCACCCGGCTCACACAGGAAGTTTCTAAGTCACATGCCAAAGCTTACTTACCTGCTCAGATGATAAGACTTGTGCTAGAAACAGGAAGAGGTCTAACATCAGGAACTTACCTTGATCTACAAAACTCTTCACCCACACCCCAGGCAACTGAAAGCTGTTCAGCACAGAGAGCAAGTTCAGGTGCTTAATGATGACCCCGTAAACAATTTTCGTGAACTAAACACACTACTCCTACCCTCGAATCTAAGGATGTCTACCTTAAAAAAAAACACAAATAGAACCCACTTCTAATTCTCAATCTAAAATATTTATTTATTCTTTTGTCCCCACAGCATCACTGCACTTGTTTTTGCTTCTGTTCTGGTTTCACAGGCCATTCTCTGCCACGCTTTCCGAAGCTGTGCCGAGCCATTTCGTATAATAAATAAATACATCATAGACATTCTTCAGATACAGTTGCAGAGAACTGCTGCTACTTTGTTAGATAACAGTTAGATTCTTTCCTGCCTGGCCATGCCCACAGAAGTAGTTGCTGAACTGCCAAGCTCACTGGCATACATCAAACTATCTTGCCAGCCAAGGCACAACACAACGTTTCTTGTAGCTCCTGGCATTCAGCTTCCTGGTAGCTGGCACACGCTCGCTGGTAGCTGGCCTCAGCCTAATGAAGTGGAAACCCGTAGATCTTTATAAAATGCTTCTTTTTCATTTAAGTTCCTTTTGCAAAGATAACAGGGATAATAAAACAAACACATAAGACCAGTAGCAACACATTACTCTAAACAAGCATCTGCAATGCAATCGGTCTCGCATTTGTGAAAGTTAGAGCTATTGGTGTTGTAAATTACAATGTTTTTACTTGTGTTTTTTGTTTGCAGTGGAGTGATTATATTTGCATAGCACTATTGTCATTCGTATGACCATGTGGCACTGGAGAACCAGAAAATGGGCAATAGGTTACGAGGGAGGGGAGGTGGAAAATAAATGACATCAATAGAAAAATGAATTAAAAATATAGAGAAGGAGCAGCTGTAAAGGGTCGGGGATATTGTATGACAGGATAGAGCGGGATACTAGAGCAGTACATGTACGTGAGAGACAGAGAGCGAAATAGGGTTTAGAGAGAAGTGTGTGTGTGTGACAGGGAGAAACGGATGGTTAGAGAAGAATGGGGCAGGACCTAGGGAGAAGGAATATGAGAGGGAGTGGGAAACAGAGGGCGCTTGCCAGTTTGAGAGGAAGAGACTAGAGCAGAATGGACGAAGGAGAAAGCTGGGGGTAGTGTCATTGGAAAGAACCATGGTGGGAAAGAGGACGTCGATCTCACAAAAACAGTCCTTGTCCAGGAACCAGAGACAAAACAATAGATGCGAGTTGTGTTTATCTGTACAGCACTGATAAACTGGCCCTGAAGCAACATTACAAGTGCACAAATACTTTAACTTAATGATCTGGAGCAAACTGAGCATGCCCTAAATAACTTGAGAAGTTCATGTTTTGACATTCAAGAAAATAACTTTTTTAAAGTACCTAGCTTTTAGGCTTAACATGTACAGCTGCTCTGCCATTTATAGGCAGCATATTGTGTGTAAATCTTGGCTTAAAAGTACACACAGTGGACAGTTTTTATATCCAGCCTCCATTCTGTCACTGGCTTGGCCTGGCCTGGTGGTACCCCACATCTCCATCAGACCACAACGGTCACAGTGGACTCTTGCATGGGCGAAGTACAGAACACGCGTTGAAGTAAATAAAAATACAAAGACTGCTCATGCGGACGTGACTGCAGTTTTGTGTGTCGGTTGTCGAAACCTGGAACTTTAAGCCATGTACTTGCCTAAAGTTCACTATAAATTTTTGCCACAATAAATCTTTGTCAACAAATAAATCATTGATGTACATTTATTCTTTGTACATTTAAATTGTGAAAGTGTTTTCTCTCAGCTCCTAGTGTTAATTTTGTCTCTAGTATTACAATTCTCGCTTCAAGCCCGTTAAACACACAGACTTCCACTTTTCAAAGAAAGCTTATTTTTTCATTTATACACATCTTCCCAGCCGAGTGCACAGAGAAGCTTATCGTACCCCCATCATCCACTAAGCCAACTTCACAAAACCTGACTTACAAACCAAAGCCGGGTTTTTAAAAACAATCCTCTTGTTTGAAAAACAGATGAGGATGCATGGTAAAATTAAATGAATAATGTGTCTGATGGAAAAGGGCGGTGCCACTCTGAGATCTACGCTGTCCTAATGCAATCTTTAAACTGTTTTCATACAAAGAAACCGCCGGGATTAAAGAAGTACACTGTAAATTTTATTATGTGAAGTTATTGTAGTGTTGCGGCGCGGGCTCAGCTGCAGCGGGAGGTGCACGCCGCGCATACAAATGAGGCACATACACCAGTGGGTATCGCAATTGTGGACTGCCCCCGAGCGGGCATGCCCCTTCCCTTTTATTGTGCGCGCCCCGCCCGCCGGCGGGAGCGCGTGGGTGCGACATATCCGGCAGCAGCCGGGAACAACTAGACTGCGGCAATCATTACATCCCATCCCAACTCAGTCTCTATTTCTTTGGCTGGAGGTTGGTTGCTTCACCACCTGACAGGTGTAGTCTCTTAGTCGGGAGCTTGGTCTGGGGTTCTCTCTTAGTCTGTATCTGGGGTGATCATCCCGGGCAACAATGCTGGACTCCGGTTGCTCAGGTATTATCGTCGCCGGCATACATGCACCAGCGGTCGGTGGTTCCGACTCCTGGTGCACCTCGCTGTGTGCCGTTGGGGTTGGTGGCGGTACCGTGTCCATCGAGGGCTCTTCTTGTTCTGTTCCGCCGTGCCCCTCTGGGCCTTGGGAGCTGTCAGCTTCCTGTATGGAGTGAGGATCAGGCACTCTCTTGAGCCAGGAGATGTTCCGTGTCACTCTCTCTCCTCCTCTCGCTACCGTCACCATGGTCCCCTTCACACTGACCACCGTCCAGTGGCCCGGTTCATACCTGGTTCGGAATTTACCTCCTGGCCTTCTGTCTTTCATGAGTACAGAGTCTCCCCTCTGTAGTTCTCTGGGCGCTGCTCTCAGTGTCTTGCTGGCGGCGAGATTTTGCTTCTTTCTCCGCTCTAGGACATCTTCCCCGTGGTATGGGGGCGGGGTCCACCCTGGGCAGACAGGGAGCGTATCCCGGCGGACTCCATTGAACATTAGCGCCCACGGTGTGCATCGGGTAGTACTGTGGGGGGTGCCCCTGTATTTTCGGAGGAATGATTGCAGATGACGTTCAGGGTCCACATTCTCCGCTACAGCGATCCGTAAGGCTTTGTTGAGGGTCCTCATGAACCTCTCAACCTCCCCGTTGGCTTGAGGCCATTGTGGGGTGATGCGGCGATGTCGTATGCCGTGCCTCTGCATAAAGTCATGGAACTCGCTCCCTTAAAAAGGGGGCCCATTGTCGCTCTTGATCTCTTCCGGGCATCCAAACATGGCAAATGCCTTTTCGAGTACTGGGGCAACATGGGAGAACGCAGTGGAGCTGACCACTTCTACCAGGGGGTACTTGGAGTGGCTGTCGATCATCACTACGGTCGTCCGACCATCTGGGAAGCTCCCGAAGTCGATGCTCAGTTTCTCCCACGGGGTCTTTCCATGTTTTTCCGTCTGGATGGGTGCTGGTCTCTCCGAGGCACTTGTCAACTGGCATGCTGGGCATCAATCCACTGTTTCCTCTACCTGAGCTTCCAGCCCCAGAAACCACACCTTTTCTCGCATTCGGGCTTTCATTCTCTCGACTCCTTGATGTCCTCCGTTGGCCAACTGGGTTGCTTGGTGTTGTAGAGAGGACGGTATCACTATCCTGGACCCTCTTAGCAGGATCCCTCCTTGTGTCACACTCGGCTCATTTCTGATTCTCCACATTTTCAGGAGACATTCTCTCTCAGGCCCGGCCCAGTCGTTGGCTGATTGCAGGAATTGGTGCCAGTGTCCCCCTTGGACGGCTGTTCGCACCTTGGACAGTACGGGATCTCCTTCTGCAGCCGCAGCGATGTCTTCCAACGTCAAAGCTTTCGGGCACGTTATCGTGGAAATCATGTTTAAGTGAGCTTCCAGTGCGTCGACGACTGATTCATCGCCTTGTTCGTCTTGTGGTGCTGGGTGTCTTGAGAAGAAATTGGCAGGGTTCTTGGCGCCGGGGCGGTAGGCTACTTCCATCTCTGACTGCTGGAGCCCGATGGCCCACCGTTCGATCCTCGGGGGTGGGTGCGGTGCCGATCCTCTGAACAACGGCACGAGGGGTTGGTGGTCGGTGATGACCCTGAACGGTTGGCCACAGATGTACAGGTGGAAATGACAGCACGCCCACCTGATGGCCAGGGCCTCCCTCTCAATTTGTGCATAGCGCCTCTCCGTGGGCGAGAGTGCCTTGCTGGCGTATGCCAGGGCCGCCCATCTGCCGGGTTCTTGCTCCTGGGTCAGTACTGCCCCTAAGCCTACCGGGCTGGCGTCGACAAGTATCTCCGTGTGCTTGGCAGCGTCGAAGTATACCAGGGTGGTGTGGTCAAGGAGGGCGGTCTTGATCCTCTGGAACGCTGTTTCTTCCAGGGCTCCCCACTTCCACATTGCGTCGGCCCGAGTGAGGTTGCAAAGTGGCTCCGTGATGGTGGCCAAGTCAGGGATGAACCGGCCACAATATGTGGCCATCCCCAGGAAGCTTCGTACTTCGGACACTGTTACTGGGGCCGGGGCGTCCTTGATCGCTTGGGACTTCTGTGGGTCCACTTGGATGCCCTCCTGATTGAACAGGTACCCGAAGAATTCTATTTGCTTCTGGAAGAAAAGACATTTTTCTTTGTGTAAGATGACGCCGTGGTCTTGAAGCCGCTTCAGTGTTGCCCTCAGGTGGCGGTAGTGTTCGTCAGCGGTTTCTGAGTGGATGAGGATATCATCACTCACGTTCAGCACTTCTGGTAGGCCTGTTAGGATCTCCCTCACTGCGTCTTGGAATACCTCTGCTGCAGACGATATCCCGAAGTTGAGGCGTTTGTATCTCCGTAGTCCAAGGTGGGTGCTGAACATGGTTATATAGCGGCTCTCTTTGGCTAGAACCAGCTGGTGATAGCCCGCATTCAGGTCCAGTTTGGAAAACCAGAGAGACCCGTTGACATCGGCCACTATGTCATCCATCGTCGGGGTGATGTGCCGCTCACGCTTTATGGCCTTGTTGGGGAGGCACATATCTATGCATAGCCTGATCTTCCCTTGCTGTCTGGGCTTCTCGGCTATCACCATAGGGGATACCCACAGTGTGGGTCGAGAGACCTTTTCAATGACCCCTTGATCCTCTAGCCTTTGCAGTTCTTGTTCCACAAGGGGTCTGAGGTGGAAAGGTATCCTCCTGTGTCGTAGTGCCGTCGGTGGGATCGACGGGTCAATGTGCAATTTGACGGGTGCTTCCTTGATCCGACCCAGCTCTTGGAATTAGTTTGCAAACTGTTCTAATAGTTCTTTGGTCTGGTTCGCCTGTACACTTCTTGCGAACATGACTAATCCTAAATCCTCTGCTGCGTGGCTGCTTAGGAGGGTGTCCGCCTCTTGGTTGATGACGTGAATATCGGCCGTGATTTCACTGTCCTCTGCCCGTATTGGTACTGTCATTTTGCCTCGGATTGGTAGGGGTGAGTCACTCCCATATGCAAATATTTTAGTCTTAGATGGTCTGAGCTCGGGTTTGGGCCTCAGCCGATTGTATTGTTAGATGCCCATGGCATTTACTGACGCGCCGGTGTCAAGTACTGTGCTTACTTCTGACCCGGCGATCTCACTGTGCACGTGGGCTGTGGCCTTCTCTGTTTCTTCAGTGCCTGTGTGAATGACACGAGGTACGTTTCACCTTCGTCTTCCTCGGTGGACGAGTCTTCGACCTGGTACGTGGCTCGTTCACTCTTCCTTCCCCCTTGAGATGATGCCAGGGATACGCTCAACAGTTGTCTCACAAGTTTACGCACGGATCTGGCTCCTCTGTTCTCCGTCCTTGGGCCTTTTCGCCGGCACACAGACGCGAAGTGGTTCGGAATTCCACAGTTGGTACACGTTTTCCCCTGTGCGGGGCACTTGTGTGGTGGATGTTCCTCGTGCCCACAGTACCCACACTGGCCTCTCGGAGTCTGGGGCGGGTGGTCTCGTGGCCTGCTCCTCTTGTCTCGTGTCGTGATGGCGTCGGCTCTCTCCGCCTTGATGGTCGCGCTCTTTTCGGTCTTGCGCATCAGCGCCAGGTCCATTTCTTCTGCTCGCGCGGCCGACAGGTCATGTGACCGGGCCAAGACTAGGATGTCACTGAGGGGTATGTTCGGCTGCCTCAGGATGAGTCCACGTAGGACCTTGCTGTGCACCCCCTGTATAAGCTGGGCTCGAATCTCCTCCACGGCCCTCTTGTCGACTAGGTGAGTGCTCGCCAGCTCCCTCAATCTTGTGTGGAAGGCGTCGATGGACTCCCCTTCCCGTTGTCTCACTTGTCGTAATTTGAATCTCTCATAGTCTGGATTCAGTTGGGGGTCGAAGTGCGCGTTGAGCGCTGCGACTGCTGCGTCATACTCAGTTGGGCCCCTAGTGCCCAGGAGGTGCTTGAAGAGTAAGTACACTTCTTCCCCAGCATAGTGGAGTAGGAGCGAACGCTTGATGGCTCCATCCGTCTCCCTGGTGGCTATAAAGTAATTCTCTAGGCGGCCCAGCCATGTCTTCCATCGTGGGGATGCCGTCGTAGGGTCAGCCGCTTCGCTGAATGGGGGTAGTACCCCCATTCACAAACAGTCAACCTTGGTCCTTTTAAATCTCAGACCACTATGGTATCTAAGGGCGTGCCTCAGGGCTCCTGCCTCAGCCCTTCACTATTTAATATATGTCGCCCCACTCGCAGCACTCTTAAGAAACATCGGGTTTACTCCCATCTCTTACGCGGACGACACGCATCTCCTTCTCTCTTTCGATAAAAACACCCCTAATATCAAGAGCATTTTCGCAAAGGGCATGAAAACTATCACAACGTGGATGAGCAACAACTTTCTGCAATTAAACGCAGATAAAACAGAAATAATGCTGTTTAAAGATGCAGTGACCAGCTGGTCACCTTGTTGGTGGCCAGAGGAACTGGGTCCTGCACCATCCCCTAAATTAGTGGTTAAGAACCTGGGTGTGCTAATTGATAGCAAACTCAATCTGGATGAGCATATAGTTGCAACTAAACGGGCATGCTTCCATGCACTCAGCCTGCTCCGCAAAGTTTTTCACTTTCTCCCTTCTTCCACACGAAAAACCTTGGTACATGCTATGGTCCTCAGTCGACTAGATTACAGCAATGCCCTGCTGATCTATGCCAAGACAACCTCCTTGTGCAGTTTACAAGTGGTCCAGAACACGGCGGCCCGCCTGGTAACCAGTGCACCCCTCCGAACTCCCTCACGCCCCCTGCTCCGTAAACTACACTGGTTGCCCATACGCAATAGAATTGAATTTAAAATCGGCTGTTTGGTGTTCAAAGGCCTTAACAAAATGGGACCGAGATATCTAGCGGACAAATTGGTCAGATATACACCCTCGCGTACCCTTCGATCAAAAGATAAGGGTCTCCTCATCGTCCTGCGCATAAAACAAACCAGATTGGGAGGCAAAGCATTCTCCTACTTGGCCCGACAAATCTGGAACCAGTTACCTTTGGACATCCGCCAATGCACTAACTACTTGATCTTTAGAAAGAAACTCAAAACATCACTCTTCTAGCTCCTGTGTCTTTCACTCTACTCGTCCTCAGCGCGGAGATACCCCATCCGGGGTGATTCATGCGCTCTACAAATGACATAAATAAAATAAATAAATACCCCAGTGGGCGCGTGCTGAGTGACGATGCGGACCTGCGCTGGCTTGCCATCTGGGTTGTCCCCCATGTCCACCTCAACACGTGTGGTGTGGCAGGTATGCTGTGCTCACGTCTGGTAAAGCTGGTGCTATTTCCTTCTCCACCCCTGGGGGATTTGCTGCTGGAGTGGCAATGGGTGGGTGGGCCCCGGTGGCCCAAACATGGGTGTCTTGTGCCACTCCCCTCTGAGCTCATGCAGCACTGTGCTGGAGCTGAGCTTGTCCACTGGTGGGCCAGGTGCGGTGGTGGAGCTTGGGCTGTGCGCACGGGGTGCTCAGGGCCCACGTGGGTAGTACAGGGAATTGTAGGCTGCTGCGCGTGGGCTTCACTGTGTGGCCAGGGGGGAGCTGCGCCTTACCAGCAGTCTGGAGTGGTGAAGTGGTTGCCCCACTGGAGGCCCGGTATGTGAGGGCCCTCATTGAGCCTGTACGTCGCAGGCGGTGACCACGTGGCTGCAGGCGGCGTGGTGCCGGTGATCGTCGGGCCGGGTAATGCTGCCGGACAGTCTATGACGATATGCAGGGGCGGGAGCGTGAGTTCTGCTCCCCTCATCGCCAGTGTAGTGTTGCGGCGCGGGCTCAGCTGCACGCTGCGGGAGGTGCGCACCGCGCATACAAATGAGGCACATACACCAGTGGGTATCGCAACTGTGGACTGCCCCCGAACGGGCACGCCCCTTCCCTTTTATTGTGTGTGCCCCGCCCGCCAGCGGGATCGCGTGGGTGCGACATATCCGACGGCGGCCGGCAACAACTAGACTGCGGCAATCATTACATCTATGATGCAAGACAATCTATTTTTCTAGTTGTGCATAAAATGGCCACCCTGGTAAACACAATCTTGACCCAATACGTGAATTATTGCAGAAGTGTACCTTGTATATAATGTATCGAAGTACATTTTCATAACTGTCATGGACCCGCTGCTGCTGGCGGGAGGCCTCTTTTTACCTCAGTCAAGCACAGACACGGGGTCTGTTCGTGCATGCGGTTCTCCAAGGCCTCCGATTAATAATGTAATGTTTGTGCTCAGGGCACCTCTTGCATCGTTTAACAGCAGCAAAAAACATCTTGCCCAAGATCATACTGAGTTTGCCACAGATCATGGCCAAGATCATACAGTGTCCTCGAGAAGCTGGTGGGTGGTAGAGTTATCCATGCCTAGGCGTTAGAGGGAAGCTGGTGGGCAGTGGGTAATCTGACAAAGCTCGTATCGGCTCCAAGTCATGTGGGATAATGAGGGACTGCAGTACAATATCGCCCCGCCTGCAAGAGAGGCGCTGGGACTCCCACATGGAGATAGGGGCGATGGGCTTTGTCTTATATGGCCCATGTGCCACGGAAGCGGTGGGACTCCAGCAGAATGCTGAGGCAAGGAGCACTGCCTTAGATCGCACCGTCTACCAGGGATGTGCCAGGTTTCAGTCTAGTTGTTGTCCTGGAGTCTGTGATGAGGGAAAGGTGCAAGGGGATGGCTGAACGGCCTGAAGCAACAACACGCGAGGGAGGAGAGAGACGGGGTAACAAACTACAATAGGGTAACAACGCGGGAGGGGGGCCGGGCAAGCAACGGCAGAGTGTGGGAGAGGGAGGGGGTAGACCAGTCAAACAGCAAAGTGGGAGAGGGACAGTGCAAGCAGCAACACACGACAAAGAGTAGCTACAGACATATTTAAATTGCACAGGAACGACAAATCGGAAAAAAGAAACAAGCTGGCCTGCTGCTGCTTTACAAAGTTAGATTTTCAATAAAGAAATGGTTTGGCGAGCCGCGCTATAAGTAAGAAGTGCGGCAGCCAAAATGCTGCATGTCATTGAGCCACACATAACTAAATAAGCATACACAACACAACATAGTGAAATAAAGCACGGCGCCCGTCTACATAAAAAGTATGTGTGTGGCGGCCCTTGGTATATAAATAGAAAAATACCTTTTGTCGGCTGGCTGCGAGCGTTGTTGACCATAGAGCGTAACCGTGTGTCTTGGTTCAGCCCGCTTGTGCCCCTGTGTTTTGAGTTCCGTCTGCCCCCTTAATAAACAAGCAAAACAGCAGTGGTGGGGTCCTTCGAGCAGTGTGGGAGCGGAGATCTGAAGGAGCCAGCGCTGTCCCTGCTCCTTGTCCCGGGATCTTAAAACGAGCCACGGGCGCCATAATTCAATGTGCGCGCCCGTGTTTTAAAAGTGAAAGCGGCAAAATTAAGCTTGGTCCCCGGGGGGCGGACATAAACGAGTTAAGAACAAACAAGGAGCGAGGGGCTGGAGGTGGTGGAGGGTGACAACACCGAGGGTGGGTGACGGTGGGGGGGACGACACAGACATGCATCGAGCACGGACACAAGAATGAAGCTAAAAAGAGTTCCCCAAATAACAGTTACGCTGTCTAAGCGTAACAAAACTGTACTTGGTCGGTGCTGCACTGAGAAAAAAACGGAAGTGACGTTGGCTGCCTAAACCAATTACATGGCAGCAAAGAAGACCGACACTGCCCTGCACAAATAGTAAGCAGCAGGCAGGCAGCAGGCGGGAGCTACCTCAATTTACTGAATACTTCAGGTCTTGCGACAGCGCATGCGCTGTCTAGGCTCGACCTAAAAATCATCAGCTCATGGACGTTTACTCCCAATCAAAATGAAGAGTTTCCAGATGTAAATTCTATTTTTTTTAAACATATCTTTATTGGTATTTGAAAATAGTGCACTATATCCACAATACACCTTCATTTCAATAGCTAAGCCCCTACATATTGTACAAGAATCATCATCTTGCCGTCATCATGCATATTCCAATTCAGCCCTGATTGCCCACCCTTGACATATCTAAGTGTACACAGGTGGGTAGTTTTATAGATAGAAGGTGATTGTCACCCACCTGGGTGTGCAGGCCCCCTTAGTCACCGCCCAGACAGGCCTGCAAAGTACATAATATGATATTTAGGCTGTAGGGACATGGGCTAATTTTGAGGGACTCCGATTTATCATCAAGTACAGGAGGGAATCAGAGAAAAGATATGTACGCATTTAATAAACAAATATAACCAAACAGAACAAAAAAAAAGTCTCTGAGAGTTGGACCACGGATGCATCAACACGTAATGGATCCAGAAGAAAAGACCTCCAGGCAGCTCCGGTGTGTATATGTCAGTATTTTATGTGGGGGTGATATCATAGCCTATATTCCACTCCATATCTCAGCTAGAATTCAATGTCAGTGTATGATACTGAGCATAGGGTTTTCATGGCGGTTCCTCCACCATGAAAACCCTGGCAGAGCGGAAACTAAAGCCTCTGCGCCCTGTGGATGCACACGGGGGGCACAACATGTGCCACTCTGTGTGCATGCACACCAGTTCCTGCACGGCATGGGTTTTTCAGTCCATGCCGTGCAGGAACTGTTTTGGCATTCCCATTGCGGTGCCTGTTTTCAAAGGCACCGCCGTGCGAAAGTAAAAAAAAAAGCCCACCAGAAATGAGTTACACTCGTAATTAGGTGGGCAGCGTCACCAAGGGTTTGGCGGTGAGGTGGAGGGGCAGACCCAGAGCCACTTCACCAAACTCGTAATCGGGCCCTAAGACATCTCGTTCAGAACATGAGTCACTGATCGGGTGTTCCCAGCACTCCAATATCTCCACCCACAGTTCCGCCACAGGATGTCTGCGGAGGCCTCAGGCATCTTCCCTGCGAAGGATGCTTTCTTCAGCCCTATTCCTCATAGTCACATATTTTGTCCATATATCAATCCTCGGTTCTATCTGCTAATTCCATGTTAGTGCAATCCTACGCTTTGCAATGCAAGGGCTAAATCTAGAAATTGGGTACCTACTTTGTGCTTGTTAATTTGGGAAAAGCTTCCAAATAAACACGTCTCCACTGTGCAAGGCAATGTGAGCCCTACCGCTGAATGGAGTCGAAGCAGAACTTCAGTCAAATAAGTCCACAGTGCACGGCATCCCCATGTCATGTGGTGAAAATCCACATCAGTAAATTGACACCTGGGGAGCCTCCTGGGCACTTCCTCCATATATGAGCTACAGCCTGTGTGGGGTAAGATACGTCATGTGTAGGAAGTTACATTGTATATACTTCAACCTCGTGTTTTGACAGATACGTTTGGGGCAGGCTAACATTCTGTCCCAATCTCTATCAGGGTTGTCATGACCCAGGACATCTTCCCATCAGTTCTTAAGGTTCACTAATGGTTTCCGTCCCATGTCACTAAGTGCCCCAAATAACCCTGTCACCTGATGTCGTGCTGAGCCAAGGGAGAGGTGCAACTGCAGCACTTAATGTTGTGGGGGCTTCTCCATTCCCAGGCCCCCTAGGTTAGAATATGACTGTATCAATGCCTCATGTATGAGAAACTGGCTACTGGGGAGTGCATGATGTTCACCGAAGTTGGGCTGCTGTAAAGCACCGGACGGGGATCCATGAGGGAGTCCCACCAGCGGTAGGGCCGGTGCATACAATGGTGCCGTGCCGCGACGCCAGCAATGGAGGGCTTCTTGCAGCAAAGCACTTGAAAGCAGGGCATAATAATTTGGCGAGTAAAAGTCCCCGATGTGGCGCCAGTCCCAGATTGTCCAAAGGGCCCCGGTGTGCGCTGTCAAGCCACCTAGTCACCCATTTCAGCTGAGCTGCAATGTAGTACAGTTCAAAGTCTGGGACACCAAGGACTCCCTGCTCTGGTGGGCGATTCAGCACTGCAAGGGACACCCTATGCCAGCCCCATCCCATGTCATCTTCTGGAGCAGGACATATAACCTTCAGAACCAAACCCCGTAAATCTTGACTGGGAGATTGGCGAAGAAGTATAACAACCGTGGGAGCATCATCATCTTGGAAATTGCCACCCGGGCCATAAGTGATAAATGCAGAGATCTCCAGAAGGAGACACAAGTCCATAGTGATCGCAGCGTCTTGCCCAGATTCCCCTCACTCATATCATCTGACTGATGATATACCTGGATACCCAGATATTTAAAGGTCACCGGAGCCCAAGTAAGCCCCACTGGGAGATCTATAGGTAAGGGAGTTTCCTGGTCACAGGGGAACAAGCATGTTTTCGATTTATTAACTTTCAAACTCAATATCACCCCAAACTCATTTAGGCGTTTGATCGTCTCTCTGGCTCCCGCAGATCCTCCAGACAGATAAAGGAGGAGGCCACCGCAGAGAGAGAGATAATATGTTCATAGCCATCCACTAAGATACCGCCTCCCCTCCCTCCGAAAAAGCTCTGCCAGTGGCTCAATTGTGAACGCAAAGAGCAGGAGTGACTGCGGACAGTCCTGTCTGGTGCCCCGTGAGACAGCATAGGAAGCAGAAATGGTGGTGCCAGCTTTAACTCACGCAGTCGGTCTCGTATACAGTAAAGATACCCATCTGATTCAGACCTCGCCCATACCCAGCCTACGCCCTACCTCTTCTAAGTAGTCCATCTCACTGAATCAAAGGCCTTTTTGAGTTCCACTGACATAAACAGTGCCTCCGGACCTCAGGGTGGTAAAGGAGGTGGTAGAGTCTCCTAAGTTTGAGCGACAGACTACGGAGGAGGACAAAGCCATTCTGGTCCTCATGAACCACGTCCGTCACATGGGGAAGTAGCCTAGTAGCCAGGATTGTACTCAAAAGTTTGAAATCCATATTTAACATAGACAGTGGGCGGAAAGTCGTAACTGGCGCCCCTGGGTTTTTAGCTTTGGGTAGAGGAATGACGGTCACGCTTCATGTAGTTTCTGGTAGGCAACCTTTCCTCAGGGATGCAGCGCGCAGTGCCTCCAACCTAGGGGCCAGCAGGTCCGCATAGGATGCATAGAACTCTTCTGGCAGTTCATTGAGCCAGAGGTCTTGCCAGTGGCCATGACTTTATTAGCCTGTTTAATCTCCTGGATAGTCACTGGCCTCCTATGCGTTCCCATGCCTCAAGGGTTAATGTTGAAAGGGGGAGACGGCCGAGGAACATCACCATCAAATTTTCTGGGAGGGCTGCTGGGCAGCTATACAGGGTCTCGAAATATTGTCTGAACTCGTCATTTATGTCCCACAGGGAATAAATATGCATTCCTGTGACTGATGACAGATTTGTGATGGGTGTGCCCCGCAATTCAGGGTGAATCAGCCATACCAAGAGCCTCTCCAGCTTGTCTTCTGCATTGTGTGTTTTCTCAACATATGTTTTATAGTCATGGCAGTGTAATCTTTCTAATATGGAGTAGTACCGTTCCTTCATGGCGAGTAAATACTGGGGATTGGCCGGGTCTAACCCCAAAGTGGTATCAATCGTGTGAAGTGTGGTGTATAGTGCACGTAATTCCACCTTGAGTTCCCTACTAACCCCCTCTGACTGCCCCATACAATGGCCTCGGACGACAACCTTAAAAGCTTCCCACTCCAAAAGAGTAGATGATGTAATTCCCAGGTTTTTATCAAAGTATTCTACTATGGGGGTTTGTAGTGTTTCCCTATAGTACGGTTCTTCCAGTGCTGCCAGTTGTAGGCACCATGTCGGTATTGTGGGCCTGCCATCTGATGGTCTGAGCCCCATAATTAAGGGACTGTGGTCAGATAAGATGTGCTCCAGGTACTCTGTGAACGTAGCATGATGGCATAATCTCCTGGAGCAGAAGAACTGGTCCAATTGTGTAAGTAGGGCATATATATGAGAATAGAAGGAGTAATCTCGCTCCCTACCATGCTGTGTGCGCCAGACATTGGTCAGCTCCCAATGTTGGAGCCGTTCCCAGAAACCTATTGCTATCTTATGAGCAGGTGTTCCCGGTAGTTGGGGGGGGGGGTTAGAAAGGTCTAGCAGCACGTCAGTAACACAGCTGTAACTCCCACCCGCTAGTAAATCCCCGTTCATCAGTTGACCTAGTGGAGCCAACAGTGTGTGCAAGAATTGCAATTGGTCATGGTTAGGCACATATATACTCCCAAGTGTCACTTCTTTCCCCATTAGCCTACCCCGTACTAACACAAATCGACCCTCCACATCCAACAGTGTGTGTAGGGGTTCAAAGGGTTCCCCCCTTTCACCCATATCAGTACACCTCGGGCATATGCAGAATAAGAGGTGACATATAGTTGTCCGCGCCACCTACGGCACAGTCACTCTACTTCAACCCCAGTAAGGTGTGTCTCCTGCAGCATGGCAATGTGCACCCCTCCCGTGTCTCAAGTATCCATTAATGTTGTGTTACTTGGTGGCAGATCTCATGCCTCTCACATTCCATGACATACATAGCAGGTCTGTGTTTTGATCAGCCATATGAGTAGACGTGGCAATTGTAGTTTCCACCCACTCCCCAGTCAGGTCCCCTGCATCTTCCCCTAGTAACCGCTCCCCAGAGACAGAGAACAAGACACCTCCAACAACAAACTCCCCTTTCCCAGGGCCGCACAGCAACGTCTGGCCGCCCAAACATATAGTAACCAAAGAACAGAGTCATAAGCTGGGCTCCACCAAACTCCTAAAAGGGGTAAAGTGGTGGGGTGTTGGAGAGGGTGAGCCAATGGTCAAGAATCTGCTCCGGCCCAATTTTGTCAGGCCCTGGTGGCCAATCTAGGCTCCATCTTAATAGGCTGTAGGACCACAGTATAGTGAGTCCATGGGATCATCTCTCACTTAACACCACTGCAGACATGTGTGACAGCCCCAGCGAGAGGAGATCTCCCCCAGAGATGCAGCCATACTACACAGTGAAAAATCAGCTGTTTCCAACAGCACATGCCTTAGGTCATTGGTCTCCAATGTCAAACAAGCTCCTCCACTAATTGTGGGGTTATAACTGGCAAGTCTCTGCTAGCCAGCCGCAAACGCTCTGATTCAGAGTCTGACGACCTTCTGTCCCCTGGCTGGGAGTCCAACTCCGACCCCGTCTGAGTCATAATTTCTGCTGCACCCTGCAAGACAGCCGCCCACTTTCTCTCTGCCTCCAATCTGGTCGGTTTCTTAGTGACGCTCTCACTTCTGGCTTTCTGAAATCTCTTCCTTGGCCTACGTGTGTTCTCCCTTGCTTCACTTTAGGATTCTGCTGGGGCAGACCCCATCTTATAAGTGTCTAGCCAGTCCCACGCTGCTCTAGGGTCTTCACAGAAGTGAGTTTTACCATCCAGGATGATCTTTAATATCGCCGGGAACATCAGAGAGTATTGGATCCCCTCTTCTCGAAGTGCTCTTGTCACTTCCATGTATGGGGCCCTTTTAGCCTGAACAGAGGTAGTATAGTCAGTAAATAACAACACCTTACTGCTGCCTACAGCACATGGACCATCTTCTTGTGCTCTCTTCAGAAGTGCATCCCTATTTCTGGAATGAGCGAGTTTCGCCTCTACCGGGCGGGGCGGTCGGCCAGGTGAGCTGGCACTCTATGCGCCCGTTTAAGGGCAAAGAACTGTGTCAGATGAGTGGGAGAAACCTCTGTCTGAAGCCATTGTTCAAGATAGGCCACCATGTCAGAGCCCTCAGTACCCTCAGGTAGGCCCACTATGCAGACATTATTCCACCAATTATGCCCCTCTGCATCCTCAGCTCTATGTTCCAGGGTGCACACCCTGTCTGCTAACGCTGCCACTTATCGTGTTAAGTCAACATGCTCTGGGTGTACCTCCTCGAGGCCCACCACTGCCACCTTATTCACTCTGTCAGCGTGTTTGCGATGTTCCGCTCTCAGGAGGCCCAATCCCACTGAGACCGTGCCAATGTCCTGTTGGAGCATGGCCTTTATGTTGGCAATGGCGGCCAGAATCCTATCAAATTGTAGCTGCAGGGGTGGGACCACACCCTCAGAGACTTCAGTGTCTTCCTGTGTGACTGGGTCAGGCTTCGACGCCCCCGCCATAGTGCCTGTCTGTCTGGCCTTAGGTTTTCCCATATTATCTAGCTGGCCACCAAACAGGGAGCACAATCTCCAGCCCCGCGTAGGTGTGCAAGTTCAAGGGGGCAGGCCCGGTGTCATTTACCACCGACAACACCTATGCTAGTAAAATAGTGACAAGGATTCTGCTATATGCCTATCATCTCCATTGGTTCTCCACTAACAGTCTGGTCACTGTCTTTTTTGCTCCCCGGTGATGAGGAAAGGTACTCTGATCCAACAGTCAGACAGACCTCAGGTTACAGACTGAAACTGTCCCTCCAGGTCGCAGACCTCCCGCCAGCCAGGCCGGTCGAGTAGGGTTTCAGACAAGTTCCAAAAGCTCTTCCTGCCTCTCCCAGCACTCCCCCAGAAATGCGATGGCGGAGCATGCCCCCCAATGGCCCCTAACTCACACCAGCAGTAGCAGTTCTGCAGTACCTTATCGTAGGTCACAGGGATTGTTAACATGCAGCCAAATCCAGCCCTGGTGCCTACACTAGAGCTCTGCCTGCACTCACCAGGGCAGTCCCGCACTGTACACTCTCCCGTGACGTGGAGACCTCACCTTCCAGCAGCTTACCAGCAAAACCACAGGGAGGGGGGGCTGCTCACCCCACCACCATCCACCTCCTGAGGCCCAGCTATCTGCCGCCAGTTCCCAGCACACCGAGCTGGGTCTTCAGGACAGGGCGTAGCAGTATCCGAGGCCTGCAACCGCAGGACTTGGCGAACGCTCCCCAGAGAGGCAATGCTCTCCTCCCTAGCAGGCCGTAGATCAGTGGCAGGGTCAGCAGTCAGCTACAGTCCAGGGCAAAACACAGGGCGGCAGTCCCGGTCTTCCAACTGCCACCAGGAGGCCCACAGCAGCCAGGCCCACAGTGCTGAGGGATAGAGCAATCTCAGCTCCAGAGCCCTCAGAGGGCCCCGGCCGCAAGTACACCAATCATTCCTGATGCCTCATGGTTCTGTCCCTCAAGGCTCGCCCGAAACCAGCTCAGCCCACTCCCAGTCCAGGGCTAGACAAGCGCCTCAGTCAGGTGCCTCCCCTCTGTGCGCCGCTCCCTCCAGGAATGTCGGAAGGCAGCCACCTCGCAGGCCAATCAGCGGTTCTCTATAACCCCTCTAGGTCGTCTCAAGTGCTGTCGTCACTCCCAAGATATCCCGGGCTTCGGGACTACGCCCCCCACCAGCATGTCAAGAGAGCTCAAGCAGCCCGCACCGTCCAGCTCTTTTACCTCACGCCAAGCAGGCACAGTCCAAGGGGGCACACCCGGACACGAACCAGGCACAATCCAGTCTTCCACGGGCTGAGTGGTGGTACCACGCAGCCCTAAGTGCGGCCAGCCTCTGGGACTCTGACCCTCCTCCTCAAGGCAAGTCCAGTGGCGGCCAGCACTACCGCCTCCTCTTTCACCCAGTCTGCGTGGATTTGTCCAGAACAGCCACCATTATGTGGCTCTGTCTAGAGTGACTACCCACGCAGCTCTTACAAGGTCGGATGGGTACCCAGCAGGAGGATTACACAAGGGAATTATTATGCCGGAGCGGAGTGGTGGAATCACTGGTTTGCCATATTAGTTGGCTGGCCACGCCCCTCTCCAGATGTACATTCTAACCACCAATCACAGCTTCTGCAGTCCACGATAATCACCTTTTCAGTGCAACAGCTGGAATGGTGATTATCGTTTATCGGTTATCGATAGAACTAGGTGCATGCAATTTATGAATTTGTTTCTCAGGACCTTCACGTTTTTTAAAAATGAAAATCTACGAGAAATACACAAATAAGTTCTCCCAATTGGGCTTTGCGTGGACATCTGGACTTCCACAATAAATGCTTTCCAACATCTGAAAAGCGTTGCAGAGGACATATTTAGTGATACACATGCTTTTACTTCTACGTAAATGTAATTCTGAATACTTTTTCCTCACGACTGACAGTCACCCAAGAGGAAAATTTAGCACACGTAGTACACACACATCCGGATTCACAGCAAACTCTCAAGGAAACTACTCATCCAGTTTAAGTGCCACAGTAACTCTCAAATCGATTTCAAACTTAAGTCACATGTCGCCTGGTAGCAAAGGGAGGCTAATATTTATAAAGCACAGAGGGCTTTCCAGAGAAGTGAATCATACAGCGCATGTAACACACTAGTAAGGAAAAGACCTGCAATCCAAAGGATAAAAAAAAAAAAATATGACAACAAAAAAATAAGTTTGGCATGGACAGAGTGAAGAGGAGTACGTGAGGGTGTGTGACGAACAGGTCTTTAAGCACGTTCCTCTGGAGAGTAAACAAATGACATCAGTGCAAGTCATCATGACAGAGCCCTTTTAGCATTCCTAGTGTCCTTTGTATGCTAAGAAAGCTCAGAGTCTAAAAATGAGTACTTGAAAGGTCCGATTGCACCAGGATGTACCTGAGGCACAGCCGGATTACCTCTGGTTACTGCTAGGCCTACCCTTTTATCTCCATAGTCTTAACAAAGTGATGACTAAAGTTTCATGGGAGTTTAATTTTGTTATGCTTTTGCTCTCATTTTTAGGTCTCGCCTAGCGTTGCTGCGCACATGCGCAGCTCGCTCGGCGAGATTTATTGCTAACAAGGACTTTCAGAAGAGGGCTTTAAGCCCCGCCCCTCATTTCCATTGGCTGGCGTCACCATTTATGCTAAATGGTGGCCTGCCATTGGAAATGAGGGTTTTCTGTAGATGCCCTTTCGCCTCCGAGCCGGACTCGGTGGCCTGCTTTGCGTCTGTCGCAAAGCACTTTCTTATCTTTATGGGGCCATGTGTTTCTAAAACACATGGCCCCATAAAGACAAGAGATCGATGCTTGTTCATGTTTCCTGTCAGTTTCCCGTACGTGTGCGTTTCATTTTCCTTGTTGTTACCTTGGTTGCCAGCAAGAACTTAAAACGCTGTCATGGCTTAAGGAGGCATTGTCAATGTAAACATGGCAGAGCCAGTCAGAGAAATACGTCCATCAAAAATTACCACGCGCGTGCCCGTCGGGTTCATTTCTGCTTTTCGGTTGGTAGAGGGGTCTCGACTGCATGACGTAGAAAACATGTTTCGAGATTAATGGAGCTCAGGAGATAACGGGTTTAATAATTTCAGTGTTATATGAAACAACAGGGAGGCGAGCGAGGTGGGCAATGCGAGGCAGGGAGTCTCTTCTATCATGTCCCGCGGAATCAGATAAACATCTACACGCACAGCCAAGTGCTTTTCTCATGGAATTTCACCAGAGTTTAGGCGCACAGACGCAGGCGGAGATTGCAGGTGGGCGCGTATCCAGGAAGGAACTAACAGAAAATGATACGGCCTGAATTTAAAGTTGGGAGGTGAAGTTAAATAATTTGAAATCTCGGGGAAGTACTAAGAGGCTTATTTACAAGCCCCTTGCAGTACGTCACTTTTTCACCATGTTAAAAGTGACGCACGGGCGGCGAAAGGCGCTTGTAAATAAGCCCCTAAATCTGAATGGAATACGTCAGTGGAATTTCCACCACCATTGCCTCTGTCTTGAATTTCAACCACCATTGCCTCGGTCTGGTGAAGAAAATTCCGCTCAAGTGGATTTCCCAAGTTTGCATTTGCATTTGAAAGCGGGAATTCTTCATTAGTACAATCCATTAAATAAGGCCCTTTGAATCGTCTGTGTGAAATAATGATACGTTTATTCGATCCTACTTGAAAATATCCACATAGAAATTTCACAAGATCAGTTTTGTGAATAATTTAGTGGGCAGAGTTCTACAAAAAAATCATCCTCTAAAGATAAACTGCTGCCTGTGGTGGTCTGTAGTGCGGACCCTTAGGTGTCCCATACACAGACTCCCTTAATAGGCCTGTATTATTCACAGTTTCAAGTTTTACGTTATCATCTCATAGATAAGCAGATGTGGGGGGAGTGGGTGGGGAGGGTGTAGGATTCTGCTGTGCATCCAAACCAGGTGGGCGGAGCAGGGCCTGAGAAGAGCACACAAGGAGGCCAGGCAGGGCCTCAGACTCGTTCGCCTTGACCTCCGCCCCTGCCTCCTCTCAGCCGCCCCAGTGGTTTGTGGGAGTTGCCGAGCTTTGATATTCCAGGAGACTTTCAATCCAAGTGCCCTGGCGGGCGAACCGCGTCGCCCCATTGTCTCTGGGAGTTGATAATAGGTCCTGAGTTGGGGCCGCCATTGTTCAGAGATGAATCTTCGCCGCCCCCCGAAGTGTTTAATTTCGAATTACAGGCAATTACTAAATGACAGAGAGGGGGCAGGTATCTGCGTCTTCCCCCGGGGTGCATTGCCCACTGCGCCTTTCGTGCATCGGGCCTGTCTCAGTAAATGAAGGAAAATCCAGATTGGTTGGTGGAAAGGGGTCTTGCATGGAATCTTGACTTTTGTGCACGGTTGGCGCGTGGGCGACTTTGATGTAGACAATCTGTGCCGGCGTCCAATTGGCAACCTTGTATTGACCTCATCATCATTTGGACGTCCAGAAGTAACTGGAAATAATTAAAAACTCTAGAAATAAAAGCTAAGGAGAGCGGGACTTTCACTGACACACTGTGTATTCCAGATATGGAGACTGTCTTGATTTTTGCTGTTATGCCCGACTTTATGTCCAATGACCCTGCACACAAACGGCCGTTTTATTCTTAGCACGTATTTTTTTTCTGGACGTTGGTACATCATGATCCGTGCTCCACCTCATTATATTCATGTATGTGTATATATATATATATATTTTCCCAAACGAGTTGCTCCCCCTGGGAACTCCGCCCGTAGTGCGGTGGCGCGATCAAGCCGGTAGAGCAATGCCGGCATATAGATAAGTCCACAGTTGCAAATAAGCAAGCGCTCTCAGATTCCTATTAAAGGTTTTTAATGAAATTCAAGGTTACGCGTTTCGGGAGCAAGTGTGTGATCAAGGGAGCTTGCTCCCGAAACGCGTAACCTTGAACTTCATTAAAAACCTTTAATAGGAATCTGAGAGCGCGTGCTTATTTGCAACTGTGGATTTATATATATGTATATATATATGTATATATATATATATGTATATGTGTATATATATATGTATTTATGTGTGTGTGTATATATGTGTGTGTGTGTGTATATATATGTGTGTGTGTATATATATATGTGTGTGTATATATATATATGTGTGTGTGTATATATATATATATATATATATGTATTTTTTTTTGTTTAGTACTAACTCGACCTGAAGGTATCATAGCGCTTTACATGAGCACCAGTTGTGTTACAGTCGGACACATTCATTTTGTTACGCAGGGGGAGATTAAGTCATTTGACTAGAATCACAGGATGTTGAGCGTCCCTTCCGAGATTTGAACCGGGTTCCCCAGCTACGAGGTCGACTTTCTCTAGCCGTTAGGACACATCTTCTTCATGCATCCTATATATTCGAGTGCTAAATGTTAGCTGCAATGTCGCTTTTACAGGTTAATGCACAAATTCCTAATTGTTCCATTTGTAATTTAATCCTCTGTTATTCCTCGAGCACTGAATGTAACTGAACTAAGGCACCGTTATGACTTCCACTCCAAAAACTGTTAACTGAAGTTCTGCGCCCACGTTCGTTGAGTTGAGGGCCTCGACCGTCACCCACCTCTCTATGACCACAACTCATCGACCAAGGCCAAGCAACAGAATCTGTGTCTGTTTATTTGTAGCCTTATGCCGTGCATTGTACCACTCCCCCCCCCCACACACACACCACCCTCATGTATTGCGCAGTTTACATGGGCAAAGCGTTCACGGATCACTGCTTTGCGTTTGCGCTTGCCATGGTAATAAAATACGAATGTCATATACATTAGGAGCTATTTGACAGACACATTAGTTTATCCTGTGTAGGACAATGCCACTCTGCTGGCGTGTGTGTGTGTGTGGGAGGGGGGGTGTTAGAGAAGGGTGACAGTTGATTGTCTGCGAAGGGTTTATTAGATTACATTACAACGGGACGTTTCGTTGCATCTTTGAAGCAATAGCAATCAAGGGGAACTCCTAATGCCAATAATACATCTGCGCTTATTCAACTGCTTCAGGGTAGGGATGTTCTCAGAACAGTGAGCTGGGAGCACCCAACAGAGATGGGAGAGTCCACTGACGTACGGAGCATCAGATCTCTACGGGCGGTAGGGCAGGTTTCCTCTGAATTCTACCTTGTTGACGTCACTGGTCAGCAGTGGTCCGATTCACACTTAGTTGGTCGCCGGACTTTCCTTGACCCTCAAAGCAGTGGTGGATGTGCATAAAGAACAGTATGTATGAAAACTGTGATCCTGAGCATAGGGGCCGCTTGGTCAGCGCGTGTGGGCGGCGGGGGTCAGAGACGTGGCTAACAAGCATTGGCATAGCCAATAGGTCTCGCCTTTGGGGCCTTATAAGTGTTTAGAGAGAGCTATTGGCTTTGTTAACGTTTTTAATATGTGTTGCAGAGCATTGTGAATGTTGCGCAGCATGTTTAAAAGTTATAAGTAATAATTAAAAAAGTGTTATAACCATTTGTCACTTTATATATAACCTAGAAAACATTATATACAACTGAAGTATCCTAATACAAGCATTTGCAATGCAATAGGTCTCGCATTTACGCGAGTTTAAGCTATTGGCATTGTAAATGACAATGCCTTTTATTTATGTTTAAAAAACGAAAACAAAAATAAAAAGCATTGTCATTTGCAATGTCAATAGCTCAAACTCGCGTAAATGCGAGACCTATTGCATTGTAAATGCTTGTTTGTTTTTGATCCACTGACTCATGCGGATGGCAAGAGAGGATCAGTCGCTAATTGCTGCAGGATCTAACGTCTGTGAGATTTTTGCTCGGAGCTGCAATCAGAGCTGCCCTTTGCTAGACTTGGGTCTTGATGTGATGGCGGCTAATGTTCCACCTCCTGTAGCCTAGAGACCTCTAATCATAGCCTTCTACCACTAGGGCTGCCACCGAGGGCTGGCCCATGGGAGAATGGAAGGTGGAGGCGAACGTAGGCATCTCAAATGATGAGCTGCTTCACATTTGCCATGCAAGTCGCTCCCTGGACTAGCGGTTGCAGAAGGTGCGCAAACGCATTCCTTTAAATCATTGTATCCTTCTGAACACATTTCTGTGCAAGGCCTACAGTTGACATGACAGTTTAAGAAAGCCGGTGGGAGGTGGTGGGGGAGGGGGGCTGCTGCTGGGAGGGAGGTGGGAACCCTCCATAATTTCCATTCTGACTAATAATTGGGATTCTTTAGGTTCTGAGGGAGAGTTTCCCAGGTCTGTTCACGGGGTGGCCTGAATCAACTTCCTATCTCAAGCAACAGCACATACTGAGGCAGTGTGTGTGTGTGTGTGTGTGTGTGTGTGTGTGTCTGTGTGCATGTTATGCATGTTAGCTGTGTACTTTTAAAGGATTAGAATGGAGTATTAAGGTCTTTTAGAAGCCTGGAAGGGAAACAGTGGAAGGAGAACAGTAAGCAAGATGTGTACTACTGAACTTAAACTTAATATTCCTGCCATCTGCTTTTTTCATACTTCCTTGAATTATCTGTCTCTACATGTGTGATCCTCTGGACTGGAGGCAGCTGCCAGAAATTCAGGGAAAGGCATTTGTTGAGCTGTTAAAATCTATGTGATGGTACCATGCTTAGAAATTGTAAGAGGGTAATTTGTACAGCAGAAGTAATGTTGGTGCACAACAGGCATGTTGAGTTCTTCAGGTCTACACAGTCATAATGCTGACCTGAATAGTTTGCCAAACTAGAGTTGTATAGCTGTGTCTATATTTAATTGTGTATTTTTATTTGCATTACACAGACTGAGTGTTGTGTGTGGAAGTTTCTGTAGTCAACTTGCCTGAATTCCTGTGAAGGTGTGAAGAGAACAGGAGTTAATTACACAATTGTAAATTGGTGCCTGAAGAGATAGGAGCTCAGTTGTGAAGCTAGAAGTGGAGAAGGTGAGGATTGAATGTATGTAATAAGTAAACCTGGGGAATTTCCTTTGCTGAGTTAGTCCCTGCCGTAACATGTGTTTTTTAAGTTTCATGGGGCCTCTCATAGACTAGGTCGGAGATATACCCTAGTTTCCTGAAGTCCCCTGGTAGGTTTCAGTGATTAAATATACTTTCCTCACTAATGAGAGCTGAGGATAAGAGGAGGATCCTGAAATGTGTACGTTTCGCACGACCCATCTAGAACTCACAATATTGTGCAGGATTGAGTTAATAGAGTAATCCCAATGTGGGCCCAGTGAAGAGAATGAAAGTGATGGATGGAACTGACAGTGTGGTGTGATGGAGTATAAGAAAGGTCAGTAGGTCAGGCAGGACAGCATATCTCTAAGTTAGTGCATTGAATAAAACAATTATTTATAAAGCACGCAGTTACCTTACGGGTTGTTCTGGCGTTGGATCAACAAATAGGAATTTAATGAGACTAGAGGTTAGAGAGTTCTAGGAAATGAATGAGTTTTGAGTGACATAGAGGCATAGTTATTTGGGCCAGTGTTTAGCAATGAAATAGGGAAAGAGGTGCCCCCTACTCAGGATATTCCAGTGCAAAGGGCTGAAGGAGGTTCAGACTGGCAGAATGCAAAGAATGACGAGTTATGTATGGAGGAAGATACCTCTTAAGATACAGAGGTTTGGGAGTGATGGACTGCCCAATGAACTAGATGTAGTGCTTTGAAGTGGACTTGTAGCCTGATCAGAGGCCAGTGAAGATTGACCAGGCTATCTGATGCTGAGGCCTGGCGAGGAATATTTGAAGCTTGTAGAGCAGATGATTGGGCAGGCTCACATAAAGTGAGCTGTTGTGGTCTAAACGAAAATGGATGGTAGCTTGAATGACCACCTTCCTAGAGTTGGGAGGAAGCACAGGAATTAACTTCCTAAGCAGTCAAAGAAATTCAAAACAGTTGGAGGCAATGCACATGATTTAGGTTGATTGTCAAAGAGAAAGACAAGAATTGTGGCACACCTAGCAGTAGTAGTGAAAACATCTAGCTCTTTGGTCCAACAACTGGATGTCCAGAGGGTGTATTAAAATATTTAGGGGCATATTTACAAGCCTCTTGCGCCCCAGTGCATCATTTTTTGTGACGCACCTGTTGCACAATGTGGTGCTTCATATTTACAAGGACACCAAAAGCGACCCTGCGTGGCTTTTCGTGTCCTTGTAAATACGGCCCCTTTTCACACAGCACTTTGCGTGAAATTGATGTTCCCATGCAACACCCATGGATTCTGCTGCATTCCTAGATTTACAACGTTTTGTAAATCTGGGAATGCGTCAGAATAATATGGAGGAGCAACGAGAAAAAATACTTTTATTTCTCCTTGTGTTTTCCTCTTTCTATTCGTGCTGCATTCTGCAGCACGCATAGAAAAAGGAAAACACCTTTTGTTATTTTGGGACACCTTCCTGCACAAAAACAATCATCCTCGCAACGCAGGCACCCTTGCACCATGGTGCAAGGGTGCCTGCATTAGTGCATGGCATCCAATTGTGTGCAAGCACAAGGGAGAGCTCTGGGATACGTCATATTGTTGTAAATGTGACATATCCCTTTGCCTCTGAAGTGATGCAGAGCGATGCAGCCAAATGGCTTGCGGCACTGAGCTGTGTTACTTCCTGTTAAATATGGCCCTCTGTTCCTCTGTTAAGGAAATGATCAGGGCTGTTTATAATCCTGGAGCCTCTACATCAAAACATTGCTAAAGAGAAAAAATCCATATCGAACCGGTCTGTTATCTAGGCTCTAAATTACAATCATGCACTTCAAACATTCTAGGCACAAATAATAGGCATCTTAACATACAAGTCCTGTGCCGCACGTGACATCCAATATACATTTATAAAATCTATGCCACATACTCATCACATTCTAGGAGAGAGGCGTGGAAAGGGCACAGGGGAGAGGTAACATGAGATACAGGAGCAAAGGAGGTATTTTGAGAAAAAGAAAGAAGAATCTATGGAGTGGCATAAAATAGAATTTATGAATAATGCTAGCTTCCAGTCTTGACATAAAATTGTCTACAGAATAAAGAGAGGAAACATTGGATGAGGATGAAAGTAAGTTAAGAAACAGAGGAGTGAGTGGAGAGAAAGAGAGAAACAAATGGTACGTTAAAATGGTGTGGTCTTACTTGACTAAAGAGAGAGAAGAATGAGAGAGCTATGCTTCAATAGAATTAGAATTCCATGGCAGCGGAAAAAATGGCAAGCAGAAGTTGGAAAGATATGGAGAGGGAGTGCCATGAAAGACACAAAGGGGGATATTTACAATGAAATGGCTCAGCGTGGTGCCGCAAGCAGATCTGCTGCCCCGAGCTGTGTCATTCCCAAAACGCAGGGATGTGCCATATTAACCAGAATACAGTGCATCCCTTTTCTCACCCTTGCGGCAGGGCTAAAAAAGCTGGCTAGCGCCAAAGCAGGTACCCTTGCGCCATGGTGCAAGGGTGTATGCATTGCAGGATTGATTGTTTATGTGCAGGAAGGGACACCTTCCTCCACATAAACAATCATTCATGGCAATTTTCTCCTTCTATATGTGCTGCAGAATACAGCACATATAGAAAGAGCAAAAAACGAGGAGAAATAAAAGTATTTCTCCTTGTTGCACCTCTCTATTGCCTCCTTTTGAATGGCATTAGTTTTTGCCACTGCCCAGATATACACATCCTTGTAAATCTGGGGTAGTGTCAAAAAGCAATGGGTGTTGCATGGGTACACCCACTGCAGCACCCATTGCACGCCCCTTTGATGCAGAAAACTGCATCAAAGGGTACGATATTTACAATGCGGCGTTAAGCCACACAAAGTGGTTTATCACCGCATTGTAAATATGGAGCATGGCATTGCGCCACCGGAGCATCGTAAAAAGTAACACTCTGGTGGCGCAAAGCCCTTAAATATGCCTTAAAGAGTTTCCGACTTAGGAAAAGAAATAGTACATTTAGTAATATAGAGGTTAGAAGAGCATAAATAGTGGTGACAAAGGTTGAGTGTATTCAGAAACGGAAGAGTTTGTGGGCAGGTGGGCGGAGGAGAATGTGAAAGGAAACAAGTGAAAATGGGGTAAGCAGTGCAGATTAACCCAGATAGATTTTAAACAGGTAAGTGTTTAGTCCTCAGGAGAATTCGAGGATATCTTTTGTAAATTTCAGATCAAGTGGGCTTTGAGTTTCAGATGGAAGGTGTCGCTCTAAAGGCCGTGTATCACTTTTGGATGATTCAAAATGTTGGTTTAACGTCTTCACTTATTGCTGCTTTTCAAAGTCCTTTTGCCACCTGCAATTTTTAAATAATATGGCCTGCTGTCTATGCAACCAAGTATGCTACTGATTGTTCCGAAAGCCTAATGAGCCAATATGCCCCACAGAATCTGAAGAGTGAAAATCAGCCGAGAGGGTAGTTGGTATAGATCAAATTACTAGCCAGCAGTGGCGGCTCCTCCATAGGGGCTTGGGGGCGTCACCCCACTGCTTTCTCGCAGTGCGAGAAGCAGAAACATAAAATGGTAAAACTACCATTTTATGTTTCTGCTTCTCGCACTGCGAGAAAGCAGAAGTGCCTGGTTGTGGGAGGGCGGGTGGGCGGTCCTGCTCGAGGGCAGCGGGGGAGAGGCTTGCCCACTGTTGTGGGCCCTGACTGCTTTGGTCGGCCTCGGGCCGACCAAAGCAGTCATGCGCACTCTCCCTTTTCTCTATGTAGGCCGCATGCAGCCTACATAGAGAAAAGGGCCTCCCATTAGGCGCCCGGCTGGGGCGCTGTCCACCTGCACCGCACCAATCACAACGCTGCCATTGCAGCATTGTGATTGGCGGAGGGGAGGGAGGCTACCTGTGGGTGGCTGCTTCCTGTTGAGGAGAGCAGCAGAAAAAGCGCGAATCGGAACCCGGCCAGGAGCTGAGGCGGCCTGGAGAAGGTAAGTTTTATTTTAATTTAATTAAAAGAAGAATTTGTGCACACACAGCCACACGCACACATACACACGCACAAAGCCATACACAAACTCAGAAACACACGGACGCACATACGCACAGGCACACCATCAGAGACACACAGGCCCACTCACACACCCCAAGTGCAGACGCGCTGGGCGCAAGGAGGCACACGTGTACACACCACATGCAAGCACACTCCGAGTCACATATGCAGACATACATACACAGCAACACGCGTGCGCACTCATCGGATCCCTTGCAGGTTCTATTTTAATTTAAATGATTTTGGAATATGTGATAGTGACAACTAGTTCAACACAAGGAAACCGGCAATAACACCCACTGTGCAAGTACCAGAGAAATATCATGTGTTGCACCTCAGGCCCATTCAAGGTTTGATTGATAACTACCTAAGGTGTGTTGTATGGAAGTTCTCTCTCTGTTCAGTTCCTCTGGCCCGCGCAGGCGTGTGGAAAGTGTGTGGTAAAAAGTCGGCCTTAAGGCATGAACAGTAGTGGGCGAAGGATTACTGTTACTGTCCCACTAGATATGGGTTGGAACGTGTGACTGTCATTTTTCAACAACATCCCTTATTTTGCATGACTATCGGTCGAAGTTTCAGTGCTTCAATTGTTAGGAGTGATTGCAATGAATGAGTGACTACAAACAATACTACCTACATATACTGCCTGCTATGTTTTATAGGATTATGTTACTGTAATTCTGCACCATTTTATGGTGGAAGGTTGCAGTGTTACATATAAACCAACCCTGATTGTATGTAAAAATGAAGGCACTAACCCTTTAGAGGCGTAGGGCTTTGAAAACTATTATTTTGAATATGTGAAAACTTGAAAACTAATATGTGGACAGTGTATGTGAGATTGCTATATTATTTTCAGACATTTTTGGAAGCTAAAAGTTGACAGTTGCACTAACAAAACAGGGTATTTACATTTTCAGGTCTCTGAAAAGGACTGAGTGCATTTTTGGAAGCTGAAAGTTGACAGTTGCGCTAACAAAACAGAGAATTTACATTTCCAGGTCTCTGAAAAGGACTGAGTGCAATGATTAGAGCTGCAAGGGTATTGGACATCATGCAGATCAGACGTGGAAAGAAATGAAATGACAGCATTTGCCTGCCTTGCATGTGCTTCTGTAACTGAAGTATTGAGTGATGATATGAGAAGCTGGACAGGAGTTCTCCCTTCTCCCGCCATTGTAAATCAGTTGAGGAGAAGGTAGAAAGAGTACAGAGGATTTCGGTGGAACACACATGAGGACTGATTGTTACAGGGACCTGCTGAAGTGCTGCTATCCAACTGCAGACCTGATGGCTTTTTGAGTTATGCAGGGCTACTTACGTGGCCTGCCATATACATAGTTAGGGAATTCTAATAACAACTTAGGCAATATAATAACCATGAGGCTGATAACATGTATGTAGATATTAGGTAGGGACTAGACTAACGTAATAGAGAATGTAAGGATATGTGATGTAAAAAATTCGAGGTATTTCCAATATTCACCTTCTTCTATATAAGGACTGCTGAGATTATCTTAATAATTACCATTATTCTGATACATAAGATTTATGTATGAATAGTGCACAACAAATAACCCTTTTATTGTAAAATACTAACAACTGTGTGTGTTTAATGTTTCTAGGGGCCAGGTGGGGATCCCTATCTGTATATAGTGTTCCTGCAAAAGAGTTACTGAGACAGGGTTGTCACTCCTTATCTATATGAGCATAACTCTTTGTGGTGAGGAGTGAGAGACACCAGCGTGTTCTCCTTTTCTCTTAAGAGGGAAGTACAATTCCTCCTGGGACTTAGATCTACCTGGTATTCTTAAGCATCCTTACTGTATGAGCCATTTCATCTGGGTAGGAAGCTATTTTGTGGAAATGCTTGAGGGTCTTTTAATTCTATTATGACAGGGAACAGCTTTAAAAGGTGCTAAAAGCAGATTGTAGCATAGCAGTTTATGTAAGTCTTGGTGGTTGATGATTGAGTCCTAGATTATATTCCTTCACAAATGTTTCTTCTACATATGTTACATCCACTGAGTCCTCCGATAAAAATAAGAATGTTTCAAACCTGTTTGCGATTTGACATTTCAAAAGAAAGGGTCTTCAGAGATGTCTTATTATCCTAACAAAAGTGAGACAAAATGTAAGAAAATGCATTGTTGTCTCAACCAAAGGATTTACAATTGCACAGGATAGACTCACATTTTGTTAATTTCCAATGAACTGTTTGCTCCAGTAGGAGCACATTCAATGTAACTCTAATACAATGTAACTTAATATCTTGCGAGACTTGAGGGTAATTAAAATGAGTCAACCAACAAAGCCTTAATGTCATTCCCCCACCTAAGAGAACTTCTTTGAGACGATTTTTCTGGGAAATGGGTTTGTCTGGCTTAGGGCTGGGGGCAGACGTTGAAGCATTAAGTCCATAAAGGACAGATCTCATTTTATAAGAAGCCATAAAGCGTCTTTTGAAGCCCCCCCTTGTGTGTGTGTCTGTTCAGTAGAGCGGAAGCTCGGTGACCTGGCAGAGCTGTGTCTCCTAGTCCTGGAAGGTCAGGTTTGCTGTGAGTCTCAGTGAGGTACTTCAGCAGAGCAGCGTCTGTGTGCCCTGGTGCTCAAGTTACTGAGTGCTGTGGGCGACACGGAGGTGCACTGGCAGAGCTGTGTGTGCATGACCTTGTACTGGGAGAGCAGAGGTACCGAGTGCTACTGAACAGCACGGAGGTGCACTGGCAGAGCTGTGTGCGTCTACACTGTACTGGGAGAGCAGGGGGCGCTGCGGTGCTGGCAGTCACGTGTCTGCATCCTAGTTCCAGAAGGGCAGGGTGGATGCAAGTCGCCGGGAGGGTCACTGTTGGGATGTATGTATTTAACCATCTACATAACCACATGCACTTTACTCTTCACAGTCAAAAAGGAGGTGAGCGTTGGCCTAGACTAATTATTAATTAGTTTAGGCCAACCCTCACCTCGTTTTCGACTGTGAAGAGTAAAGTGCATGTGTTTTCAAATTTGCTTGAAAATGCACCATTTGCCCACTCATTTTTCAAAATTTTCTCGGGGGGAGAACCCCCCCTGAACCCTCCTTAGATCGTTCGGGCTCGCTCGCTATGCTCGCTCGCCGCAGTGTGCTCCACACAAATTTTACGCCCCACCACTTTCACATCTCACCACCCACCACTGCTAGCCAGCCAATTTCAATGATAGGAAACTGAATTGGAGGATGACCAAACACAAATGACTGATGACCATGTTCTCTGCTAAAAACATTCAAGCTGAGGAAGATAACAAACAAGCTAAGGACGTAATGTAAGATGATACTGAGAAAAACACATACAACGGTGCATCAATGCAGCCCACAGTATGGCGCAACTGAGAGTACTGACCACAAAATTGAAAGCCTGCATGGTAATGACGTGTACCCCATGCACTGGGCGCCTAACTGTATTGTTGTCTGGATCCCTAATGCTGATTTGTTGTCATAGGCGAACACGGATCATGCGTGTGGGCCATGGCATAGGCCTGTCTCACAGATTGCAGTCTTGTTGGACCAGGAGGGTCACCCACAGCACTACCCTCATAATGGTGGAAAGCTACTGCCTTAACCAGGAGTTAAACGGCGCAAGTGTGGTGGTGGCACCATACCGTGGAATGCTCAGTAGCCGTGAGCAGGTCCTTTTTACACTGTGTCATTGGAGTGATGCCTAGAGACTTGCTCACCTTTTTAAAAGTTCTGCTGCTGTGTGTTTAACTCACCCTTGGCCTACATCAGGATGATGTTGAAGTGCATGTGTGGTGGAAGCATGTGATGTGCTGACTGCATGTGAGGTTGCAAGACATGCACTACATAGGAGGTGCGGTGTGGAACAGTGCGCACAAGGTCAATGTGTGTGCGCTGCCAGAGGGTTTTTAAAGTGACACTCTCTAGTGTAGTACAGAGAGACTGTAGTATTTAACAGCGTGCACAGACTAGGTGCATGTGCTGCATGTGGAAAGGCTGGTGGCAGCATGATACATGGGCACATCAGTACTTGATAGTGTTCTGTGCTGTGCCTGCACTGGAATAATAAAGGAGGGCCTTTGGTTCCATTTTGGGAAGCCCAGGCCTGCCTGGTGAAAACACGATGAGTAGAGGAATCTCCTACAGACAGAATTGTATATTGCTGCATTCCTGTAAGCTGGATGGGACAAGCACCGGGTGAGGGGGAGCCAGGCTCTCCCTGTGCATTTCAAAGGGCTCTTTGATTCAGTGAGTATCACAAGCAAGGGACCTGGACACATCTCAGGAAGCAGGAGATGGGGCTGATAAGAGAGTAATGAAGGGTAGGGCCAGGGGCCCTGGATTAACCTTTGATGCACATATAACTGTGGCTGACATCTAGGTGTGAATTCTGATCAATCCCATGAATCTTGTTGTGGGTTAATAAGCTTGGAAGTCCTGCCTGTAGTGACAGCCATCCTTCAGGATGAAGACGAAAGGGAAGAGATGTCCATTTCAAAGAAGAAGAACCCCAGCATAAAACTTCAAAGGTCCAAGCCCTAAATCACATTTTGTGTCTGGAAAAGAAATATAAGTAGGGGGTCTGAGACAGCATTGCTACACAATTTCACAATGCTTGAGGATATAATGCTGGATGTTATAGAACAGCATAAGGCCATTTGTGATCTAACCCGCTTAGTTGGGATTTTAAAAAAGAATTAGACTCAATGACACATGGTTTAATGGACATGTCAAAGGAAATGTAAATAAATGCTATGGAGAGCATTGGCTTAAGAAGAGAAAGCACATAGGTGACTGCAGTGCCACACTCACAGCTGCCTTCAAGCATATGGTGATTTTTTTAAGCAACTATCAGTCTTTAGGCAGGACTTAAATATCAAAATCGTGACTACCCAGTAAGCCTGATTCAGGTCACAAGTGAACTGTGGGAATTAAAAACATAGCTGTATTGCAAGGGAAGTCCTTCTGGAAAAAGAGTTTTTTTGATCATGGGGAATCTTGGTTCAAACAACACCAGCAACGTATCCTGATCCATTCACTTTGCCAAAGGAGCTCAGAGTGGCGCATGTTAACAAAGACCTGGATCCTGTGTACTCCATTCTCAGAAATCCAATTGGCAGATACAACAAGGAACCAACTAATTCTAAATGCAGCCGGGGCCTCACACCTA
Source organism: Calotriton arnoldi (assembly GCA_963921515.1). Taxonomy (NCBI): domain Eukaryota; kingdom Metazoa; phylum Chordata; class Amphibia; order Caudata; family Salamandridae; genus Calotriton; species Calotriton arnoldi. The sequence continues at coordinate 540,630 of CAWUFW010003159.1, forward strand.
ACACATACAAAGATACGCAACTAGCCATAGGCTGGCTATCAGCAGCACTTCACGGAAGCAATACGTTTTGACACACTGCATACACACTCACTAGCATGAAGCTGACACTTTGTTGTTATGAGAATCTGCTGCTAGAATTTCTGCGAAACAAAACTAGCGACATAGATCTAGTAAACTACTTCAAGTCATTTAATTCTACTGCAGGAAACATGGTCCATGCTGCTACTTTCCCTTGAGGGCTTTACAGGGTTCTTCACACTGGCGTTTAAGACTAAGAGGCATGGCCACCTGAAGGGAGGTTTAGCAACCTATGTATCAGTGTCACTAAAGATAGGAAGTTAAATTGAGGCAACTGATGATGAAAGCATACACATGGTGAAGCTGAGGAAGTGGCATTCAAAATCTGACACTTCCGTCCTTCTGATCTACATCCATCCGGACTGTAGGTCAAGGAAAGAACTGTCACAGAAATTGTTAACACTGCTCTCAAGAAATCTACATGAACGACTCCACCCTGACATCATAGTAATGGGGGACTTTAATATGAATTTGGTGCCCAATTGTCTCTGTGATGATTTCTTAATTCTACCGGATCATCTCTGGTCCATTCCCACCAGACAGTAACGAATAACAGGCAAAGGGCATGTAAAGGCTGAATCGCTTGTAAAAGATATTGTGTCACTTTTCTTGAGAGTACTAAAAGGAAGGTGTTGACCATACAGCCCGCTGCCATGGACCTATTACTCGTCAGATATGTACTCCACTATTTACCACCCTGCCATTATTTCAATTCATAAAAATCTTTCTATATCGAAGAGAAAGTGGAAAGTGATCGCTTGCCACAAACAATTGAGGTCACTGTTAATTGCCCTATGCATCAGCAAATAAGTAACCTGCCGGGGAACCTGGAATCCGCAAACTACAAAATATTAAGATGGTCCAAGCACACAATAAAAACCATCAAAAATGTAACAGCATGGCTCATAGAGGGGATTTGCAATAAAGATCTCCAATTTCTAACTTGGAAAATGTTTACTAACCTTCTACTAGAGACATACTTGTCCAACAATTGGCCCATTCTATCTAGAACTGCAACTGGCCTTCAAGGGCCAAGAAAGAACGCAATGTCTGCCTCTTGTTTAGTAGCATAAAGGAAACTCAACAAAGAGCTGAAAATGTTGAGTCAGCATCCAAACAATCTTGCATACCAAGAAGACATGCAAAGCCCCAAAAAAGTGTACAGGAAGCTTTTGTGGGAGGAAAGTCGGTTGTCAGAACAGGCTTTCTGAATTAAGTCTTTACATCTCAGCAGGAAGACAAGCTCAAGCAATTTCTGGAAACTGGTGAATAAATAGGGCCCCAAGCATTATAAACAATACAAACATCACTGAATCAATATGGGCCCACTATCTAGATGCACATTTCTGTTGAACAATAGGAGGTCATCATAACGTCTAGAACCCTGAGGCAGGAACAGTCCTGAGGTAGTTCGCTAACACACAATAAGCCCCTTACAAATAGCAATAGGAAAACAAGCTCAAGCTTAACTAAGTACGGCTAACAAAGGGCGCGCCCGTAAAATCACAGAAGCGAAAACACCTCAGAAGAACTCTTGTCATATGGAACATTACTCAACAGCTTCTGAGACGCAACAGTGTAAAGAGTGGAACTGCACAAACTATGCTTCCACTCTTGCTGTCAACCCACCACAGGATGCATAAGAAAATGCAAACCTTAAGGTCCAGCTAGTGGATGTCACTTCAACAGCTAATACGAGGCTACCCAACAGGGATGATATGCTCATCTTCACCCAAGAGCAGAGACTCAAGGTGATACAGGAGGGTCGATGTGATGGAGCTCCAGGGCCTAATGGCATCGCAAAGGCACTAAACAAGGTCAATCCTATATCCTGGGCTAATTAAATGTCCAGGATTTTACAGCTTCAATTTATTCCTGAATCTTGTAAGGGTTCTATAATTAACCCGATATTTAAAGGAGGGGACTGGCAACAACCCGAAAATGATCATCTCATTGCCCTCCTCAATAAAGAGGCCAAGTATTTTGGAGGTTTATTATTAAACGAGTTAATGAATTGGGCAGCAGACAAAAAAATCATACCTTTAAACCAAACTGCTTTTACACAAGGAATGGGTACGTCCACACGGGTACGTCCACAAATATCCTGCCACTCTCAACTATAATTGATAAAATGATTACAAATAATCAGTCGATTTATCTCTGCTTTGTAGATTTTAAGTCTGCATTCAACTGTGTCCTACGCAATCTTCTTTGGAACAAATTGACACTCTGGGGAATTCCTTCTAAAAGTTGAACACATGGTCTATACTTGACTCTGAGTAAGAATAAAAAAAGCGATGGCACGTCACTATTGAGAAAAATTCACACCAATCAGAGCTTAAAGTAAGGGTGTGTGCTGGCACTGTGCCTATTTAACTTATTTCTGGCCTATATGTCCCCAGCTTTGGACGATGTAAATTCCCATGCTCTTAAGTTAGGAGGTCTTCCATTTCAAAACTGTTGTACGCGGACAACGTCATTCTTCTCAGCCAAATAAAAGTTGACCTACAGCATTTTATTGACAAATTATCTAGCTACTCAACAAAGAACCGCATGACAATAAACCTAAAAAAAAACTAAAGTCATGGTCGTAAGAAACAGAGTACAGAAAAAGTTAATTCGGATCTTACAAGGTCACCCGTTGGAATGGGTGAAGGAGTATAAATACTGGGGTGTCTTATTTGATGATAAAGGCTCTTTTTAGCTATACCAGCAGGAGCTTCAACGGAACGGAAATGCGCTTATTTTGGAGTTCCAACCTCTAACAAGAGCTATGGAAGTGCCTAGCTTTGACCTGCTGTTAAAAGTCCTCGCTGCAAATTTACCCCCCACTTTAACATATGAAAGTGAAGCTCTTTGTGGCAGGTGTGTAGTGGTCCTGCAGTCAATTGTCTAAAAAATGAACAGCCTGCTATTCAATCTCCTTCCCAATGCTGCCCCTGCTCAGATCTGGTTAGAGTTTGCACTGATAAAGCAATCAATTGCCAGGAAGGGGGCATAAATTAATACTTGGCAGAAACGAAAGACTTCCATAGCCAATCCTTTGAAAAAGGCTCTTCAGACTGAAATCTCAAAAAGCCAAAATTCACCCACATGGCTATACCTAGAGTCTGCCATTGAAGCCCTGGGCGTACAAACACTTTGAACCTTACAGCTTTCTATGGGGCCTTTATAAAATCAACCAAGCATGTAATGAAGAAACTTTTGGCAGCTGTTGACAAGGCAGCTTTACCAAGTAGATCACATGGTGGGAAGGTTCTGAATGAGTGCAAATCTCTTGAACGACAGACTTATCTAGAGGCTGCACCTAAGCAAAAGATTTATGAGGTTTCGCTTTGGTCATCTTCCTGCACTTGCACACACTTTGTCTTGGCTTTAAAATGAAGATATGCACACCTGTCGGCTATGCAGTATGGCTGAGGAGGACGTCGTTCATTTAGTGTGTATCTGCCCTAATCTCCAAAGTGAAAGGAGAGCCCTTTTAAAAGTGTTTTTTAATCAACGTGGCATTCGATCATGTAGACAGGCGGTGATTGTCTGTTTTAATCCTACAGACACAATTTTGAACTGGTGTTTTACCAAATTCTTAAAAAGAGTCAATCAAAAACTTAAGGACAGTGTAATTTCTCTAATCCCTGTCCCCATTACCGAAACTTCTTTCTAATTTTGTATTTCTCTCTTTCAACCTTACTAATTTTTGACTATTGCCTTGGCGAGTACGAACTGATCGAATAGTTGCTGTATATTTTCTGCAAAGTTTTATTGCATGCAAAGGTTTTTATTAACTATGCATAATAGATTTGCCATTATCAATTAAAAACCTATAACGCTGGCATTAGGCTGCACTAGTACTTGTAGAGAGTGAGGAAGGCTCAAGTGTGAGTAGTGTGTCAATGCAAGAAGGTACAAGAGGTTCATGCAGCAGGAGCAGGAATGGTGATATACAAGGGGCAGAAAAGATGGGGTTGACCAGGCAAACTGGTGTCAGGGCAAAATAAAATAAAATAAATATAAATGCATGATGTTGATGCCAGTTTATTTTGTTTTGAAAAACCTATATTCATTTTTGCAATGTGTGAAGCCCCCATTGTGTGACTCCTATATTCTTTAAGTTCATTATTTAAATGAACCTGTAAATAAAGAGTAATTACAATAGCAAACACATCATTGGTCATTCTGTAATTTTAAGGGACTTTTGCATGTCACTCCCCTCTGAATTTTTTTTATTGTTTTGTTAGTCCTTCATGGCCACCCTTTGTAGCTCATTCATTATTTGCCCATGGTTATGACAAAGGGTGTTGAGAGTACTCTTCATCATCTGAGTCAAATTTCACTGGTTCTTCAGGCAGGACCTTAGTAATAGCAATATTGTATAGCACTGAACAAGTAGCAATTATTTTGCAATATTTGCAAACATGTTTCACAGCTATACTGTAAGGCATCCCCACTTTTATTGAATACAATAAAATCTTCCCTTAAACATGCAAATGTTCTCTCGGTGACTGCTCTTGTCTGACTATGCACGGTGTTGTGGGGACACTGTTTGCATATTCGGTTTCAAATATTGAGTGAGGATCCATGGGCAAATGGAATATGTACTCTGATCTGTAAGACAGACATATAGATATAAGTAATCCAGATGAAATTTGCTCCTTAACACCATAGAATCTGACATGCACATAATAAGCAACAATCTGCAATGTCTACTCTTGCACGTTGATTGTAAGGTGCACAATGCCAAAACATCAATCTGTGTATATTACCAGGGTAACAGTATGAGATCAGTGATGATATATTCAGCACTGCACATCAGTGAGTGTTGGTTTGTCCTATTCCTGCAACAGTACTTTATGCTAGATAGGGGGTATTTTCATTTGCTTGAGCCATCAACAAATCATATTACATTTGGAAACCAGGCATTTTGGTTTTGGAAGGAGATATGTGAATGTGTCCTGGTCACGATGTCATCCAGAATATTTCTAAATCCCCTAAACAGTGGACTCTGTGATATGCCACCTGTTACTACAATATTCTCTTGGTAACTCCTTGATGATACGAGTTGTAGGGCATCCAAAACTTAAACATGAAAAGGGATGGCCTGGATGTGTTGAGTTTGTCTGGCTACTGTTGGTTCTAACTCATTTACCAATTTAAATATGTGTCAAGTACATCAACATGGTGTGCATCACTTGTGGTTAGAGTAGACAAGGATTTGTCATATCATCCAGTCGAAGTAGATGAACATAGACAATAGGTACACTTATAGTTTTTCACATTTTAGTTATGCATAACATTATACCTTGAATTATGATTATTTTAGTTTGTTAATATTGAATGGAGGTCTAAGTAATCTACTATATTTTTAGATGGAAGCCGAATTGGTGAGTGTCTGATATATCTTCCCAAACCATGATGGAGTTCACTAAAGAAGGCCTCATGTCAAACAAGAACAAATGTAAACTTGAATGTTTGTTAGAGAGTGTGTTTACCTTGTCTTACATATAGTTTCTTACTTGATTCAATCAACACCTCTTAATTGTACATTATTGTTATTCTTCGCTCATGAACAGATCATGCTCATGACCAATTCAATACAAATAGCAAGTGTCCTGTACAATAAAACAAAATCTCTCACTCAAGTCTCTCACTTGGTATTTGATTTATTCAAGAATATAGATAAGACAAGGTGAAAGCACTCTCTTAAAAACTAGTTTTAACACTCAGAGGTGTAGGTGGTGCCACCCTAATCCAATGAGTGTCTTCTTACCAAAACTAAAATATAGACATTAGGGGAATAAAAAGTGTATTTGAGGTTGCCTGGCCTAGTTAATGAATCAGTGAACTGGCCATCGTTGAACTATAGTATATCAGGGTGTTTGCCAGGATCACCTCACATGCCAATGGCCACATCTTTTTCTGCTTGTGTCTCGCTCTGTTGGAAGACTGATTCATGCTTCAAGTATCCTGTGGGAACTTCTTCTTGTTGAAGTCCCACATCCGCTTTTATATGGAATTGGAATTCTTCTTGAAAGGTGTTATTGTTTGTGATACACTCTAATGAATTAAAGTTACATTCTTTACTTGGAGTGAATATCTCTCATTCCTTTGAGAGACTTTGATTTGACTTTCTGAATTTATTGTAAACAGCATTCAATATTATTTAAAGTAGTTGGAGGATTACATTGCATACATATGCCATAAACCTCCAGGACATTAGAACTTAGATTAATGTTTCCCATAATATGTTTTGTATTCACAAGCACATGTAGCTGCAGAGTGTTACCCAACTTTAAAAGGTATATCCTATATAGTATGTTATGTAGGTCAGTTCAGAAGAATACGTATTAATGTTTGTTTACTTCCTTCAGCACTAGACCACATGAGACAAATCCATACTAGGTCCAAAAAGAGGTGCTATTCACTGATGTGTGTTTTTTCCCATTTCTTGAATCTCTCTGCGTACTCAGAAGTGGCTTTTTGCCTCCTTAAAGTGTGCAAGGTGGGTGAGACAGAGCAGTATTGAAGTCCAGACCTCCCTTTAGTGGAATCGTGAGTCTGACAGTCTTGCTAAGCCTTTATGTGGCATTCACATCCTCCTGTATCTAGTCAAATAGGAAAACTCTCAGTCTAAAAATGCACTTATGTCTTCTCCTTCTTGGAGCATTGGTGATGGATATTTATGCTGCATTTTAGGTGTGTTTTTATCGCTTATGCCTGGCTACCCCCTACTTCCTAGACAACAAGATATTCGTAGCACAGGAATAAACAAACACGTGCAAATAGCTATCAGTTGTCTGTAAAATCTGGGCTCTTAATAAATTCATAAACATTCTTTCTCATACTTGTACAAAGAGTGGGACTTGCATCTTTGTCTTAGAGTCCACTGCATGCATTCTGCAGCCAATAATTTACAAAATAATATTTATAAAACAAGAATTGAAAATGTTCCTTACTGTGTTTCATAAATATTTCCAAAATACTGGATCTACAGATATTATTAATTCAGGGAGTTTACCACGTACATTCCATCACAGAAAACAGCAACGGTTCAAAATATACCATCTAAGAAAAGACTTTTTGTGTTCACATAGGGTTCCTTTAGATTTAGAAACCAACCCCGAGGCCAATTAGTGGCGGGAACATTTAGAAACATGGAAGAGCAGGGCGATATTGAATTTGCACCAGCCCTACAATTACATTTTGATGGCAGTCTGGCAGTCTGGGAAGTTTGATGCAGCCGCTTCTCAACTGGAAGAGCATGATCCGTAATGCAGTCCAAATTCATAAAAATTGTTTAGAACTGCTTGGAGGCACCTTTGCAATACACAGATTTTACAGAGTTCAATATTCCGATGTGCTTTAAATGGAAACTCTGAAAGTGTCACAAACATCAACCTTTTGAGGGGCAAGATTCAAAAAGTATTACACAAACAGCCTTCAACACACTTCATATCAGCTGGGGCTGAAAACATCTTCAGGCATACATAATACAGTGGCAGACTGGAATTCATACTCAATTACCACATTTCTACAGGTGGAGACCAGATCCTGGAGTACAAGACAAGGAAACTTTCCTACAGAATCGTTTGCACGAACTAATTGATGTTTTTTCTGTGTTCACAGTGGTATCCAGATTTTTATCCCAGAAAAGATTACATGCACAGCCCTTGTTATTATAACAGGGAAGCACACATTTATGTTTCCAAGACATTCTGTAAATGTCAGCGGACTTTAGCATCCTACTTCCCAGACTCAAATATTTACTACAGAAATTGATGGACCAGTTACACAAATTTCCAGGGTAAACTTATAGGCGAGTATCTTTTGTTATGTCAACTATTGAGAGTATCCTTCGGAGAAGTGCCCTAAAGGTACTTAATTGTAGTGGGGAGTTAAATAATAACAAATAGAAAAGCAAACATATAAAACAATAATTTTACTATACAAGACATTCTTCCAGTGTTTTAAAACAACTTTAAATAATCCAAAGCAATAATGTACAATACGATTTACAGGTAGAAAGATAGCATCTGGCCTCTAATGTGCAATTTAGCAACAATCACAGTAATTCCGTTTTTTTCTTTTTTGTTACTAGATAGCTTGGAAGCAGCAATAATGTGGTACCACAAAACACTTGTTGGAGATGAACAATTGAGGCTCTTGGCAACATTTGCACTTGTTTCGGTCCTTGAATATTATAGAGGCAGACATTGGGGCTAATTCATTTTCAGACCACTCCTTTATTAAGCTTGATTTAGAAATCGAAGAGGGGAGGAGGGAGAGATCCAGGTGGCAGATGGATCGTCTTCTTCTTCAAGATCAACAATGGGTAGAAGGTTTAAGAGAATGGATTCTGGAGTATTTTAGGATTAATGAGGGGACGGCCGAACCATTCTCAGTATGGGGGGGGTTTAAGGCAGCCGTGCGTGGGCAAATGATCACCTTCTCGGCCGCCCAGTCGAAAACACAACGTATTAAAACAGCAGAACTCCAGCAGGCAGTTGAAAATGTTCAAAATCTGAGAAATGTGTCTCAACGAAGTCAGCTTGAAAAAGCTAAAAAGGCGATAAGGGAATTTTTCTTATTAGAAGAAATTAGCTGTTCCCGAACCTTTCAACAACGGGTGTATGAAGAAAGCCAAATGGTGGGCAAACTGTTAGCTGGGTTCACTAAAACCAGACAGGAAGCGGCTTTAATCATAGAGGTGGTAGACCCCAAAACCGGATTTGTAGTGACAAGTAGGGATGAGATTGCGCAAGCTTTCATGGAGCATTACCAGCAGCTCTACACAACTGAATATGTAGTTGGGCAAGATTCGATACAGAATTACTTTGAGGGCGTAAATCTCCCCAGACTGTCTAACTCCCTTGTGGAACAGATTCAACTAGACATAACAAGTGTTGAAATTCTGGCAGCCCTAAATTCAGCCGCTGGAGCGAAAGCCTGTGGAAATGACGGGCTGCCTATAGAATTTTATAAAGTTTTTGCAAAGGAGTTGACCCCGTTCCTGACAAAGCTATTCAACTATATTAAGAATGGTGGTGCTGTTACTTCGGCTTTTAAAGAGGCTATAGTTGTTAGCTTTGTGAAAAAGGGCAAGAACCCCAAGAACGTTAATTCCTATAGACATATCAGCCTTCTCAATGCTGATTACAAAATTTTAATGAAGACTTGGGCGCAGCGTTTTATACCTTTAGCACAGGAAGTGATCCACAGGGACCAGTCTGGATTTGTTGCCGGGAGGTCGATGTCCTCAAATACAGAATTTTTAATACAGGCTCTCAATTATTGCAATACTAACGGCACCCCGGCTTGCATTATGATGGTCAACGCCGAAAAGGCGTTCGACCTGGTGAATTGGAATACCCTTTTCTATGGCCTCGGTAGGTTCGGAATTCCTCCTGAAGTTATTAAAATGCTCTGGAATATCTATGAGGGGGCTCAGGCATAGGTGGTGATAAATGCAAACCGAGTAGGTACAATAAAAATAAACCGGGGGACGAGACAAGGGTGTCCGCTCTCCCCTTTACTATTCACGTTTTTTATTGAACCCCTACCCATTCAAATTCGCGACAATGTAGCAATTAATGCTCCAATTCCGGGTATGTCTAAATTAAAGCTGTTCGCGGATGATATTATTTTATATCTCAGTCCCGAGAGCCAGAATTTGGAATTGGTTTTAACAGAATTTAGCCAATTTGAATTGATTGGGGGCTATAAAATAAACCAAAATAAAACAGAAATTCTAGTCTTAAACTCTGATAGGAATTTCCTTCCCGTAAATCTTAAACATCAAGCCGCTAAGTCGGACCCAATACGTTATTTGGGGATTTATGTCTCCGATCAATATCAACAGCTTTATAAGCTGAACTACGTAGCTATGCGGGGTAAAATTAAGAAATTGTTGGATAATTGGTTGCTACTACCGTTAACTTTGATAGGCCGGGTAGCCCTTATCAAAATGTCCATACTCCCTCTACTCCTTTTTCTTTTTATAAATATACCTATTAAAATCAATATCAGTTATTTTAAAGAGCTGGAAACAATGTTTAGACAGTTTGTCTGGGGTAAGAAGACACCAAGATTTAAACTCCCAGCGGTACAACTAGCCATTGATCAGGGTGGGTTAGCATTACCACATGTTCGTACATACTACGAAGCAGCCTTTTAGATTTAACAGCCCGTTTACTGGTTTCTAATGGATTATTAGACAACTTTTGTTTGGATAAAATGGTGCAGGAAGCTGGCTCGTGAGATCCCAATATTTCTAAAAACTTCTACATTTCCCAAGAGGACTAGATATAAGACTCTGAAGGATTATTCCGTTACATTACAATCCTTTTTTAGGCAAGCTGGTTCTTCTGGATTTTACTATCTAAAACTAGGTGAATGCAAAAATCTGGGTCTCCAAATTCAATCTAGTCACCTTGGGAATTGGAAGGACTGTGGGCTTGAAGAGCTAGGGCGCTTTTCATTCCTGAACAGAGTAATAACCTGGCAAGAGGTACAGAATAGAAGCAGGGACCGGAGCAAGCCAGCCTTTTTTGAATATTTATAGATTTTAAATTTTTTAAACAGACATAACTTTTCGTTTAATGGTACCCCGTCTAAATTGGTGATGGCTCTTTTTGGGGCTAAGCTAAGAGGGGTGGGGAACTGGCACCGTCTTCTGAGCACTCGAAGTGAATCTTTATTGGTCGAGAAGCACTTAGAAAGGATAACTCGGGAAACTCAATGTTCTTTTTCTAATCAGGAGTGGCTGGTCATACGCCAGTTAGGGAGTAAGGCCTTGAGAGCAGCCAATTTCAAGAGAATGGCCTTTCTGTCCCGGTGGTTGGCATACTTTACACCCAAAGCCCTCAATAAAAAAATACCCAGAGGTTGAGAATAGATGTTTCCGCTGCCAGGCAGAAGGAGAAGGGGCCTGGCTACATATTTTCTTAACGTGCCCTAGTTTACGGCCTTTCTGGGGTGAGATCTTCTTGGCCTTAAGCCGGGCGATTCAGAAGAGGGTAGATCTAGAGGCTGCGGTTGCCCTTTACGGAATCAGTAAATCTAGGGCAAATTTGATAAAAGCAGAAGAGAACTTTTTAGCCATTTCCTCCCTCGTCGCTCGCTCCCTAATTCTTCAGAATTGGAGGTCGGTGGAAGCACCTACATATGAGAGGTGGTTAAATTAAATGAAACTGACCAGGCTTTTTGAAGAAGCTTACGCAAGGCGGGTGGGCGGTACTAAAAAGTTTACTGTAGTCTGGAAAAATTTAGGTAATCTTGAAACTCCGACTGATTAGGGGGGAAATGTGCTCTGGGGGTTTTTCTGGTAGATTTAGCACTTTAGCATTTTTGCACTTTAGTATATTAACACTTTAGCACTTTAGTAAGAATGAATTGTATATCCGTAAAGTTGGTATATTAATGCTAATGTTAAATGTTAATACTCTTAAAAAAATGGGTATCCAGTCAAATTATTGATGTAATATGCTTCCTGCACTTATCTCGCACTTTCATTGTATTGGTTTTATCCATGTTTGGTATGTATTGCTCTAACGATGTTGCCCTGTCATTTATTATGAGTGTTATGTCCCTGATGCTCTGCTCAATAAAAAAAAAAATTTAAAAACATTTGCACTTGTAAACCTTGTTGTACAGCAGCTTTGTGGACATTTCAACAGTGTTTTCGAATATTGGAAATACTCTACTTTGGCTGTTAATTGCACAATAGAGGCATGATGCAATCCTTGTATTTGTATATCTTGTTGCGCACAGTTATGTTTTGGATTATTTAATGTTGCTTTTAATTATTGAAAATAATTTATTGTATAATAAAATTCGTGTGTTATAGTCTTACTTTTCTCTTCGGTTTTAATCAACTTCTCACCACCATTAAAATACCCTTCAGGCACTTATTAGAATCATGTGGTTATTTACAGGTCGGCCAGAAGGGTGTCCGTCGTGGTGGGTTTGAGTTTGTGCAGGGCCAATGGGATGTGACTTTTTTCACTTGCCTTTATTTCTCACAAATATACTTGACATTACACTATTTTCAACTTTTAAGAGGTTTATTAGTAACTAGACTGTCTACACTAAAATACCATTTTATGGTAACTGTTGATTAGTTTTAGAAATGTTCCCCTTTTGGAGTGATAACATCTGTTGTACCACTCACTTTTAAGGCCTTCCCAAGTTTTAATGTAAGAGTGCTGGACATATTGTCGAGACTCTTCCCATATCGGGAGGGGGAAGGAGCATTATTCACTATTTTAAGAAGAACAAAATTACACCACCACAGTAGATTATTAATATTCTGTAGAGCATCTGAAACACTCTATAGTTTATTACTTACAACAATATAAACTTAAATCAAATACTTAAAGATCATCCTCTAATTTAATTTAAAACACGACATTTTCTAATGTCCTTTCCAACCACAGTGTTTTGGGTCAAAAAGGTCATGAGACAGGCAGGGTCAGGTAAGTAGACAGAGGCAAAACGTGGTTGTATAAGGGCTTTTTTTCTGATAATAGGCTCGCCCACGACCAGCAGCGAGCAGACATAGCTCGGATTCCTCCTACAACTGACTTGGTCAGCTGGAATCCTCGCCTGCCGTTCTATCTGCCAGCACGGGGTGACTTCAAGAACACGGCACAAGTTGGAATGTGCACATATGTCGATAACATTACAACACACATTCCCCCCAAAACAATGAAAAAACAAGAAATAAAAACTACAAACTTTTCATGTGGAAATACACAGCGGTACCATAAGAGCATTACAAATAAAAATTAGTTACCCTGCATAAGTAAGATTATCATAAATATCAATACTTTACAAAATCTGTGAATTCATTAGGTTTCTTTACTTTACGTGACCTCTTACGCTCTTGTGGGAAGAACATCAGAATTGTGACTGTGTTCATGTCCCTCAGTAACCACCTCATGGCACTATCCATCTGGCACAGTGTCCCTTGCAGACTGTAGACACAGACCACCCGCCACGGCCTCGATGGTAGGTTGTACCCATTGTGACCAATCTAAACCCAAACCAGCACTTTTCTTTTTGTTGATGATACCAGATTGCTCCTGTGTGTTTCACCAAATTCCTTTTATTCCACCAACTTTTGTCTTCCAACAAGACAGCCCCTTTGCCAACTCTGCACTCTTTTGTTGGAGAGGAGAACAAAAACTCTCCCTTTTGACCACAATGGGTTTTTTGGTCAACACATAATCTCCTACCATAAAGGATGCATCACCATTGTGAAGAGTATCTAAAGCCTGTTTCATTTTCTCTTGTTTCGCAACACTCGTTCAGCAACTTTCCCCATCAAGGTCACAACTTCATTGGCTACCTCTCTGATGTCAAGTTGATACCTCCAGCACATAGCAAACACAGCTGAATGATATTTTTCCCCCTAAACTAAAGAAACAGGGGACCCCGGTGATGAAATGTGGTGTGGTATTGTATTCCCAAATGCCTTCTTTTATCACTTTGTTCCGCCTCTCTACCAAAATATTCGATAATGGTGACTACAGGTGAACCAGTAAATGTTTGACATCATGTTTTGTTAAAAAGTTGTGCATTTGCCCAGACACAAAATGAGAGCCATTGTCTGTGACTAAGAAAATGGGTGACCCTCCTATGGAGAATACCTGCTACAAAAACTTTATTGCAGCTTCAGTAGAGGAAGAGTTGACTAAGAAAAAGTTGAGCCGCTTGGAAAAGTCAGCAAGGAGGATGGCTTATCTCATTTCTCTTGGCCATGAGATATATTGGGCCACATGTACGTACATTTTGGAGAGTCGCAAATTGGTTGCAAACCTATTTGTGACCAAACCACTGGTATTTCGGTATGTACGAACTCCATTCAGTATCCACAAATAGCGATGCAACCAATTTGCAATTCAGTATTTTTTTGCGTCAGAATTTTGTGACTCGCGAATATAGACTCATTTTTTGCGAGTCACAAATCATATGTTCAAGGGCGTCGCAATTTGCAACTGGTCTCAAAAATGCCCATTTGCACATGCAATTTAGCACTGATTCCATTCATGTGGTAAGTGGCTTCAAACTATTAAAGCTCATCCAGAATGCATCAGAGGTTTTCCACAATGGCTGCACTTTATGTGATTGCGATGAGGAGGCGATTCCTGGCTGCCCAGCAGATGAGGAGGAGGCAGAAACAAGAGAGGATCTACAGAACCAGGCTCTCCGTATTCCAACAGACAGAGGAGAAAATATATGAGAAATACAGGCTGAGTAGTGCAGTGATTTTAGAGTTGATAGAAATGCTTAAACCACATCTAGAAAACAGTACCCTTTGCAGGTGCTCCATCCCCATGCATGTGTTGGTCTCTATGCACCTTTTGGCCTCAGGTAGCTACCAGGGTGTTATTGCTGTCACTGGTGGAGTGTCCCAAAGTGCTGTGTCATGTTTCTATAAGAGGTTCCTAGATGCCATGCTCTTGCACATAAGCAGCTACATATACCTTCCCAGGAATGCAGAGAAAATACACAACACCAAACTGAACTTTTACAGACTAGCCAACTTTCCCCATGTATGAGGGTGTGTAGATGGGACACATGTTCCCATCTGTCCTCCGGCACATCTCAAATATTTGTTCCGCAATAGGAAAAGTACCCATTGCCTCAACAGCCAAGTGGTATGCGATGCCTATAATGTCATCACAGATATAGTGTTTTCAAACTCACAAGGGCAACCCAGGAATTACTAGGAACCAAGGGTACTTTGAGATAAGATAAACAAGCCCATAGTTAATAAATGTACACAAAATATTTAGAGAAACATAATAGTTCCCAATGGTTGTTCCAATGACAATAAACAAGGAATTTTTATTAGATTTTTCAGAAAAACATGAAGTAGGGAGTATACCCCCACCAGAGTAGTTCCAAACCAAGTGTTTAACAGACAAAACAGTAGACATACAGGCAAGAAAACCAAATGTGAGCAGTAAACATACAAAAAATGAGGGTCACTTATTTCAAAGAAAAACATTTCTGCACCCAACCAAGAAGTTTATACAAAATCAAACAGGTCAGAGTGTGGGTCGACAGCGTTTTGATCCCTTAACGATATGGGATCATCATCAGGACAACATATAGTTTTTCTAAGACATAACTCAATAGTACCATAAGATTATTAACACCTGCCAATGATTTCCTCAAAAAAAGGGGGGAAGGACAGCATGACTGTTTAGATGGAAGTACCTGTTCCAAACTGCAATAGGTTGGTCTCTCTTTAAAGAGCCATGAACTGAATGTGGGCCCAGTAGTGGTCAGGATAAACCTGTTAAAAACCACAATGGGTAGGTCTCTATTCAGCCATCCATGAACTGATTGTGTGTCCAGTAGCACTCCAGTAAAGATTCACCGATCAGAGCCATGCTGGTTGCTGGCGGGATCACTCCATGCCGGGCAGAATTGCTGGCCTCGTCTGGAATGTGCCCATAATGTCATCACAGATATAGTGGCAAAATACGCAGGGAGCACCCAAGACGCATACATCTTCAGGTATAGTGGAGTACAACAACACCTGGAACTCGGGGAGTTTGATGATGGATATTTACTAGGTGATGTGTAGTTGTAAAATTAAGGACATATATGTGTCTGTCTATTATCAGGTTCTGCCATGCACACACTTAAAACATTTTTTGCCAGGTGACAGTGCATATATGTTGCGACAATGAATTCTGATGCATACCTAGCCCCCGCAGACCATAATGAGAGGTGTTATAACATTGCCCATTGGCGCACCAGAGCTGTCATTGAAAGAACCATAGGCATGCTCAAATCAAGATTCCTGTGCCGTCACAAAAGTGAAGGTGCATGCCAGTATGCTCCAGAAGTATAGCCTGCAAAATAGTGGCAACCTGTGCCATATTACATAACACTGCAACCAGGCGTGGGCTACACCTCAATGTGGATGAAGAGCTAGAGGCCCCTCTACAACAGCATGGAGACTGTAGCATAGCAGTGGAATCAAGACAGTGATGGGATCACATTGCAGCACATTACTTTGCAAGGTAAGTCCTGAGTAACACTGTGCTCACTTAAATGATGTACGCATAGCCAAAAAAACAATCACAAACAACGTTTATTTTCAGACTACTCTCCTGTGACTCAAATAATGATGTATCTGAGTACCAAGTGGAAAGTAGAACAACAGAATGTAGGTTACATCACCAGACACATTATATCCATGTGTCCATGCCAAACTCCGTACATGTATCCATCAGACTCTCTCACTGCTACGTCCACCATATCCTGTCCCTGCTCGGTCTCCAACAGGGTTGCTGCCACTGCTGTGGTGCATGACAAGGACATCAGTGGCCAATACGCTGCTCACACTCAATATCTTTTCACTGTCCTGAGTGGTATCTCCAATGCATCTTGCTACGTGAGAGGTCTGTAGCAGCTCAACAGCTGACGTTATCCACCCTAGGCTCATGGCCACATCGCCACTGAAATGTCCCAACTCCACCTAAAGTGTGACAGCTCGTCTGGACAGGCATGTAGTGGAAGTGGCCAAATGACCTATGGTTAGACTTAGCTGGTCCATCCTTGCAGCAGCACTGCAATCACAACGTCTCTGATGGGCACAGTCCACCATAATTTCTTGGCATTAGTCTTGTATAGCAGTGGTGAGGCTCACTACATTGTTACGCATTGTGGCCAAATGTGTCCCAATACTATCAAAGTCCACACTAATGCTCTGCTGCATGTGATGCATGTTCCTATAAATGATTCAAACTGCTTGTTTTTCAGGCATTGAATCTGGAGCAGGGATGCCGCTAGGTCAAGAAGCAATTGAGCGCAGCCATCTTCCTCACTAGCAACTCATGCCTCATGCCGCCTTTTGCGCCCACGCCCTGCAAGACGCTAGTGTTGACTCACACTTGGCTGTGTAATGGGACTTGGTGGAAGAGGGATATCATTATCCTCTATTGCTGCTGCCTCTGCTGACACTGACACGGTGCAACTCTGAGGTGGGGTGGTGCTACCTTGATTTCTATAGGGATCGGTTCCTCTACTTCCATGTTGGCATTGCCCACTCCCTCCACACTGGTGTCCTCACTATGTACCTGAGGGAGATCTGGGGCACAAATGAGATACATTTTATTTGCCTACGTGTGTAGCCCAATAAAAGTACATGTGACTCCTCAGTTGACTTTTGGACTACATCCCCCATAATGCCCTATACTGGCAAGGTACTTGTCATTTGGAGTGCAACTGTCTGTTGCATGCTTCTGGACTATGTGGTTGAGGGTTGAAATATGGTAAAAGGTAATATGTCACACTTACTTTTTGATGGTCTAGGTGCTGGACGGTCGAGGTCCAGGATACCCACGACAGCCTCCAGCTCCAGTGTGGTCTCCACTATGGTCTCTAGTTCAGTGGGTGGGCCACCACCTACTCCCCGGGAGCACTTCAGTCGCTGGGCCACCTTTCCCTTAGTCTGTGACCTGAGGTCATACCACCTCTTGCGGATTTCATCAATTCAGTGGTGGCTGACTCCAACGGCATATATTGTGGCTTGTATTTCCTGCCAGATTTTCTTTGTTTGTGACTCGGGCACTGTCACTGATGCCCTCCAAATAGGACATCATGGTGCTCACAGCACTCCTGTATGAGTATCTCTAACTCCTTCTCTGCAAATTTTAGTTTTCTTTTCCTCCCAGCTCGTGTTTTTTCAGCAGTTTTGCTGGCCACGACGGAAATTTGTGCTCCTTGAGCTTGTTGGGCCTCTGCTCTGTGAGCCAGCTGGACTCCTTCTCCACTCAGGCTACTTCCCAGGCTGCTCCTGTGATGCACTTCAGTTCAGAGGTGATTACACATGACCAGGAAGCGTTTTCTCTCTGTTTTTCAGTCCCGTTTGCAATTTGCACATCGATTCTCAATTTGTGACTCAAATCGCAAAATTGCAAATCAGAAACCGACCGCGTCACAATTTTGGTAATCTATATTTGCGAACACCAAAATTTTGAAGCAACTTGTTGCCCACTTGCAATTTTGCATCTCACATTATATGTATACACCAAATTGCGATTTCGTAATTGTTAGTCGCATGGATTTGCAATTAGTAAAATCGCAAATTGTTTCGTTCGTATTTATATTTTTATATTTGAAAAGTTTTATATAGCGCTGGCTAGACCCGGAGGTATCAGAGCGCTTTACATGAGATAGGATATTGTTTCAGAAACATTGTTACATAGTTACATCAGTTACAGTTGCAGTTACCAGTAAATGCTTAGGAGAAAAACATGAGCTTACACAATAATATAAGATATTAGCGCGTAGCATATCCAAGACACACGTCATAATGGGAATGGAAGGTAGTGGGGGAAAGGTAAACAGGGGAGAGGAAAGCAGACAGAGTCAGGTAGATCTGAAGGGGGAAAGTACTCCAGGGGGAACAAAGCAGTCAAAGCAGTCGAGGAGAGAGAAAGATAAAACCGTGAAGACCCGTTAGAACCAATGTCCGATGTCCGGCTGGGTAGGTGACGGCCGAGGGGGTGACCCAGAGCCATACTCCGCTATAGCTGCATAGGACAGCTCCACCGGGCAGCGGCCAAGGGTACTCGGGCTCCGCGGTAAGTACAAACAGTTATAGTTTCAGCCCGAGGGGCATCGTCATAGTTCCATAGAAGGCAACATGTGGACCATGGTTCTGAAAAATCAAGGTTTAATTTTTCCCAAGCTGCATCAAGATATGGAACCGGACTTAATGGTGTTCTAGAATCCTCGCGTGCCGTTCTATCTGTCAGCACGGGGCAGCTGCAAGAAGTAACACGGCACAATTTGGAACGTGCACATATGTCAATAACATTACCACACAGGGTTAATTCATAGATTGGTAATAGAATATTCTTAGTGCATTCTTGATCAAGAGAATCAATGAATAGAACTTTTTATTACACACTGGTGCCTTATGCAGCTTTGACAGTTGCCAGTATACTTCGAACAAGCGTAAAAGGAGACTCTGGTCTTGCCATGAAGAATGAATTTTCCTATCCCTAGTAAAGAAAACTCCTGATTTCATGAAAGGCACAGAGATGAGCATATTATCCAGTCTTTGTTTCGTTTAAATTTTCTCTTTCTGAAATCATTTTATATTCACATTCAATTTGCTTCCATAAACATTAGAAATACATGTTATTTTCTCAAACAGCTGCATCTACTTAATTTACTTTATTAAATTGAGGACTCGGTGGAACTTATTGATTCGAACTCAGTGATTTTCTTCCTACTAATCTGCCTATTGATGATGGTGTTTCTCGTTCTACACTGTCTTCCAATTGCCTCATAAATAAATAAATAAAAGGTATGTGCTAGCTCTAACTAGATAATTCATAGACTGAACCTAAAAGCAATTGGTTAACACTTTGTTTATGTAAGATTCCACACATGGATTGAATCTGACATACATCCAACTTTTTTTCCTGTGGCTGCCACGAAGTGCGGGGAACTGCCCTGGACCGGACTTCCAATCCCAGCACCCCTAGCGGCACGCCGCCACAACCAATGGCATTTCGCGCATGGAGGCGCCTTAAAGCCAGCTGAGGGCTCCCGCAATGTGGGACGCGCGCGGACGCGCCCGTGCAAAGCCCGGGCCAAAGGCGGGCCCATCTGCGCCCGTCAGAGCCCGTAGGAGGCCGGTCCGGGCCCCCCCTCTTGGTGGTGTTATCTGGGGGCCGGAACATCCAGGACTGCAACTGACGTCGCAGCCACTGCATCCATTATCTTTGCCCATCATCAGACTCTCAAGGCTCCAGTGGTGCAATGTAAGCCCCATTGCATCACATTACACCCTTTTGTAAGCCTCTTACCCATATGCTTTTTGCCATTATTGCTCTTTGCCAACATTCACGTGGGCCGTGAGGAAGAAGGGACTAATTAAAGACGGAGGCATAATGCCTCGGCAAATCTTGCACTTACATCCCCAAACGGTGGGTTAAATGGGTAAGAGCAAGACGGCGGTGGTCCACGCTGCGCCAACCACCAGCACAATGGACTGTTTTTTAAAAAGAGCAGCGGGGGTTCTTGAAAAAGAAATCGAACTTGTGTCCCGCAGACTCTCCCGGTCTCCGGCGAATTATCTCCCACCATGTGCCTCTAATAGCGGGTTTCAGGGCTCTGAGGAAGGAATCGAGTCGATAGCCACCTCTCCACGTCATACTACCTCCGAGACGCAGCCCGATTGCGATGAGCCAACTGCGGGGCCTACATCAGGGAGTAGGTTACTAGTTCAAACCAAAGCCCCCTGTGTAGTTGTCCAGGGGGGGGCAGTCTTGTGGCGAGGTTGGATCTGGGGCTAAGTGCAAATATACCACCACCGGGGCCAAGGCGAAACGATCTAAAGTGGACGCATCATCACCAAACATCCAGAGTGCAGCACCCGTGTTGAAAGACGACCTGGCGGTCATGTTAGAGGCTGTTTTGAGTTCCCTTCTTGATCACCTGGACCTCAAGTTGGAACCAATTAAACAAAGGCTGTCTTCTATAGAGCGAGATCTTTTAAATCTGTCTCAATCACTTACAACATCCAATCCTACCCCCCGCCCTGGTGATGTAGCGGTTGCATCTGCCGGCTCGGCTTCCGTTGCTCCTGCCGCAAATAAAACGTATATTGCCCAAACCTCCCATCCAGTGAGCACCATCTCCCTACCTGACCCATCCACAAGCATTGGACAACCCCAACCTTCCACAAGTGGTTTGCAGGCGAGGCCTCACCATCAGTTGCCATCCAGATCAGAGGCCAACTTTCATAGAAAATCAGCTCCCCATGTGAGGGGTGTAGAAGGGGAAGCCCCAATTTTTCCCGCTGTTAACCAGGACAGAGTGCCCCAGGGCCCAATCTCCATCCATCTACCCCCGGAAGCAACACCGTATGTAGTGGTTCTAGGTAACGTGCCAGTTTTAAAGCCGGACACCACCGAGGATTTTTACCAATTAAAGAACAAGGTCCTTTACTGGCTTAACATCAACACACCCTTGGGCTTTAGAGTGGAAAGGGACATCCTCATGGTCAGGAGGGCGGCCTGGATAGGAGGCTCGAAAAAGAGCTGTGATGGTGATTGTATAATCATTAATTTCAACAGACCACATCTGGCAGAAAGGATTCTACATGCCGCTAACCACTGTAAGAGAACAGGCCCTCTTTCCTCTATAAGAGCACTGCCCTTGGGTTATTTCTACCCACCCACACCTATGGTACTGCATCCGAGGAAATTAGCGACCCCGACCACACCGGGATGGCCTCAACAACTACCTCCGGTCCCTTTATTCAATTCATTTGAGCCCCTTGGTCAACTTGACCACTGTGATTGACTTGGTGGGCAGGGTCCAAGGAAATCCACTGTGCTCTTACAAACGGACCTAAAGGATCAGCCGGCTCAGGTGAATCATTGCAGCCATCCGATGGGTAATAACTTTTTTAACATCATCTCTTGGAACATAGCCGGTTTGGCAAGCAAGTTTTCGGATCCGAGGTGGTTGGCTTTCATCAAAAAATATGACATTATCTGTTTCCAAGAGACATGGACTATTGATAACACTTACTTTTTGGAGGGCTTTAAGCTTTTTAACATCCCTGCAACTCCTTCTAGGGCAGGACGTTCAAAAGGGGGTCTTGCAGTTTATGTGTCACTTAGACTACGAGGTGATTTTGTGGTATTGAACACGGATAATGCGTGTCTCCAGGCATTATCCTTCTCCTCAGGGTCCCACAGCCCAATGCTTTTGAATTTTTATAATGCCACTTCTCTTCTCCCTGAGGTGTGTAACGTCACTTGTTTATGTTCATTTGTAACGAATGGTATGCCTCGCAAGTCTGGTAACATAGTCCTGGTAGGGGTCTTTAACACACATATATGTGGAGCCTTAAGGCAGGAGGGCTCAGGGGCTAGCGAGGAGTCCTCTTGTCCTCTTGTAGACGGTGTGCATTTTGAACATTGCAGGCAGGGGGAGAAATTAAATGCATTGGTTTGTGATCTGGACTTGCAATTAACCATAGGGAAATTGACCCCGTCTAGGTGATATCTCATTCCAACTTTTAAGGGGCTGGGCCGGGAACCCACGATTATTGATTTTATCTTAATCTCTACCCCCCTTTATTATCTGATCTCAGAGTTTTCAATAACAGCTAGTAGCTACAGCGATCATAATCCCCTGTGAATTAAAGGTATTTGGCCCTCTTTTGATCTAAAAAGACAGACCACAGGGGGAGGGGTTTTACGGGCAACAGACGGAGGGAGACGTCTTAGATGGGGGCAGATTTCCCCAGACATTCTGTGCAGGTCTCTATTGGAGATGTGCCAGAAGGAATTTCAGATTTTTCAGAACACGAAGGTAGAGCCAGATGAGTCTATCATCCGTGCCTTCGAATTAATCTCCGGCTCCGTCGCTAAATTATTGACTGTCCCATCTCAGGGAGTTCAGAGGGAGAGGGGATCTAGGTGGTTTAATCCAGAATGCTCGCTTGCTGCCAGGAGGCTGAAATTAGCTCTCCACGCCTCCCTGAGGAATGCCGTGCTAGTTAAAATCCGAAGAAAGCAGTACAAACTAGCTCTTAGTAAACGCAGGGCGGCCCTGAAGGAAGAATCTTGGGGCAACCTCATGGAAGCAACAACCTATGAGTGCAGTGCTAAGTTCTGGAGCATTATAAATAGCCCCATCCTGGGAGAAGAGGCCGCTAATGTTTTAGAAGAACATATTACTGAAAACAAATGGGTCAGTCACTTTGAGGACATGTTCAAGGGTGACTCGGCCCCGTCGCCCTTACTTAATCTTGGTGGTACTAAAAAAAACTAGTAGTATTGGAAGAAGAAGTAAGGCGTGGTATCACTGGTCTGTCACGCAATAAGGCACCGGGCCCCGATGGAATCCCACCTGATCTTTATTTGTCGGACGTGGCACTTTGGGCCCAAGTACTCACTTCTGTAATCAACGCAGTTGCTAGGCGTGGCACCCCATCTTCATGGGCGACTTCCATCATCGTGCCAGTCTTTAAAAAGGGGGATAGGGATAGCACTGTGTGTTACAGACCCATCTCCCTGTTAGATTCGGTGGTAAAAGTGGTTGGTAGGATATTGCTGGATAGGTTATCGACCTGGGCTACTGACAACAACATTCTGTCGGACGGCCAATAGGGTTTCGCATTGGCCGTTCCACCATTGAACAATCTTTGAACCTATTCCTAATAACGAGTAAATACACAGTTGCTCGTAGGGGTACCATCTTCCTGGCTTTTATGGATCTGTCATCTGCATTTGATTGCGTAAATAGGGGCAAATTATGGCAGATCCTTTTAGCCTTAGGGGTAGACAGGGAGATGGTCTCCTTCCTCTATGACCTCCACCGGGACACCAAGGCGGTAGTGCGATATTCGTCGAGCCTGAACGTATCTCGTTCATTCCCCGTTAGGAGTGGTGTCCGTCAAGGCTGTATACTGGCCCCGTTTCATTTTAATCTCTATATTAACAATTTGGAGAAAATCCTCCTGGAGACTAAGGCTGATTATCCCAGGATCGGACGGCGAGGTCTCCCGGTACTGCTATATGCAGACGACGCCGTCTTGATGGCTAGGACAGAGAGGGGTTTACAAACCATCTTATCCACGTTCGCCCAGTTTATGGGAGATTTGGACTTAAAAGTTAACAACTCCAAATCATATATCATGCAACTGGGGACGCGGCCTAGTAAATCATACACCTTTAAGGTAGGGCCTACCCCGATTCCTAAAACATCTGCTTTTTCCTATCTGGGGGTACTCCTGGATGATAAACTGAACTGGGGCCCACAACTTACCCGTAAGAGAAACGACCTTAATAGGGAATCTGCCGCAATTTTTAATTTTGCCGTGAGACTGGGTAAAAGACCGGTGGAGGCTCTTTTGGAGCTCTATAGGGCAAAGTGTCTGTCAAAAGTACTTTATGGCAGCGAAATTTGGGGATATGCTGAAGTAAAGGATGTCCAAATATCGGAAAACAAATTCATGAGACGTTTGCTGTCAGTTCCCCAGGGTATCCCCTCTTTTATTGCCCACGGAGAGCTAGGAATGCCCTATATCACAGACCAGATAGCCTTTCGCCCGCTGTCACTTTGGTTAAAAACATGGGTTAATGGTGGGGGACTCGTTAAATAAGGCAATCCTTAAAGATTGCCTGGCCCTGGATCAAGTACTAAGGATACCATGGCTGAAATACATTAAAAGAAGCCTAACGAACCTGGGAAGAGGAGACCTCTTTTCTAACCCTGAGGGAACCCGATAAGTAGATATACCCCTTCTGAAGGCGGCGTTTAGCACGCGCCAGACTATATTAAGGGAGGAGAGGGAGCTCATGAAGCCAAGTGTTCGCCACTTTGTTATATTAAGGTCCACAGAGAAGGCTGAGCCGTATATACTTGGTTTAGTGAACTCTTATGATAGATTCCTTCTGACCAGGTTTTGGTTTGATCTGTTTTATTAACTTCTTACTTATCCAAGGGGCTCAAACAGAGGGCAATCTTTTCTGCTCTGCGGCTGCGATGGAACATCTCCGCAGGAAATGCTACATTTTACCATGTTTTGTCCATTTTATGACACCCGAGAAAATCATATTTAATTCCCATCTTGAAACAGGCCAACTTTAAACAAGTTTGACCCGCATTTATATTTCTCCAGATGCTGACGGGCAATACCGTATTTTATGTTTTAAGTTTTTAAAAATCTGCTATCAAGCTTAGGGCGAGTTGTGACTAGCTGGCTCGTCCCTTATTACTATTTTTGGTTTCATGTACTTGTATAGCTAACAGGTCGTGGATCTAGCTATCGATTTTTATGTACTGTTTTTAGTAGTTTTATCCTAATATAATTGGTGTCTGGCATTTTAGATGCAATTTGTACATATAAGATGAATTATGAATTTGCACAGGCTTGCTCTTGTGATTGTACATATTGAATTACACCATTTTCATTCTGGTTTTCACATTGTGCTTTTATGGTTTTACGTAACATGAAACTGAATACAGAAAGAAATTTGATTTACATCCAACTTTCCCTCCACCATCATGAGTGAAACTCATATACAGTCACTCGCTGTAGATGGTGAGGTGAAAAAGGGGACTTGAAAGAGGGAGAAAGCACAGCTGCTCAGGAGGTTCTTCAGGTCACCGCCTTCAGTGGTTATGGATGTTGAAAGCAGCTGAAATTCGAGAGGAAAGTTTGGACTTTTGAATGGAAACTTCGTTATTCCTAAAACAAGATAAATTCAGAACATTTGCACTTGTAGGTGAACAGTGAAACAGTGGGCCTGTTATAGGAATCACAAGATGATCTTGTTTACAGGTACACCCACAAAGGACCGTATAACATCGCTAAGAAATATCAGAAACCAATCCTCACAACTAGGTAGGAGACCAGGAGACAGAGGACTTTTGGGCAGATGAATCAAGCATTTTTCTCCTCGCAAAAAATGCTTTTGCGATGCATCAAACCCAATTTTGCGATTCGGTAACATGTTACTGAATCGCAAAATGGGTTTGCGATTCGCTATTTAGAAGGGGCGTGTTTAGAGCGTCCCTTCCAAATAGCGAATCCTAATGAATGAATGTTTTGTGACCGTGAATGCAGTAGCGAAACATTCGCATTTTACCACCTACTTCCCATTTGCAAATGGGAAGGGGTCCCCAAGGGACCCCTTCCCCTTTGTGAATGTTTGTAAAAGCATTTTTAAGAGCAGGCAGTGGTCCCACGGACCACTGCCTGCTCTTAAAAATGAAAAGAAAACTTTTCATTTTTCTTTTTGTAAAGCATCTAGTTTTCCTTTAAGGAAAACTGACTGCTTTACAAAAAAAAAGATTGCTTTATTTAAAAGTAATCACAGAGATGGTGGTCTGCTGATCTCAGCAGGCCACCATCCGTGTGATTTTGCGATTCCTAGGGGTCGCAAATTGCGACCTACCTCATTAATATTCATGAGGTAGGTCATTTGCGACCCCTTAGGAATCGCAGAAAGTGTACTACACACTTTCATGCATGCCGTTTTGCGATTCCCTAATTGCGATTCGCAAAGATTCGCAATTAGGGAATCGCAAAACATTTTTTTTATACTTCTGGCCCTTTGAGACCTGCAGAGGCGGACAAATACACACTATCAAATTACTACATTGTAACAAACTCAGTACTAAAAGTCGGGAATCGAAAAGGAACAGGAGAGAGTGAAAACAAAACAAATGCGATGCAATCTATTGGTAGTGATAAGAAAGAATTAAACATACAATTATCATTGCACCATCTTGTACTTCCAAACCCGAGTCAACATAGAAAGAGAATATGTTATCCAGGAAATGAACTTGATTGTATTCTGAAATGCTTGTGTGGTAACCTAAAGGATTAGTTGCAGGTTTCAGAATTGCATAACCTCCAAGAACCCAATCTGTGCTTTCTTGGTAAACAACTTTCCTAAGTATGCGAATGTAGACAGGGATCTGCGTGTTTTCTGATCTCTCCTAATCAAAGAAGTCATGGTTTTTTCAGTGCATTGGTAAGTCTTTTCCCAAGAACTCTGTTAAAATTAACTTGGTTTTCCCTTAATTGCTGTTAATCAATACGTCAAGAATAAAAGGCATAATTATATCCTCAACGTCTTTAAAATATAAGGTCTTTTATTTAACTCCTCTAGGAAAAATTAATTTTTTCTCATTCTTTTCTCAGACATTAGTTATACTCAGTGCTTAATTTGAGCAGGTGCTTTCCGGTGCTCAGCACCGGCACCTAATCCTCAGCACCGGTGCTTATAGCACCAGTTAAGGACACACTCATTTGGAAGGCAGGTGATTTTCCACAGAATCACAGGATGTTGAGCCACGCCGAGACTCAAACCTGGTTCCCCAGCTCCGAAATCAGCAGCTGTAGCCATTAGGCCAAGTCCTCTCCAGAATAATAAGTGCCGGGGCTCTAGTCAGGAGGCAGTTTTCCCCAGCACATTTCTCCTGTTAGCGCTGCCTCCTGAGGAGAGCCCCGGCACTTTTTATTTTACAAATTAACCACTGGTAATACTCTTATGTTTAAGAGTGAGGATAATTAGTTTTATTTCCGCTTTTAGCTATGTGTTTTATTATGTGAGAATAAGGAACATCATGTTGATTCCTGAATGTCTGCTCATCAATTTTTTCCAGTCCATTTTTCATTCAGTACTATGTTTCCCTTTTTCTAGGGGTGTCAAACTGTTTCAAGCAAGAGAAAATGGCCGTAGGGATAAGACTATATGGCAAGTGGGCAGCTGGCACGAGACGTGATGGCTCTGCTTCTATAGCAGACAACTTGTTTATAAGATCATGCTTATTACCGGATTCATTATATATTACACATTAGATAATGCTCTATGTTTCTTTACCTGTTGGTATGAAGAAATAAAAAGTGCGGTAGAGAGAATATAAATACAAAATGTGTGTAACAGTGTTGCCTTGGGACAAGAATATGCGCTAACAAGCCCACTTCAGTAGCACATATACTAAAGTTACAAGGAAACAGACACCAGCTTTGAAGGATGAATATCGGCCATCGTGTTACAGTCCAACAAAATAGGCTCACAGGCACCCAGTGCAAACTGTATAAATTTGATACTGGAATGACCTCGTTGCTGAATGCAATATATTGGTCCGGGCTACAGGACACAGCTCGCCTCTGTAAAAAGGAAATTATTCCTCAGTACATCTGATTGACTAAGCAAGTTCAAGTGTCAAGTGTATTTATGACTATTATTGGTCAATAATATTGGGCCAGATTCAGAAACCGCATTTTGTATTATGTAAAGCAGTACTACATTAGTACTGCCCACGGACTGCAAAATACAATTCAAAAACCGACAGACCCAGGTCTCTGCTCCTCCTATCTTTTCTTTGTGCATTAGATCTCCGACACATACTACTTTAAAGTGCATTTGGGAGGGGCTAGAGAAATGGGGCATAATTACTCAAGAATCGGCTGGATTAAAGGAAATCTAACAAATGGGTTTGGGAGAGACATGCTCATACAAAACATAAACCTGCAAAAGAGTCAGGCCTTTTCACAACATACTTCTAAAGTCACTACAGCCCTAAAATGTAAAAATAGGTGTAAATGCAACACACTCACCTAGAAAACAAGGGAGGTAGAGAATTAAAATAACACTCCGAAGGAACTAATGTTGAATTAGTTAAATTAGTTTGAGATCTAACATATATAAAATATACATTCCCTGAAAAAAACCAAAGGTTACAGAGACGTTATAGTTAGGAAATAGAATTTAAAATACCTTACAAAATCACAAAAAAAAACAAAGGTTACAGGGACGTTATGGTTAGGTTCACAATTTACACACACAAAACCATAGATATTCAGCAGCTTTAATTAGAGTTATCTCAATTAATTATAACCCGTGCACTAATGTAACTATAACTTACATGGGAGTGGCAGTCCCTGGGGCCAATATTGGCCTAGGAGAAGGGCCACATGGCCCCCTCCCTTTGTATATATCTGCTGTGTCCCGGGGGGATGGCAGTCCCCGAGACCAAAAGCGGCCTGGGAAGGGGGGCCACGTGCGCCTCCTTCCCCCAAATTTATTACAAAATTCACTCCGGGACCTGGCCCACCGGGGGGGAGGGGCAATTAAAAAAAAAGGTGCAGAAGGTCACACTTTTTTTCTTCCGTATTCGTGGATCCTCCAAGGAATTGCGGCAAAAATGAAAAACTAATTTTTTTGCTACTGGCGGGGGTCCCTCTGGAACCCCACCACCAGACAAAAGGGTCACAGTATTCCCACCCTGCCCCTTCTGTTTGTTTTTTTCTTGGGAATTGAATGAGTCCAAATCCCAAGATAGCTGCCACCACTTCCTGGTTGAAGTGGTAGCAGCCATCTCATTTTGAGATCTCTGGGATCCGCGGACGATTCCCGTCCCTAGATATCTATGAATCTTTTTTCTTTTATAACTCAAACACTACTGAATGAATTTACACCAACTTACAAAAAAAAAAAGGCTCTCTCTGGACCAAGAGCAAGCTTTCTGCCAAATTTGGTGTATATCCAGTCTGCGGTTTGGGCTGTAGTCGTGTTCAAACACCAATGGGAAATTGCATGGGAAAAAAAACAATTTTTGGGACCCCCTTTTCTCAGGCCCCCGATTGACGAATCACCCCAAAACTTACCAGACGGCAGCTGAAGTAATTGTCATACTAGTTTGAAGATTTGTTGAAGATTCATCATACAACGCTAAAGTTATTAGCAAAACAAAAAATGCTTTGTCTATAAAAATTAGGTCCTAACTATAACTACCTACTAATGACCGCCAGTATGTAGGTAATATATATATAAAAAACAAAGGTTACAGAGACGTTATAGTTAGCAATAGGGATGGGTGGGTGGAGTTTTACTCTGCGAGATTCCGTATGTCACTAACTTGACCTGAATGGGCTGCCCTCAGGGCAGCGTGAGTTTGTGGCTATCCTCAGGTCAGCGCATTAAGTGGCAGAATCTGGTTACTCGCCCTCCGAAGCCAAGCCCAGTAGTCTCTCAGTCAGGGCACAAACACGGCTGGCATTTGTAAATAAGCCACTTCAGTATGTGCCTGTAATCCTGGACTTGGAAGCTCTGTACACACAGGAAGGGTGCCCCGATTCTGGAGGTGGTAGACACCAACCACAGAATAAATGCACACTTAGTTATTCATATTTTGGCACCTCAGAAGGCCTCCGTGCCACCTGGCCACACTGTGTTGACCCTGGCCTGCCCAACCAAGTGGAGCACACTGCTACCTGTGGGCCTGTGTCTTTTTGTACTTTGTT
This sequence comes from Calotriton arnoldi, assembly GCA_963921515.1. Lineage (NCBI taxonomy): Eukaryota > Metazoa > Chordata > Amphibia > Caudata > Salamandridae > Calotriton > Calotriton arnoldi. Next base: position 570,523 of record CAWUFW010003159.1, read on the forward strand.
TCCCTTCTGTCTTCACAAGCCACTGCTGCTTTTGCACTCCTTCGCCCCTGTGTTTATGCCGAGTGGGGGGATGGAGTCTTGTCAATAAATATGACTGCCATCAGTCACGCTGATCACAGGGCCTATGGCAGACAGTCGATAATGCTCTTAGGTTGGGAGAGTGAAGGGCAAGCGCCCAACAGGGAAGGCTACTCCGAGATAAGGCAGAGGTGCCAATATAGTGCTGTACTGAGGGCCTCTTCTTCCCAGGGAAAGGAAAAGCAAAAAGGCTGGCACCCCAGATGCCATCTTTCCTTCAGATTCAGAATCACGCCCCCAACTCTTGCATTGACCTACATTATAGAGTCCTAAGTTGTGACATGTGGCACACATCTGTCATGTACTCTACTCAGGCACCATTGAGCAACCCAATTGATAAATATCTCGTCTGCTGTAAGCAATTCAGGGCCTCGTCTGAAAACTGGTGGAACCTCAGAGTTCAGCTGAGGTAATGAACTGAGTGCAGCATCTTCAGGTGGATATCATCTTTAGATAATATATTGGTGGTAGTAACTAAGTTCAGTGATAACTGTGCCATATGCCAGAGCTCCTATGATTCTGCCTCGTTCCCCCTATACAGCATCACCCATTTCCTCACCATGGCTATGGCTTCAATCCGGCTGTACACCACTCTTGCTGTTGGTCTGGGCACCTCGTGCTGTGTTGTTGTCATGTCACGTGTCCTTACAATTCAGGGCGGCAGGCATTGTGTGAGTAGTTATTAGCCAATGGGTGTGTGGGGCTGACTGCAGTCATCTTTAACATCTATAACACTGCTATGAGCTAAGTCTGTGTGCTGCTTTGCCATATTTATGTATTTAAGTTTCGGTGCTGATTAATTCCACCGGCAGAGTAGAGCAGCGGAAATTATTAATAATTCTGTGTTACAAGAGTAACGTGGAATTACTAAATTCCTCCAATTCTGACGGTGGAATTAAAAATTCCACCCACCCGTAGTTAGGAAATAGAATTGAAAAAACCTTAGAAATTCACTGAAAAAAACAAAGGTTGCAGGGACGTTATAGTCAAGCTCAGGTTTCACTTGTTCAAAACCACAGAAATTCAGCAGTTATGGTTACCTGAGCTAACTATAACTTACACCATTGCAATGCACTGCAATGACGTCCCATACATTACATCACCCATGAAATGGTCAGTGACATCACTGATGACATCTCACATGACATCCCTGATGACATCACTGACAACATCATCCAGTGACTGTAAGCGTTTTCTGAAAGTTTATGATTGTTACACATATATACCAAGGTACTACATAAGTTAAATTAGTATACTTTGGGGTAGATTTACTAACATCTTGCGCTGAGTTAGTATAAAAAAAATGACACTAACCAGCACGAAATGTTTTTTTTCCAAATTTACTTTCCAGTGCAAAACTTCTTTTGCACTGGAAAGTACCCTGAAAGTAACGCAAAGCAGCGCAAAGCACTGCTTTCCGTTACTGAGCGGCAAAGGAGCGTTATATAGGTGGTACATGGGCGTTCCTATGCTACCACCTATGCCTTTTGATGCAAAACCCTATCTATAAACAATAGCAGAAAGGGTTTCGCGCCAAAAGTTAACACCATTTAAAAGGAAGCGTTAAGAAAAGAAATGTTTTTATTTCTCCTTTCTTTTCCGACTTTGCATGTGTGGTGCACTGTACAGCACACATGCAAAGTAGGAAAGTTTTAAAGTGTGTCTATGTATAGTATTTTGTACTGGAAGGGTACCCTTCCAATACAAAATCTATGGTAGGCTCAGGCACGCACCCTAACACTATGGTGCTAAGGTGTGGGCCTGATTCACTACAGCTGAAATCAGCACCGGCTCTAGGGAGAGGGGAGGAGAGAGCCATATCTCTGTAGATATGGCGCTCTCCTTCTCCCTTCCTGTCACGCAATGCAGTGCACTATTTGTGGCTGCTGCGCTGTGACTTTTTTGTAAATCTGGGCCTTTGTGTACTACTAATGATGATACTATTTCTAACATATATTATGTGAGTGACTGTGTGTACCCATGTGTGAGTGGCTGTGTGAATGAGTGGCTGGGCATGTTAGTGGGTGTGTGAGTGGTTGAATGGATGAATAGTTTGGTGTGTGAGTAGCTGTATGGGTGAATACGTGAGTGTGTTAGTAGCTGTATTCAGTGAGTAAGTGGCTGTGTGAGTAGCTTTAGTGGTGAGTGAGTAGGTGTGTGAGTGGCTGTATGGGTGAGTGAGTGGATATGTGAGTAGCTGTATAGGTGGGTGAGTGAGTAGCTGTGTGAATGACTATATGGTTAAGTGACTGGCTGTGTAAGTGGCTGTATGGTTGAGTGGGTGGGTGAGTGAGTGGCATTATGTTATCTGAGTGGCTGTGTGAGTGACTGTATGGGTGAGTGACTGGCTGTGTGAGTGGCAGTATGGTTGAGTGAGTGACTATTTGAGTGGGTGTTTGGTTAACTGAGTGGGTGTGGAGTAGCTGTATTGAAGAGTGACTGCATGAGTGGCTGTATGGATGAGTGAGTAGATGTGTGAGTGCTTGTATGGATGTGTACATGGGAATGTAAGTGTTTGTGTGGGTGTGTGATTGGCTCTGTTGAGAGGCTGTATGGGTGAATGACTGGGTGTGAGAATAGCTATATTAGTGAGTCAGTGGTTGTGTGAGTGGCGATATGGGTGTGTGAGTGGCTGTTTGATTGACTGTATGGTAAGCCTGGGTGGAGTTCGCGGAGTTCTGCTACGCGGAACTCAGCGAAGTGCAAAAAAACTCTGCCGTGCTACGTGGAGCTCCGCAAGTGGCGGAGTGCATTTGATAAATGCTGTTCACGATTATTTTCAGTGCAGGTGCTTGTCTGCACTGTGCAATCATTGCTATGGCACCATGCACAGCGCAAGCAGGCGCTGCTTCCTTTCTGCCGCTCGAGTAGCTTTTTGCTCGAGTGGCAGCTTTCTCAACGTGAACGGACAGTTTCTCAATGCGAGCGGTCGCGAGCATACGCGACCACTCGCAATGAGAAATCTGACTGCCTGCGTTGAGAAATCTGGCCGGGAGGTTGATTTTCCACACTTGCGCTTGACAACTTGATGTTGACGATCGCGAACGAGCAAACATCTCGCCAGGAGGTGGATTTTCTTCGCACGGGCTCGCCAACTTGACATTGACGAATGCGAGCGAGGAAAAAAACTGGGCTCCGCTACGTGGAGTGGAGTTTTTCGGAACTCCGTAAGCTCCGCGTAACGTGGAGTGCGGAAATCTCCGCAAACTCCACAAGCGGAGCGGAGTTTACCGCCCAGACAAACTGTATGGGTGAGTGAGTGACTGTGAGTAGGTGTATGGGTGAGTGGCTGTGTGAGTGAGTGAGTGGGTGTGTGAGTGGCTCTGTGGATAAGTAAGTGGCTGTGTGAGTGGTTGTATTGCTGTCAGTAGGTGTATGAGAGTTTGTGTGGGTGTGTGAGTAGGTGTGTGAGTGATTCTGTGAATGATGTCATCTGTGATGGCATCAGTGATGGCATTTGAGATATCATCTTTGATGTCATCAATGATGTCACAGGCCATTTCATGAGTGATGTTATTTGTGTTAGTTAGCTCAGGTAACAATATCTGCTACATCTCTATGGTTTTGTATGAGTGAAATCTAAGCCTAACTATAACGTCCCTGTAACCTTTGATTTTTTTTGTGAATATATGTGAGTGCCTGAGTGGGTGTAGGAGTGTCTGAGTGGGTGAGTGTGTGTTTTAGTGTCTCAGTGGGTATGTGAGTGGGTGTGACAGTGTCTTCAGTGGGTCTGTGAGTGGGTGCGTGAGTGTCTGAGTGTGTCAGTGAGTGGGTTCGAGAGTATCTCAGTGGGTCTGTGTGTGTGAGTGTGTAAGAGAGAATGTATGTGTGTGTATTTTTTTCAGCAGAATATGCAAATTTCCACAGGGAGCGTGCTGAGCGTCGCAGTGGATTTACGAACCCTTGTGTATGGCAGAAAACATTTTGGGTTATTTTCTAACCCATCAAGAGGTCCTTCACAGATTCCTATATTGCACTCATGGGTACCTCAACCCTCTACCATGACCCCTTGTAATTCATTTCCTCTACATTTTTCCAACCGGGGACCGTTCCTCGATATCGAAAATGGTAGACGCAACTTTCTACACAGTTTGTGACCAGCCAATCATGGCATTGCTGGTGGCGCTTGGCTTCGCGGATGCCCCACAGGGGATCCACAGAGGGTCTGCATCCATAGATATATATATTTATTTTATCTTTATTATCTCAAAAACTACTGAACAGATTTACACCAAATCATAAAAAGCATGCTTTCTGGACCAAGATCTAGCTTTATGTAAAATTTAGTGTAATTCCGTTCAGCTGTTCGGGCTGTAGTCATGGCTAAAATCTCTATGGGAATAAACATGGGAAACGCATGTTTTTACCCCATCTTTTTCTCTCTGCCCCCCCTTGACGGATCACCCAGAAGCTTTCCATGCTCAACTAAATAAAGTGGGGCAGTTTTTTGGAAAACTTAGTTAAGATCGTCAAGCAGCACCAAAATGCTTTTCCTATGGAAACTAGGTCCTAACTATAACTACCTACTGGGGACCACCATATATATATATTTCCTACTGGCAATCGCCAGTAGGTAGTTATATTTAGGACCTAGTTTCCATAGGAAAAGTGTTTTTTGACTTGCTTATAACTTTGGTGCCAATTGATGATCTTCCTTAAATTTTCTGAAAAAAGTGTGCTGCTCTCTTACTCTGCATGGAAAGTTTCGGGGTGTTCTGCTAAGCGGGGAATTAGAAAAAAAAGGGGTATAAAAAAAGTGTGTTCCTCATTTTAATACCCATAGGGATTTTGAAAACGACTACAGCCTGAACTGCTGAATGGAATTACACCAAATTTTGCAGAAAGATAGTCCTTTGGTTCAGTCAGTGACCTTTTTGTTATTTGGTGAAAATCCATTCAGTAGTTTTGGAGATATTAACGAATACCAAATTTTTATATCTAGAGGCACGAACCCTTTGCGAATCTTACTGATCTTGTGCAGAGTTCTTATAGGCTGCCAACACTTCAACGAGGAAGTGTTGGCAGCCAATTTGGGACCCCGTCTCAGCCAAACAAAAAGCTAAAATAAAAGGTAAGGGGGCAGTGTCGGAATACCCTGACCCCATAGCTCTGGTACATTTTTTTTTCAATTTTCTAGTGATTTCATTACAGATTCACAAATTCATGGCAAAATTGAAAAAACCAAAAACAAGCGCGGTCTCCAACGCTTGTTCCTAAATGAGCTCCTGGGTGGTCCAGGTCCTGGGAGCTTATTATAAATATTATGGGGAGGGGGGTGAACATGGCCTCCCTCCCCATGGCCAATCTTGGCCCCAGAGACTGCCACCTCCCCAGGGCAGGCCGTTTCTTACTTTAATTGGTGGGGGGTCTCCTCCTGAGGCCCTTAAGAGCCCCAGAAACCGCCACCTCCCTGGGGCTTAATGTATGTTTTGGAGGGGGGCCACATGTACCCCCCCTCCTAAGGCACAACTGCGCCCAAGGACCACCACCTTCCCAGGGCTTTAATACTTAATTGGAGAGGGGATGCGCAGACCCTCCTCCTTCACCCTATGGACTCCGGGGACCACCACCTGCCTGAGTCCAGAAGTAGAGAACAAATGGGGAGGGGGCACACGGTCTCCCTCACAAGCCACATTTGGCCCTGGGGACCACCATCACCCCGGGGCAGGCCCTAGAAGAACAAAGGAGGGGTGGCTGTGTGGTCCCCCTCCTGGAGCCATTAATGGCCCTGGAGTCTGCCACTCCCCAGGGCTGGTTCCCTATGTCCCGGGATGCCCACCCCCGGGACAGGAGCTTTGACAGATCTCACCTAGTGAGAGCAAACAGTAAGTCAAGTGGGCAGGAAAATAGATGAAAGACTTGCTACCACATGCAGGGGACAGCGTTTGTGGCTTCTCCCTATGTGTGGGAGCAATGCTGGCTCCAGCTGGAGGTGGGGAGCTGGCAGGGACTGTGGAGGCATTAAGGCTCACCGTGCGGTTCCCAATGTTGGAGACTGGGTGCCCTGGGTGGGCTCAAGGGCACCCAGCATGAAAAGGTCAGGACCCAGGGGACGGGGATCACAGGGGCCGAAACCGTCCTCGAGAGGGAGATCACGTGGCCTCCATCCCCTTGGAAAATAACAAAACAAGATAGCATGGTTCTCTCTTTTAATTACCCTCAGTATGTAAATGCCCAAAATCATCTGCAAGCTCTGCTTGATTGGACCTACCCCTTTTTCCTTAGTAGTATGCAAAGATCTTCCTGCTTTTTCCCATGTGAATGGACAGCTTGCCAAAAGGCCCCCAAGCAGATTTCTGAGTTTAAAAAAAAAAACTTTTGTTACACCTAACTATCACATTACTTTCACTTTTTTCAGTGAATTTCCAAGGTTCTTTTCAATGTAAATAATATTTTATTACCATACGTAAAGCCAACCCCACGAGAGGTTCGCTTTACGTATGGTTGGCCACGACCTATAGAGAGGAGTCAATGTTCCCCCCTCCCCGAGCCTTATTAAAGGTGGATGACTACCCAGTACACCCACCATATACTCTGGTGGACACTGGGGGAGCCCTAAGGCCCCCACTGCCCCAGCCGGCTCCCCACATGCAGTGGGAGCTGGCATTGATCTCGCCGGAGGCACCAGCTACTAATGCTGTTCCCTCCAGGCGGAAGCAATTTTTAATCTGTTTCCCCCCAGTGCGGGCAGGGAAACAGATCTAAAATCTGCTCCCAGACAGCAGTAGCATTTTCAAAGCTCCCTCCGGCTGGGAGGAGACTTTGTGTTTGCTCCTGAATGTTGGGAGTTTTGAACATGCCCCGCCAAGTGGGAGCAAACACTGGGTTCCCTTCCTGCATCGGTATAGACAAGGAAACCGCTGTGTCCCTGGGGTGGGCTCCCCAGGATCCAGCAGGTGATCCTGCCCATAGAAATGGGGTCCCAAGGGCCATTAATGCCTCAGGGAGCGGGGCCGGGCAACTCCGCTCCCTTAATTAAAGTAATCTGCCCTGGTGGTGGGCTCCCCAGGGTGTTTAGAGGCTCACAAAGCGGACCGTGTTGACCCCTCCCCATTTCAAAACGTTTCAGCCTGGGGGTGGGCTTTTTTCCGATTTATATATCATTTTTATGTATATAAGAAACCATTAGACTACATTAAAAATGTATAATTCACTCCCTGTAGGAATCCAACCTATATCATCATTGCTTCAAAAGCATTTTAAATCCTTCCCAGTTTGTGATATATAGTCCAAATCTATCACACTGCATCATTTGTCAAATAAGCTCTTGGACCCTTCTTATCTGTAACTTTCTGAGGGTTGGAAGTATCAAAACAGAAATAAAGAAAAATTAACTCGTATGTTTAGTAAAGGAGTTTTATCCCCACTTCTGAATTATTCCAGTTCTCTTTTTTGAGGTGGAAACTGATTGTTATTTCTCTCCTTTAGAACAAAAATGGCTGACATCTCCAACAAACAATTGTGCAGTTATGTAGACAAACACAGACATGGCAGGGGTAAGCTGATCTCTGAAAACTCGTCACCTTAATGAAACTCATCATCCTCCAAATTCAGTGAAGAGCCACACCTTTCATTTCAGACAATTTGTAAAACTTGTCCAGCTGACATTACTAGTATCAATCAAGTCAGTTAAGTGCGATTTGTCATGCAAGGCCTTGGCTCAGATTGGCCAATTAGGTAATTAACAACACCCTTAATATTGCAAGAACGCTTCGAATAATGGCGTGCACTGTTGCTATTTTCATGGAAATCTATTTCTATTTCTAGTGGCTTTTGTACTCCCGATCGATCTACCCAATTATATCTGACTAATTTTGATCCATCGTCATTGGGAGTAATTTTTCTTAACTAAGAGACATTTTTTCTTAACTTAGCCAATTAGGTAATTAGGAACACACTTAATATTGCAAAAACGCTTCAAATAATGGCGTGCACTGTTGCTATTTTCATGGAAATACGTTTCTATTTCTAGTGACTTTTGTACTCCCGATCGATCTGCCCAATTATATCTGACTAATTTTGATCCATCGTCATTGCGAGTAATGTTTCTTAACTAAGCACAGTCGCGGTCCGTGTAGGAGTGCCGGCCGGGCGGTGACGTGGGGCGGGGGAGGAGCAGGGTGGGGGGTAGCAAAGTACGGATTACGGACCAATACAGGTAAGTAAACATTTAAATCAATAAAACGAATTTCGTTGTGAGCGCTGCATCGCCAAATGCGATGCAGTGCGCGCAACGAAATTCGTTTCATTGATTTAAATGTTTACTTACCTGTATTGGTCCGTAATCCGTACTTTGCTACCCCCCACCCTGCTCCTCCCCCGCCCCATGTCACCGCCCGGCCGGCACTGCTACACGGATTGCGACTGACTAAGCAACAGGTAACGCCTTCCTGGAGTGAGAGGTGGAGGTAAGGTGGCTACGTCATCAGCTACTTGAATCACAAGGAAATTTTAAAGCAACCTGGGAGGGACATCAAAGAGAAGTCATTGCACGCAAACAATGCGCCGACTACCACGCCTCATGCAAATTTGCATATGAGCACGTTCTGCATAAGTGTATTGAATACAAGCATTGGCAAAGTTATTAGGGGCCATATTTATGACTTATTTTTGCAGTCGCAAACGGGCAATCGGACTGTTTGCGACCGCAAAAAAGAGTGATGGTATGTACAAACGCTATTTTGCGAGTCAATGACTCGCAAAATAGTATTTGTGAGTTGCTATTAGGAAAGGGCGTCTCTTTCCTTATAGCGAGCCAGAATGGTATGTACCATTGTTTTGCAACCACATTTGCGGTCGCAAAACACTTGCAGTTTACTGCCTACTTCAAGTGGGTGGTAAGCCACTCACAAACTGGAAGGGGTCCCCTGGGGACCCCTTCCCCTTTGTTAATCGGTACAGTGGTCCCAGGGACCACTGCCTGCCCTTAAAAAATGAAAAGAAAATGTTTTATTCTTTCTTTTTTAACGCATCCCGTTTTCCTTTAAAGAAACCGGGCTCCAGTTGAAAAATAAAAGTTGCTTTTTTAAAAAGTCAAACACAGACATGGGGGTCTGTTGTCCCCAGCAGGCCACCATCCCTATGTTTGCAGGCGATTCCGAATGGGTCGCAAATTGTGACCTGCCTCATGAATATTAATGACACAGGTCCCTTGCGACCCATTTGAGAATCGCAAACAGCGTCTCAGACACTGTTGTACATTCTGTTTTGCGAGTCGCAAATAGCGAGTCACAAAATGTCGCAATTTGCGACTTGCAAAATGGAATGGTCGTACATCTGGCCGAGGTCACGACTACCAGAGAGCTGCTGGCTTTGTCAATGTTTTTTAGCCATCTTCTACAGAAGTACAACTGCTATGCAGCATAGCTAACAAAATATATATATAAATATATATTCACTGAAAAAACCATAGGTTTCAGACACGTTATAGTTAGAAATTAGCATTTAAAAAACCTTTGAAATTCACTGAAAAAACCATAGGTTTCAGGCACGTTATAGTTAGAAATTTGCATTTAAAAAACCTTAGAAATTCACTGAAAAAACCATAAGGTTTTAGGGACAGTTATAGTTAGTTGGACATTGCACTCGTACAAAACCCGTGAAATTCCCCCGTTATAGTTAGTTCAGGTAACTATAACTCGCGCCCCGCAATGCACTGCTGATGACGTCACATATTACATCACTCATGACATGGTCAGTGACATCACTGATGACATCACTGATGACATCTCAAATGACATCACTGATGACATCACTGATGACATCATCCAGTGACTGTGTGTTTGTGTAAAGTTTAAATATGTTTAATATATATAGGGAAAGGCGTATTGAAGAATGAGTGGGTGTATAAGTGTCTAAATGGACGATTTAATAGGTGCGTGACAGAGTCTTTAAGTGAGTGATTAAACGTATCTTACTGGATGCATGGGTGAGTGACTAAACTGTGTGAATGTCTGTATCTGTCTGTCTGTTGTTGTGTAAGCAGCTTCATGGGTTTCTGACTAGCTAAATGAGTGTCTATATGGGTTATGGATTGGTTCTCTGAGTATCTGTATGGGTGCCTCAGTGTTTGTGTGGGTGGGGTGAGTGTGACTCTGTGCATAGATGTGTGAGTGGGTGATTCACTGGGTGCATGGTTTCAAGAGTGCGTCTGTGATGGACTGTATGGGTGGGTGAGTGTGTGTATGGGTGTGTTAGTGATTGAATGTATATCTCAGTGGTACATGTGTGAGTAACTACATATGTGAAAGGCAGTATATAGGTGTGTTGGAGTATATAAATGGCTATAAGTGAGAGTGTGTGATTGTGAGAGTGGCTATATGGATGAGTGTGTGCTTGCATCAGTGATTGCATAGGAGCGTAAGAATGTGCTAGTATTTTTATGAGTAAGTGAGCTGGTGTGTATAACTGTATAGGTGAGTAAATTGGAGTGTGATTAATTATTTGCATGACTGACTAGGTGTGTGAGTACCTCTATGGATGAGTTGCGTTGTGTGAGTGTTTATATAGGTGTATGAGTGCATATGATAGTCCTGTACTGAGTGACTGTAAGTATGAGTGACTGTACGGGTGAGTGAGTAGATGTGTGTGTGTAGACCTAAGAATCAGTGAGTGGGTATGTACTTATTGGTATTGGAGTGTGTATGGTTTTGAGAATGGCAGTCTGTAATTTAGAGTGGGTGTTTCAAAACTTATATTAGGGTGTGAGAAGATGCATTAAATTCTCACATGGATGATGTCATCAGTGATGTCATCAGTGATGTCATTTGAGATGTCATCAGTGATGTCATCAGTGATGTCACTGACCATGTCATGAGTGATGTAATATGTGACGTCATCAGCAGTGCATTGCGGGGCGCGAGTTATAGTTACCTGAACTAACTATAACGGGGGAATTTCACGGGTTTTGTACGAGTGCAATGTCCAACTAACTATAACTGTCCCTAAAACCTTATGGTTTTTTCAGTGAATTTCTAAGGTTTTTTAAATGCAAATTTCTAACTATAACGTGCCTGAAACCTATGGTTTTTTCAGTGAATTTCAAAGGTTTTTAAATGCTAATTTCTAACTATAACGTGTCTGAAACCTATGGTTTTTTCAGTGAATTTCAAAGGTTTTTTAAATGCTAATTCCTAACTATAACATGTCTGAAACCTACGGTTTTTTCAGTGAATTTCAAAGGTTTTGTAAATGACAATTTTTAAATGTATTAATTGTTATATTTATTTTTTTCATACTGATTTACTACATTTTTAGAAACAATTTTTTTTTACATATTTTATTTTTTACATTACATTGTAATTACATTATACATTACAAAAATACTTTCTCAGAATGAATTACTTTAGTTTAAATACTTTGCACATAGGCAATAGACTTTTAAGTACAGTAGTTACAGTTGTTGCAATGGGCAACACATTTTCAAACACAATGCAACATTCAGCTCAATGTGAATTTCTAGTTAAATGCAATTAGTTACTTTATGGATTACTTTTCTAACCACAGGACTGGATCCTAGATTCAGTCCTGGGACATCTCCTGTAAACAGTTGAGTAAAAGCGTTTTGGTTACAGTAGTGATTTTTAAGGAATATTATTGTATTTTAAAAGTTGACACAAACTTTTTCACATAGAATCACCAATGTTATCCTATGGAAGGAAATTCACTTAGCAGGTAAAAACTGTTATCGTTACTTTTTCTTACTCAGTGTTGGATCCTGGATCCAGCACTGGTGCATCTCCTGTAAACAGTTGAAAGAATGCGTTTAAGTCATACAGGCGATTTTTAAGGAATATTTGTAGTTTGTGAAAATCGACACTTTGAAACTTTTCTGCTGAAAACCAGACAATGGATTCCTATGGAAGAAAATATAAGTTACTGGTAAGTACGGTTAAAATTACTTTTCAGGGTCAGTGCTGGGCTAAAAGATGCAGCACTGAGGTCTCTCCTGATAACAGGTGAGTAAATCGGAATTCGTATTTCGGCTGATTTTAGAGGAATATTTTAAAGTTCCAAAACTCCACACTTAGAAGAATTTCCAAGTGAAACCAGTCAATGTTAGCCTATGGAAGGAAATTCAAGTTACTGGTAAGTACGGTTAAAATTACTTTTCAGGACAAGTACTGGGCTGAAAGATACAGCACTGAGGTCTCTCCTGATAACAGGTGAGTAAATCGAAATTCGTATTTCGGCTGATTTTAGAGGAATATTTGTATGTTTCAAAAATCAACACTTAGAAACTTTTTCAGCAAAAAGCAGGCAATGATATCCTATGGAAGGAAATTCAAGTTACTGGTAAGTACGGTTAAAATTACTTTTGAGGATCAGTACTGGGCTGAAAGATGCAGCACTGAGGTCTCTCCTGATAACAGGTGAGTAAATCGGAATTCGTATTTCGGCTGATTTTAGAGGAATATTTTAAAGTTCCAAAACTCCACACTTAGAAGAATTTCCAAGTCAAACCAGTCAATGTTAGCCTATGGAAGGAAATTCAAGTTACTGGTAAGTACGGTTAAAATTACTTTTCAGGACCAGTACTGGGCTGAAAGATACAGCACTGAGGTCTCTCCTGATAACAGGTGAGTAAATCGGAATTCGTATTTCGGCTGATTTTAGAGGAATATTTGTATGTTTCAAAAATCAACACTTAGAAACTTTTTCAGCAAAAAGCAGGCAATGATATCCTATGGAAGGAAATTCAAGTTACTGGTAAGTACGGTTAAAATTACTTTTCAGGATTAGTACTGGGCTGAAAGATGCAGCACTGAGGTCTCTCCTGATAACAGGTGAGTAAATCAGAATTCGTAGTTCGGCAGATTTTAGAGGAATATTTGCACACTGGTGAAGGGTGGGGGCGGGGCCTGAGGTGACATCTGTGCAAACGCGCCCCGTGGCGCGTTTTAAGTTGGGGGATTAAGTCCCTTGAATCATGAGGGTCCCTAGGGGCCAACTAGCCCACCAGGAACCTCCAGTATGCGCCAGGGGCTGCGTTGCAGAGACGTGTAGAGAGGCCACACCCCTTTTACACCTCTCTGCAACGCAGCTCTGTGGCGCTTTCTGGATGTACCTGTTGGGCTAGTTGGCCTCAGGGACCCTCAGGATTGAAGGGGATTTAATTCCCCATCTTAAAACGCGCCACGGGGCCTGTTTGCACACATGTCACCTCAGGCCTCGCCCTCCCTTCACCACTGTGCAAACGCGCCCCGTGGCGCGTTTTAAGTCGGGGATTAACTCCCTTGAATCCTGAGGGTCCCTGGGGTGCAACTAGCCCACCAGCTACCTCCATTAAGCGCCACAGAGCTGCGTTGCAGAGAGGTGTAAAAGGGGCGTGGCCTCTGTACACCTCCCTGCAAGGCAGCCCCTGGCGCATACTGGAGGTTCCTGGTGGGCTAGTTGGCCTCCAGGGACCCCAGTATTCAAGGGGAATTACTTCCCTTCTTAAACGCGCCAGGGGGCGCGTTTGCAGAGTACTGCAGGGAGGGGGCGGGGCCTCCGGCACGATGCCGTTTTTTTTTTTTTAATGGGAGGGGGCTGCGTGGCCCCCTTCCCTCAGCCACTTTTGGCCCCGGGGACCCCATCCCCTGGGGCCTGAGCATTTTTTTGTTTTATTTAAAAAAAAATAAAAAAAACGGGAAGGAGGCGCGTGGCCCACCTTCCCTGGGCCTCTATTGGCCCGGGGACCCCATCCCCGGGCATGCCCTGTTTTTTAAATAAAAAATATGGAGGGGGCTGCGTGGCCCCCCCTCCTCAGGCCATTTAAGGCCCCGGGGACCCCATCCCCGGGGCCGGCCTTGCCCTTATTTTTTTTTATTTATTTTTTTTTTATTTGGGGAGGGGGGCTGCGTGGCCCCCTCCTGGGCCACTTATGGCCCCGGGGACCCCATCCCCGGGCCTGGCCTCTGGTTGGGGACTGTGGGGGTCCCCAATCCCCCACAGTCCCGCCGGCTCTCCGCGTCCTATGGGAGCCGGCATTGCTTTTCCACATGGGGAGCAGCTAAGATGCTGCTCCCCATGTGGAAAGCAATTGGTTTGCATTTTGAAAGAGAGAGCAGGCTTCCTGCTCTCTCTTTCAAAATGCAACCAAGTTTGCTATGACAGGGCGGGAGCCGCGAGTCATAGCAAACAGCAGTGTCCCGGGGTAGGCACCCGGGACACTGCAGGAGCCGGCCCTGGGGGGTGGCGGTCCCCAGGGCCATCAAGGGCTCCAGGAGGGGGCCGCGCGGCCCCCTCCCTACATTTTGAAAGCCCCGGGGAGGTGGTGGTCCCCGGGGCTTGGGGTCCAAACGGACCCCCATTTTCAATTTTCTTAGTGCCCCAGAGAGGTGGTGGTCCCCGGGCAGTGTGGGGGGGCTGGAGCCCTCCCCACACAGGTTTAAAAAAAAAAAAAAAAAGCCCCGGGGAGGTGGCGGTCCCCGGGGCTGCGGGAGGGCTCAGAGCCCTCCCGCACCATTTATGATAAAGCCCCGGGGGGTGGTGGTCCCCGGGGCTTGGGGGGCCCCCCAGCATGCCCCTGGGACTTGGCCCACCCGGGGGCAAATTAACATCGAAGAGCGGGAGACCGCGCTTCGATTTTTTTTTTTATCGGCAGGATCCGTGCACCCTGAGCGCATCCTGCCGATTTAAAAAAAAATGCTTTTGCCCAGGGGGTCCTTGTGGGACCCCTGAGCAGACCTAGGGGGTCAGGGTGTTTCTACCCTGCCCCCTTTGTGCGTTTGCGCACTTTTTTACTGCTTTCTTGTTCCTCGGTTCTACCGAGGAACAAGATGGCTGCCAACACTTCCTGGTTTGGAGTGTTGACAGCCAATTAGCAGACAGCTCGTGATCGGGAAGGTGCGCGAATCCGACGCGGCCATAGATATATATGTACTTTTACTTTTGATTTTCTCAGCAACTACTGAACGGATTTACACCATTTAACAAAAGGGTTCTTTCTGAACCAAGAACTACCTCTTTGCCAAATTTGGTGTAATTCCGTTCAGCAGTTCAGGCTGTAGCCGTGTCTAAAGTTTCCTATGGGAAATTGATTTTTTGACTCTTATTTTTTTAATTTCTCCGCAACTACTGAACGGATTTACACCATTTAACAAAAAGGGTTCTTTCTGAACCAAGAACTACCTCTTTGCCAAATTTGGTGTAATTCCGTTCAGCAGTTCTGGCTGTAGCCGTGTCTAAAGTTTCCTATGGGAAAATGAATGGGGAAAACACGTTTTGGGACCCCCTTTTTCTCGGTCCCCGCTTGACGAATCACCCTGAGACTTTCAGGGTAGGAGCGGACCGGAGCGGGCCATAAAGTTTGAAAATTTCGCGAAGATTCGTCAACCGACGCAAGAGTTATTTCAAATAGAATGTCGCGGATTTCTTATGGAAAATAGGTCCTAACTATAACTATCTACTGGCGACCGCCAGTAGATAATATATATATATATATATATATATATATATATATATATATATATGTGTGCTAGGACTCGGCCAGCGCTGGCTGTGTCACAGAGCTTTTTTTTTTTTTTTAAGCTGCTCATGTGGCGTACTTCACCAAACTTTCAAAGTTGCAATAAAACGAGCAAAGTTGCAAGTCAACCACTGTAGTGCTTACTCGCTAAAGTACTGCAGCGTCTTTCCAAATTGTCTAGGAAGACTAGGGATTTCTAACGTTTTATTTACACCTCGGGAGAATTCAGGGAATTTCATTCTACTTTTAGAACTCTGAAGTTCCCTAAATTAACCCAAGGTGGCATAGTTACAGTTTGCACGATCCGTGCATTGTCTAACCTGAAGGGGACATCACGCTTCAGGGATTCATTTTGGGAGTGAGGTAAATGGAGATGAAGAACAATTCTGACAAAAATAGTAAACAGCTACTCCTTCAGGCCTTGTACAACAGCTGGAAAGCTCCCTCAGCAACGTATGGACCTTTTCTGTTTTTTTTGTTGTTTTTTGTTGTTGTAATCCTCATAAATTTTGCCTATGCCAAATCTAAAACACAAAAAAAGCTGCAGGAAATTGAATGTTCTAACAAAGCAGTAACCAAGACCTAAATAGAGGCCTATGTGGGAAGCCTTTCACTGCACTCTCCTGGGATGTGGAGCATAAGATGGCTGCCAGTACTCTCTTATCAATTAAAATAAAATGGCTTAGACTGCTCTGTCATGTGCAGAAGGGATAGGGAAGGATCCCACTACTGTGTGAAGAGAGTACAATTTCTTTCACATCTCTCTAAAGAGAAGGGAAGAAATACTGTTTCCTCTACTCTCTTCTGGGAAGGTATAGAGGGACGGTTTTTATTGATCTCTGGAGGATGGGTAAAGTAAGATGGTTTCCACTACTTTTGCCCGGGCAGGGGGAGAAAGCGTTCTCTCATCTGAGTGGTGAGAGCAAAATTACTACCACTGCTCTTTCCTCGGAATGGATATTAAGATGGCTTCAACATTTATCGCCTGGACAGGAGAGTGTAACGTTTCTGCTGCTTTCTATAGTAATTGGGGGGGGCATATTTATCAAGGGTTTGCGTTGCGTTTGCACCACGCAACATGGTGCATGCACGATGTAAACCGTAAAATGCGATTTATCATGCCACGCAAGGCCACTTTGCGTGGCCCTGAGTGGCTTGATAAATCTGGAGTAAAGAAACGCAGCACAAATCGCTTTGCTGCGTTACTCTGCCCCTGGTAGGCGTTCCATGGGCATTGTGTCGGTGTTCCCACGTAACTTGACGCATTCCCTGATTTATCATTACTGCTAGACCTGGGAATACGCCAAAATGCCACGCCTTCCTAGGGGAGGCATAATGCAGTAAAATATCCTTATTTCTCATTGTTACTTCCTATTTCTAAGTGCGCTGCATCCTTCAGCACACATAGAAAGAGGAAAATTCCTCATGGTATTTATACCCGCCCCCAGCCAAGATGGCTGCCAATCACGTGACTAGAACGAGACCTCAAGCATATTTTTTTACAAAGTATGAACATGCTGGAAAGCCTATAGGTCTCAAAGATCACAAACTGTGAATAAAGGCCTTCATTAGAAAGTGACGCAAACTGAGGCCTTTAACTCCACTACAGGTTGTTTGGGGGCAACATGAAGCAACTCATGGGTGTCAGGGGTGGGAACAGGGACTGAGGTGTGTGAATATGGCTGAACAATGCTGAGTGACAAAGGCCACAAATGGCTCAAGAGGCATGAGAAGGAGAGGCGGTAGCGGTAACAAATGGTAGGATAAGCTAGTTTGAATTTGATTCCAGCTTTGAGATAAAGGAAGAATATACCCTTTACAGTGCTAGCATGCATTTTTTACCTGTGGTAAATGAAGAAGCTGAAATTCACGTTTCTTTGAGATAGCTGGTTTAAAAGGTGAATCATTGTCACTAGGGGCACTGTGTCCCCTACTAGAGTTTCGCTTTACTAATCATTTCAATATGCTTCCTTCTTCAAATTCATGGAATCAGGGTGTCCTTTAAGTACAGCCAAAGCTCTCATTATTTGACTTTATATGTATTTAGCCATTACTTTTCACTTCCAAACCCTGAGCTGATCAGCTGACCTGGCAGGAGCAGAAGTCTAAGAGCAGCCTTGTATTAACAGACTGTCTGATTTAAAAACACTTAATATTGCATTATCTTTACAAGCAGATAATGTTTCTTTCCACAGTCTTGCATCATCAATTTGCACGGTGTCTCAAAAAAAGTCCTCTATATTCCTAAAGTTTGGCATGAAAACTGGCTTTTACTCAAAACGTCTAATTGTTACATTTCTTTTTTCTTTCTTTCAATTGGCCCTCTCCTTTGCTTAAATGATCTGCATACCTCCTCTTGTTCAGCACAAACTACTCTGTCACATGCATGTTTGCTGTATTCTCTGATTTTGTATTTCTGCAAAACACCCACACCTCATTTACAAGCTCACAATTCTGCTCCTTTCAAAGTCATACCCCTGCAAACTAACAATATCGGGAAACAGTCAGAACACCGTGGCCTTAGCCACGTGTGTTCCAACATCGCAAGCGTAACCACGCTTGCCTTAACCACGCATATGCCTTAACCACGCATATGCATGGTTAAGGCAGTGCGCGGTCTAGCTGCTGACTGCTGCTGGGCAGAAGCAGGAAGACCTCATCAGGAAGAGAGTCAGAGGATGCGGTGAGGTAAGTGGGGCAGGGCTGGGGGGGGGTCGTTTTCAGGGCTGGCAGGTAGTTTTCAGGGCTGGAGGGTTGGGGTTGTTTTCAGGGCTGGGGGAGGGCTGGGTAGTTTTCATGGCTGGGGGAATCGGGGTAGTTTTTAGGGCTCAGGGGGTTGGGTAGTTTTTAAATTAGGGGTTAGTGTTTTAGGCCTAAGGGCAGTGGAAGGGGTTGGGGTAGTTTGAGGGACAGCCCGGGGGGTGGGAGGGGGTTGTGGTAGTGTATGTTAAGGGTTAGGGACAGCACGGGGGTAGAAGAGGGTCAGGGTAGTGTATGTTAAGGGGCAAGATTTTAGGCCTCAGGGCAGGGGGAGGGGAATGGGTAGTTGGGGTAGTTTTTAGGGCTTTGGGAGGGCGGGTAGTTTTTTGGGCTCGGGGGGGTCGGATAGTTTTTAGGGCTCGGGGGTCAGGGTAGTTTTTTAAATTAAGAGTTAGGGTTATAGGCCTAAGGGCAGTGGAAGGGGTTGGGGTAATTTTAGGGACAGGGTTGGGGTAGTGTATGTTAAGCATTAGGGACAGCGCGGGGTGGGAGGGGGTCAGGGCAGTGTATGTTAAGGGGCATGGTTTTAGGCTTCAGGGCAGGGGGGAGGACAATGGGTAGTTTTCAGGTTTTGGACCTCAGGGCAGGTGGGGCAGGTAGGGGGTCTCTAGCTTAGGGAGGGGTGAAGGGGGTTTGGAATAGTGGCGACCTTAGCCACGCATACCCATTTACTATTCATGTCTTAACCATGAAATTGCTTGGTAAATGCATGGGTGGTAAAGGAATGCATGGTTAAGACGCATTTGTGGTTCGGGCTGCGTGGTAGAGGCACGCATGGTTTAGCCATGCGTGCCTCTATCAAACAACCAACAATATCTAATCTGCAGTTGCTCATGCATGAGCGCCATCAACCTTCTTCATGAGTTCACATACTCCCCTCTCCTCCAATAATGATCATACCTAAGTCCTATTAATTTAATCTACCACAAAGATACTGGAGTGAATGCATGGAATGGTTTGCTTGAGCACACAAAACTAATCCACGCAGCCAACAATAACCAAGAAAACTAGATTAACCATTACCTTGGTTTCCGGAGCAACGTAAAGCACTTCATTGCCTAGTCAGGAGTAGCAAGTGCAATGTGGATTCAATTGCGTAAGAGATAAAGTACCCCTTGCCGTACAATATCAGGATATTGCGAGGTACCAAGGAGTTCCTTTATAAGGTTATGGAACTCCAAGGTGACTTGCAATATCCTTATCATGTACGCCAGGGGGTACTTTATCCCACATAATACATGGTCATACCATCATCTTTCCCACTAACCACTTAAAACCTTGGTACGTAACTCTTTCATATGAAAGAACGAGCATGTCTGCAAACACAAAGAATAAAAATAAAGCCTCTGGTGCAAATTTAAACAGAATTAAAAACCTGTTAGATAGTGGTTACAAACAGGTATTAGAAATTGTTCAAGACAAGCCATTTATATATTTTTTTAAAAAGCTGCAGTAGCTCGGAATGTGTAAAAACATGCAGAAAAATTCTAGCTTTTCTCTATCTAAGGAGTACAAAAATAAACATATTCTCTCTGCTTGTCATTGTAAACTGTTAAAATAGAGCAGAAGAAAGAGAAGCAACTTTTCATTTTGTTGCTTTTAACAGCTGCTTCAATTATGCTCCATGACCTGATCTGCCTTTCACCGCTGGTGCTGGCTTTGGCAACAAGCATTGTGACGTCAGAATTTCACTGTCATAACTTATAATAGTCGAGTTCTGATGTCTTATCTTTATAATCGGCAACTGAGTCTGTAACTAATCTCAGATTATAAAGAAGTAAGAGTTGTGCATTCATATAGGGATTATAGAATCCCATGTATTATAATACAAGTACAACAACAAATGAATGGCAAAACCAATTCCTTGAGTGCCCTGAACTCTTCGATACATGGTTTGAACCACAGTCCCCAATTAGACCAATCAGCGTCCATTAATTTCCAAAGAGGAAATGTAAGGCATCACACTGACCGATATCCCAGGCTAGTCTTATTTTATAAAGTAATTCATTCAGATTCAGAATTCTTAATCTTATGTACCCACTTCCCAAAGGCTGGATGATGTAATTTGTGGAATGTGACCAGCCTGCCTATTAATATTGACCCCCTCCAATTAATAATCATACTGCCACTAGAATAGTGAAACCTCTCTAGAGTTTGACATTGTATACTGTAAGTAAAATGGCAGAGTCGTGAGCACAGACAGCAGAAGGGATTGGATTTGGCCTGCCTCAATAGACAGAGACAAGCACAGTTCCAGCTTGAATAAATACATTCTCCCTTCTTGTCACAAACTATTGAGAGTACACAATATCGGTCTATTTGGATGTTCACTATCATGCACAGAATTCTGAAAAAATTGGTGGGAATAATGCAAAGGGTGACCACTTCCTTCCAGGTCATGAGGGGCTCTGTTGCCAATCCAGGACTTTTGTGTGATACATGAATGCATTCTGGGTGTTGTAGTTCTGTTTTGCTGCAATTGCATCAATTAGACGAACGCACCTGATTTGTGGTCGAAAAGTTCAAGACTGGAGTCAGTGTCCATAATGACCTGGAGTGAGGTGTCCGGTCACCCTAACAGAGCCCTTCCACTATTTTAAATTGAGCCTAGGGTTTTGAAGGTGCAAGGATCTGGGATCAGTAAGCGTTTTTCTTTCCAGGCCTGTGTGAATATTAGGTATTTACTTGTATCCATAAAGCAACAAGTTTGGAGTCCATTTCTGAATCGGGGAATACGTTGATTCTGCCCAGTGGTGGGTACCTTGTCAGAAATATAATCTTTTGTTTTTTGATTTAGCATTTGCTACCATAGCTTTCCAAATTCGTGACCCTATAAAAATAAAAGGCGTCTTTTAACCGAATAAATTGTAATTTTTATTGACCTTGAATGGATGAACATTAAATACCAGTCCAGCAGGTATTCAATGCTCTGACCTTCCAGTCGCAAAGAGATAGCAGAGTGAGCACTTAACTCACAGGACTACCTTCTTCACCTACGGTATAATGTGCGCCAACGTCTTTCCCTTGTGATGAATAAGTAAACAAATTAAACAAGTAGTCTCACCATGTATGGAATCGCAGCTCAGCCTCGAGAGTGGCTGCATTATTTATCTCTTACATCCATGGCCACTAGAATTATGCGGCAGAGAAGGGCCAAATTATGTGGCATAATGCTGCAAATTTTGTAATAGTAATACTTCGTTATTTTGTAATTTTTACACTTGTTAAAACTGTCTGGGCATTAGTTGCACCTCATTTTAACACCCACATATAGAAATAAGCAACTAGTGAACTTTTTCATACAGCCTTCCACTGCGCGGGAACACGTTTCACTGTGTTTAAGTAACCTTTGAACCATTTGAGCTAGAATTTTTATTTTTTTTGTTAAAATCTGCAGATTATGTAGCAGATGATGGATTATGTGGCAAATGCTGCTAATCTATGATTATGGGAAAAAAAGCTGTGGCGCACTATCACATAATTCCAGTGGCCCTGCTTACATCCCCGGGCTCCAGTTTTAGTTCTAAGGTCGACCAAGATCCCCTGTGATGAGATTTCTAAAACCCACAAGAGCTTCGAAGGTTTATGAAAATGTATCTTTTCCACCTCGCTTTTCCCAGACCACAATTCTTAATTTATTTCTTGATTATGTGTTGTGTCACCATGCTGATTTAGGAACTCATATCTACTAAAGTTATAAGTTTTACTTCGCTGGCCAGAACTTGGTTGTCCTTTTTGAGATAGGGGAAGAATCCTTTGATAATAAAATATTGAATGACCCAGACATAAAAAGAATGTTTTGTATCATCTTCTATGTGCATAAATTAAAACTTTAAAATACCATACCATTCATTTAAAATGGTTGAATTCTTAGAAAGTGGCACCAGTATGTGGAATCATGAAAATGTATTGTTTAGTTGTTGGTCATGTATTGAAATACAGGCCTCGTTGGCAAGTGTAAATGTTAACTTCATGTGGTGGCTGCTGGGGTTGGCAGGCCTCTACAGTAACTAAGACCTTTCCCAGAGGCTGTGGCCTTCAACAGGTCAGTAATGGAGGGAAACAGTGGTCTCATGTACCCGACATGCACTTGAGTGAGCCCCAGCCCCACTGACCTTTCAGAAGCATCGGCCTGTCGAGAACACCATGAATTAGTACATTATAAAGACATCAACATTAAAACAGGGGAGGCTTCTCTGAGAATGCAAGGTCAGTAAGAGCTCCTTTTGGAGTAAATCTTATGTGGTTTGTATCAACCAGAAGTGTGCCAAAAGTAAGACTAGGGATCTATTAGAGATTGTGACTATAGAACTTCCCAGATCACACAGGCTTACCAGGAGATATTTAATAGCCACCTGCAATGTGCATGACATCATATAGCGCTTTACCCAATACTACTTAAGAACCTGCTAAGACAATACCCATTAAACTGATACGAGTCAGTACCACCTTTGCTGCGATGACATCGCTCACTCTTTTAACCCAGAAACTCTATGGTCTTCTGAAGCCCCTGTTAGTCTGAGCTTTGTGTTGCAATGCCACTCCCCCTGTTTGATCTTGCAGCAGTTGTTCAAAAGAGAGCAGCAAGCTTGTGAGTCACCTGCTCTCTCCAGGCCCCGAGCGCTGTGCAAGGCCAACATGCACATGACACAGAAAGGTTTTCAGAATAATAGTCCTGCTACTTAAGGTTAATCAGAGCGGGCGCCATGCAACTTGCAAAGGTACCAATTTTCCGTCATTATAACTCGAATCTGGGTAGAACGTTTTAGGATTCCTCTGGGCTAATTACAAGGTGTTAATAATAACAATATAATAGCAGCAATTTTCAAGCTTTGCCCAAACCTATAATCTGCCTGAGTGCTTTGTAGGATTGTCTGTGAGTTTATATAAAGCCGAGTGTTAGTCCCAAAAATGTTTTTAGCTGCTTCAATTTTACATCATGTCTCTATCAGTAT
Source organism: Calotriton arnoldi (assembly GCA_963921515.1). NCBI lineage: Eukaryota > Metazoa > Chordata > Amphibia > Caudata > Salamandridae > Calotriton > Calotriton arnoldi. The sequence continues at coordinate 593,767 of CAWUFW010003159.1, forward strand.
TTATTATGATATGTTAATTGCTGGGGAGGAAGGTTTCCTTTCTCCATCTGGGAAAGGGCATGTAGCAACAAGACAGTGTGCAAACAAACCATCTACCTGCAAGTGAGCAGAGAATGGCAGAGGAGTGGTTCTTCAGGTGTAGAGCCCGCAGTTTGGTGAGCAGCTAGGGATTCCCTTCTTCCTAGAGGTAGACTGCACTATAATGAGCTTTCCAGAAAGCCCAATACCTCCTAAAAGCAAGGATGGTTGTACTGGTCTGAGGCAATAAACTTTCTGCTCAGTCTGACATATAGCAAGCTCTGTCTCACTCACAATATCGGTTCAGAGACACAAGGTAGTTGGGAAATCTCTCTCTATCTCAGACTCCTGCCAGTCACAGTTCCAGGACATTTATGAATAATACAATCTTACTTCCTTTTTGGAAATGAGGACTGTGGAGTGACAACTGGCAACTCTGTTCACCCAACTCACTAATCCACAATGACGAGCAATGCCGGCTTTAGGGTGGTCAGGGCCGGCACATACATGAAAATGTTTTTCACACGGCTCACGGGTCATAGAAAGAAATGGGCTCAGACTGAAGAAGTTGAGAAATGCCAAATCAGTGCCATGCTGCTGTCCTAGCTGAAATAACAGGAGCGGGGTAAGTCTCCTTCCAACACACTGTCTCTTTTTTACCCTGAAATGTTATTCACTTCTAATATTGAAAACGGAAGTTGTTCTAGGAGCAAATTCTAGGTCAGGATCATGCCTCCTAATAAAAACAAGAAAGAATAAGGCTTTCTAGAATCCAAGAACAGCACTGGGCTCACATGGAGGGTGAGGTCAGCAGGGGAACATGAGGCAGGCCAATTCAGAATTGAGCTGTCCGAACAACACCCTGCCAAGTGCTTCTTCTCTCACCCTCGCATGTTCAAAGTGGCAGTCTGGCTGGTGTCTGGGTCACGACCTGGCTAGGACTTGCCTGAGTGGTGCCTGTTCATCTTTGAGAGCCTTCAAGAACTTGAGAGGTACCTGAGGCATGAGCCCCTGCTCAAAATGTTGGTTTCCTTTGGCAAAGCAGGAGTAAGTGGAATCTGGGCCTTTTAAAGTTGTGTAGTTTTTGCTCAAGTTTCCAGGCTCAATTGCTCTTTCACTTCTTTACTCCTTCATTGCATGCATCTATTCAGCAGTCATCAGTATCCCAACCTTTAAAAAATATGCAAATAACTATAAAAAATGTAAACACAATAATACACGGCTACTGCTTATATCACCAATTCCCGTTCTTGCCCTATTGGCATCCTTTTTAGGTCGAGCCTGGGCAGCGCATGTGCTGCTCTGCAAGGCATGCTGTATTCAGGTATGGACTTGAAGCTCCACCCACTCTCTGCCTTTATTTTTCATTGGCTTGTGTCATTGTCCTTTGTAAGCTATGGCTTTTTATTGGTCAATAGGCTTAGTAGTCCCTCCTTAGTACTGCCTTGTCTCATTTTGAAACCTCCCATTAGGACACCCCCTTATACATGTGTTGTTACTCGGTAGGTTTTAATTACAGCCTCCGAGCACTATTTTGTGAAATGGTTGTCACCTGCCTGCAGGCAGGACATGCTCTGCTGCAATTCGTTTTTTGGCACGGCACGCCAAGCTGATACAGTGGCGATCACGCCTTTGGTTTATCTGCGGCGCCGAATGCGGGAACAATGGTTTTTTTTCCTATTTCTTCACTTTTTTCTGTTTACAAGCACCCCATGCCACACTTTCTTGTTAATGACGGCCGCACCCCTTTCTTTAGACGAGCGGCGTCTAAAGAAAGGTGCACGGCCGGTATTAAAGTGAAACCGCGGCATGGGGCGATTTTACAAAAAAAAGCATTTGTTTGTCAACTTGACAACCATATGCAGATTTTTTTTACAGAAGCACCACATACCGCGCTTCCACTTTTATGGTGGCTGCGCCCCTTTCTTTAGATGAGCCGCGTCTAAAGAATGGGGCGTGGCCGCCATTAAAGTGAAAGCGCAGCATGGGGCGCATTTACAAAAAAAACATTTGCAATACAATAGGTCTCGCATTTGCAAGAGTTTAAGCTATTGGCATTGTAAATGACAATGCCTTTTATTTATCTGTTTTAAAAACAACACATAAATGAAAGGCATTGTCATTTACAATGCCAATAGCTCAAACTCTCACAAATGCTAGACCTATTGCATTGCCAATGCTTGTTTGATTTGTAACAGGCTGACTTCCAGCATGCCATGCTACAGACAGGAACAGCATATTTACATTTATTATTGACTCTGAAAATAAGAAGAGGTTTTTTCATCTTCATTTGCACCCTATGTTGTGATTATTGGGCAACATCAGCTAGGAGCTTACAGTGCGAGTAGTCTTATGCAACTGATGTTGATTTAAGTATGCATGACCTAAACGTGTTTAGGTTGGTGTGCTGTTAACACCACATTTACTAGAGGAAGTATATATTTAAGGACAACATTAGCAATTTACATATTGCACATCACAAACTTAGCAGCCCTTTGATGAGTTATCATAGGCATTATTATTGCTTAGTTCAAATATTAGACCAGATATCCTTAGCAATTGCTGACTGGTATTTTTGTGACATGTTTAACATTTTACAAGTTGACCTATGTATTAATAGGTCAGTTCGTAAAATTCCGATTCGGAGTAGGTCTTAATCTGACTTACCTCATGAATATTATTGAGGAATGTTGCAAATTACTATTTACTCCAATTGGTGACCATCACAATTATGGTGGCCTTCAGGATCAACAGACCATTAAGAAAGTGAACATTTTTTGTAATGCGGCTCATTTTCCTTAAAGGTAAGGTGACACGTTTTTAAAAATAAAGTTTACTTTGAATTTTAAATTTGGTTAGAGGGTTGGCAGTGATCCACTGGAACACTGTCTACTCACAAACATTTTTTTTTTTTACATTACAAAGTGGAAGGAGTCCCAAAGGTTACTACCCCAATTTTGGAGTCTGTAACTTTGGAATGTCTGCAACCAAATTATGGGCGCAAAACATTGATACATTACATATGGATGCCAACAACACGCCCCTTCCGAATACCGAAACAGCACAAGGTTGCAATCCTTCTTTAATAGTCGGTAAAAGTTTACTGACTCCTAAATTGGGATAGGTAAATTAGAAAAAGCATTTTTGCAGTCGCAACTTCCAATTTGGAGTGTTTGTGAATGTCAAAATGCTTTGTACAGCTGGCCCTAGTCATTTACATTAATCAGAAGGTAGACCTACTTATATGTTGCACGTTACACACATATTTTTGTGGCAGGTCTTAAACCAACTGAAATATTTTTTAAGGTTCAGCAGTCCATGGTTAGCGCTCAGACATACCCTCTCTATACATGATAAACATTCTTATCAATCAGTGCATGTTTGCACACTGTATAGTAGTACATGAAGCCCAAAGGGTCTTGCCACCTCTGGTAAGGCTGAGCGACCTCTGGTAAGGCTGCCTGTCCTACATCGCGCTATCCGTGCACAGCGAATCCTTAAACCTGTGAGCTTAATTCTAGCATTGAACCCAGGGCAACATCCTTTTTAAGTGTTTTTAACTGCTTTGTATCCTTCTGTTATTTTACTTTGCGCATCTTTGCATCGCGCTTTATCCTGCACCCGGCACTTTGTTGAGCAGTAACACCCTCCTCACCTGCTCATAGACACGGACATTAACCGCAGTTCCCGGCTATCTTCCTCGCCCCGGTCCACCGCGGCTGTGTGCCGTTTGAGTGGAGGGCGTGTTTAGAAGCAGCCGGGCCACTCGCAGGGCACTTCCGGTTCGGGAGAGGGCGGAGCTACGTTCCCGCGAACTCCCCTACTTCACTCCGATGTGCCAGCGTTCGCGCAGCGGGCGCGCCGCTGGCGCGCCTAAGGCAAGCCCATCTGCGCCCGTCCGCACCCGGCCGGGACCAGGGGCCAGGCCCCCTGCCTCTCGTAACCTTGCACCGAACACTATCCACTGCTATACAAGAGATACACTCCTGGCCATCACCCAAAATGTAGCTAATGGCAACACACTATGTATAAAAGCCCACCCAGAACACACGGAGGGCCCATTCTCCTGTTGTGGCTGCCAATGGAGCAGTACAACCCAACAAGACTGGTCACATACAGAATCGGACCTGAGAAAACTGACCTGCATTTATTTCAATACGAGATCGGTTCCTAAACACTCCCTCCATATTTGGGATACCCTCAGTGACAGGAACCCCGACCTGGTTTTCATAACTGAAACCTGGCTCGATGAGAACAACTCTCCCAACATTTTTAATGCTCTACCAGACAGTTATAAAATAATAAAACAAGACAGATACGGACGGAAGGGAGAAGGGTTGGCTATCTTGTTCAAAGTTTACCTGACCTGCTCGCAGGTCCAAGTAGCACAACCGGGAGAACACGAACTACTCTCATTTCAGCTATCTAAAGATGGCCACTCGATACTTGCCGGAGCATTAATCTATAACCCCCCAGGTCACCAAGCTGAACTCAGCACTAGTCTACTTACCCAACTCCTCCCGGTATGCCTGAAACATGAGAACTACATAGTAATAGGGGATTTCAACATTCACTTTGAGAAAGTAAACATCCCTACGGTAATACAACTTGAAAATGACATGCAAATTCTCCAACTTAAGCAATGGGTCAAGGGACCTACACATATGGCAGGGCATACACTAGATTTATTATTCTCTAACATAGAATCCACAACTATCCAGGAGATTAAACCTGTGACCTGGATGGATCATTCACTTATATTTTTTTCACTTGGCCTGCCGATAAAACCAACAAAAACTTATAAGCCCCCGCAGGTGGCCAAGAGAGCCTGGAAGCTAGTTACTCAAGAATCTTTCAAGTCCCATTTCACCCCTGATAATGTGAAGACCCTGAGTGCCCCCCCAGTGAACACGGGAGCAGTAAATCTCGAAGCAGAAATTATAAAAACACTAGATCTATATGTACCCATGCTAAAACATAAGCAGCCACAAAGATACAACAATGAGAAATGGTACACACTCGAACTCAGGGCACTTAAAAGAAAGTGTAAAACGACTGAACACCAATGGAGACTGTCCAAGCTTGAAATAGATAGACTGAAGTACAAATCTGAACTTAGGATTTATACTAACGCCATTAGAAAGGCAAAAAAGACCTACCTTGAGCAACGAATCCATGAGAATAGCAACGAATCCATGAGAATTGCAACTCAGCCAAAGAGTTGTTCAAAATAGTAAGGGAACTCAGCAAACCCGCGAGTATGTCCCAAACACTGCCCCCCTCAGAAGAAGCATGCGAGAAAATTAGTAATTTCTTCTTGGACAAAATAGGCAAAATATATGCTTCTTTTGGCCCGATTTCCAGTACAGATGCAATCAACTGGGAGCAACTGACCCCACATCCAGAGGCTTCATCCAGCCTGGGAAATTTCTCTCCCCTAGCAGAAGCTGATGTCTTAAAAGCAATGGGGGAAGTTAAATCAGGATCCCCCCTAGACCCTTGCCCCCACTTCATATTTGCACGAATTGCAGCTGTGCTTTGCCCTTATGTTACGCAGCTTCTTAACAACTCTCTCAACACCGCCACCTTCCCCGAAATCTGGAAAAAGGTGGTAGTGACCCCCCTGCTTAAGAAAGCAGGAACAGACGCCCACAACCCAGAAAACTACCGGCCGATTTCTCAACTGCCATAGGCTGGTAAATAGACAATTATCTAATTACCTAGAGTCGAACGAACTGCTGGACACCTCGCAGACCGGCTTCAGGGCTGCCAACAGCACTGAGGCAACGCTGCTGGCCGTCCTAGACAATATCAGAACTCGGACTGATCAGGGGGGAGCTGTAGTGCTGATTTTGTTGGACCTGTCGGCAGCGTTCGACACGGTCTCACACAATAGACTGCTGGGAATCCTGTACGAAAAAGGAATTCATTCCAAAGCATTGGAATGGCTCGCTTATTCCTGAGTAACAGAACTCAAATGGTACAACTGGGTCATTCTCTTTCCAAGCCCAGCACCATTGGCTGTGGTGTCCCGCAGGGAGCATCTCTGAGTCCCACATTATTTAACGCATATGTGTCATTGGCGAAAATTTGCAAGAAATGGGGCCTCAGTGTCTGCTCCTATGCGGATGACACACAGCTGATAGTAGCTCTGGACGAAAGACCTGATACCACCAAAGCAAAGCTGAACAATTGCCTTTTAGAAATGGCACAATGGATGTCAGACCATTGTCTGAAGCCAAATGCAGGGAAATCTGAAATCCTGCTCTTCGGAGGAGCCAACTTAATCTGGGATTCCACCTGGTGGCCACAAACCCTGGGAGATGCCCCAGCTCCTAAGCGATGCGCAAAAAAATTAGGCATCCTTATTGACGACTCCCTTTCCATGAAGGACCATGTGCGGGCCGGGCCCTCTGTGGAAGGGGTTTTGCAACCCTGAAATTACTTAGGAGACTCTTTCCCTGGATCCCATTGGACTGCAGAAGAACTGTCACACAGGCCTTACTCATAAGTAAGCTCGACTATGGAAATGCCCTATTTGTTGGCATGGCTGAATACCTTTTTACACGCCTGCAAGTGCTTCAAAATGCTGCAGCCAATTGGTGTGTAGTAAAGGCAGACTGAGCTCAGCATCTAAGTGCATGAAAGATCTACACTGGCTACCCATGCGACAAAGAGCAGTGTTCAAACTACTCAGTCACACACACAAAGCTCTGCATCAACGTGGTCCTAGAATTCTACAGAATAGAATTGAATTCTACGTTCCCACAAGGAGCCTACGTTCATTCCATCAAGCGCTGGCCAGGACAAAGCGTATAAAGAGAGTGAGAGCAGGTGGACGCTCATTTTCATATCTGGCAGCCAAAAAATGGAACAAACTCCCCCAAGACTTACGCCTCACGACTGACTATATAGCTTTCAGGAAAAAACTTAAAACTCATCTGTTTCCTAAGGCTTAATCCCCAACAGATCATGCGACTAGACTGGCAGCCGATCCACAACTCCTCGCTACATAGCGCCGTGATATCCTCTGGGATGAATGTCGCGCTTTACAAATAAACAAAATAAATACTTTAGAAGTGATTCTCCATTTGAGACCAAAATCAGTGGCATTGCATAGACTACTTTCTTTTAGACCATTCTCTATTCTTAATAGTCCTGTTGTGATTGTCCTTTACTCTGCACCCTCTCCCCTCTAGTGCTGGTGAGTCAAGGAGTTTTAGTACAGTCCACAAAAAACAGTACTTGTCTGATACCCAGCTGTGCATATACCATTTTCTCACTCTTCAGGGCACACTGAACTCTAGTGAAAATCTCTGTCCTCTAATCCTGGTAGGTGTACTGGGGAAGGTGAACACGGAGCACAGAGTATTCTGTGTGTGATACTTTGGGCCTATCTCTCTCTCCATCACTCGCTTTCTCTCTTATAACTAAGTAACGTTTTCTTTGTCTAACTGCTTGCATTCTTGTCTGCTTTCCTGTTTCTTATGTGCACACCTTGCTGTCTGTATGCTTTCATACCTGCCTGCACATCCGTTCATCCATCCATCCATCCATACATTCATTCATCCATCCATCAATTCATCTATCCATCCATCCACCCACATGCCTATCTCTCAGTAAAGCTATTGCTCTTCTATCTACAACCTATCATTGTATTGTATTGTATTGTATTGTAATTGCATTTATATAGCGCTTACTACCCCAGACGAGGCGTCGAAGCGCTTTTTCGGCGAGTAGCACGCTACTCCGGAGCCCATAAAGGATTAATGTTGAGGTAGTATAGTGAAATATAAAAGTAATTTGAGTGGTGGATATCGTATGTCATCTATCAACTATAGTCAGTGTATCTATCTGTACGTCCGCCCGTCCTCCTGTTTATCTATGTATTGATCCCCTACCTGCCTATATCTCCATGCAGCTGTCTGTGAATTATCCATGTCACCAACAAACTATGCATCCAACTGTGTATCGATGTATGCATTTATGCATCTAATATTTTTTGGGCATTTATGTCTCGAACATATAAACGCATACAGCTAAGAATGGCTTCTTATGACTCCTTCCCAAGCAATCGTCTGCTCAGCCCTAGTCATAGCATGCTGTAGCCCCAGCACACGGGATGAAATAAGGGCCTGTGCGCCTCCTTGCTTGGACAGAATCTTGTTTAGGTGTTCATTTAAGGCTTAGTCTAGGAAGACAAACATATAATTGCATTTCAACAGCATGCCGCTGAGGCTCACTATATTGTGTTTTGCCTGGAGGAAACGCCTGGGGGTTCAAACATTCAAAGACAGACTTTGCTACCGACCTGCAGTAAGTTTCTGGGAAGGAGTTGCAATGGTTGACGGACTTCATTGTTTTCCTGTCATACCATACACGATAAAGCAATTTTCTACAGCCAGTTGAGCATGTTGTTGAAGTGAGACAAGATGGCTCTCCTGCAGCGCCAGCACAGACAGCAGTGTAATTAGAGTTAGGCTTATCCCAACTGCACAATTTATGCTGTTTAAGAATACACGGAGGCCTCTGTGGTTTCATCTGAAGAGGAAAACATAACTGCTGTAATTGGGATGAAATAACTGACAAACGGTTACTGAGTAGATAGTTAAAAACCTATTGTGAGAGGCACCTTGGTAAGCGCAAGATATGAGCCTTCCAGCTTATGACAACATCCTTTGTGCATGAATACGGCCACACTGGCACCAAATGCAAGCCTCTGCAACTAGTAGAATTCGCCGCATGTACCACAAACACTGGTGAAGTTCCAGGGGGTGCTAGAATGAGATTGTGCAAAAATGCCGGCATAGAATAGCATCCTGTGCAGTGTTCAAGCCTAAATTCCTTCAAGTAAAAGAGGGCCAAAAAGTGCATTTTGATGCACAATATCTAAAAAAAATTGCTAAAAATCCAGGCGTTATGGGTTAATTATCCCAGTACTTTTGTGCTGTCCTAGGCAAACCTTAATATTTTTCAAAGGTGCTGGCAGTACGCTCTCCAAGAAAACCTTGGTCACAAAATATTGTTATTTTTAGTACTTTTCCCCTTAAAACTACCTATATGTTTTACAAGCAATTTAAACAACCTGGTTAGAAAATGTCATATGCTTAATCATTTTTCAAAACACATAAAGCATGATTCTTCATTGCAATTTTCCATCCTGGCATTTTAGTGTATATTCTCAGTCAGCCACAAGCCTTCCAAAATCAATTGTCTCTCAAACACCAGCTTTAGGTATATTTCAAAAATGCAGTCTTGTTGTCTGAAATGTCACACTGCTGGTTTCTAAAATTACATGCATTTCACCCTGAGATATTGAAATTTAATTTCACCTACTTCAGCAGAAGTCCTCCAAATTGAAGCATATCATTTTCCATCAAAAAAACAGTTTTCCCTTATGAAATGGCAGATACTAACGTGTTAGTAAATACAGTCTCCAAATAGAAGCTTGTCTTTTTCTCCAAGCACTCACATGTATTATTGCCCATGCTTGCCATAATCTTCATCACAATTGCCATCAAATACAATGTTTACCCATTATTTGGCAAGTACTTTCTCTATCATTATGTAGGGCATAGACAGAATTGTGTCAGGAACAGCCACAACAAGTCGAGGATGGACACAACTGTACAACCATCATTTTTCAATATGTATAAAGCATTTCTTTGCTTGATATTTCCATTTTACATCTACAATGTAGATTTCCGATCATATGTTATGACTGACATTCAACTTGGAAGAAACTCTGGAAAAAAGCAAAACTAACTCAGATATAATAATCACAGAAAAAACAGCTCTACCACTCACTTAAATAGAGCCTACAGGGTCAAACATGTGACACTGACTGTCCGTGCGCAGCTTGAGGCAGCAGAGGTGATAATGTCGTAGAAAGCTTTTTCAACATAAATGGTGAAAAGCCTCCACAAGAGATGAAATAACAGCATTACCAGTAAGTTCCAGCAAGAATTATTCCTGAACCACCAGCTTCAAACATACCTCAAAATACAATCACTTTGACACATTTTTTTGATTTTTTCCCCCGAAATAACAGCTTCTGGATTTATTAATTCGTTTGTTCCCAATGCAACTGCTTTTAATTAGAAACAAAGGCTCACCTATAGTACTGTCACACAGGAACATATTCTGACTTTCAAACTTATTCACCAATATTACAATTAAATAAACGTGTTCCTATCATTTCATATTGAGCAACAACTCATCTGAAGTATGTAAAAAAGGCTGCAGTGGGCCATTAATGAGCACTACTGTGCCTGGGATATCAGTACGCCTTAGAGAACCATGATTATGACAAGAAGACCCACAATGTGTCATGCATGTGCACCATTATGGCAGTGATAGCCAGTTCGAATTTAGGCATACTATATATGTATGTCAGAAGCAGCCTCCATTATGTCAGGGAAAGCCAAATGTGGCTAGGAATGCCCAGGATATTTCATGTATAGGCCACAATTATGCCAAAGAAAGCAAGATTCTAATGTCAATAGGTTGTCAACCATATAAAGGTAACCTTTAAAAAAAGAGAAACATTTTTTTTGTAAGGCAAACCATTTTATCTGTTTATTGAATCTGTGGGCAGACCTTTAACTACCTTGAGGTAGATTTGTTCCTTCAATCCCTGTGATTATTTGCATTAACATCAATTATTCAAATATAAAGAGGCTACTAGGCGTAGAGACAATGTCACACCACTTACTAGAAAATGTATATAGAAAACAATGTAGTTGAAAAATGCGTTTCCATCCAACAAGGATAGTACTTTCATGATTTCAATATTAGTAAAGCAATGAACAACATTTTAATACGTGCCTAAAATAATTGTACAAACAAAAACAAAAGAACAAGACCAGTTAAAAATTATAACAGTGGAGAAAATGACGTTCACACAGCGTAGGCTCTTTTTGTTTTCATAGAGGTGTGCAATTTTCCTAGTAATCAAATACCAGCAGCTTGCTACAAATGACTCTTGACAATCTCATGTGCCCAAAGGAAACAGTCCCTTCCTTGGGAAACTAAAATTTCTTTTTGTTAGAAATATCTAGGGTCATGGATGAAATCTACCCACTTCAGAAGGAAGTCGTAAAATGCCTCCATCAGGATGACATTCACCTAAGGAGAAGGGAAAACAGATCATGTAAGATTCTGTGCTTAGTTTGTAAAAGAATGAGTACCGGTGCCCAAAGCTCTGCTCCGAATCCCACAGCCGGCGCTATTAAATGTCAGTGCGCCGAATACCAAGGTTGCCTAGTCTTGAATCCACTCCAGGACTTTTTAATCCACTGTGCTTCCGGGTGACGTCGACGAGGGGGACAAGCCAGGAGGCCGGTTTCAGCCGGCTTCCCTGCCTCGGGGGTTAAAAGGGGCTGTGGAGCGGCGGTTCAGCCTTTTCTGTCGCCCCTCCACAGCCCAAGCAGCATCGAAGGACGAGTCTCCAGGACGGAGACCTCATTGCTTCTTTTCCCCACCCACCATCCCCTAAGGCAGAAGTTGTGGTGTTTTGCAAAGTTTCTTGTTTTTAATTCTTAACAAATGGTGTTGTAGGTCTATGTAAAAATGTAGATAAGTAGTATGCTTAGATAATTTTTCTTTTCAGGTCAGCGTTTCATTGTCGTATTTTTGATGTGTGAAGTAACTTTGGTCAGGCGGTAAGGTCATGATTGGTGGGCATCTTTTATGGTCCTTAGTAGGCATCACCATTGTCAAATGAGGATGCCTGAGGGCAGAGACAGTTGGTCTCTCATGGAACTCCAAAGGACAGTGACGGCTGGTAGGCTGGAAGGGTGCGGGGGGAGGGCAAGTTCCGCTTCTGGTAGGCTTTTGGGCCAACCCCCGCACAAGCGCATTGGCGCTAGAAACTTGGCATAACAGCGTAGCCCCCTGGAGATAATATTGAGGGCATAGGGGGTGCACGGGGGAGATAACCTTCTGGGGAACTGGGCCTCCTGCGCAAGGTCACTCCGGTAGGAGGGTGGGACCTAGCACAATCTTCCGCCAGTCATTGACCTTGCCTTAGGCTCATGTAGGGATATGCAGGAAAGAATAATGTTGATCATTTAGTTATGACAGGAATGGCTATGTATTAGATTTATGTTAAGGTTAGCCAACTGGAATACTGTACATATGAATGTAATGGAATGGACTTTTTTGCGTATTGTAAATATGAAATTAATATTTTTCATTATGTCATGAATAAAATACGGCAGGGGTTTTTACAACCCTTAACCCAAGCCATTGTGTGGGGAAGTGGAAAGGTTTGTGGTTCCCAAGGGGCATGAGATTTGGAAAGAAAAGGGAATGCGCTGGGGTGGGGGACTCGGCAATACCTGGCCATAATGTTTACAAAAAGGGTTGGATTTGTCCATAAAATAGGCCGGGCCATATTTTATCTCACAAATGTCTTATACACACACAGAGATTACCTGCCATTTATTAGGAATGCAAGGCATTTGTTCATTATGCAAACCAACAACAATTTCTTGCCTGACGCTGTGATTAGAGATTTCTAGCTCACTTGACAATTACTGTGCACAATATAGCCTTATAGCCCGCCGTAGCGGGCTATACCTGCTATTCGGCTCGGGCCTTTAAGAAGGGAGCGGGACTTTAATAGCCGGTATAGCCCAGCTACGAAGGGCTATAAGGCTATTTGAACATTCTGCCACTAGAGGGCAGAATGTTCTAACAAATAAAACAAAGGCTTCAGGGAGCGCGAGGGGATTGAAATCCCCTCAGGCTCCCTGAAGCCTTTGTTCACAGCCACAGCTGTGAGCAAAGAAACATTGGAATGTTGGAGCTCCGGGCTTATACCAGCCATTATAAGCCCGGAGCTACTTCATTGTTTTCAATTGAGCTCCCAACATTCCAATGTTCTAATATAGCCTTATAGCCCGCCGTAGCGGACTATACCGGCTATTAAAGGCCCGCTCCAGCGTTAAAGGCCCGAGCCGAAGGAGAGGGACTTTAACAAGGGAGTGGGACTTTAATAGCTGGTATGGCCCAGCTACGAAGGGCTATAAGGCTATTAGAACATTCTGCCACTAGAGGACAGAATGTTCTAACAAATAATACAAAGGCCTCTCGGAGTTCGAGGGGGTTTAAATCCCCTCGGACTCCGAGAGGCCTTTGTGAAAACAACATTGGAATGTTACTTTGCGGGCCTTTACCGGCCCGTAGAAGCATGGAGCACTCCATTGTCTTCAATGGAGTGCTCCACATTCCAATGTTCTAATAAACTTTCAAACTAGATGTTTAGCTGTAGCATTCTTTAAGTACTAGTAGGTTGATGAGCTCGCACCAGGTCATTATGGGCACTGTCCATAATCCTGATGTTTTCATCTACAAATCATTGATTTTAGGTGCTCTTATTTATAACAGCCAGAATGCTTTAGGCTATCACACAAAAGTCCAGGACTGGAAGCAGTGTCCATAATGATCTGCAGGGAGTTGGTTGCTCTAATTTTTAATTCCTCATCAGCATTTTTCATTGAGCGACTCTGCCTTATAAAGTATAAGTAAGGGTTGAAACTAAACAGAGTATTCCCCAGGGAGTATGCGGGGAATGGGATGTCTTAGTTCCGTCTTCGTGACTGTTAGTTCTATTTGAGGTCTTCACACATTGATATGGTGCATTAGTCTGGAGTTCAATGTTGTACATTGTACACTTTCATGATATAAGAAATACATGGCAACCCCACTCTCCATCAAGACTGAAATACACCAGCCTGCTGAAGCTTGTTTGTTGAAAGCACATACGTGACCCCTGTGCGTGCTCTTGAAGAGCACTAAAATCCTAGGCAAAATACTAGTGGCTAGCATAAATAAATAAATATATTGGGCAGATGGTCCATAGAGACCAATGCTGATTCATACCTTTTAGAAAGGCAGCACTAAACATTAGATGCCTGGTGCGAGTGATGGGTGAAACTATGAGCAGAGATGAGGAAATGGCGTGCGCGTCATTGGACACTGAAAAAGCCTTTGCCACCGTGTCATTGTACTATCTGTTATAGTACTAGGGGCTGCAAGTTTTAGCCTGCTGTTTAAAAAAATGCTCCTACTATTATATACTGTTAGAAATAGGGTTTCTGGTTGGCAAAGTATGCACTCTGTCAAGCAGGAGCCGCGATCCTAGTCCGGGTAAGTCACTACACAACCTAAATTATCCTGTCCTCACCGTCTGGTAGCTCGGCACAGAGCAGTCAGGCTTTAACTTAACAGGCAATGTGTAAAGAATTTGTGCAACATTTAAACAGTAAAACAGTGAAAACATCACAAAAAGCTTCCAAAATAGTTTAGAAAAATAAAGTGTGATTTTATAAATAAAAAAAGATCAAAATGATAAGAATCTTTTCAGTAGACGCTGAAGTATGAAGTTGTATGCAATCCACAAATCAGAAGAGCACTTAGAGACAATAAGCATTTAAGTGAATTATCGGGTCACACTAGGCCAGGACGAAGTCAAGAGTTTGGGCCAACTGCGAGGAAGCATGGGCCGGCAGCAGGGACCTCCTTGGGTCAGCTGAAAAAAGTACCTTTGATCCAGAAAATGTCGTCACTGCGAGGCTGTGTAGATCAAGTTGTGGACGAGATGTGTAGAGGTCTTTTACATAACTGCTACAATGCGCCGAGCACACTACACTTAACGGCGAAAGTGCACTGGTACCGACCCACACTGCCGCAGAGAGGCATCGAATCCAATGTGGAGGTTTGAGTGTGGGTTATCGAGTACCTTTGGGTCTCAATTCTAAGGGTCGAGGACTAGGATGAAACCACTTGGCAGGTCAGACTCACGGCTTGTAGAGTCCAGGTGCAGATGCATTTGATTTGTCTTTGATATCCCTGAGACTTGGAAACAGGAGGCATGCCAGCAAGCCCTTGGAGTCACTCTGGGTTCAAGTGATGAGGGTCCAGTTCATCTCACCCAGTCAGTCGAACAGCAGGCAGCAGGGCAATTCAACACGTCAAGAGCACAGCAAGGCAGTGATCAGCAAAGCAGTGGTACAGCAGCGTAGCAGTCCTTTTAGCAGCACCACAGCTCTTCTTCCAGTAAAGAAGATTTTCATTACCATTCCAAAGATATAAAACATTAAATAGCTACTCCTTTCTAATCAGGAATTACAACTTAAAAAGTGTATTATGGAATTCCCAATGTCAGCCTATGAGGGGAGCAAGCCTCACAGTAGTGAAAAACGAAGGTAGCTTTTTGTCACTACCAGGACACGCAAACCATAAAAGTTAATGTCCAACCATTGACTTACACTGCACCCTGCCCTTAGGGTGACTTATGTGTAAGAAAAGGGGAGTTTAAGGCTTGGCAAGTAGTTTTAAATGCAATCTCAAAGTGGCAGTAAACTGCACACACAAGCACTGAAGTGGCAGGCCTGAGACACGGTTCAGGGTCTACTTATGTGAATGGCACAATCAGTGCTGCAAACTCACTAGTAGCATTTAATTTACAGGCTCCGGGCACATGCAGGGCACTTTACTGGGGACTTGAAAGTAAATTAAATATGCCAATTTGGGGTGAACCAATATTACCATGTTTAGGTGAGAGAGCGCAAGCACTTTAGCAATGTTTAGCAGTGGTAAAGTGCACAGAGTCCTAAAACCAGAAAAAGCGAGGTCAGAAAAATTGAGGGAGGTAGGAAAAAAGGTGGGGGCAGACAACCCTAAGGCTGTCAGGACTGAATACAAAACTACTGGAAAGGATTGGGACAAGAGAAGAGAGGGAGCTAGAAAGAAGCACCACTGTCAACATCATTGTTCACCTTGGCGATAAATCCTTGTGCCTGACAAATGTGAATTTCTTTACAAAACTGGTCGATAAAAGTACTCAACCACAATCACATAGTATTATTATATGCAGAGGATCTAAAAATAATTGATGTTTCCTCTGGTTTCACTACTGAAAGTACCATGGGAAATATTGCTAGGGATCATGGTTACACATTTGGAGGAAAGATGGCATGAACTGAACACAGAAGACTGATAGAAGACATCAAAAAATCTACAAACGTTTTACATCCTTGTTGTGGCCCCGGCAGGGAGAATAGTGATAGCTAAAATAGTAGAGAGACTGGGGCCAGCCTTGTCAAAATTGATCTGAGGCAAAAACAGAAGTACAGTTAAAATGGAAACTTTATAATGCGCATACGAAGAATGGGGGATTGTGAGTTCCAGGTCTGAAGTTATATTACCAGGCAGTGCAATTAGAAATACGGCAGGGTGGGTTGGGGATGAAAATAGTATAGACTAAGACCCACTGGGAGGCCTACTGATGATGAAAGATGGACCTACAGCTAGCCTTTATGATACAGTCAAGTCAAGGTAGAGTAGGCCATTGATAGTAGACATGGTGACGCAGGTTCGGAAAATGTTCCACGTGTGGTGGGGTATGACGTTTCCAATAGCACAATAGTTCCTGCTGTGGATATTCCCAGACTTTGTACAATTGGTTAGAAAACTGAGCTTGGCTAGATGGTAAATGCAGGAATACAAGACAAAGATATTGAAATCCCTATAAAGGCCTGTAGTTGTCTTCCCACAAAGCAGGACAATTCAAACAATTCATTAGCAGAATGGCAAACCAAGTATGGGGAGTATTGCGAAAACCTCAGTGTAACTCGCAGACCTTAGAGCTGATAGTCTGAGCAGATCAAGACAGAGGAAGAATCACTAAACTCTACACAGCTATTCATCATTGCACAACTAACGCAAATTAAATCACAACAATGGGAAAGCAATTGTGGAATGCAATTCACAGACAAAAAGTGGGTAGAAGCCCTTTGACTTATATGCCTGTTGTCCAGTAATGCAAGATTTAGGCTTATACATTTTAATTACTTGCATATGATATACATTACCTCAATAATGATGCATAAAATAGACCCTGCAAAATATTAGCAGGCCTAAATGCAAGCTGTCAGAAGCTACATTTCAACACTTAACTTGAGACTGCCAGCACTGTTAAGCTATGAGAAAACCACCATAGACAAGTATTAAGAACATATAAATCCAGAACTACAACCACAGGTATGACTGTTAGGCATAGAAGCCAGCAACTATAAAAAAAATAAAAGAGAATTAGAAGAAAATATACACATGCTCCTGCTTGCCAAAAGGTGCTTAGCAATACACTGGATGCATTCTAAACTACAATAGAAAAAGACTAAATAAAGGACATGAGGTAATGAACACTAACAGGTGTCCAGTTACTAGATGACTTAGATTCCTGGAATGGATTTTCTGGAAATCTAGTATACCTTTCCCACACAGGACCAACCTAAAGTTGAAGTCACAGTTTAATATAAATCTAAACAATCTGATTTAAGCATGCATCAATGTAGTATTGCATGGAATGTAAACTGAATTGTTATATGTTCCTCTGTATATGTGTTGCTTATGAAAATAGAAAGATTCATTAACAAAATGTAAAAAGGTGCACATATACATAATTATTTGTCTCAGACCAAGCTCGGGATCCTAGGTACAGGATACAGATGCTAAAAAAGGCACTGATTTACCAGGGATCCTAAATATGACAAATGTAGGGAACTATTATACTATGCATTGGCCTGGGGGCTAAATAGTAGCACATAGTTATGTTCAATGCCCAAAATACAGAAAAGCCTTGGCATCGCAGTTAAACCTTTTAATGAAGATGTGCCGGATATCAAAAGGGTATTTGGATGCTTCCAAATCTTGTCTGGTCTCTTTCCGGGAGACATGAATGAGAGATAGGGAAGCCTCAGTCAGTAAGGACGAAGGGGACAGTGTCCTGAGTAGGGCTGTGAATACCAAATGGGGTTAAACTATGTGAAGATCCAACAAAAATAAATGTTTTTGTTATATGTACTCTTGGTAAGCTAGAATAGTGCATCCTTTGTAAGATCTTTGGCAAAATATCTATTTCTGTCAAAGAATATTTGAATTTTATGTCAGGTTGTACCATCATTGTGCCAGAACTGGCTACTATTGTGCTAAAATGTGTTCTCAGTGTGCCATCATATGTCATCATTCGGCCGAAATGTTGAATCATTCTGCATGGTTTTCTTTAGATTACCCAAACAGGTCATCTGCAAATTGCAGCCGACGGAATTTTGTTAAAGATGACAGTATCTGATCAAATCTCTCCTATCCTTACCGTGCTTTATTGAGTCCCAGTTGCAATACTATCAGTGCTTAATTTGAGCAGTGGGTTTCCGGTGCTGGGCACCGGCACTTAATTGTCGACACTGGCACTTATGACAGATGCCATATGTTGGCGCTGTTTGTATAAATTAGAGATGATCAGAACAGCAATTGTTTATTAATTCAGTATGCATTAAAAACAATTAATACCTGCCACGCAAGCTATTTTTATAGCTTTGGGGGCGTGGAATAGGCTGGACTGTCACACTTGTGGTGTGCTGGTTAGCAGTAGTTGTGTAGGTACTGTCATTGGCAAAGACGGCAGCGGCAATGGTTAATGCCAGTTGCAGAGGCCTGGTGACTAGAGCCCTGTCACTTATTTTTTTAACAAATTAAGCACTGATACTAATTAAGGGCCTGATTATGATGGCAGTCGGAACGGGACCACCTGACTAGCTGTCGGCGGCCCTGCAACCGGTATCAAGATGCAACCGACTTGTGTATCTTTTGTATTGCGGCATGGGCTGCGGGCTGCACAACATGCCGCAGTACAAAAGAAACACTGTACATATCCCTGCACCATGTGGCAGGCACCATGCGGTGCCTGCCACATGGTGCAGGGATATGTAGGGGGCGCCATAGGTGCCCCCCAGGGCCCATATCGGAGGGCCAGGGAGGAAGGAGGGCCCGCTACGGGCCCCCAATGTCCCTTTCCACCTGCATTTTCATGGCGGGTAAACTGCCATGAAACGGCCGGCAGAACTGACATTGTAATGCCTACGGCGGTGCCCGAGCAGGCACAGCCACCATTGTAGGCATTACACTCCGTCCGACGGGTTCCTTGAGCCCGTTGGATCCGTGGCGGTCGGTCTCTCTGACCGCTAACCATCCTCCCGCCAACCATCCTCCCGCCATCATAATGTAGCGGGCGGTAATGCAGGGTCCGATGGCGGTGGGATCGCCACTGACGGGCTGACGGTGGCAGTCCCACCGCCATCGTAATGAGGCCCTAAATTCGTATCACTACATTTATTTCATCAATCCGCCTAGTGAGTGAGAGCGCCTCCTAACGGTCGTGTAAATGCCTTTTCGACCGCTGCAATCAAGTACAATGACCGATTTGCTGGCTCAATCTTTCAAAAAGTCCTGGCAGAGTGATGGAACCTCTTCGAAACTAGCAGTAAATCTGAAACCTCAGACTTGCCATGAATTCATTTAGCCTTGTAAAGTTCAGAAAAGTCATGAAGGGTTGATTATCGGAGCACCAATTTTTATTAACAAACAGAGCACACAGTTCTTATTGCCAAGATGAATCACGCGAAGGTCATGCTCTGTATTCACAATAAACACGATTTCCTAAAGAAAACTTTCAATTTGAAGTTTCTGAGTGCTCCCTCTACCTGCACAACATCTCTCACTGTTGCACACAACCACAATCCTTATGACAAAAAATAACTTTACACAGACGTTATGCACGCAAGTGGGCCTTCATCTAGTGTACCCCAGGAATTGAGGACATTTCTGTGTAGCGGGGCTGGGTGAAAAAAATCAAAGCGCACTCTTTTGATTTAAAAAACATATATGCATGAAAAACAGATTAGTATTTTCAGAGACATTGACACAAAAACCTAGAATGTAAAGACAGGAAGGGCAATAAACACGAAAAGTGCATATGTCGTGATTTTAGGTAAATGCTCTACAGACATTTACACTCATCTTGAGCACCTTTGAATCCATTCAGATTTATCTTACTTTTTCTATTTCTACTAGTGCTTTAAATGGGCAGGTACTGTCCAGAACGGAGTACCTGCACTTCTTTACTTAGAAGGGAGAGTAACTGCAATTCTCAGCATTACGGGAGAGAGTACTGGCATGTCTCGGAGGAGACAGGTACTCTAAATAGTGAGTACCTGTACTACTACATTTCAATTTAAAGCACTGACTGCGTAGCCTTAACCAGGTCTGAGGGCATCAGGGAGCTTTACACTCTGAGCTGATGCTGCAAATCGAATTGGGTTCCGCGGTTCTAAGGGGGGGAGCTTCAGCCGCAAGGCCACATGCTCTGTGCATGTCAAAACAGCCCCTGTGATCTGCTGCTGATTTGTGTAAACACAATTAGCAGAACAAAGCTCTACTGCGAGGAAACCTCTCCTTGGTTAGCGCCGCGGGTTCCATCCCACCGACTTCCTACGGCTTGCTCCGTTAGCGCGTGCTTACAGCAGAGCTGGCGGTTTCGGTTGAGCCTTTTCGCGCATGACTGCCGGATTACTTACAAAATAAGTATGCAAAATGAAATCTCTGCTGTGGCCCTTAATAAGGCTGCAATTGCATCCCGGCGTCTGGTGACATCACCAGGCATGAGTTCTTTCTGAAATGATTCCAGGAAACAAGGGCCTATTCCAGTCAGGAGGGTGCGTACAGTGAAATAGCTGAAGACATCGAGATGAAGGAAGCTGATGATTGACAGGCCCATCTAGTCTTGTCATGTTCCTTACCTTTAGGAAAATCACTTCACTATTTACAACTGTGTTCCATACTTTCTTTGAAATCATTTGCAACCTGTATTGCACGACATTGTAATCCTGGATTCCTCCCCGGTTTGTGTCCCATGCAAATTTTTCCAGGTGGCAACTAGAAAAATTTGCATGGTGAAAACAATGAACAAGCATTTGCAATGCAATAGGTCTCGCATTTACGAAAGTTTGAGCAATTTGCATTGTAAATTACAATGCCTTTTATTTATGTGTTGTTTAGTTTGTAAAACAGATAAATAAAAGGCTTTTTCATTTACAATGCCAATAGCTTCAACTCTTACAAATGCGAGACCTATTGCACTGCAAATGTATTCGACGCCCGTGCTATAATTTTTTAAAAAGCGTTAGGAGAGAGCGTGTTGCAGGCAGGACAATGCTATTTGAGAAAATAGTACTCCGAGGCTGTAATTAAAGTCTACAGAGCAACAACACATGTAACAGGGGGTGTCGCCATGGGGGGTTACAAAATGAGACAAGGCGGTACTAAAGAGGGACTACTAAGCCTATTGACCAATGAACAGCCACAGTTTACAATGGACAATGATATAAGCCAATAAAAAAATATGGGCAGAGAGCCGGTGGAGCTTCAAGTCCCTACCTGAATACAGCATGCCTCGCAGAGCAGCGCATACGCTCATCCTAAAAAAGGAAAATACTGTCCTCCCTAAAAACGTAACATTAACCTTGCGCAGCACACATCCCTGCACCCTAAAAATGAATCAATAACCCGGAGCAATACACATCACTCTCCCCTAAAACCAATCAGTAGCCCGGTGCAACACCCACACTGATGCCCTAAAAACTAATTAGTAACCAAGTGAAACATCTATCCCTGCACCCCAAAAACTAATCAGTAACCCAGAAGAACACCCACACCAGTGCTCTGAAAACATATCAGTAACCTTGTGCAACACCCATCCCAGCACCCTAAAAATTAATTATTAAAACAATACAACTCCCATCAATAAACCCCAATTAACCGCTTAACCGCGGCGGCAATTCCGCCGCGGTGCGGCGGTTTAGCGGAGTGGGCGGGGCCACGTCGGCCAACGGACGTTCGCAGCACTACAGAGGTAGTGCTTGCGACGGCCGTTGGCCGACGGACGCACGCAACGGGTTAAAAAAAACAATAAAAATTTTTAATCATACACTTCAATACACCACTCAAAAAAACCTTTAAAATCCAACAAGCTAAGTTAAAAGTAACATAAATATCTTTAAAAATAAATAAAACATTTGTTAAATTAGAATTACCCAAATAAAATATAAGTTTAAATAAAAATGTAATAAACTACCCATGCAAACAACTAGTATAAAACCAGAGGTTTAAAGAATATAATTACCATTTAAAAATCACTGCTCCAAGGTTGTCCACCTGTAAGTAGCACTCGAGCAACAGCTTGATTCATGTGTAGGTAAGGACGGGGAACCACCCGCAGGAGTCGCTCCATAGTGGTATTGCCTGACGCGTTTCGAATCACCATATGATTCTCTTCAGAGGCTTTAATGGAACGGAGTGCACAACCGCTGACCCACTTCTGACACACCCCCCAATGGGAGGCTCGAATGAAACTGTGCCTTCTGGGAAGTGTAGTGCGGGGGCACATAATCAAGTCCTGTATGGACCCCACAGGTGGGCCCGTCCACGATCCTGTATACAGCTGCTGTTCCACTTTCGTGGCCCCCAATCTTACGGGGTGGTGCACACTCCGCGGCTGGACTGCCGCGTTAAAATCACTGCTCCAAGGTTGTCCACCTGTAAGTAGCACTCGAGCAACAGCTTGATTCATGTGTAGGTAAGGACGGGGAACCACCCGCAGGAGTCGCTCCATAGTGGTATTGCCTGACGCGTTTCGAATCACCATATGATTCTCTTCAGAGGCTTTAATGGAACGGAGTGCGCAACCGCTGACCCACTTCTGACACACACCCCCAATGGGAGGCTCGAATGAAACTGTGCCTTCAGGGTCAAGACTGATTTGCATATGGCTGGGTTCAAACTGGAATGGCATGGTGAGCAAAAAAACGATGGATTTAGGCCCAGATCTCTGTATTGGGGTGAATGTATGACATTGTTCTGCATTCTGTCCATCAACTGTTGTTTTTGCATTTGTCACCCCAAGTGGGACGGGTATGCCCAGACGTGGGTCCCGTGCTCACTACGCCACTGGAGTCAAGCTATCCTGGCTGATGAGGGCTGAAAGCCCGAAACCGGTCCTAGGATGCTTGATTCCGGTCCAGGGAAGACATGGCTTGGCAGTTCGGTCTGGACTGTTCCCATGAGGCACAGGGTCAAGACTGATTTGCATATGGCTATGTCTGAACTGGGGTGGCGTGGTGAAGCAAAATAACGATGGATTAAACCCAGATCTGTGACTGGGGGTGAATGTGTGCCAATGTGCAACATTCCGTACATCATCTTGTGTGTTTTGCATTTCGCCCTAAGTGGGAAGGGTATGCCCAGACGTGGGTCCTGTGCTCACTATGCCACTGGAGTCAAGCTATCCTGGCTGATGAGGGCTGAAAGCCCGAAACCGGTCCTAGGATGCTTGATTCCGGTCCAGGGAAGACATGGCTTGGCAGTTCGGTCTGGACTGTTCCCATGAGACACAGGGTCAAGACTGATTTGCATATGGCTATGTCTGAACTGGGGTGGCGTGGTGAAGCAAAATAACGATGGATTAAACCCAGATCTGTGACTGGGGGTGAATGTTTGCCAATGTGCAACATTCCGTCCATCATCTTGTGTGTTTTGCATTTCGCCCTAAGTGGGAAGGGTATGCCCAGACGTGGGTCCCGTGCTCACTACGCCACTGGAGTCAAGCTATCCTGGCTGATGAGGGCTGAAAGCCCGAAACCGGTCCTAGGATGCTTGATTCCGGTCCAGGGAAGACATGGCTTGGCAGTTCGGTCTGGACTGTTCCCATGAGGCACAGGGTCAAGACTGATTTGCATATGGCTATGTCTGAACTGGGGTGGCGTGGTGAAGCAAAATAACGATGGATTAAACCCAGATCTGTGACTGGGGGTGAATGTTTGCCAATGTGCAACATTCCGTCCATCATCTTGTGTGTTTTGGATTATGATATCGGCAGTCGGACAATCTGCTGATGGGGGGAAGACCGCTGCCTCCGGCAGGATCTAGGATCCCATCGGAGCGGTGGTCGGACTCTTATCCCTACAATGGATGCATGCCTGCGCAGGCACTGCCGTAGAGGTTAGGATGTCCGTTTCCGACTGCCTTTTCATGGCGGTCCGACCTCCATGAAAAGGCAGCCGGAAAGGGACTTTGGGGGCACCAAGCAGCGCCCCTGGCCCCTGTGGGCACTGCTCAAGCAGGGCCCCTGGCCCCTGTAGGCACTGCTAAGTGGCCCGTGGGCACAAGTTGTGCCCCCCCACACATCCATTCACCGTGTGCCAGGTACCACATGTGCCTGGCACACGGTGCATGGATGTGCACAAAGTGCCTTTTTCTTCAGTGACTTGTGCTGTGGCCCCTTTTGCAGGGCCGCAGCGCAAGCCGTAGTAGGAAAAGGCACTTTCCGACTGCCTGCATGGCAGTCCAATCATAATAGGGCAGGTGGGACCACCGACTCATTGTCGGACGGACACCTGCCCACGGCGATGGCGGTCGGATGCTTGTCCAACTGCCATCGTAATGAGGGCCTTAATTATTTGAATACACTACCCACCCTAATCCTCTGCAATACTCAACACCCTGAAACAAAAAACATATTATTAAAAAACAGTGAAATTAATAATGTATATATATATATAACATTTAAAATATATACATTTAAAATGTATAAACAGATTTAACATTCAAAGAAATTATATACTAAAAACACTTTAAAAACAATATTATTATTCAACAACATTTAAGGTGAAGACATTTAAGAAATGTAAACTTCGATATTATTGTAAAAAATAGAAACATGATATACTTACTAAACCACCAATATTACTTACCTCAGTATAATGATACTGTAAATATTGTGTCTTCGATATTTAGTACCACTGATATTGTAACTTACTTTGATATTTAGGTGTAACACCCGTAGTTTGCAAATAGCCCCAAAGTTGTCCTGCTCACTCCTTGCATGGGGTTTACTGAGGTGTAATTGTATACACTTGTATAAAGTTGCAAAGCTTATCACGACTCCTGTGAATTCTTGACAATCATAACAGAAGTCATTACTTTGTGAATCAGGTCTTTTGTCTTCAGCCCTATGTATCCTTTTGAAGTTAATAGCATTGATAGAAAAGCTCTAAGGCCGTGATTATGTGTTGCCCAGATTTAGGTGTGGTGGTGTCAGAGCTCTAGAATCTTAGATTCCAGCTGGTATTCCTTACCTAAATCAGTACATTATAAGTTTTTATCCCTGGCATGGAGAACAACTATGTTGACCAGGAACTACTGAGCACTTTTCTACTAGTTTTCGTGATTCTGGAAATAAACCCGAAGATATACAACCTGTTCTTCAGAGGTTGGCAGCGATGGCTCCTCCACTATGGTGGAGGAGCGTCACCCTCCCGGCCAGCAGCCTAAAAACGTGAAAAATAAAACGATAATAAAACATGTTTATTATTGCTTTATTTTTCCTTCCCGGGCCGAGTCTTTGAGGGCAGAGCCATCGGGGTAACAGTGATGAGGGGGAGTGGTGGGCACTGTTGTCAGTGTGCATGTCGATTTGGCTGGCTGTCCCAGGACGGCCAAACCGGCATGCGCACTGAGCTGTCTCCCGTCCGAGCTGTGTTGCTGGGTTGGAGACAGCAGGCACAGGCTCCCAGTCTCTCTGGGAGTGCAAACCGAGGGCACTCAGGCCAATCCTGAAGCTGCTTTCATGCTGCCAGCAGCATGAGCTCGCATTGACAACGTTATACAAAACTCATGAGAAAGTTTATACACTTTGAGTTTTGGTTGTTAAAGGTCGACGGCGTTTCGATCTCTATTAGTTGAGACCATCATCAGGACGTAAAACATGTGAGCATGTAGAATCTAGAGGAGAAAAGAAGACATTGGTCCCTGGAACTAGAACATATCTAGGCAGGCAGTCATTCGAATCTAGCAGACAGCCGGTTAATTGGTTAATTAAACAATTCGTACGAAAAAATAAAATAAAATAAACAAATAATTTCTACAACTTGTGAAGGTAATTAAGGCGATTTACAAGCGATTTACATATCAAGGCTTGATTGTAATGCACAAGTATGCATGGTTCAAGTGTTCTAGATGAGTCAATCAATCTCATAAAAAATCCCCGTGAACCAATGGTGGGATCGTGAGGGCGCAATAAAGAAGTGTAATTCGGGTTCCAACACTGTGTTGGTCTCGGTAACGGAACGTGCTGGGAACAGAACTTGAACCGAGTGGTGCATAGTGAATGAGTGAAGCTGGGACAGCATGTGCCGTAAGAATACGAGGCGGTGGTGCGGCCCGGGGGTGAGTGTACAAGCTGTTACCTGAGGACTTCAAGGAGTGGTAACTGCAGCACGGGGCTGGAATCAGGGGACAATCTGCGATAAGGAAACGATCAGTGAGCGCGAACAACAGGGTAGAATTAACCTGTGGCTAGTGGCTGAGCGGACAGGGACTCCACTTACCAAGGGCAGTAATTGTGCAGCCGTGGGGTCTGAATTCAATAATGAGCCAAGTAGAGGGTAATTCCGTTTGGTTGCCAGCTGTAGGAAGAGGGGTACATATCAGAAAAAGAAGAAGGAGCGCGTGATCACTACGGGCATGCGGGGTGAACGAGTAGCACCACAGAACTTACTTGGCTCAGAAGAGGTGCTGCGAGGTCCGGGTTCCCTCCGGTACCGTATTAAGGCTGAATCAGGCTCGGATGAGTAGACGCGGATAAGTCAGCGTGCTCGTGTGAGTCCTGTGATTCCATGCCTAAAGTATGGTGACGCTCGGTAGTGACGTCAGACGTAAGCTCAGTTACGAGCGTCCCGTTAGGGCGGCCATGTTGGGTGAGGGGCAGGCAGGGACCTAAATGAGAGTGGTGCCACTGATGGCACAGTGAAGGGAGGGAAATTACGTAGCCATGGTGATGCATACAGAATAAGGAACATTGGAAAACGGGGAATTAACCACATGTGGATAAGCATACAGGATGGGTAGAAAGCATATATATACAAGGGAGATTAATAATTAAAAAACTGTGTCAAGGCATGTCCAGAATATATTACACAGTAGCTGGAGGAAAGGTGCTACAGTATCTGATTCCATTCCTCTATGGTATTGAGTCCATGTTGGATTGAGCGGCATTTAAACATCCAATTGCACTCCAGTCTGTTCAGGGTGGCTCGAGGATCACCACCTCTTGGGCTTGGGTGCAGCATGTCAACAACTTGCCATTGGAGATCCTGTTCAGAGTGTCCTTTCTCCATGAAGTGCACCACCAACGGTGCAGTGATGGTTTGACATCGGATTCTGCTCCTGTGTTGGCCGATGCGTGTTTTTATTCTCTGAGTGGTTTGTCCGATATACAGAAGGTTGCAAGGGCATTGGATGCAGTAAATTACATTAACCGAATTGCAGTTAGAGAAAAATCAAGTTTGTGAGTAGTGGTGCCATAAACAAACTCTTTAGTGTTTTTGTGAAAGGGCATGCAACACAATTTCCACATTTGTAATGTCCTGTAACTGGTGGCAAGCCAAAACACGAACGTACAGTGACTGCATTGTTGGGTGGCTTATATGCCCTAACAAGATGGTCTTTGATGTTACGACCTCTCTTAAATGAGAATAGGGAGCCTCCTTAGTGATGTTAATTTTGAAGTAAGAAGAGGCCAATGTCTTTTGATTAGTTTAGTTATTTTGTTGCTGGCAGGCCCAAAGGTAGTTACACATGGGATTCGTGTCATAGTTTTTGGGGTGGGCTCCAAAGATTCTCCCTATGTGTATACCATGCCCTTTTCATGGATCTTTTGACCAGCCGGCGAGGGTAGTCTCTGCTCATGAGTTTTTCGCACAGAATGTTTGCTTCCCTAAGGTAATCCTCTTTGAGTTTGCAGTTTCTGCGAATCCTGAGGAATTGCCCATAGGGCAAGCCATCTCGTAATGCTCTAGGATGGTTGCTTTTATAGTGGAGGAGGGTGTTGCGTTCTGTGGGCTTCCTGTATAAGGTAGTGTACAGACCACCTTCTGCTGATTTAACAGTCACGTCTAGATAGCTAATCTGCGAGGTGTCAAAAGAATACGTGAACCTAAGGTCAGGCTGGCAGTTATTTAGCCATATGCAGAAAGATTCGAGTTCCATGGATGAGCCCTGCCAAATCATGAAGACATCGTCGATGTATCGATGCCAATTTCTGATCTTACTGCGATAAGGGTTACATTGATTTAATACATGTGTGATTTCCATATCGTCAACAAATAGTATGGCGAAATTGGGGGCAAAAACAGCCCCCATGGAAGTCCCTTTGCATTGTTTGTAATATTTTTCTTGAAACATGAAGTAATTTTGGGTCAGGGCTATTGTCAACAGGTCTATGATAAAGTCACTGGGGACTTTGTGTGGTCTGGGTCTGTTCTCAAGATGGTTTTGGATAACACAAATGCTTTGTCTTGTGGAATGTTCGGGTAAAGTGATTCTATGTCTAGTGTGACTAGTAGCTCTGATCTGGGGTCATAGAGTTCATGTTCAATTAGTCTGATGAATTGTGTAGTATCCTTTACGTAGGCTACGGTGTCTTGTACCATGTCATGAATGAAGAAATCGATGTACCGGCCCAGAGGTTCAAGGATGGAACCACAGCCTGATAGGATGGGTCTACCTGGAGGGTTGTTGGGGTTCTTATGGACTTTGGGCAGTGTATATATTACTGGTGTTCTAGGGTTTTTATTGTTAAGGAATAAAAACTCATTATGGCTGATAAAGCCCATCTCCTCAGCCTCCTTGGTGGTAGTATGGATAAGGGATTGGATTTCGAGTAAAGGGCTATGCGCAAGGGACTCATAGTGGGTGGCATTATTGAGTTGGCGCATGATTTCTTTGTCATAGTCAGTTTTGTCCTGGATTACAATCCCCCTCCCTTGTCACAAGGTTTGATAATGATGTCATCCATTTTTTTCAGTTTAAGAAGGCTCTTTTTTCTTCAAGACTGACATTGTAAGGGATACAATTGTGGAGATTTCTTAGTTCGTCAAGGTCTTTCAGAACTAAGTTCTCAAAAGTAATGACCTCTGGTGGGAGGCAGCCAGTGGGAGGATTAAACGTCGAT
The DNA here is from genome assembly GCA_963921515.1 of Calotriton arnoldi. Classification (NCBI taxonomy): domain Eukaryota; kingdom Metazoa; phylum Chordata; class Amphibia; order Caudata; family Salamandridae; genus Calotriton; species Calotriton arnoldi. Next base: position 622,694 of record CAWUFW010003159.1, read on the forward strand.
TTTGGGCGTAGTCCTGTGGTGTCATATTTCGGCGGTAGGTCTTTATTCAGAAAGAATGATGTAAGTCTTATTTTTCTGAAAAATTGGTACATTTCAAGTTGTATATTAAACCAGTCAGGTTTTACTGTAACCACGTAAGAGAGTCCTTTACTGAGAAGTGCTATCTCAGATGAGGCTAATTGATGGCTGGATAGATTGAAAATAGGAATGGATTCCATGGGTGGGGGTGCAGAGGTGCCTACTGCTTCAATTGCGTTCAGTATTGATAACCCCATTGGTAGAACTTCCGCCGTGTCTGGCGTTCTCCAGAGGGAAGTTGTAGCGTGGTTTGGTTCGTCCTCTCTCTGTTTGGAAGGTTGGCCTCTCCCTAAAAATTAGGGTTGTGAGGTGCTGAGCTGGGACCTGCACCTGGGTCTGAGGCGTCAGAGTCAGCGGATGATTCAGAAAAGGTCACAGGCTGTCTATTCTTAAATCTGCCCCAGGTGCCTGTCTGTTGTCTGGAGTGCGGATTGGGGGTTGGTAAAGAGTCCTCTCTTAGGTAGGGGTAGGTTTTCTCTTTACTATAATTTTTATGTCTTTAGTGACTTTTGTAGCTTTTTATGATGCTCGAATTTGTGAAAGTCTGAGATAGTCCTTTCTCGTCTCTCAAGAATGCTTTTGGCGTCTGAGAGACTCTCGAGTTCTAGTATTGATTTCTCTAATGCTAGTATTTCCTCAAGTTCTTTTTACTGTGTTCAAGAGCAGTATCTATACCAAGCACCATCCAGTGCCTGGAACAAGTTGTGCCAATATGTGCAAAACCGTTTTGAACTTGGGGTCTTGCAAAAGATGGCAGGGGTATTACGGACTTGTAACCCTATGGGTATGATGTCAGCTTTTAAATATTCTGTTAACATGCGTGCATGAGTTCAGTACGAATGTGTTTCTTTTTAGATGTTCTAGGGCCGTTAATTTCTCTGTAGCGACATCCGTGGGGATTGGTGTCGGTACTGATGTTTGAAACAGGGACGGGCCCATCTAAAAAGAAACACATTCAGTACTGAACTTCATGCACGCATGTTAACAGAATATTTAAAAGCTGACATCATACCCATAGGGTTACAAGTCCGTAATACCCTGCCATCTTTTGCAAGACCTAAGTTCAAAAACGGTTTTGCACATATTGGCACAACTTGTTCCAGGCACTGGATGGTGCTTGGTACTAGATACTGCTCTTGAACACAGTAAAAGGAACTTGAGAAATACTAGCATTAGAGAAATCAATACTAGAACTCGAGAGTCTCTCAGGCGCTAAAAGCATTCTTGAGAGACTAGAAAGGACTATCTCAGACTTTCACAAATTCGAGCATCATAAAAGCTGCAAAAGTCACTAAAGACATAAAAATTATAGTAAAGAGAAAACCTACCCCTACCTAAGAGAGGACTTCTACTAACCCCCAATCGCACTGCAGACAACAGACAGGCACCTGGAGGCAGATTTAAGAATAGACAGCCTGTGACCTTTGCTGAATCATCCGCTGACTCTGACGCTCAGACCCAGGTGCAGGTCCCAGCTCAGCACCTCACAACCCTAATTTTTAGGAGAGGCCAACCTTTCCAAACAGAGAGGACGAACCAAACCACGCACAACTTCTGGAGAACGCCAGACACGGCGGAAGTTCTACGAATGGGGTTATCAATACTGAACGCAATTGAAGCAGTAGGCACCTCTGCACCGCCACCCATGGAATCCATTCCTATTTTCAGTCTATCCAGCCATCAATTAGCCTCATCTGAGATAGCACTTCTCAGTAAAGGACTCTCTTACGTGGTTACAGTAAAACCTGACTGGTTTAATATACAGCTTGAAATGTACCAATTTTTCAGAAAATAAGACTTACATCATTCTTTCTGAATAAAGACCTACCGCCTGAAATATGACACCACAGGACTACGCCCAAAATCGACGTTTAATCCTCCCACTGGCAGACTCCCACCGGAGGTCATTACTTTGAGAACTTAGTTCTGAAAGACCTTGACGAACTAAGAAACCTCCACAATTTTATCCCTTACAGCGTCAGTCTTGAAGAAAAAAGAGCCTTCTTAAACTGGAAAATGGATGACATCATTATCAAACCTTGTGACAAGGGAGGGGGATTGTAATCCAGGACAAAACTGACTATGACAAAGAAATCATGCGCCAACTCAATAATGCCACCCACTATGAGTCCCTGCGCATAGCCCTTACTCGAAATCCAATCCCTTATCCATACTGCCACCAAGGAGGCTGAGGAGATGGGCTTTATCAGCCATGATGAGTTTTTATTCCTTAACAATAAGAACCCTAGAACACCAGTAATATATACACTGCCCAAAGTCCATAAGAACCTCAGCAACCCTCCAGGTAGACCCATCCTATCAGGCTGTGGTTCCATCCTTGAACCTCTGGGCCGGTACATCGATTTCTTCATTCATGACATGGTACAAGACACCGTAGCCTACGTAAAGGATACTACACAATTCATCAGACTAATTGAACATGAACTCTATGACCCCAGATCAGAGCTACTAGTCACACTAGACATAGAATCACTTTACACGAACATTCCACAAGACAAAGGCATTTGTGTTATCCAAAACCATCTTGAGAACAGACCCAGACCACACAAAGTCCCCAGTGACTTTATCATAGACCTGTTGACAATAGCCCTGACCCAAAATTACTTCATGTTTCAAGAAAATATTACAAACAATGCAAAGGGACTTCCATGGGAGTTTGTTTTGCCCCAATTTCGCCATACTATTTGTTGACGATATGGAAATCACACATGTATTAAATCAATGTAACCCTTATCGCAGTAAGATCAGAAATTGGCATCGATACATCGACGATGTCTTCATGATTTGGCAGGGCTCATCCATGGAACTCGAATCTTTCTGCATATGGCTAAATAACTGCCAGCCTGACCTTAGGTTCACGTATTCTTTTGACACCTTGCAGATAGCTATCTAGACGTGACTGTTAAATCAGCAGAAGTGATCTGTACACTACCTATACAGGAAGCCCACAGAACGCAACACCCTCCTCCACTATAAAAGCAACCATCCTAGAGCATTACGAGATGGCTTGCCCTATGGGCAATTCCTCAGGATTCGCAGAAACTGCAAACTCAAAGAGGATTACCTTAGGGAAGCAAACATTCTGTGCGAAAACTCATGAGCAGAGACTACCCTCGCCGGCTGGTCAAAAGATCCATGAAAAGGGCATGGTATACATAGGGAGAATCTTTTGGAGCCCACCTCAAAAAACTATGACACGAATCCCATGTGTAACTACCTTTGGGCCTGCCAGCAACAAAATAACTAAACTAATCAAAAGACATTGGCCTCTTCTTACTTCAATTAACATCACTAAGGAGGCTCCCTATTCTCATTTAGAGAGGTCGTAACATCAAAGACCATCTTGTTAGGGCATATAAGCCACCCAACAATGCAGTCACTGTACGTTCGTGTTTTGGCTTGCCACCAGTTACAGGACATTACAAATGTGGAAATTGTGTTGCATGCCCTTTCACAAAAACACTAAAGAGTTTGTTTATGGCACCACTACTCACAAACTTGATTTTTCTCTAACTGCAATTCGGTTAATGTAATTTACTGCATCCAATGCCCTTGCAACCTTCTGTATATCGGACAAACCACTCAGAGAATAAAAACACGCATCGGCCAACACAGGAGCAGAATCCGATGTCAAACCATCACTGCACCGTTGGTGGTGCACTTCATGGAGAAAGGACACTCTGAACAGGATCTCCAATGGCAAGTTGTTGACATGCTGCACCCAAGCCCAAGAGGTGGTGATCCTCGAGCCACCCTGAACAGACTGGAGTGCAATTGGATGTTTAAATGCCGCTCAATCCAACATGGACTCAATACCATAGAGGAATGGAATCAGATACTGTAGCACCTTTCCTCCAGCTACTGTGTAATATATTCTGGACATGCCTTGACACAGTTTTTTAATTATTAATCTCCCCTTGTATATATATGCTTTCTACCCATCCTGTATGCTTATCCACATGTGGTTAATTCCCGTTTTCCAATGTTCCTTATTCTGTATGCATCACCATGGCTACGTAATTTCCTCCCTTCACTGTGCCGTCAGTGGCACCACTCATTTAGGTCCCTGCCTGCCCTCACCCAACATGGCCGCCCTAACGGGACGCTCGTAACTGAGCTTACGTCTGGCGTCACTACCGAGCGTCACCATGCTTAGGCACGGAATCACAGGACTCACGCGAGCACGCTGACTTATCCGCGTCTACTCATCCGAGCCTGATTCAGCCTTAATACGGTACCGGAGGGAACCCGGACCTCGCAGCACCTCTTCTGAGCCAAGTAAGTTCTGTGGTGCTACTCGTTCACCCCGCACGCCCGTAGGGATCACGCGCTCCTTCTTCTTTTTCTGATATGTACCCTCTTCCTACAGCTGGCAACCAAGCGGAATTACCCTCTACTTGGCTCATTATTGAATTCAGACCCCACGGCTGCTCAATTACTGCCCTTGGTAAGTGGAGTCCCTGTCCGCTCAGTCACTAGCCGCAGGTTAATTCTACCCTGTTGTTCGCGCTCACTGATCGTTTCCTTATCGCAGATTGTCCCCTGATTCCAGCCCCGTGCTGCAGTTACCACTCCTTGAAGTCCTCAGGTAACAGCTTGTAAACTCACCACCGCACCACCGCCTCGTATTCTTACGGCACATGCTGTCCCAGCTTCACTCATTCACTACGCACCACTCGGTTCAAGTTCTGTTCCCAGCACGTTCCGTTACCGAGACCAACACAGTGTTGGAACCCGAATTACACTTCTGTATTGCGCCCTCACGATCCCACCATTGGTTCACGGGGATTTTTATGAGATTGATTGACTCATCTAGAACTCTTGAACCATGCATACTTGTGCATTACAATCAAGCCTTGATATGTAAATCGCTTGTAAATCGCCTTAATTACCTTCACAAGCCGTAGAAATTATTTGTTTATTTTATTTTATTTTTTCGTACGAATTGTTTAATTAACCAATTAACCGGCTGTCTGCTAGATTCGAATGACTGCCTGCCTAGATATGTTCTCGTTCCAGGGACCAATGTCTTCTTTTCTCCTCTAGATTCTACATGCTCACATGTTTTACGTCCTGATGATGGTCTCAACTAATAGAGATCGAAACGCCGTCGACTTTAACAACCAAAACTCAAAGTGTATAAACTTTCTCATGAGTTTTGTATAACGTTGTCAATGTGATGTAAACTTTTAAGTCACCAGCACTTTTCACTTTTCACGCAACCCCACTTGATGTGTGAGCACCAGGACTAGATCCTTTGATAATAATGTGGATGATATACCATTTATGATGTTAATAAATGTGTTATCATTTCCACAACCTTGTGTCCCTGCATATCCTGTTCTCTCTTGCCTAGACGAAAGCCATTATTTGATCAACAGTAGCCTAGGCTACCCGAGGACCTATTTGGGCCTCACCTTGACCATTGTTTCTCTAACCGCTTACATTGCCCCCGGTCGTATTTCTGGGGTACCCTTGTTTTCTAAAACATGCCAGCAGCATGAGAGCAGCATCTGGATTGGACACAAGGGAGTCTGGGAGCCTGTGCCTGCAGATGGAGAGGAGCAGAAGTGCGCAATGCGGCAGGCAGCAGGTACATTTTTTAATTGTTTTTTTATTTCCGTGAGTCGTCCCTCCTTTCCCCCTCGGCCCCCATCCCCTTCCCTGACCCCCCTCCCCGCCACTCTTCCCTGACACCAGCCGCTCCTGGAGGTGGGAAGTATTAGTGGTGGGGAGCGGGTTATTGAGTGAGGGTCTGGATTCACGGTGAAGGGAGTGTTAGGTTTGAAAACCCCATTCCTGCTATGCGCTCGTTTCATGTCATATTAGGTTAGCAGTGTGTGGCTAAATAGACACCATTTGTATTCACGTTATGCTACCCACTTAGTTATCCCTGTAATGTGCAAGCTTTAGTTAGCGAGTGTGACTCCATTTTGTATCTCGTAATCCCTATTAGGCTGCTTAGGCTATGCCTGAACTAGGCCTCATTATTCGTATTGCTCGCCTCAGCAGAACACTGTATGTAGTTCTATTTTCTTTATTATTCAAGACTGCTTCTCGACTTACTAATGAATAGACCATTCTGCCCTCGCATACCTATCTGAGTGTGTAGTACTGCTCCCACGTTAGGAGATGCTGAGACTCAGCGCGATAACCTTGAGTTACAGATAACATGTACCCATCTGGCAGGTGGTAGCCCATCCTTCTGTGCCCCTTTGTTCATGTTCGGCCTGAGCCGGTAACTTTCCACTGTGGGCATGGTTGGGGGTTCTTGGAGGAATGATCACGCATTGCAGACCGTTTGGGAGGCAGTCCCTCGGCAGACATCTTAGGGTGCAGGTCAGATTGGACTCCTCTGCAGAGTATTACTAATAAAACCTGTTTGTATTCTCTACTGTCTGACCGACTCTTCATTACTTGGGAAGGCATAGCAGGTGGATGTAAATAACCCGGGTGGCCCCTAAGGGCCACTTCCTTCAGTTGGCGCCCGAACAGGGACCCCGCAAGGTGACCCGACTCACCCGCAATCGAGTTGCAGGGTCGGGGTTGCGTCCGGTCGGTCGGGCGGATCGGGGTACCCCACATGATCGAGCTTGGTTCTCGCAGCTGCCCCGCCCTTCTGATCGGGCGACTCCTCGTCTAGTGGTCACCGGCTGGGGTCCTGAGAAGGTGTAACCTTGGAAGTTGACCGTTTGGTCCGAAGAGTCGGCAGTGGAGAATAACTTGACTCGACCTGTGTGCACCAGGTGAGTGAATTGATTCTTGGAAAAATGGCGCCTTTCTTGAACGGCACGAGCCTGTGGGCTGTGTCTTGGTACAGTCTCCAGACTGTCTTGGTGCAGTTTTCGGACTGCCTTGCTTGAACGGCACGAGCCGACGGGCTGTGTCTTGGTACGGTCTTCGGGCTGTCTTGGTTTGAACTTGGTGGGTTTGCAGACCCTTTTAAAGACACAGAGTGTTTGCAAACAGTCTACCAGGCCAACTGGAAATTTGGCCTATTCTTGAAAAGGCCTGGGACTGTTTGCGAACAATCTGCCAGGCCAACTGGAAATTTGGTCTACTCTTGAAAAGGTCTGGGGCTAGAGCCTGACTTCTTGAACTTGGTACAGTCTCCGGACTGTAGGGAGCGGTCTTCGGACCGTTTTGGTTTGGTTTTTGAACAATCTTTGTATTCTTTTTTTTTTTTTCCTTTTATTATTTTTGTTGGTGTTATATTTGTCCGTTGGGGACAGCACATGTGTCTTATATTAAGATGCCTTGTCTAAGTAAACTGGGGTGTTTTGGATGTCGGTGTTGTTCTATGAGGCTCGATTGGAAGAAAGCCAGCCTGCGCCTCCGGAGGGTACCCCAAATTTTGATGTATACGTCAAGCACGGTATTGGCCCTATTATGTTTAGCACATTGTGGAATAAATATACGAGGGACGATGCTGAGTTACAGTGGCCACTTACTGGCTCGTTTGATGAGCATAAATTGAATTTCTTGCAGGACAAATTGTTCGCCAAAAAGAGCAGGCAGTCGATGTTTGATTCTCTAAGAGTGTGGCAGAAGGAAGCAAAGCAACAGCGTATGAGAGCAGAGAAAGAGGCCCTGAAGAGACAGACGCAAACTATAACGCAGAAGGCAGTGGCCTATGAGAGGGAAAAGATAGAGAATGGCATAGAATGTGCAGATAGAAAGTTTCGATTACAGACTGATAAATGTTATGTTGCTAGAGAGGAAGGTGATGTTTTTGTTGAAGAGCTATTGGATACCCGCCCTCCTCCACCTTATGCTCCTGAGCGGATATACCCAAAAGTCCCAACATCTCAGTCCCGGCCTCTGGTGCCGCTCTCCCTAGTATTTCTGCCTCTATTCCAACTGCTTCGGCCCCAGCCCCGCCTGCTTCCTCATTACTCACGCAAGGAACAGGGGTGGGAGCAGTTAGCTCTCCTGTTCTGTCTACTGACTCCGGATCTGCCACTACGCCCCCTTTCACTCCTACAACACTGTCTCCCTTCATGATGATACCTGTCTCTTCGTCTGCTCTTTCTCCCTTAAGTATGACACCCCAAGTACTGCAGAATGGCGAGACCCCTGTGCGTGGGATACATGAAGGGAATTGGGCGGCAGCACGAGACCATATGGACAAAGTGTTGGTGCGTTCTGCTGTGGGTGATGAGGAAAAGCAAATGGTGGCAAATCAAGCAGCTCAGTGTGCCCGGAATGCGATCTATACTGTGGAAGATGTGTGGAGTGTGATGAAAGATTATGAGCCCTTCATAGAGCAGCATGCTCTTAAGCACATGTCGGCCACGCTAATAGGACTGTGGGAGCAGTGTTTCCAGGGTGTTGCACCGCAGATTATCTATGACATACGGGACAGGGTATATGCTACAGGTATGGCTCCCAATGAGGTTTTTAGTAATGTAACGACATTGGTGGGTTATCGGGGCAGATTGCTCCAAAGGGTTCCGACGATGGTGACCCAGTGCCCCATGAGGGAGGTCCATCCCATTTATCATCCTGAAATACCAGAACTGCGTGACTCCACGAATACTGTAATTAGGCCATGAGTTGACGCTCGGTTTCAGGTACAGTGGATCTATACTCCTTGGAAGAGGAGTGAGGTAATATCCCTTAAAAAGTCAGTTGCCGGGCCCTCGGAAAAACCCGACTGCGTATTACAAAGAGTTGACAGAGGCGGCCTCCTCCATGGTGATGATGTTAGCTGATATTGAGTTGTTCTTTGGCCTGCTGGTACCGGTGGATATATGGAGGCACGTGCATACACAGGATCATGTAGTGGAATTAGGAGGAACATGGGATCAGATCAGAGCGTGGGATAAAGAACGCAAGCCCGGCGAGAAACCGAAGGCGGAGTTATTGGCTTTGCGGGGTCGCATTATCACTTACATGCATTCCCTTATCCCGCCGAGACGGGTGGATTGGGACAAGTTGACTGCATGTCGTCAGAAGAAGGACGAGAGTGTGTCCGATTTCTTTACTAGGTTTGAAGGGGTGTTTCTCGACTTTAGTGGTCAGGACCTGTCATTGGAAGGTGGTGTCCGGTTGTTTGTCAGCAGGTTTGTTAACAACTTGCTTCCTAAGATTGCGACTAGGTTGCAGGCTTCAGAAAGTACTTGGAGCACTTCCTCCCCATCGGTAATACTGAGTATGGCACTGTACTATGAGCATAGAGAGAATGAAGAGAAGGAGAAAAGGAGAAAGTGGAGAAAAAGTCAAAAGAGTTGAAAACGAGGGTGTTGATGCAGCAAGCTGCGAGGGGAAATGGAAGAGGAAGAGGTTCGGGTTCAGCCAAGCGGCTAACCCGGTCTAACAGAGGTGGTACCTCGAGTGCACCCATTGGGCTCAACCAATGTGCATATTGCAAGCAGGAGGGACATTGGCGGAATGAGTGTCCGGAGTTATTCCAGAAAGGTGGGGCCCCGAGAGGTCGGGGTTTTGGAGGACGCGGGAGAGGAGGAGGAGGCCGGGGGGAGATGTGGTCAGAGAATGCATCGTCTAATAGACAGAGCGGGAACTATTTTGACGACCCCCAGGGGAGGCAGTACTATCATAATGACTACGACATGGACGAAGTGACGGGGATGTCTCACAGCTAGGATAGCCAGGGACAGGGCAAGGGACCAGTTCCGGTGCCTGTACATCTACGCGGACCCTATGTCACTGCGGATCTGCAAGGCGCGGCTAAGACATTTTTGATTGACACAGGTGCTATGAATAGCTCTGTTTCTCGTTCGTTGGTCCCGGGGGCAGCTCTGTCTGGCCAACATAATGTGTTGGTAGGTTTTTCAGGCATGCCGGTTGTTAGCCCCATTTCCAAACCTCTTGCCCTGACTATTGGCCCCTTCACAGTCGATTCACCATTTTTATTAACGTCAAATTGTGGGGAGAATTTGTTGGGATTGGATTTGTTAAAGAGGATGCATGCGACAATTTTTTGTTCTCCAGACGGCGTTTACATGACTATTGGACCACAAGTGGCCCGTGCTAAACAATGCTTCGCAAAGGATGCCCCCTCCCCACTGAGTTTAACAATGTGCCACGCACATTATGGGCTACGGGAGACACGGATGTGGGTTGCTCCAGATCCCACCGGTCTCTATACAGATCAAAGACAATGCTGTATTGCCACGTATTCCCCAGTACAAGATATCCCAGGCAGGAGAAAAGGCCTCATTGCAAATAATACAGGATTTGATTAAGTCTGGTGTGGTTGAGGAGACAGCAGCGAATGTGTGTAATAGCCCTATTCTTCCTATTCTTAAAAAGGCGCCCTTGGATTCTTCTGATGCCCACCCTGATGTTTACCGTTTCGTAATTGACCTTAGAGAGGTTAACAAAATAGTGGTTCCACAGTACCCTGTGGTTCCAGACATTACCACAATCTTGACAATGATTCCCCCATCTGCAAAATTCTTCTCTGTGATCGATTTGAAGAATGCTTTCTTCAGCATCCCAATCCATGCAGACAGCAGATATCTGTTTGGATTTGCAATAGCCGGAAGGAGCTTTAGATTCTGCCATGCTCCACAAGGCTATACAGTAAGTCCTAGTATGTATAGCCATGCTTTGAAAGCTCAATTGGATTTCTTGGAACTTCCTCCTGGTAATGTGCTGTTGCAGTACGTTGACGATCTCCTTGTGGCTTCGGACACTGAAGATGTTTGTAAAGAGGCCACAGTTAAATTACTGTTGCATTTGGCACACCATGGACACAAGGTGTCACTTTCAAAATTTAAATATTTTCGACAGGAGGTCACCTATTTAGGTCACCTACTGTCGAAGGAGGGTCGCAGACTAACACCTGAATGCATAGCTGCTATTACTAATATGCCTGTTCCTAAGACCCAACGCAAGGTGCGCACTTTCATTGGTATAACTTCGTATTGTCGTCACTGGATCCCTAATTATTCCTTACTAACGAAACCCCTCCTTTACCTGACCACCAAAGAAGTGCATGAACCCCTGCCTTGGACATCTGCATGCCAACAAGCTTTTGAGCAATTAAAGGTTGCACTTTGCTCTGCTCCTGTGCTTGGTACTCCTGATTACCAGAAGCCTTTTGTGCTCTATGTACACGAGGCAGATGGTTGCGCGCTTTCTGTTCTAACACAGGGTTTCGGTGGTAAGCAGAGACCCTGCGCTTATTTCTCTGCTATTCTTGATAACGTCGCCAGAGCTCTCCCGAGCTGCCTGAGAGCTGCTGCAGCGGTGGCAGTTTCTATCAGACAATCGGCAGGGCTCGTCCTTGATACTGATCTCACAGTAATGGTACCTCATGCCGTGGATACGCTATTGAATATAAGACAAAGACACAGCACCTTACTAGTGCGCGTCTGACTGGATATGAATTAACCATGTTTGCTCCGCACATTACCATCAAACGATGTGCCACTCTGAACCCAGTCACGTTACTACCCCTCCCTTCGGAAGAAAAGGACAATGATGTCCATGATTGTTTATTTCAGACTGAGGAAGAAACGAAAGGACGGGTAGACCTGACTGATGTTCCCTTATCTGACGCCCAAGGGGAACTATATGTCGATGGCTCTTGTTTCAAACTACCAGATGGCACTACCACTGCAGCTTATGCAATCACAACGTTACACACTGTAGTTGAGACATCCCGTATCCCATACCAATCGGCCCAAGCTGCAGAGTTGGTTGCCCTCCTTAGGGCTTGAGAGTTGAGTGAGGGACTGAGTGTCAATGTCTACACCGACAGCCAGTATGCCTTTGGGGTGGCCCATAATTTCGGGCGCCTCTGGGCGGAGAGAGGGTTCTTGACCTCGCATGGGTTGCGAATACAGCATGGTCCACTGATACATAGACTTCTGTCAGCTCTAGCACTTCCCGACAGATTAGCAATAATGAAGTGCAGTGCCCATAAAGCCATACCAGACGATGTGGGAAGAGGAAATGCGTTCGCAGATCAGACAGCTAAAGAGACAGCTAGATCAAAGATGAAGAAGATGTTTGTGGCAGGCCCCGCTAGGTGGGTCCCAGATACTGGAATGTTTGAAGACACCTTAGAAAACGTGAGAGAGATACAGAGTGAGGCGACTCTAGATGAATTAGCAATGTGGCGGGAGAGTAAAGGGCGTTTGGATGAGAATGAGTGTTGGACTGATAAGTCCGAGAAACAGCGATGGATGCTACCCAATGCCTATGTGTTCCCTGTGGTTGCTATGGCCCATAGCCCAGCCCACATTAGCGCCAAGGGAATATGTAAGGTGCTGGATCCAGTGTGTCAGAATGATAACATTTCCAAAGTAGCTACCCACCTAGTCAAACACTGTATAGTCTGCTTGACACATAATCCTGGGAAAGGTACTCCAACGCCCTCAGGTAATTTTGCACCACCTTCCTTCCCTTTCGAGGTTCTCCAGATAGATTTCATCGAAATGGAACGAGTTAACAATTTGAAGTATGTGCTAGTAGTGATTTGTGCATTCAGTAAATGGATTGAGGCTTATCCCACTAAGGAGAATACGGCTATGGCGACGACGAAGGCACTCTTAAAAGAGTTCTTCCCGCGCTATGGATTGCCACGTTTGATCTGGAGTGACAACGGAAGTCACTTCAAATCAAAAGTGATTGAATTGGTATGCAAAGGCTTGCATATCAAGCAGAAGTTCCATGCAGCCAACCACCCTCAGTCAGCAGGCCTGGTTGAGAAGTACAATGGTACTCTCAAACTGAAGTTAGCGAAGATTCAAGAAAGCACAGGATTGCGATGGCCAGATGCGTTACCTTTGGCTTTGTTATCTACCACAGCGACTGTGCACTCTAGGACAGGGTTGTCCCCGTACGAGGTGGTCTTTGGCCGCCCTGCTAATATCTGGGGCGTTCCGAGACCCAAGCGCTTCTCCAAGATAGAGTACCCCTTGTTAGTAGATTATCTGTACGAGTTAACCAAAAATCTCCGCTCTATCCACCAACAGATCCAAGAGACACTGCGACCGGCACCAGAGGGGCCCCGGCATCAGCTACAGTCCAGCGATTTCGTATTCATCAGGAACTTTCAGAGGAAGAGCTACCTGGAGCCTCGTTGGAAAGGGCCACTATTGGTCCTCCTCGCCACCCGCACAGCAGTTAAAGTCGAAGGGTGGAAAAACTGGGTGCATGGAGTTCAATGTAAAAAGGCACCCCTCCCACTTCCTTACGATAAGTGGGTAATCGACGGCATTGCTGACCACGAAGGTGAGAAGGTGCCCCGCTTTATCCCCTTCTCTGATGCCCAGTTGAGGGGGGCGCACACGGAAGCAGAAAGTGACGCTGCCTTGCTGGAGGCGGTCCCTCCAGGAGATAAGGGCCAGCCTCGGCATCTTCCCCATCTGATTCACAGGCACCTGAGTCTCAATGCCCTGCTGAGCCTGAATCTCTTCCCCTTTTTGTTGATGAAGAAGTGCCTGGGGTTGCCAGGTATAACCTGCCGCCCCGACAGAAGGACAGTGCGCCAGTAGGACAGTCCAGGAGATAGGGAAGGACTCGAGCTTAGGGTGTAGGTGCTATGTCTACGGCGCCTGCATTAGATTAGAGTGAGCTAGCACTGGTGCACTGCCCTGGACACTGGACAGGATCGTTGAGGGTACTTGCCCAGGAGGGAGGGTGCCTGATCCTGAAAGAAGAGGATTTGTTTTCCAGCAAGGGCTGCGATCGCGCAGCTCCCCGTGGGAGTGCTTCATAGCACCGTCGTTGATGAACAATAGGAGTCTACCAGTGAGGCTCTGAAGGACACTGGGTGACTTGTGCCCCTCTGGTCGGTTGTCTTTTTTGTGGCTCCAATTCCTAAGGTTTCTTTCTATGTACCCATTTGGCCGTGCAGTCATTAGGGAGGAACAGCCTCTGGTGGCCCCACCATTACAGCAGAATGTGTGGTCTAGTTGGTCTACTGGGAGTAGGATAGTAGTGGTGGTGGTCCTTCTTATAGTAATGATAACACTGTTTGGGGTGGTCTGGTATTTAGAAGAACAGCATCCTGTGCACACTTTGATAGGGACTACACCGGCTCCACCTGAGCACCTGTTTGTTACGCTGGCCCCGCATAAAGAGAGACATAGGCAGACTTATGTCGAGAACGCTTTTCTACAGATGCTTCACCAGGTACACAGTACCACTAATGCCACGAATTGTTGGGTATGTGGGTTACTCCCCTCAGTTATGCACAAGAATGATTTACTGGTGTCATTACCCCTGTCATATTTAGGTAGCTGTGAGGCCTGGTTCCAGTTGCTTTCTATGGTGTACATGCATTAGCGATGCTATGAACATGGTACAGTCTGATTACGAAGCAGTGTTGGAGTATATAGTCATACACCAAGGATATACACCTGGGGCAGATGGAAAGGGGGGTACCCTACATCCAGAAGCTTGTATGAATATTTACGAAGATAGTAAGAATGTCACTTGGTTACAAAATGAAATGTTGGATTTTCAAGGAATTAATGTTACTGAATACTTTAAATGTTTCCAGCAACGAAATATTACCGATGACAAAGCCATGCCCGTCCCTGTGATTCATACAGCAGCTAGTTTCTGTGTCGAAGGCTCAGGGAATATTCCAGTGGGACAGAGCAGTTGTAACTACACATACCGATTGAACACTACTAGTAGCCCACCTTTACTTACACCTCCAAATGTACAATTCGTGGAGAACAGGCTTATACATGGCATCCCAGGGGATGGTCTGGCCGGTGTTATGTCTCCTTCCTTTTACCTCCCGTTTACATTGCACCGTCTAATTATCACAAGGATCATAGGCTACAGCGTAGGGATCTCCATTTGCATTGAGTCAAAAGAGTTGTCAATCCAGAAGACATACATCAGACGGATACTTCCCTGCAGCAATTTACTGACATAATGAAGGGCATTCTGCCGTTCTGGGGCCCCATGTTCAATAGTCGTAATATTCGTCACCTTGCCAGAGTAGTTGAGGGAGTTATTAACACTACTGCAGGAATACTGACTAATCTTACAGTCGAGCTTCAGGCTACAAGGCTTGTTGCTCTTCAAAACCAGATAGTTTTAGACGTCATTCTTGCTGATAGGGGTGGAGCCTGCCGCGTCATCGGCAGCAGTTATTGTGTTTACATTCCTGATAACGCCCCTAATGTATACTCTGCAATACAGAAATTACACAGGCTTGCTTCAGATATCCATCAGGATAATGGTTCATGGTCCCTCACAGGGTGGTTCTGGGATCTGCTGACATCATGGGGTTGGAGGATACTACTTGTACTAGTAGCTATAGCAGGTGTCATCTTCACATGTTGCTTATGTATTAATTGTCTTCCGGCATGTTGCACCTATTGTGTGAGCAAGCTCACTCCTACCCCTTAGCTGCCAGGACGGAATAATATGGTCTCTACTATGATGATGATGCATGATATACAGGACATGATGCTTATCGACGAAGGTATTTTTGAATACTAAGTACATTTCGACACTCATGTGCTGCCTTATTCTCCTTTGTAACTTGAGTGACTATGCATTTACTTTCTTCCCGTTTAGAATTGTAAAGACCCTACCGGATAGCCTCAATAAAGCATTTAGCCACGCATGCTAAAAGGAGGGTCTGTTAGGTTTGAAAACCCCATTCCTGCTATGCGCTCTTTTCATGTCATATTAGGTTAGCAGTGTGTGGCTAAGTAGACACCATTTGTATTCACGTTATGCAACCCACTTAGTTATCCCTGTAATGTGCAAGCTTTAGTTAGCGAGTGTGACTCCATTTTGTATCTCGTAATCCCTATTAGGCTGCTTAGGCTGTGCCTGAACTAGGCCTCATTATTCGTATTGCTCAACTCAGCAGAACACTGTATTTAGTTCTATTTTCTTTATTATTCAAGGCTGCTTCTCGACTTACTAATGAATAGACCATTCTGCCCTCGCATACCTATTCAAGTGTGTAGTTCTGCTCCCACGTTAGGAGACACCGAGACTCAGCGCGGTAACCTTGAGTTACAGATAACATGTACACATCTGGCAGGTGGTAGCCCATCCTTCTGTGCCCCTTTGTTCATGTTCGGCCTGAGCCGGTAACTTTCCACTGTGGGCGTGGTTGGGGGGTTCTTGGAGGAATGATCATGCATTGCAGACCGTTGGGGAGGCAGTCCCTCGGCAGACATCTTAGGGTGCAGGTCAGATTGGACTCCTCTGCAGAGTATTACTAATAAAACCTGTTTGTATTCTCTACTGTCTGATCGACTCTTCATTACTTGGGAAGGCATAGCAGGTGGTTGTAAATAACCCGGGTGGCCCCTAAGGGCCACTTCCTTCAGGAGGCTGTAGCCTGGCTGGGGGGCGCATTGCCTGCTCCCCTTGTGGTGCAGACTGAGATGTGCCAGGGCCAAGATGTACATCCGTCTGCACCTACCTTGCTTGTAATGTAAGCCTAGAATTAAAATAACAATTGCTTATGAGTAAACTGTTTTTTTTTTTTAACCAATGTTTGCAGTTTTTCCTCTTGTGGCTTATAACGTTTTCAAATCTTCTGCAGTGTTTTTGAAATAGAAAGCCAGTCAATTACTTCTTTTTAGTCACAGCTGAAATAACTTGGAATGATGGAACAAGATTTGTCAAAAAGTGCACTTGGTGTTGATGCAGAGCTAAAGGAAGGATCCGGTAATTCCCAGTTCCAAATCCAGTGACCTCCACATAGAACTGGTATTTTCTAAGAAAAAGAAAGGCGCCTTTGGGTCATGTCGTTGGTAAAACAGGAGACGTTTTAAAGAATTCGTCCATTAACAAAGTGAGAGTGATGCTTGCAGTGGTGTCCACAGACATCCTAGGCACTGGGAGATATGGACATACATGGCTGAGGCTAATATCACCTGGACAGTTGCTGTCAAAGAGAATGACTGGTGCCTGATGGAGAAAACGTGTGCTGCATGCTGTTAGTATAGTGGCGTCTTACATAATGCCAGCAGTGAACATTTTCCTCCAGTGTGAGTGAGAACACGTTGGCCTAGATTATTAAGGGTTGCACTTGCACTCTCACAGCACAATATTCCTCTGCACCCGTTGGCCTTTTCAGTGGTAAGTAAATCACTGCAATGGTTTGTATTGCTTTATACTGCTTTGACCCCCACCAGCCCCTATGCAAAAATGCTAGTAACTGACCATCTTAATATACAGCTAATGGTGACACTAATTTTGCATTAAGAATTTTCAGTACAAGGATGCATTAGCCATTGACAGTTTGAGGACGCATTACAAGGCGTCAGTCTGAGAATATAATCAAACCTGTGAGTGCTGATGTGCTAACCAGTGTTCCTTTAAGGGTCCGTTAGCCATGGTTAGAATGAGGTCGTGTTAAACAGTGACAGTGGAAGGTTAAACAGTATCACCCTGAGTATGCATAGAGAAGCCACTATCAGTGTGTGGGTGATGTTATTGGCATTTAAACACTGCACACTCCATCAATAGCTTGGCCTTTTTGGCCCATCTTTAAAATTCTGATGTCCCCAGCACAGACATGAGTGTGAGAATGTATAGGGCTCCGAAGCAGGTGTAGTTTTGTGTGACGTGGTTTGCTTGGTGTGTGAATTTTTTTTGGGGGGGGGCATTTTTATATAGCGAGAACTCGACCCGAAGGTATCAGAGAGCTTTAAGTGAGCAACAGTTGCGTTACGGATGGGCACGTTCCTTTTTGTTAGGCAAGGGGAGATTAAGGAGCCGATTACGATCTCGGTCAGAAAGCCTCCGACCGCCTAAATTACAATTTAGGCGGTCGGAAGTGAAACCGGCCGGTCATTCGGCTGGCTTCCGACGGACTCAAGGAGCCCGTCGGCCAGTTCGAACCAGCCCGTAATCCATATGGACGGAGTTTTACGCCATCCGGATTACGATGCACGGTTTCCGGCATGCTTTACAACATGGAAAGCCTGTTGGAAAGCGTGTTTGGGGGCCACTAGCAGGGCCCCCTTCTGTTTGCGAGCTCTGGTTGGGGGCCGAAGCGGTACCTATGGTGCCCCCTTGTGGATCCCCGCACCGGGTAGGCAGGCACCCTGGGGTGCCTGCCACGCAGTTCAGGGATGAACACAACCTCCCATTTCCCTATGGGAGCTTGTGCTAAGGCCGGTTTACGGCCGTAACACATGCTCCCATAGGGAAATGTGAGTATGCGACTGCACCATGTGCGGTCGCATCGTAATTAGGTGATCAGGACCGTCAACCGGAGGTCGGTCGGTCCTGTTTCTGCGACGACATCGTAATAAGCCCCTAAGTGATTTGCCCAAAATCAAAGGATGTTGAGAGTCCCTGCCGAGACTCGAACCCGGTTCCCCAACTTTGGTGATGATTAAACATCATAAACATGTGGTTGTCTAATACGGTATTCAGACAAAATATTGAAGTAAAAATATCGCCATACCAAAATATCGTGTCCAAAATATCTTGATATGGAAATATCTTTATCAAGAATATTGTTGTCAAGAATATCGATTTTACGGTTAGTAATATCGATTTTTAAAATATCGAAGTCATTAATATCATTTGCAAAAATATAGTTGTTTAAAATATAATTTCTAAACTATTGTGATGTAGTTTAGTATATATTTTAAATGTATATGATGTTACATTTTTGTATAATTATTGTTTATGTTTTTTAATATTTGTTATATTTTTAGTAGTTATTAAATTTAATATAATTAATTTGGGGGATTTTTCGTTCGGTAGCAGGTTGTGGGGTTATAGGGGTATAGGTTGGGAAGTAATTTAATTCTGATATATTAATGATTATTTTTTATTTAATATTATTTATTTAATTGACAATTATGTTAATTGTGTATTTGTCTTTTAGGTGGGGGTTGTGGGGTTTAAAGGGGTAAAGGGTGGGAAGTAATTTATTTTTAATTATTTAATAATTAGTTGTTGATTAACGTTAATTAATTAATTAATTAATTGATAATTAGTTATGTTTATTGTGTAATTAATTTTTAGGAGGGGTTGTGTTGTTTATAGGGGTAAATGGTGGGGAATAAATTAATTATAATTAATTCATAAATACTATTAATTATTTAATTGAAAATTAATTCTTTTAATTGTGTAATTATTTTTTTTAAGTTTCATTTTAGATGTAGGTTGTGGGGTTTATAGGGGTAAAGGTTGGAAAGTTAATTAATTTTAATGAATTAATATTTAGTTTTTAATTAATAATATTTGGTTAATTGATAATTAATGATTTTAACTGTGCAATATTTTTTGGGGAAAGATTTTGGATGTGGGCTGTGAGTTGTGTAGGGGTATGAGGTCGAAAGTAAATTAATTTTAAGTAATTAATACTTTGGTCGGAGGCCTTACGACCGAGATCGTAATCGGGCCCCTATATATGCCTTGGGCCCTCCCTTAATTATTCCATTGACAGGAGCAGAGTTCTTTGTGATTTCGAACTGGGAATCTACCTGAAAAATGTTTGTGAATGACCACAAGCTTACTTGTTTGTGAGTGCACACTACATTTTGCAGCCCTCTTACACGAAATGCCCCGGGTCCTGCTTAAAGCCTGAACCTTCAAATGTAAAAATGTCAAAAAATTAGGCAGAGGCCAGAGAAAAATGTGCCTTATCAATCACTACAGTTGCTTTATTGTGTAGGTTTATCCTTGCCTTTGTCTATCTCCAACATAGTGGGATTTGTAAACTTTAATGATGCTCTTGGTTGTTACTGACTGAAGAGACTGAACGGAGAAGTCATGTCAAAGATAACCTTTCACGCACAAATGTAAGCAACTCATTTTTAGTACCCTTCGAAAGGCTACACATATTTTCAGTGCAACCCATTAGGCATCCTCATGCTGGAATTTGAGGGGAACACAGTTTTTAGGTTGTGAGAAGCATTCATTGTGCAGGTGATGTACACAAAGCTAAAACCACGATTGTATGTTTATATTTTTTCTATAATATGCTTTCATTAAACTGGGCACATTGCAGACCCATGGAACAATGCATCTTACTCAATTGACAATTGTGTTTCATTTACCTTTTCTATGTGGGTACGTTAATTGACATTGACATTGGCCTTCAGATCGACCAGAGATTGTGGTCCCCAATACTTGAAGCACAGACTCCGGAGATATCACCAGACTAGATCTCTGAGGTCAAATCACCAGGACTTACTGGTGATTCCGCGCTTCAAAAAAGCCAGGATTGGGGGTCGTGCTTGCTCTGTGAAAACCGCCTCCCTGTGGAACTCCATGCCGGAGCACCTTCGGAAGGCGAAGTCAGAACTCCTGTTCAGGAAGGCCTTAAAAACTTGGCTCTTCAGCCAAACTTAAAACACTGTCCAGTCCCTAAGCCCACGCCCGCAATGTATCTGTCGCTAGCGCCGGGACACTTCCGTCGGAGGTAGCCGTTCGCTTTATAAACTGCAATAATAATAATAATTAATACATTATTTCTCCCATCCTGACAGAGCGGCTAACTGCACTTGTGTATCACAGACTACTAAAAAGTTCTGTTTACATTTTCAGATGACCTGAGTGAATGAAACGCCAGGAACATAGGGCCTGATGTTCAAAGCTGGGTTCAAAAAGCAGTCAGTGTTTTTTCACACCGACTGCTTTGTGCCTCAACCTCTTTTTTGTGCTAAGATGGACGAACAACTCAGTTGCAGAGCAAACCAGAGACGTTTTAAGGCATGGGCAAATTGGACTCTGGCCCAGGGTCGACCACCTTTATAGGGTCCCCATCATTAAGCTTTCAGGAGAGTCCCAGACAGTGGCATAATGCAAAAATGATGGGGCCCCCTGCACAATATGAAAAGGGGTTCCCAGGTCTTAGTATCTCATAACTATTCAAAGACTGTGCCTCCTGAAGGACTGGGGTCCCCTCAAAAGTTTGAGGTCCAACAAAGAGTGTTGTCAATGATCAGATCATAGTTGCAGAGGACTTGAATGCACTGAAATGGATATTAAATTCAGAGTTGTTCCGTGCAGGGGACCCCAGATTATTTTTGGTCCAAGCCCCCCAAACTCTTTAAGATGTCCCTGGTGCAAAATGCCCATGTGACTCTGAGGACATATTGAGTTCATGCAGTAGCCCACTGCATCACTGTCTGCTCCCATGCATTGCCCACAGTTATCATCTTTAGTGGATATAGTGCCAAAGGATAAGATTCCAAATATCACTGCAAGAAATGTAAATGCAATATTTTCTCCCTTAACTACTTCCATAATTAAGTTTGTTACTAAACAATTTAATCTCAGCCCTAACTCCTCATGTGAACAGGATAAATAGACCCCAGGACTTAAGAACGTAGTAGAAATGGTTTTAGAAGGCGATATTAGTCAGCAAAAGTATAATTTGGAGGAGTCACTCTCTTTTAATGTAGAGAAGTGCCCCAGACTTTCATCTTCGCCTTGCCTTGGGTTGCTGGCTAGCTCATTGGCAGTAGGGGGATTGGTGCCTATGAATTACGGTCTAATCTGGACCCTCTGGAGTTATTACAGACTCAAGAGTTGCAGTCCCAATTATCTATTCATCGGTAGCGGCATCTACCCACATTCAACCATCTGCATTATCATCATCTCTGTTTTATGTCATCCTACTTATGCAGAAGACACTCCAAGGGATCCTGGAGACTCTTGAGGTTGTTAGCTCCAACCAAGTTTCCAGGCTAAATATTTAAAGGAGATCCTTACCGAGCTATGTAAAATCAATAATTGTTCTTGTACAGCAATAGGACCTGCGAGGGGAAATGATCCACCAGTGAGCATGAATAATATGGGTTCAAAAGATGTTAGGAGTGCACAGCAGGACCGTGATGGGACCTCTAGTTCGGGTTATGTATCCAAATGCCCAATGTTAGATAGAAAAGGGCACTATTTCTATGGTTCCCTTAAGTTTTTTTCTGGGCTCTATTACTAACTGAGACATGGTGGGATGGGAAGAAGAAGTAGGGTGTCAGGAGGGCAGAGGCTCTACAGGGAAATTAGGAAAAATAAGAAGAGAGGAATAGCGCAATCACTAAAGAAGTATTTGAGGCTAAATGTAGGGTAAAGTGTAAAATGTCCTTCTAGTAGTGCGATTGCTGTGCTAGGGTTGCTAGGCCCGGTGGGGTACTCAACCCAAAGTAGAGGGCGACTGCTCATGATAGGACAGCTTAAACATGATCAAGTTGACAAAACTAATAGTAGTCCCATGCTTGGTGATGGGAGGGAGACTGAGCCTCCAGCAGTAATGGCAAGGATAAGAACAAGCATTTGCAATGCAATAGATCTTGCAGTTACGCGAGTTAAAGCTATTGGCATTGTAAATGACAATGCCTTTTATTTATGTTTTTAAAACGAAAACAAAAATAAAAGGCATTGTTATTTGCAATGTCAATAGCTCAAACTCGCGTAAATGCGAGACCTATTGCATTGCAAATGCTTGTTTCTTAAGCAGGTGGGGGGCACTGGTGTAACGAAGCACAAGACATGGAGAGAGCGCAATCTGAAGCGCAGAGGTGGGCAAACGGGCAGGAGATAGAGCATGTGCCTCATGGGAACAGTGCAGCCCGAACTGCCAAGCCATGTCTTCCCTTTGTATCGCTTTGTTCGCCCTAAGTTGGCGGGGGTTTGCCCAGACGTGGGTCCCTTGCTCACTTTGCCACTGGATTCAAGCAAGCCTGGCTGATGACGGCTGGAATGCCAGAAACCGGTCCTAGGATGCTTGTTTCCGGTCCAGGGAAGACATGGCTTGGCAGTTCGGGCTGGACTGTTCCCATGAGGCACAGGGTCAGACTGATTTGCATATGGCCATGTCTGAACTGGGATGGTGGAGTGAGCTAAAGAATGATGATGGATTAAACCCAGATCAGTTGACTGGGGGTGAGTGTTTGATTGGCTCAAGCGTTCCGTCCATCATCCCCTTTTGTATCGCTTTGTTCGCCCTAAGTTGGCGGGGGTATGCCCAGACGTGGGTCCCTTGCTCACTTTGCCACTGGATTCAAGCAAGCCTGGCTGATGACGGCTGGAATGCCAGAAACCGGTCCTAGGATGCTTGTTTCCGGTCCAGGAAGACATGGCTTGGCAGTTCGGGCTGGACTGTTCCCATGAGGCACAGGGTCAGACTGATTTGCATATGGCCATGTCTGAACTGGGATGGTGGAGTGAGCTAAAGAATGATGATGGATTAAACCCAGATCAGTTGACTGGGGGTGAGTGTTTGATTGGCTCAAGCGTTCCGTCCATCATCCCCTTTTGTATCGCTTTGTTCGCCCTAAGTTGGCGGGGGTATGCCCAGACGTGGGTCCCTTGCTCACTTTGCCACTGGATTCAAGCAAGCCTGGCTGATGACGGCTGGAATGCCAGAAACCGGTCCTAGGATGCTTGTTTCCGGTCCAGGGAAGACATGGCTTGGCAGTTCGGGCTGGACTGTTCCCATGAGGCACAGGGTCAGACTGATTTGCATATGGCCATGTCTGAACTGGGATGGTGGAGTGAGCTAAAGAATGATGATGGATTAAACCCAGATCAGTTGACTGGGGGTGAGTGTTTGATTGGCTCAAGCGTTCCGTCCATCATCCCCTTTTGTATCGCTTTGTTCGCCCTAAGTTGGCGGGGTATGCCCAGACGTGGGTCCCTTGCTCACTTTGCCACTGGATTCAAGCAAGCCTGGCTGATGACGGCTGGAATGCCAGAAACCGGTCCTAGGATGCTTGTTTCCGGTCCAGGGAAGACATGGCTTGGCAGTTCGGGCTGGACTGTTCCCATGAGGCACAGGGTCAGACTGATTTGCATATGGCCATGTCTGAACTGGGATGGTGGAGTGAGCTAAAGAATGATGATGGATTAAACCCAGATCAGTTGACTGGGGGTGAGTGTTTGATTGGCTCAAGCGTTCCGTCCATCATCCCCTTTTGTATCGCTTTGTTCGCCCTAAGTTGGCGGGGGTATGCCCAGACGTGGGTCCCTTGCTCACTTTGCCACTGGATTCAAGCAAGCCTGGCTGATGACGGCTGGAATGCCAGAAACCGGTCCTAGGATGCTTGTTTCCGGTCCAGGGAAGACATGGCTTGGCAGTTCGGGCTGGACTGTTCCCATGAGGCACAGGGTCAGACTGATTTGCATATGGCCATGTCTGAACTGGGATGGTGGAGTGAGCTAAAGAATGATGATGGATTAAACCCAGATCAGTTGACTGGGGGTGAGTGTTTGATTGGCTCAAGCGTTCCGTCCATCATCCCCTTTTGTATCGCTTTGTTCGCCCTAAGTTGGCGGGGGTATGCCCAGACGTGGGTC
The DNA here is from genome assembly GCA_963921515.1 of Calotriton arnoldi. NCBI lineage: Eukaryota > Metazoa > Chordata > Amphibia > Caudata > Salamandridae > Calotriton > Calotriton arnoldi. The sequence continues at coordinate 647,024 of CAWUFW010003159.1, forward strand.
CCTTGCTCACTTTGCCACTGGATTCAAGCAAGCCTGGCTGATGACGGCTGGAATGCCAGAAACCGGTCCTAGGATGCTTGTTTCCGGTCCAGGGAAGACATGGCTTGGCAGTTCGGGCTGGACTGTTCCCATGAGGCACAGGGTCAGACTGATTTGCATATGGCCATGTCTGAACTGGGATGGTGGAGTGAGCTAAAGAATGATGATGGATTAAACCCAGATCAGTTGACTGGGGGTGAGTGTTTGATTGGCTCAAGCGTTCCGTCCATCATCCCCTTTTGTATCGCTTTGTTCGCCCTAAGTTGGCGGGGGTATGCCCAGACGTGGGTCCCTTGCTCACTTTGCCACTGGATTCAAGCAAGCCTGGCTGATGACGGCTGGAATGCCAGAAACCGGTCCTAGGATGCTTGTTTCCGGTCCAGGGAAGACATGGCTTGGCAGTTCGGGCTGGACTGTTCCCATGAGGCACAGGGTCAGACTGATTTGCATATGGCCATGTCTGAACTGGGATGGTGGAGTGAGCTAAAGAATGATGATGGATTAAACCCAGATCAGTTGACTGGGGGTGAGTGTTTGATTGGCTCTAGCGTTCCGTCCATCATCCCCTTTTGTATCGCTTTGTTCGCCCTAAGTTGGCGGGGGTATGCCCAGACGTGGGTCCCTTGCTCACTTTGCCACTGGATTCAAGCAAGCCTGGCTGATGACGGCTGGAATGCCAGAAACCGGTCCTAGGATGCTTGTTTCCGGTCCAGGGAAGACATGGCTTGGCAGTTCGGGCTGGACTGTTCCCATGAGGCACAGGGTCAGACTGATTTGCATATGGCCATGTCTGAACTGGGATGGTGGAGTGAGCTAAAGAATGATGATGGATTAAACCCAGATCAGTTGACTGGGGGTGAGTGTTTGATTGGCTCAAGCGTTCCGTCCATCATCCCCTTTTGTATCGCTTTGTTCGCCCTAAGTTGGCGGGGGTATGCCCAGACGTGGGTCCCTTGCTCACTTTGCCACTGGATTCAAGCAAGCCTGGCTGATGACGGCTGGAATGCCAGAAACCGGTCCTAGGATGCTTGTTTCCGGTCCAGGGAAGACATGGCTTGGCAGTTCGGGCTGGACTGTTCCCATGAGGCACAGGGTCAGACTGATTTGCATATGGCCATGTCTGAACTGGGATGGTGGAGTGAGCTAAAGAATGATGATGGATTAAACCCAGATCAGTTGACTGGGGGTGAGTGTTTGATTGGCTCAAGCGTTCCGTCCATCATCCCCTTTTGTATCGCTTTAAGTGAGAGGGAGCGTGGGGTCAACGTGAAACTACGGATCGTGCAGTAAGAGCCCCTCCCCAAAAACAAAACACAAAAATATGCCCTGCGGGGATTCCATCCGTAGATGTTTTGAGGGATGGGCAAAGCGTGCAGCTTCCCTGAGAAAGTGACTTTCTCAACTTCTCCGCTGGTTTCTGTGGTTCGTTTCTGAGAATGTAAATATATATCTCATTAATTGTTTTGCATCTTGCAGGCTCAGATTAGTAGGAAATGATTAAAACATTAAAACGTTCACCCGAACAAGCCGGGTCCCCAAAATATGTCCTGTATGGGGCACCCAAAAACAATAGGATGAAAATGCCTCCATCATACACCCCCCCACCACCACCCCCAGTGACGCCGTCGCAAAGCTCCCCCAAGTGAACGGCCCTGCTCTCAAAGCACTCATCTCTCCCTATGCCCCCTCATTTTCTGGGGTCGCACTCTACCAGCGTATAAATAAATCTCTTACTCTGCGCCCTTTCCCTCTCTTGGGGTCAAAATCTTACCAGGAGAACCCCTCTACCTCCCCCGTCGAAAGACAATCTTACCCCGAGCACCCTCCCACGTTAAACCCTCTGCGATCACGTCCCATGGAGGCTGAGTCCTACTTACGGTCACTTTCCCGCTGGAACTTGCATCTAATTAGCGCCAACGACAACCACAGGAGGTTGAACACAGCCCGAAGCAGTGAAACACAGGCCCTCACCGTGCCCGAGTCCCCGTCCTCTCTGCCGCCTTCTCAGTGCCTGAACTCCCGCACCTGCCGCGCGCCGGTCCTCGCTCTCACTCACTCCTTCACGTGCTACACACAGACCCCTTCCAGCATCCTTATGGAGCGCCCTCCCAGGCTCCCCTCCCCCATGGCTGACGCTCTCCATTGTCAACAGCACAAAAGGACCCCGCGGCTTTGCTGAAACATTTTTTATTCACACTGAGATTTGTAACATCACTTATAAATACGGAATTAGAAGATGTTTTCAGAGAAAAGGAAATTGTTTGAACAAACTAGAGCATTTGGTAAACAAACCGAACTACAAAGGAAACAAGCGCTCGCCATTGCGGAAAGGCAGCTGCTTGTTCGGAAACACGATCCGTCACTACACGCCTCCTAGAGATAAGAAATACCCTCACGACAGCCGACAAGCAAACGATCCAGTCCGGATGGGCCGTCCCAAAAGGAGACAGGGCGGGAACAAAGAAGCCTCATTTTCAATGGGAGGCCACCATTTAGCATAAACGATGACGCCAGCCAATGAAAATGATGGGCGGGGCTTCAAGTCCCCTTCTGAAATCTCCTCGATCACAATAGCCCTCGCAGAGCAAGCAGCGCATGCGCGCTGCAACGCTAGGCGAGACCTAAAAAGGAAGCAGTACGTCTGCAGCTAACCCTCCCATGGAAAGGGTAGAGATTCTGCTGGGCTATTGACTCTAATTTCCACTAAAGCAATTAAAAAGATTGTTGAGGTGTTCAATGCATCCAGTGGAATACACGTGTTAGTAGTAGAGTTAGGGGTGAGGAACAAGGAATATAAGCAATTTATATTAATTAATACATACATCCACGAAGAAGAGTATGGTAGGATAATTAAATGGATTGAGGATTTTGACCAATCTTTTCAGAAGGTGCTGGGAAAATTTCCGGATGCTATAGTAATTATAGCTGGGGATTTTAATGCATGCTTGTATCCTAGGCAAATGGATGAAGTGTTGCAGGACGTACTAGAACACGGAAGGGGCTGCTTGATTCCACAATCCTGTTTTGCAGCCTGCCCTTATTCTACGGGGGCAATTCAAGAGTGCAAGCAAGACTTCAGCTCCCAGAAGGGACCGCGGCAGGATTGCTGCAAGTGCTCCCGCTTCTGACAGCTGGGGCTACTTAAAGCCCTTCATCTCCTTGCAGCATGGGACACACGCGGGGTGTGCCCTCGCATGTGCCTTGATCAAGACAGGCCAAGACCAGGCCCGTCTTGCCCGTCATTGGCCAGAAGAGGCTGGGCCATCCCTTTTGGCCCTCGGTTTATCGAGCTCCTTGAAAACATCACCATATTATTCCAACTAGAGTGAGAGCTCTTGTTTTATAACCCTTCTAAAAAGTCTCTATAATTGCATTCTTTCTGGTGTTACATCGACTGGGAAGTCCTTCCCTGCAAATGGGCAAGAGAAAGGAAACACTAGCCCTAAAGGAAAGAAAGGCCACAGGAGGTCAGTGAAACACCTAGCTGAGAACTCTATGATTTCTGATTTAGACAATCTGATAGTGGAAGTGGAATCACTTCTTGGAGAAAGAAGTTATCAAACTTCTTAGAACGGAAAAAGCCTTCGCAGTCGGAGACCCAGGGACAGCCTCCCCCTGACAGTGGCACTTCTGATCTCAAACCTAACCCCCCAAGTATTGCTGGCCGGACCCACCAGAAGTTTTGCTTTGACATCCCTGACTCTAAAGACTCTTTAATCTATCAGCTACAAATGGAAGTGGCTGATCTAAAGCAGACGGTTTTTAAGTTGTGTGATGTAGTTAAGAACTTTGGTAACATTCATCTGCTCCATCCCCCAGAGCCAAGATCAGCACAAATTCGAGCTCCCTCCTTCAGTCCTCACAAACCCTTAGCAGAGTACTCCTCCGAAAGTTACCCCATGTCCTTCTACTAGCTTGGACTTATTATCTCTATCTTCTTCCAATCATACTAACCCTCCGGGTTTTTATTCCAATGTTCCCAGAAGATGTCCTCTGAGAGCACCTACAGAACTAGGCACTACAGCCATCAGCATGTGCCAGAACCCATGCACTACTAAAACTGAACAGCAGTGTTCTCACATGAAGAACCCATGAGACCCCTATAGCTGGCCTATTTTCCAAGCACTATCCGCCAGCAAACTCCCACTTTGCACCACCACCTTAATTAAAACTAAGATATATATGGTGAATGTTCACAAGCTGGTCTACACATGGCAATGTTCTGAAAATATGGAGTCACTGATTTATAAAGTAACCCACTGGATTAGGGATGTGAGGCACTGCTTTTCGGTAATCTGTGATGATATAGTGCACGCAGAACGCCATCCTGCCCCAGGCACTAAGCCGGACTACATTAAAATTATCTTGTATAGCGCTTCCATTGCAAATGGGCTCCTGGCACTTGAGCTTAGATCCGATCCACCTGCTGCGAGTGAGATCCAATTCAAATCTGTTCTTCCGACAAGCTATTTTAAAGATGCCATTCGGACTTTGAGAAGGTATGACTACCACCTATGTAACCTACTTTCTAACAACATGCTACTGTGGATGCAAATCAATGACAACCAACTACAGTGAAAGAGACATCATGGAAGCACCCAGAGAATATTTGTGGTCCAATGGGCCAAATGAGCAGAATCTGAAGTTCTCAAACCTCCCAAGTGACTATAGCACCGACTAAGGGGCATATTATCAAGAATTATATAGAAGCCCATGTTCACACCAGAACATGGACTTCTATTGGAATTCTCAAGGGCATATTATCAAGCCCATTATCGCCGCTTTAGCAGCAGTTTTCTGCTGCTAAACCGGCGATAATTTTTAACGCCGTTCTTGATAATATGCCCCAAAGTTCTTTCTCTTGCTTGCAAAGACAACCTAATTAGCCAGAGAGCACTGTCTCCTGTGTTCAGATTGACCACTTCGAGAACTCCCCCACCCAATGTGCCACGATCTGTAACACTCAGTCTGACCACCCTGAGAACTCCGCTCTTTCTCGAACTACCATGACTTATGCTGGGTCCCTCCATCATCAAAACAAGCCCCCCCCCAGCATAGCGATACTGATTTATTAGAAACGGATCATTTGAAAATCGTTTGCTGGAACGTGGCTGGACTCAAATCTAGATTACCTGAGGCTGATTGGAGTTCTTCCATAGATAGTTACGATGTATGCCTTTTTCAGGAAACCTAAATGACTACTCATGCCTTTAGACCAGGTTTTAGATGTTATCAGGTCATGGCAAGGCCTGCTTTGATGGGGAGGGTGGTGGTCGGTTTGTGCACTTGGGTCAAACCTTCTGTTCAGGGGCTAGTCAAACTAATTCCTTGTCCAGGCCAGGATATACTAATCCTTAATATAACTCTGTGTAACGGCAAATAACTTTTAGTGATCAATGTATATAATAGGCCTGCCAATACTAGAAGAAACTCTCCCACTCTGTCTTACTTAAATAGCTTTTTAAAGTCCTCCAAGAAGAGCAAGCACATCATATTGGGCACCTTAATGTTCGTTTCAAACCATCTTTATTAATCGAAGACATTAGTAAGAAGGAGGATGCCTACTGGGATACCCCGGGAATCGATTACCCCCTTATTAGACATCTGTCAAAGGTATCCCACCTGGTAATTTATCTATCTTTATCTTATGATATCAGGGCATGTAATGGGCGCTCTCCTTCAGACAGCAAACTCACCTCCACATTTAGGGGAGGATCAAATAGCAGTCATTTAGACTATAATTTTGTTAATCTCGAACTTTAGTCTGAATTGACTGATTTTTATATCACCCCAAGGCTGGAAAGTGGCCATGATCCATTAACTCTTCTCCTGAAGGGCCCAATATCGAGTTCTTTACATTCCATGCTGGACAAAGGAAATAGTACTCTAACCTTGACTCACACCACAGAACTATCAGCTGGCACTCCCTAGAGTCCAACAGTATTGCTCTGGACTCTATTAGAATTGCTTCTTCTCTGGCCCTTGCTTCCATTCAATCTCTTTCCTACAGTCCTAGTGGCATCTTAGGGATTCATAAGGCCCTCTCGGAGGAAATTAGCCAGCATTTGTAAAAAGCAGTAGTGGTAAGGTTTGCAGCCAGAAAACTAGTGAGTGGTTTAGTGAAAGCTGTCTAGTCAAGAAATTAGAACTCCTAAAAGCAGTTAGGCTGGGCAACAGAGAGGTGATCAGAGCTGCTAGAAACTGTTATAGATTGGCAATACGGGCCACTAAGAAGGCTTGGGACAAGGCAGCGATGGATAATCTGCTTATGGCAGCCAGGAGCAAGGATACTAAACTCTTCTGGCACCTGTTATCACATGGGAGCAGGATGGGCTATAAAAAACACAGAATCTAATGTTTTGCTGAGCGATTAGGATTCTCATTTCAAGGCACTGTATTCCTGCAAGGATGAGTGCTCATTTGTGCCCTCGCCCGTCTTGCATCTGAATCATCCTGATCAATCATTATACTTTACTCTAGCTGACACTAAAGCAGCTTTGACCTCTCAAAGAATCGGAAAGGATTCCGGCCCAGATAAAATTCCAGCCGAGCTTTACCATTGTAACTTCTACCTATGTCTACTTTACATTAATACTCTAAGTAATGCCATTTTACTGGGAGGCCCGATTCCAGAAATGTGCAGAAATGGTCCCCATTCACAAAAAAGACTCTCACAGTGACCCAGCTAACTACCACCTGATTAGTTTGATTTACTACTTGCAGAAATGGTTTAGTAAACAAGTCTTGGACAAGCTAACAGCCAGGATCTCAGAAAACTCCATCTCTACTGACCTCCAGGCCAGTTTCCAACAAAAAACTAGCACCCTTGACCAAGTCTTCTTGTTTCAACTAATCAGGTGGGCGGTAGTGACATTGGGTAAGGGCAGCCTTTGCGTTGCCTTTATGGACTTATGCGCAGCATTTGATCTCATTCCTAGAGCTAAGTCCTTTTAGACCTGGGGATGCCCCATGACTTGTCCATTATTATTCATTTGCACATAGATAATTATGCCAGGGTCCATGGTGGCCGTGAAGGTGAACTTGTCTAAAATAAATGTCAGTAGAGGGGTGCACTAGGGATGCATGCTGGCCTCCACCCTATTTCTATTGTTTATTAATGGGTGTATAGATTATTTGCTGAACTCAGCTAATGATTCGCCCACCCTGGCAAGGAAAAAGATTCCAGCGTTACTTTTGCTGATGATACCCTCCTGATTTCCAAGACGCCCAGAGGACTCCAAACCCTGGTAGATAAGTTCTACCTGTTCTGCAAACATAGAGGTCTTGAAATCAACACATTCAAAACCAAATTTATGATTTTTAATGCAAAGAGGCATAGTAAGTGCGGAATTTTTGTAGATTCTAAACTGCTTGAAAGAGTCAAGGAGTTTGACTATTTAGGCATAAGTTTAGCGGAGAATGATGGATGGGGAGAACAGTTAGCTAAGAGCAAGGTATGCTTGAAACATAGGGCTAGTGCCATCATAAAGGTTTAGAGGGCTTTAAAAACGTTCCCTTCTCACCTGCTTTGGAGCTGTATAGAGCAAAGGCCAGAGTCGCAGCGTTACTTGGTGCAGAGCTGTGAGGATACAGCAAAGTTGAAGATCTACTCTCCCCGGGAATTCGCTGATTAGATCACTGCTGAAACCCCCACAGAGTTTTCCTTTGCTTCCCCTGAATTTGGACTTGAACCTTCTCAAGATAAGCGATAGAGCGAGGCGTAAGCCTATACTCTTTTTGCTAAGACTTTGCTCAACAGACGAATATGCCAACTATAGGGTAGCCCTAAGTGACCTCATTAGCAGGCCAGAGGCTCTGAATATCCCCTGACTAAAATGCATTCAGAACTAAGCTAGTTGTGAACAAGTTCTTGTCGGACCCTGGCTCAATTACATCCCATTCAGCTCTTTTGGTAAAAACGTTTTTATAGCAATCCACCTCGAGGGCTCATTGTGGAGCTTTACCCCACGGCTCCATAACAGGTATTTTTTAACAAAACAAAATCGATCACAATTCTGAAAAATACATTGATTTCTTGCAAGCTTCACTCCAGAGGAAGCTATAAATCCAACTAAGGCTGGATACTCTTCCATTGGCCTGATTTCCGGGTATATGGTCAAACTATCTGCTCAACAAGGACATATGTTTGATGTGCAATGCTGCCCTGAAGATGTCCAGCATGTTTTGTTTTTTTGCCCTACTTATAAACTTGTCCGAGCAAAAAAAATTAAACCACTTTGCTTAAGCTTGGGGCCTAGGCATTGCCAGGGGGCTCTACGAATCTGCCAAGCTGACCACACTGTAAGACAGTGTATTCTGTGTCTAGTTTTCTGAGAGTGGCCTGGATTATTAGGAGTAAATGTTCGAATACTAAAAAAATGATCTCTTGAACACAGCCATGCTATCTTAATGGTTGTATGTACTGCTATTTATATATTTTTTAAATGTTTTTACAGTTTTTTATTTATTTTATGCTTATTCTGTTTGTGTCGATAAATTCATGTCCATTCGAAACGAAAAATAAATGATGGAATAACTAGAGTGTTAGGGTATACCTCCTGCTGCATTCCCAGCAGGTACTACTGAGAAAGAGGCCAAGGTGTTGGGTCGATGGCTGGCAAATATTGAGTTGTTATGTCTAAATGGGCACCTTGAGAATGATTTATCGGCAGCCCAAATGTTTCGTTATGGCTGTGATGGAGCAGGGTTTTCGAAAAATAAAACCTGCTCGGATTGAGACCCCTAGTAACATTTTCTAAATTTTTCTAATAGTGTGCAGTGAAAAACGTGTGGTTTTAATAACTAACATGAGGGAAAATAATACTGCGCAAGCGCGTACTAAAGCACTGAACTAGGCCGCAAATGCTTGACTAATGAAATAAAGAGACTAATGCTGCTTTTTGTGCACGTTATTAACGTTTGTCAGGAAAACCTTAACATGGTGTTGCGCATGGTTAGATGCAGCATTTGGGAGGGTGCGTAAAGAAAAGCATTTCAAAATGAGTAATTATATTTGTTTTATTTTCCGTAGAAGCATGGGTTAAGCAAAATAAAGAATTATTAACTGAAAAACCAAAAGAGAATGTGGAGGGAAGGCAAAGGCGAGCGACCTTCGAATTTATGTGTGCCTGCCAAAAGTTAAACGTGAAGGCGAAAAACAATCGACAAGTGATGAACGTTTCCTCTGGAAGCGCATGAGTGGCACAAGAAGTAACAGAACTGGAAACATTGGCGGAGAGAGAAGGAAACTGAAGTCTGATATTGTAAACTTGTATTTCCTGGGATGATGTAGTTGTGATGTTGAAAAAACAAAACAATAGAACATTGAGAGAGATGGACATGCCAAGTGTGGTGTGACAGTACACCCCCTTCCTTGACCAATCAAAATGTAGAATTGACTCTGAAATGAAAAAAGTGTAGGTTGGACTTTTAGGTTTTATGGTATAATTGATGTGCCCTGGTGGGAGGGGTTAGCAGCTGTTGCGGAGGTGTCTTCTTGCGATGCTGATGGCGTTAGGTGTGATCGTCGCTGTCGTTGGTTTGCTGTAGAGGCCTACCTGTTTTCTTTCCGTTCCTGATTTCTGACTTAGACTTTGCCCTTACAAATCTTCTTGAGGGGCCCAGCTGTTCCCATTGCCAGGAGGCAGATTTCCTGATTCTTTCTGGGTTAGTATAGATAGAAACCTGAATTTGCATAATCATTTGCAAATGTATTTTGTCTCTGAAACTTTTCTCTCTTCGCCTTTCCACTCCTTCAATGCACTGTCGATGTGATGTGATTTGTCTTTTTCTCTTTGCAATTGTTTATTCAGTGATATTCCATGGTTTGTACTGTGTATTGGTACTTGATGAGCATTTATTTCACATTATTTAGATAAAACATTATAAATATACACTCTGTGTTCATCTTTATTTAGAGAGTGTTCATTAATTATTGCCTACAAACTATTTAACTATAAAAAGATGCCATCGTCACATTATTTTTCTATGAGTAATGCAGGTTCGGTTGGAAATTGGTAAGTTGGGTCTGAACTTTGCATTTTACACTGAACCCAGCGCGAAGGGACCTTGAATGTTAATGTAATTGGGCCTTGTTTATTTGCAAATTTATTGATCTTTGAGCGCTGGATCAGTTTTGGTAGCAGAGGATGGTTATTGGTTAATATTGATTAGTTTGCCAATAATTATTGATCATTGATTTTTGGTTATTAATATGAAAAGTTAGTGTTCGTTTAGTTTTATGCAGTCCGGAAATACGGGTACAGAGTTGCCTAAGATCCCGGGATGATGATGATGATAATGTTATTTTAGCCTTAAGGGGGCAGAGGAATAGTGTGGAAAAGTATCACACTGCAGAAGTACTTTGTCTGTTGTCGTAATATCAAACAGTGAGATGCTGTTGATGTTATTTTGGGATTTATTCTGTTGAGAAAAGGTTGTGTGAAATAGTAGAAAGTCTGCTTCCGAAATTTTGGCTTTACATCCACAAAAGAGTACCAAGACTTTTTTCAATCGAAGATTCTCTTCCGAAACTTTGGCTAGTATCCCCAGAAGAGTACCAAGACCTCTTTTCACTTGATTGGGAGTAGAGTAGCGCTGGTCGTTATTTTACTAGAAGTAAAAGAAATCTCTTCGAATGATCGAACTATCTCTTCAATTAGTGGAGCAGACAAAGTAGCATTGTTTTGTGTTGTTTCTAACAAGAATTTAGTTAAGAAAAACTTTGTAGTACATTGCCGTATTATTTTGTAAAGGGAGGGTCAGTAGCAGGAGTTATACTGACGTCACAAAAAGCTGCGCTGGCATTGGTTGAGACAGTGGGCGCGTAGTGAGCCGTGATTGGTTAATTAGTGTGAGCCGCGCTGGCATTGGTCGAGATAGTGGGTGTGTAGTGAGCCGTGATTGGTTTGTTGGTGTGAGTCGCGCTGGTATTGGTTGAGATTCAGTGAATAGAGTGAGAGGATTTACGGAAGGTTTCCTTTGTTTGTTTTTGGTTTATTTAGCGAGAACAAGAGAGTTTAAAATGAAGATGGTAAAAAGAATACAAGATTTCTTTAAAAAGGATAAGCCGATAGTTACTAGAGAGGGGCTTCCTGTACCTCCTCCAAGATCACCTGCTTCTTTCATGATGTTAGAGCGTGGATATCATACGTGTACATGGTTAGAGAATTGAATAGGTTACACGGAAGATGATGGAGTTTTAGCTTTTCCAAAGCATGGTACTTTTAACGTGAGGATATTAGAAAATTTGAGGAGACAAATGAATTCATTAAAACCAAATCCCAGACCTATGCAGTATGAGGCGCTTGAAGAATGGGAACATGAAGCGTATGAAAGGGAGAGAGACAGGAATGGGATAAGATATAGGAATACATTGAGGAGATATTCAGAAGCTAGGTGGGATGATCAGATTAAGAGATGGAGAAGAGAAGTGATTGCAGATGGGTTATATCCAGTAATAGTTGCTGAGGATCAGGCTGGAGGAAAATGTAAAGAGAAAAAGAATAATGTTGAGACTTCAGAATAAGATATTGATCCAAATGAAATCAATGATGAATTACTAGATGAGATGCGATTAAAGAGACCTCCACCATATCAGGAGATCCTCGGATGGGATTTCTCCGAGTACACCGCTAATTGAAATAGAAGTTTCACAAGTTTCACAAGTTATAAATGTTCCGGTAGCTTCACAGTCTTCATTAGGTACTCGAGAGTTACAGGAAAAAGAGATTGACATGTTAAATAAAACAAGAGAGGAGTTGACTCAAAAAATTAGTCAGTTGAGTTTAAATGCAGAAGCATTGCCAGTACCAGTAACAATTGGTCCTATAGTTCCATTGTACAGTGAGGGTCAAAATATTTCGAGAGTGCATACATTGACAATTCCTATGAATAATGTCAGGAATGCTAGTGGATCGGAACCAGTTGAGAGGAGTGTTTCATTAATTGATCTTCCAAGGTGGTTGAAACACAAAAAGAAGTGTGCAGATAGATCGTAGCAAACTAGTGCAAAATGTGAGAGAAATGACTCCAGTATCAAGGGGTTCAGTGGGACCTTCGCCAGAGGAGTTAGATGATTGAATAAGAGGAATAGAAACGAATAAGTCTAAATTGAGTATAGATATAGGTAAATTGAGAGTAGATCTGGAAGAAATTATTAATGGTACAATAAGTCCAGAAAGATTGAGTAAATATCAGGATGAAGAGTTGCTATTTTTGCGTAAAAATATTACATGGAGAGCGAAGAATTTACATGAGAAATTGGTAGAAGTTGCTCAGGAATATGGGGTGGATATTGGAAAATCTAAAGCTTTGCAGAAAACATATAGATTTGACTTTACTGAAAAGGATTTATAGAGTTTGAATACATCTGGTAAACGATTACAAATAAAAGAGTTGATTAATACCTTGAAGAGATGGGGTGATGTGGAACGATGGAAAAGTAGATGGGCGAAAAAGAAGGAAGAAATGATTGCTAATAAAAATGTGAATGCATCTTCTTTACTTCCGTTAAGAGAAGCAGAGCAAGTTGAAATGATATATCCGATGAAAGAAGTTCCAGGTGGTGGATATGTTCACATTCCTTGGTCAAGACAGGATATATTGTCTTTTACTAATGATTTCCCCAGATTGAGGGAAAAACCTGTTGAGTGGTACAAACAGGTAGAGAGGTTTGTAAAGGGTTTAAAGGTCTTGTTGAAAGATTTGGATGGCTTATTTGACATTGTAGTTCCAGCTGATTTATGGACTGAGTGTAAAATTGCAGTTGATTGGCCAAAAGAGGAATATCCTAGAGATGTTAAAACAGGAGCACCTTAGAAGAGGTAATGAAAAAATATAATCAGGTAATTACTTACTTGAAGGGTAAAATTTCTCCAAAAGAAACAGATTGGGTTAAAATTGATAGGACAACACAGGAGTCAAAAGAATCAGTACATGCATATTATGAAAGGCTTTTACAGGTATTTAAACAGTATAGTGGCTTTGAAAGTATAACTGACAAAGATATGGGACATTTTGTATATAGGTTTGTATTTGGATTGAAGCCTGAGATTAGTAATATGATTCAGCAACATTTGACTTGTTGGCAGAGTAAGACAGTGGATGAGATTTTGAGATATGCTAAGCATTGTAGTGATGATATTGAGTAGAGGCATAAGAAATTAAAAGAGAAGATGATGTGGGCACAAGTGAAAGTGGCGCAACAGAAAGATGGGAATTATGTCAATGGTTCTCAAACAGATTTTCAAATGAAAGGACAGAATCAGGTACTTAAAATGAATGGTGTATTAAATGGTGGAAAAGGTAGAGGTAAGAATAATAGAGAAGAAATGAAAAAGAAATATCCTTGTCATGCGTGCGGAAAGTTAGGGCATTGGAAGAACGAGTGTAAGTCCTTGCTAGGAAATAATGGAATGATTCAAAATTTCAATCCGTAGATGCAGAATGAAGTGATTGTGAATCAACAACAGCTGCAACAGCAACAGGTAGTTACACCACAGGTTCAACAAATACAAGTACCTCAAGCTCCTATGCCAAATAATGTGAATGCTCAGATACAGAGACAGTGCGAATGCTGGATTTCACTCGAGTGAACAAGTTGGTAAGAATCAAAATGTAAAACAATATTGGTTGCAGTGTTCAGATTCATCTCAATGACGGTGCCTGAGGGGGGAGGAAGAGTGCGAGCTTGGCGCATCTCTAGTGGTAGATCAATCAGGTCCTTTTGTTGATGGGAAAGTGGAAGGTAATAATATTACATTCCTTGTGGACACTGGTGCTACCCGTTCTACTGTAAGAGCAGCAGAAATTCCAAACCTACCCCTCTCGGGAGAAACTATCCAAGTTGTAGGAGTTTCAAATAAGTATATTAGAACTCCAGTGACCAAACCAATGGAGGTTCATATTGGAGATTTCAGAGATATGCATCGTTTTGTGGTATGTGACACGAGTCCAGTAAATCTTTTAAGGTAGGGATTTACTTTGCAAGATGAATTGTACCATCTATTGTACACCGGATGGTATTGCTTTTCAGACACCAGATGAAGATGTTGCTTTTAAAATGATGTTAGCAAAGCAAGGGACAGCAGTGAATGATCTATATTCATTGCTCACATTTGAGGATTTGCCTGGTGAGTTGAGAGACACAGTAAGAACAGATGTGTGAGATTTTACAGGAAAAGAAATTGGACCGCTGAAAGGTATTGACCCTATTCAAATTACAGTAAAACAAGGTGCAGAGTTTCTAAAACCACCACCATATAAGATTAGTCCTGAGACTATAGCAGGAGTTATTCCTATAATAGAGTAAATGATTGAACAAATCATTCTAAAAGAAATATTGGGAAGTCCTTGCAATTCACCTATTATGGGAATTAAGAAACCAAGTGGAAAATATAGAATAGTGCAAGATTTGCGAAAAATAAATAAAATTGTGGTACCTTGTTGTCCAATAGTGACAAACCCAGCAGTGATTCTTTACCAAATTCCTTGTGATGCGGAATGGTATATAGTGATTTATTTGTGTCACGCATTTTTCTCGATACCTTTACATCCGGCTAGCCAATATTTATTTGCTTTCCGGTTCGGAGACCGTGTTTTGTCATGGTGCCGAGTTCCTCAAGGGTATACAGAGAGTCCTTCAATTTTTAATAACATTTTGAAAAAATGTCTAGAGTCATTGGTTATGCCAGAGAATTCATTGTTAGTGCAGTATATTGATGACCTACTGGTGGCATCCAAAACACGAGAGGCATGTGTGACAGATACAATTGCTCTACTGAATCATTTGGCAGTAGGTGGGCATAAAGTGTCACCAGCAAAATTACAATTTTGTCAGAAAGAAGTTCAATATTTGGGACACAAAATTGAAAAGGGAGTTAGGAGAGTGTTACAGGACCGAATCAATGTGATTTTGCAAATGGAACCTCCCAAAACACAGAAAGAAGTTCGAATGTTTTTGGGCATGGTAGGATATTGTAGGCAATGGATTAGTGGATTCTCACTGATTGCCAAACCTCTACAGAGGTTGACTCACAAAGATGTGACTGATCCGATTGAATTGGATGAAGAAAGCATGAAAGCATTCATTGAGCTGCGAGATAGTCTTTGTCGAGCACCTGCATTGGGAATGCCAGACTATATGAAAGATTTTGCATTGTTCTGTTGCAAGAGAGATGGGTGTGCGCTTTCAGTTTTGACACAAACACACGGAATGGCACATCGACCAGTGGCATATTTTTCTGCTACTTTGGATTCAGTGGCTGCAGCATTACCAGGTTGTTTGAAAGCAGTGGCTGCTACTTGTGTGAGTCTTGAGCAGAGCGAGTCAATTGCTATGGGACATCCAGTGAAAGTATATGTGCCACATTCTGTTGAGATCCTATTAACTTGTACGCGAACACAGTACATGACGTATAGTCGCTTGACTAAATACGAAAGAGTGATTCTGGGTGCTGAAAATGTGACAGTAACAAGATGTACAACATTGAATCCAGCAACTTTGTTGCTGAGTTCAAGTCGTGAAGAAGTGAAAGACGAAGCAGATCATAATTGTTTGGATGTGACAGAGTTGTGTACAAAACCAAGAACTGACATAAAAGATACACCACTAGAAGAGTCAGATTGTGTGATGTTTGTGGATGGATCTTGCCTGAGAGATGAAAAAGGTGTATTGAGTGCTTTGTATGCTGTGTGTACAGTGGCTATGGTTCTTGAAGCATCCTGTCTAAGAGGGATAAATTCAGCACAAATTTCTGAATTAATAGCACTGACTAGGGCGTGCATAATTGGCAAAAATTTGAGAGAAACCATATTCACTGATAGTCAATATGGTTTCGGGGTGGTGCACGACTTTGGTCAATTGTGGATGCAACGTGGAATTCTGACTTCTTCAGGATCACCAATAAGAAATCGTAAACATGTAAAAGATTTACTGAATGCATTACAATTGCCTAAAAAGATTGCAGTGGTTAAATGTTCAGCACATAAGTCAGGAAATGATTATGTGTCAAATGGAAACAGATACGCAGACCAAGTGGCTCGTTTCTGTGCACAAAATTCAATTTCAATAAACAGAGGAAAAGAGAAAAATAATACAAATTGTCACTTGATGTTCTCTGCAATAGAAACATGGGATGAAATTAAACAGTTGCAAGAAGAAGCTAGTGATGAGGAAAAAGAAATTTGGATCAAATCAGGATGTAAAAAGAGATCTGATGATGAAGTATGGGTGTATGTAGACGAGAGACCAGTAATGCCAGACTGTTTACTTTCACAGATGGCAAGGATGTATCATGGTTTAACACATGTTGGGAGAGATGCTATGATTAGACTCTTCAAACAGTCATGGTATAATCCAAAGTTCAGGGTCATTGCAGAGAGTCTATGCCACAGATGTACAGTGTGCCAGCAGCAAAATCCAGGTAGAAAGACAGTAGTTAGTTGGGGCAGAATTGGGAAAGCTGCAGGACCTTTTACAAGGTTGCAGGCAGATTTTATTGAATTCCCTCCTTGTAATGGGATATTGTGTTAGTTGTTGTTTGTCTGTTTTCTCGTTGGGTGGAAGCACATCCAACAAGAAGGAATGATAGTTTGACTGTTGCTAAATTGCTGTTACAAGAGATAATTCCTAGATTTGGATTTCCAGTCTCTTTAGAAACGGATAGAGGAATTCATTTTAATAATGAAATAATTCGAATGATTTGTGCAGCGTTACAAATTGAACAAAAGCTGCATTGTGCCTATCGACCAGAAGCATTAGGAGTGGTCGAGCAAATTAATGGCACTATAAAATCAAGACTGTCAAAAGTCTGTGCATCCACAGCACTGAAATGGCCAGATGCTTTACCCTTGGTATTGATGAGTCTGAGAAGTATTCCTGATAAAAAGACTGGATTATCCCCACACGAAATTATTATGTGGAGAGCAATGAGACAGCCGATTGTACCAGCAAATCGACTGATGAATATTATAGTATCCAATATCAAAACATTCCTCAAGGGGCAGGCTCTCCGGCTCAGCTGAGAGCTAATACTATAATATTCACTGCACTCTAGAATCTCGCCCCATAATGCTTTGCTGGGCCTTTGGTTGGCATTGTATTTTTGCCCATAACTTTGCTTGGGGTGGTCCTAGGAGGATGGAAACACTACTGAATCGTTCAGCATGATATGCTCTTTGTGTTCAAGGCATCTGCTTGCCCTCCCCCTAGGTTAGGGGTGACCCCAAAATCATCACCTCTCTCATTGCCTGGTATTTTTCAAAGTTCACTTTTGTGAATTGGTTATATGCTTCTTAGCATGTAAAGTTAAAGTTATTTTATCAAAGTGTTGTGGGTGCAGTAGCTAACTCTGCTACGTGGGCGCAGTCGGAATTATTGCATGAGAATGTAATCTCCTCAACCTCTGCTGGCGGAGCGGAGTTCATTGCCCACGGTTACTTAAAAGGACTGTGAAAATTAAGGTGCAACAATTTTGAGAAAATTATTCTGAATCATTCAAAAGACTTAAAGAAGAAGAAGATATAAAAAAAAAATAAAAAAAAATAAAGAAGAAAAAGAGGGTGTAAAGGAGAAAAGCCATTTGTGTGAGGATACACTACTTTGGATAGATATTATTTTTGGATAGATATTTTTATAGATTAGATTTTTTAGATATTGTTTTGATTCTAAGTTAGATTTTTGAGTTTGTTTCTTAGTTTTTTTAGAATTAGTACAAATTTAATTAGAAATGGCAAATACAGCAGACTGGACATCAAAATCATAGTTTTAAACGTAAATGTATTAATGCTTGCTTATTTAGTATATTTTTACTAATGATAGTATGGTTAACACTAAGGGGCATATTCTCAAGGACTTATCGCCGACTCATCGGCACTTTAGCGCCGCAAAAGTGGCGATAGATTTATCGCCCTATTCACAAGCTGGTGCAAACTGCCGATATCGCCACTTTACCAGCGATAGCTGCCGCAAAAAACATCGCCACGGATGAGTGCGACAACTAACGCTAATGATATGCAGAGTAGGCGTCCCCGTGCAAAAACACACGAAAACACCACTACGTGAGATTCACAACGACCAGCCAGATCTGCGATGCGACCCGAAAACAGGCGATAAGGCGCGTTAGCAGCAGGGAGTTAACACCTGCCTTCTAATGGTGCTAAGCAGGACGACTAACTGCAGGATGAAAGGGAGCCCAGCCCAGAGCAACATCTGAAGACCCACAGATGCCATGGAGACAATGAACATGCAGCCCGGAGACCCAAGAGGGCCACAACACCCACCACCACCACCCCCAGGACCACCCCCCCCTCCGGAGACCCCCCCTGGACTACCACCGAGGCAGCGTAGGACAAGACAGCGTAGGGGTGTGAAGGATTTGCCCAGGGCTCTGGGCGTGGTTCAGTTCTGGCCTGAACAAGGAAGTAACTAATGAGTGTGTCTCTGTAGTAGTGTCGGCGCCACCCAGTCCGCATTCGACGATGTTGCAATGTAGCATGCACCCGGAGGGCGGGCCCGTACGAACGGGGGAATGAAGGAGCGCAAGACCGCTCGGGGTCTTGGCTCATACATGCCAAGTGTTGTGTATATCTGTATTGCCGCAGCATGAGCCAAATGCCTAGCCTTAATCGCAGCACGAGTTCAGCCAGGCATGAACTCTACGTCTGTGTCCGCCCTATCCTTCCCACAGGCCTAAACTCACGTGGCCGCCCACCTCCAACGGCCAACATCACAGTGCCGTTGTCAGGCTTGTGGACATGCGCAGACAGGCATGACAATGGTGTGCCGTAGGAGTGCCAGTGATGCAACCGCGCAGCGCACACAAGTAAATAGGCTCGGGGGGAGGGAGGAACAGCTGTGAGGCAACATTACACACAGTGATGCCGCTCATTTGCCACATGCAAGACATGTCGAACATGAATCCCAAAGTCGCACACATCCCACCCCACCCCCAACAAGCCACTTCACAATTCCTGAATGCAAGCAGATGAGAAACTAACAATAGGGATGAATGCTCCTTTGTCTGAGCTATCAGGCAGAAGCACATCTGCACCTCCGACCTCGGAATTGCATGTGCCCGGCACCCCCTGACAGATACCATAGCAGCTGATGACAACTCCCACACTACGCACAGCCCGACGAAAGACCAACGTATAAACACCCCACACACAGAAGTCCTTGTTCGAAGTTATCTTGCATGGAATGGCCTTCACACTTACTCCCACATTAACCCAGGCGTACAACCGTTGCACACTAAAACAACTCATTGCTCCGAGCTGTGGCATTTCATCCACAGAACTGGCGCAGGTCAGAACAGTGCCGCTTCAACCAGAGCCACCAACGTAATGGCAGACCATCCCGGACACTTGCACAACCCCTGTCACGTGGAACTGTATCGTGCACGTATGCTGCATTTACTGGGGGCACTGCCATTGGTAGTGCTGTGGATCAGTTATCGGCTGAGCTTCCGCCTTGCCAACATCACCTGCGTGCAGCCTGTGTTGCATTGTCGCTCGTGCATATTGGAGTGGTCCTTGGATGTCTGCTTATCCAACAGGACGGTAGCCGAACTGGATTTCGACATGTGTGTGCGCCCCCTGTTGGCCCACGACCATGAGTGTCACCGTGACACCCGCCTATGGGATGCCTGGATACTTGGCATACATGCTGGCAGCTGGACATGGGAGATTGCAGAACTCCTCGTGTGCAGTGAGGAAATTGAGCCGCTCCCCTATTGGGCTGTAGTGCTAATTGGTGAAAGGGGGTGGACGCAGCACATCTGTCCAGACCTGCCAATGGTTAGCCTCGCCGTCCTGTTTGATGAAGTCGACGACAACCTCATGTTGGAAATGATTGCCTACGAAGCTGAACTAGCTTTAATGGACGTGTAACTACGTACCTGCAGACACAACAGTTTGAGACACATTGCACATGTCCAGACACCTTGTTGCGACTTGGGGTTCTGGTCACATCTCCCACGACGACAGTGGTCATGGCTGCATTCGCCTGGACTCCGTTTACATGAGCGAACAACAACGTGGGTAAACACACACCTGTGAATGCTGAGGCACTCCCCCGGAGTGGACAGCGGCGCTTGGCAACGTTCCAGGTTCTGACATACTGCTGCATTGTTCTGCATGTTGTGGCACTTATCTTGGCCGTACTGACATCCATATGCTAATAAAGTCTACGCACCTTCACTTGTATTCAACTGTGGTGAGTGTTGATTTGCATGACAATGTGTGTCTCACTGCCTATCTGGGTCACGGCCATACATGCATTGATACACCATCAGGGATGTGGGGTTGTACTAGTACATTATCATCTCACAGTTTCCTGCTATGCCACATGCGAATGGCCATTTTCCACACACATGCAGCAGCAGTTGTGTCCTCTGTTCTGTTGTGCTATTGTTGCTGTTTGATCGACATTGTTGTAGATGTTGAGGTGCTCTGATTCTTATGTGTGTGTGCTGCATTGTAGGTGAGTTGCCCCTTCAGCTCTGATTTGGCTGGCCCTTATCCCTTTCAGACGGTGTGGCTTTCACTTCTGTGCTCATGCAGTGCTGTGCTGTTGCAGACTTGGGTAACTTGGGCTCTTGGTTGGTGTTGTGACTCTTGGCCGTGGTTTGTCCGCAGATGTGCTTTGCTTAATTGTGCATGTGTGCCATTGTGCCCGTCTCCCCCCGTCCCCCCAGTCCCTGGTGGTTACTCACCCTGTTGCTGTTGTGTCAGGTCATGTCGAGCAGTGTCCGGTCCCCCAACTCCTGCCACCGTCTCCACACTGATGACTGTGGTCACCATTTCCTCCATCTCATCCAGCTCCTCCTGTGGAGCTGGACTCCCACCTCCAGTCTGCTTTGCTGCCTTCTGGTTGTCTGCGAGTTTCTGCTTGGTCTTGCGCTTCACATCATTCCAGCGCCTCTTGAACTCGTCCATTGTTCTCCTCAGCACTCCGGCTGCATTCGCCTTGTCCAGGATGGGCTGCCATATTGTATTTTTAGTTGCCAATGACACTGTGGAGGTGACGTAAAGTTGTTGATGGTGTTCTATCACCTCCGTGATCAAGATCCTGTTTTCCTGCGGACTGTAACGCGTCTTCCTCTTCTTCTTCTCCTTGCCCTTCCCTGACCCGAGGTCCCAGGCTGGTCCTCGGTGGGGTTTGTGGGGTTCTGGTTGTCCTCTGTGCTTGCTCCGGCTACCTCCATGGTGCTTTGCAGTTGTTTGTGTTTTGTTTGTGTTTTGTGTTGCCGCTTTCATTGTGCTTTTTGCAGCCTGACTTGTGGGACTTGCAGGCCTGGCGCTGCTTCTCAATGGATTTTTTATCGCGGTTGGGCCCATCGCAATTTTTTTCGCGTTCAGGTTTGGATTTTCATCGCCGTCCCGGTGGTGTTGTCGCGGAGATTTGCCGCGTTATCGGGGTGCTATCGCATGTTACCGCCGTGTTGTGAATGCCACGTTGACACGGGGTTATTTTCCCGTGATAGACGGCGATATGTAAACTTGCGTTAACCTATTTTGGCGATGTTTATCGCACGTTCTTGAGAATTTGCCCCTAATTGTCATTGTGCCTGTCTTAATGGTAACTAATCAAAAGAATGACACTAATATTATTGGTGTGAAGAGTGAAAAAGTAGATACTAAAGGCTTAGAGGAAGACACATACTAAAATAGAAAAGATTTAAGATGACAGTATCTATCATCATGATAAATCAATTAATGATTTTTCTTTAAATGTCTTTACAAAATTATTGTATGAGTATGTTGACGTAATGGATGCGAGAGATTGTTATGTGTGCATGCAATTACCATCGTCTGTCTCAGAGGGGGTAACATATCATCACCTACCTTTAACATATGGTGTGTCTTGTAGTGTCTTAACGAGTTTATTTTACGAGAGGGGAAGTCTCCAATATTATTTTTCTAACATGGATTTAGCATTTTCAGAAATTCCTATTAGAAGGAATATGAATAAAATAAATAGTGCTAGAAATGCGGAATATATGGGAGAATTTTTTCATTCTACACAAACAATAGATACAGTATATGCACATAGACATATCCTAACTTGTAGATTACGATTTGAAGAAATAGAATTCATTAACATGGTTGAATATAGAAGACAAGAGTTTCAGAGAAAGGCTGCTGAGCAAAAGTCTCATGTACCTCCATGGGCTTTCAGAGAAGGAGATTACAAGAGGGGCGAGACTTACGCTGCCATGACCCTAGACTGGTATCATAGAGGGAAGCTTTGCTTACTTAGACAAAAGACTGACTATAATAATTATTTCATTGGTTCTAGTGAATGTGATCATACTTTTCTAGTTACGGGAGGATGGGGATTGAAAGGAGGAACTGATCCTGTCTTTCTGGGAATTTATTATGTGTGTGATAAGAATGCCTACTATAGGTTGCCTGCACTTTGGTACAGGTGTTGTTATTTAGCAATAGTATTTCCAAAGATTTACCACATGGATGAGGAACATAGAATCAATGAAATAAAGAATGGACTAATACGTAATAAGAGAGCGAGTTTTTCAGAAATTATAGGAGATGTTTTTGGAGCATTGATACCTTCAGTTGGAGTTATACTAAATTAGCACAAAATTATAAAATTGTCCACAGTGGTTGATCGTTTATCAACAGACACTGCTGGTGGGTTTTTAATGGTTGATACTGAGATGATTGCAATTAGATCTATAGTTTTGCAAAATCGACTTGTCCTTGATGTATTATTGGCTAAAGAGGGTGGAGTCTGCAATATGTTGAAAATACAACAATGTTGTACTTATATCCCTGACAAGAGTAAAATTCTTGAGGGGTATATTAAGAATATTACAAATCTTCATCAAGATTTATCCGAATTGAAGGTTGATGGTGCTTGGGAGAAACTTGGTAAGAGTTTTTCCTCTGTGAGAAATTGGTTTTCTACATTTGGGAATAGTCTATTAGGGAAAATATTAACACTTATTATGGCAGTGGCTACAGTGATACTAATGATTTTCTTGATTTAAAATTTGCAAATGCAAGAAAGAGACAGATAACAAATGAAGAGCAAGAAAAAGAAAAAGAGAAGAAATAGAACTAGAGGATAGACAAGGAAACTATTATGAAAGGATGAGGGATTTAGATGGAATAATGATAAAACGAGAGAGAACAACAGCTCTTTAAGTGACAAATTGTATTGGTGGGTATTTGGTGATGGCTCAAAGACGCCATCAAAGGGGGGATTGATGGAGCAGGGTTTTTGAAAAATAAAACCTGCTCGGATTGAGACCCCTAGTAACATTTTTGAATTTTTTCTAATAGTGTGCAGTGAAAAACGTGTGGTTTTAATAACTAACATGAGGGAAAATAATACTGCGCAAGCGCGTTGTAAAGCACTGAACTAGGCCGCAAATGCTTGACTAATGAAATAAAGAGACTAATGCTGCTTTTTGTGCACGTTATTAACGTTTGTCAGGAAAACTTTAACATGGGGTTGCGCATGGTTAGATGCAGCATTTGGGAGGGTGCGTAAAGAAAAGCATTTAAAAATGAGTAATTATATCTGTTTTATTTTCCGTAGTAGCATGGGTTAAGCAAAATAAAGAATTATTAACTGAAAAACCAAAAGAGAATGTGGAGGGAAGGCAAAGGCGAGCGACCTTCGAATTTATGTGTGCCTGCCAAAAGTTAAACGTGAAGACGAAAAACAATCAACAAGTGATGAACGTTTCCTCTGGAAGCGCACGAGTGGCACAAGAAGTAACAGAACTGGAAACATTGGCGGAGAGAGAAGGAAACTGAAGTCTGATATTGTATACTTGTATTTCCTGGGATGATGTAGTTGTGATGTTGAAAAAACAAAACAATAGAACATTGACAGATATGGACATGCCGAGTGTGGTGTGACAGTGCACCCCCTTCCTTGAACAATCAAAATGTAGGATTGACTCTGAAATGAAACAAGTGTGGGTTGGACTTTTAGGTTTTAGGGTATAATTGAGGTGCCCTGGTGGGAGGGGTTAGCAGCTGTTGCGGAGGTGTCTTCTTGCGATGCTGATGGCGTTAGGTGTGATCGTCGCTGTCGTCGGTTTGCTGTAGAGGCCTACCTGTTTTCTTTCCGTTCCTAATTTCTGACTTAGACTTTGCCCTTACAAATCTTCTTGAGGGGCCCAGGTGTTCCCATGGCCAGGGGGCAGATTTCCTGATTCCTTCTGGGTTAGTATAGATAGAAATCTGAATTTGCATAATCATTTGCAAATGTATTTTGTCTCTGAAACTTTCTCTCTTAGCCCTTCCACTCCTTCAATGCACTGTCGATGTGATGTGATTTGTCATTTTCTCTTTGCAATTGTATATTCAGTGATATTCCATGGTTTGTACTGTGTATTGGTACTTGATGAGCATTTATTTCACATTATTTAGATAAAACATTATAAATATACACTCTGTGTTCGTCTTTATTTAGAGAGTGTTCATTAATTATTGCCTACAAACTATTCAACTATAAAAAGATGCCATTGTCACATTATTTTTCTATGAGTAATGCAGGTTCGGTTGGAAATTGGTAAGTTGGGTCTGAACTTTGCATTTTACACTGAACCCAGTGCGAAGGGACCTTGTTGGGTAATGTAATTGGGCCTTGTTTATTTGCAAATTTATTGATCTCTGAGCGCTGGATCAGCTGCCAAGAATGCCCCGTTGGTTATATTTTTGTTACAGCCTGTCAGCGCCAACTTTACTTGAATTTTAAAAGATTGTCTAACCAGGAAAGTGACCACTGGGCAATTTCTTCTGCTCCGTGTTTTATAGGAACCTGAGCAAGTGGCTAAAGTTTTGTCCTTGGGTATACGCTATCCCCAGAGACTCACAACACTCCTTGACCCATCATATCTCCAGTATTTGGCAACATACCAAGCTTCGGAATGTATAGTTGTATTTGAGGGGGCGAAGGAGTTTAGAATTGTGCAGTTTAGTATGATGTTAGAAATGGTGCTGGCTTGTATTTTTGTAAATTTGAATAACTGTGCAATGAAGCCAGCAAAAGCGGACAATGAGGAAGGTTGGTTTGATGTAGCCTGTCAGAAAGCGAAAAGTCATCTGAGGAGTGTAACGAAACAGGTTAAATTACGATTAATCACTGTTTCCAAAAGGAATGTAATTGTCTAAAAACTCAGTACAGGTATTTTTACACACACATTGGAATGATATGATAGAGATAATTCGGTAAGGAAACCAACAAACTTTTGGCAAAGAGTCGATAAAGTCTGTCATTCTTATCCGGTATTGCTCTCCTGTATGATGGAGGAGGATGCTTGGATTTTGTACTTGAGGTATTTTTATGGTTCCCCACCAATGCTGCCCAATTACATGTGAGCCCTTGAAGTGTGTCAATCCTCGTTGGTTAGCTGTGAAAGAGATAAGGTCAGTAATTAACCATATCAAGCTAACTAGAAATGCTGGTCCAGACAATATTGCAGCTGTGTTAATCAAGACTAATAGTGTGTGGTGGGCTAGGGTCTAACTCTTGCTTGTTTGGTTGGATAAGCTCAACTGGCTTTATCTCCCTTCATGGAGGGGCTCTGTTGTGAAACTCTTACTAAAAAAGGGGAATGGCACACAATCATCACATTATATATTGATTAACCTTCTGCATATTTCAGAGAAAGGGTTCTCAAAGATCCTATTGACATATCTGGATGAATGGGTACAGGAAAATAGGCTCATCCCTATTGAGCAGGGTGGGTTTCATGAAGTCCACTCCACTCTACTATAGATCATTGCTTCTCCCTTTGGGCTACTATTAGGAAATCACCAGGAATCAATCAGAGATTGTGTTGTTCTATCGATTTCTGTAAAGCTTTTGACAGAGTGGATAGAGGCCTGCTGTGGGAAAACTCTGTGGCTGAAAGACACTGTCCAATTTACTTAGTATGATACAAGCTTCACATACTGATAACTGTGCACGGGTGCAACTTGACAAATCAGGGAGACTATCAAAAAGTATCCTAATTTGGAACAGCCCGCAACAGGGATGCCTCCTGGCTCCATCCCTCTTTAGTTTATTTTTAGCAGACTTGCCATCAACTTTAAAGCCATCAAGATCTTTCTCTCATAAAGTAGGAAAAGGGCATGTACCATGCCTACAGTATGTAGATGACCTGATCCTGCTGGATTTTACCTTTTTGGGTTTACAAAGGAAATTGAGACGCTGGAGGTGTATAGTAAAAGGAACTCTCTAAAACTCAATCTAGAGAAAACAAAGATAATGGTTTTTGGGAACAAAGTCGCCAAGTTCAGATGTGTTCTGAACTCTATACCTGTTGAAGTGGTGGACTCTTATGAATATCTGGGGCTGACCTTTATTTTTAAAATGGGATGCACATACGGGGAGTGTTAAGACTAGGGACATGTTACAAACAGGATGCTTTGTTAAGTTCAATCAGAGGTATGGAGGCCTGTCTCTTCCCCCCTCAGGAAAGCATATGAAGGGAACATTTCTGCTCTCGCGTTGTATAGGGCTGTGATTATTACACTTTATATGGCTTGTAGTTGGGAACCCGCTGGAGGGTGCAATCCTCAAGAAGTTACTGCTCCTTCCATCGGGAACTATTATGCAGGATTTAAGGAGGGGAATGAAATTGGTATCCTGGCAGCTGTCGGCCATCTCCTGCACTTTGTGGTTTTTTAACAACATATCTAAAGATGAAGAAGTACCGAAGATCTCTAAGTTATGCTGGGAAGAGATCTCTGTTAGTGAGAGACAGTAGACCAGGTATGTTCGGTTCAGGATAAGAAATTGGAAAACTATGCCCATCGTATGGGGTCAATAGAAGCATGGACTCCCTTTCCAAGTAAGCAAGCACCTAGAAAGTAAGGTGTACACTAGATATGGTCTACTTGAGCGAGAGGCCCTCAATAAATTTCACCCTGAAGTCCCTAGATCAGGAAGACGTCTTTCCCTATTGGGTACAATTACCAGACCCTAGGTTATGTAAAGAAATGATAAGAATGAGACTGGGGTGTAACCCAATTTTTTTCCAAGTCCTGACCCGCATAGGGCGGTATGCGATGGGAACGGTTGCATTGTGTGCTCACTTAATGTGAAATGTTCATGGTGTCAGAGTGCTCATATTAAGTTTTTGAACCCCTATTTTTCAAATATCGAACATATTTTAGGGTAAATGCAATGGAACTACGGTCTGAAAAGCACTTTATGGATGATGTAGAAGAAACTGCATGTTTTATGCTTTATTACGAAATGCCTTAAATTGGACTGGGCTAGATTGGTTTTAAATTGCATGTTTTTATGTTTTTAGATTGTGTTTAGATTGTATGTTTGTTTTTAGAAGGTTTTATGAATGATTGTCCCAATAAACCTGATTTTATCTCTCTATCATCCTTAGAGTGGACCACTTTGGTCATGGACATCTTCCATTTAGCAAATCCATAATGCCTGCTTTGATAGGTCAGTGTTTGGTCAATCGTTTGCAACTGCTATTACAGTTGAAACGTATTTATACATGGCATTGCAAATGAGAAGTAAGAAAGATGCCCCTTTCACGCCCTTTCTACTTTTTGAATAGCAATGAGTCACAAAGTGTACTTTGCAAGTAAGGAAGACTTTTCAAAATCACAATTTGTCACTTTGTATTTTGTGGTTGCAAATCCTGTGATTTGCAAATCTCAGACTTAGAGACCAGAGTGTCCTTTTGTACCTCATGCCCATAGTGTTTACCAAATTTAGCTCTCTTATAATAGCTGAATGAATGAATTTAAAAATAGGACTCTGGTATTATATCAATCTTCATTTGGAATGGCACAGAGGAATATTTTTGGGCTTATTTAAATGTCCTGAATAACAATGAATACAGATTACAGTTTACATGCAACATGAGTATTGTACAACTAGAATTCTTGGATGTGAAAGTTTACATAAAGGATAACACCATACAACCGACCCTTCACCGCAAACCAACAGCTACCAACAGCATTCTACATAGATCAAGCTTTCATCCACATTCCCTCATAAAGCGTATTCCGTATGGGGAATTCCTCAGAATCAGATTCAATTGTTCAAATGAGGAAGACATGGTGGATCAATCTGAGGCCATAGAACAGAGATTCCAAAAGAGAGGATATCTGAACAGATACATTAAACAGGGGAAAGAACGAGACAGATCCCTGACCTGGATTCAAACGATGGTGAACAAGAAAAAAAAAACATCAAAGAGAATCAGGATGACAATATCAGAGTTATCCTCACACAAAGTAAAGAGAATCAACAAATCTACATTATTTGTAATAAATATTGGAATCTTGTGAGCAAAGACCCGGATTTTGGTCATAAGGTTGGTCCTCAACCAAATGTCACATACAAAAAGGTACCATCACTACAAGACAAATTAGTGAGAAGCCACTTTACTATTGCCAAACCTCAACACGGCTTGATAGAGAAAGAAATGGATTTATCAAATGTGACAAATGCAAGGCTTGCCAAATCGGGAAAAACACTAAAGAAATTCAAGACTACAAAGCCACAATATAGCCATAGTCAAAAGGTTCATCTGCGACGCTAACTCTGTGCTATATGTAAACGAGGGCCACTGTGGCCAATAGTATGTGTGTTGCACCATAGGCCCACTCAAGAAGAGAATATTGGAACACATCAGAGCGGTGCAAAATAAGGATAATAACTATGCCCCAGCCAAGCACTATTTGCAACATCCCATCAAAGACTGGAAAACCATGCAATATTATGGCATAGCATGAATACAAAAAGATGAGAGAGGCGGCGACAGAGTTAAAAAACTTCAATGCCTGGAATCACGCTTTGTTATCAGGTTACGGATGAGGACTCCATTTGGGCTCAAGGCTGACAAAGAACTTTGCACGCATTTGTAATTGGTACCTCATTTTTCTCATAAGTCATCTAGGCATTTTTTATCCACAACCCTGCAGAATCAGCCTAAATTATAGAGATGGTTTACAGATTGAACATAGTTTTCCGAGATGTACAGCAAGGGCATAGAGGGCACTAAGCCAGCATTAATAAACATGTTGGTACATGTTGTACTTTAATTCAATATTATTGAGAACATAGAGCTTTCCCAGAGGCATAGCAATGAATTGATGGGCACTGAGCCAGTAACTGAAATTGTACCAGCAACACAGCTATGCTTCAGTGAAACAATACATGGGATACCAATTTACACATGTGGGGCAACCCTAAGATACCAATACTTAGTAAATGACATTGTCATATCAGAGGGATAGGCCCACATATGCACAATATAGAAATGCTATATACTAACACCATACAGGCATGCTCACGATACAGTGGTCATTGTACTAAATAATGAATACCTATATCGGCATCCCACACTGGAATATTTGGACACATGGGAATGATTATAATATGCCATAGCAATTACTGTGAAAAACCTATTCATAAATCTAACACCCACATAATGGCAGCAATAGAGTGACATGGGGACTTATTCCAGAGTTTAGGAAACGTGCACTGACTGAGCAGAGATAAAAAAAGAGATAAAAAAGAAACAAATACATGAGAAGTGTTTGTCTTATAGATGAAATGTATTGGCAGACACAAGTGGAACAGTGAGGTTTACTGTGTTATGGAATGTGTATACACATTGCAGATATGTTTGATTTTGCGTTCATGTATATATGTTACCTTTTATTTTTGCAAGCTTACGTTGAAAACTACAGTTCCCACAATGCCGCATAATGGCCTAATTGGGCTCCTGAATTTAAGTTGAAGCCAAAGGAGGACTCACTAACCGTGAGCAAGACTTGGTGTCGGCAAAGATGCGAATGCAAGGTTAAAAAAAATTGTTGTGATATATACAGATTCCTGGAGTGCAATGTTTTTCTTCTTAGATATCAATATTTCAGAGACTGCTTGATCTCCGATGAGTGTACCTGTCTGGAGAGAGCATGCTGCTTATATAAATATATATCCAAAGAAACATCCAAAAGGAAGACGTGGTGCACTCGGGAGGTATTATTTTGATGCTTTTAGAACAACCACCATTCCTGACAAACGCGTTTCGGCCTGCACGGCCTTTGTCAATGTCAGTATCCTTAAAATTCAACACCATTTTAACATTGCTCCACTCATTACTTCCGGCACAGAGCAACCTATAGGAGTCAAGAACTGACCTTTCCTTCATAGTATGTAAACAGGGCGGCCATTTTAAAGAGATGTTGTTATTTCAGTCCTCAATGTTTCTCATTACATATTTCTATAAATAGACCGCAATCAAATTTATATTTCCATTTACTATCATGGTCCAACACGAGGATAAATTACACTGAACAATATATAATTTATACTTCATCAATCTATACCTAATATACACCTTCATTAAGCCCTTTAATGAGTTCAATAAAGTGTCTATGTGCTACAGTACTAATCTAACAGTAAGTTTTAATAAAGTTACTTTGTGCACCCAACCATTCATTTACATTTGATCATATCTAACATTTGGTATTACGTAGATATTTGATGCGGCCATTTATCACATATATTTCTTTTTAGTGAATCAAAAATAATGGCCATTTTAGAAAGATGTTATTATTCACAAGCTAAAAAGTGTCTAGATATTCAAGTGCAATCTAACAAATAATCTTTCATAAAGTGACTTTGTGTATACAAAATTTCTTATTCTATGTTTTGTATCTTCTTGTTTTGACTGTAACGATGTCTCTTACTTTGGTACCAGTTTAAACTTCACCTTCCACCTTTATCAGTACTATTAAGCCCTGTATGGGCAAGGATGAGGTGAATACAAAATGTCTTATTCTTGTTTATTCAACATTACATGTCAACGTGGTTTCAGTGGAATAGTTGCCCTCTATTTCCCAAGCTTGGTACCAGTTTGAACTTCACCTTACTCCTTTGTCTATACTAATAAGCCCTATATTGGCTAGCGATGCGGTGTCTGAATACCATGATGAACTTATATTGCACAAAGTAACTCCTTCAACTGGTTTTTATATTTATCTAATTACAATAAACATGATTTTTTATCTTATTGTCCGTTTTCTCCACTCTATAACTTACGCAACTATTACCCTACCCTTAAAAAATACAAAGTGCTATGTGCAAAAAAGAATGAAATATCTTCTGTAAATTCTTCAAAATTTGTGAATCGCTATTCTATACCAGTGCTATCATTCCAACCTAATAATTCATTTTAACTAAAGACTTCAATTATCAGAATCTACTCCAGTCATTTAGATTTTCTTTTTCTCTCTTTTATCCATCTAAGTATAAGTCTAACATATATGTATCCATAGCTCCTCATCACTTTTGAGGCCAAAGGGTCCTCTAGTTCTAATTTCAATAATGTATTTAGACTCTACCTTCCTAAGAGATCTCATCCTCTCACCTCCTCTTTACTTTGCAGGGACATGGTCTATGCAGAAAAAGGATAACTGACTGCTGTCACTCTGATGTTTTAAAGCAAAATGTTGTGCAACTGGATAAGATTCATCTCTGTTTGTTATTGCTCGGGTATGCTCTAGTATTGTCTTTTTCGCCGGGTGTACCGTGCTTCCCACATACTGAAAACCACACGGGCATACTAAGCAATACACTACAAAAGTCGTATTGCAATTTATCAATTTAGTAATGGGTTTTAAAATAATCCTTCCTGGAACAGAATATACTTTGACTTTCTTGCTTTTCCTGCATGCCTTACATTTTGTGCAAGGAAAGAAGCCAGTTACCTTAGGTTTCTCTACGGTTTTCTCAATAAAATGGCTATGGACCAACAGGTCCTTCAAGGAGAGTACTCTTTTTAAAAGTTACATTTGGTTTGGATGGTAAAATTGGACCTAATGCTTAATCTGACTGCAAAATGCCCCAATTCTTTTGTATTATATTACAGATATCCTTCACATCGGCTGAATAGTTAAGAATCAATCTTGTTATAGCCGCTCCATTTTGATTCCTCAACTTCTGTGTTAGCAGATCTTGTCTCTGTTGTACCATGACTTTAACAGAGGCTTCCTGTATCACTCTTTTCGTGTACCCTCTTTTTTCAAATCTCCGTTCTGCCACTATACTTGCCTGCTGGTAACTATCTGATGTAGTACAGCTATGTCTTAAACGAAGAAACTCTCAGTAGGGAATATTATTTACAAGACTACGGCGGTTTGGCGAAGTAGGAAATGAATATATATATATATATATATATATATATATATATATATATATTCAGCTCCAAAGTTGTGGGGCAGCAGCTGAGGATCTAGGACGGACCCGTCTGCGGGGTCCATTGAGGACTTTGAATTCAACAGAACATTATGCGTGCATCCATCTGTGGATTACTAAGTGCCGAGACTACAGCTCCCATCATTCACAGTCTCATAGGAGCGGCCCATTTGGGGGCGTGCAATATTTAAATGTGAACTGGGACCGGTACATGCACACATCCTTTCCGTTAAAGCCTCTGAGGAGAAGTTGAGGAACTTCGAAACGCGTCAGGCAGTCCTATACGGAACGGCTGTTTAAAGTATCCGCAGGCGGAATAACGTTCATACCTATCAAAGGCTGTTGTCTTGCTGCTGTTGTCTGAGTGCTGCTCATCTGGTGAACAACTTTGGGGCTGAATCTATATGCGGCCGTCCTGCCGCGGAGCGAGCACCACCCCGCGAATCAAGGGGGCCACGCAACTTGGTATTGACTGAATCATATATGTGGGGCAGCAGCAGAGGATCTAGGACGGACCCGTCTGCGGGGCCATTGAGGACTTTGAATTCAACAGAACATTATGTGTGCATCCATCTGTGGATTACTAAGTGCCGAGACTACAGCTCCCATCATGCACAGTCTCATAGGAGCGGCCCATTTGGGGGCGTGCAATATTTAAATGTGAACTGGGACTGGTACATGCACACATCCTTTCCATTAAAGCCTTTGAGGAGAAGTTGAGGAACTTCGAAACGTGTCAGGCAGTCCTATACGGAACGGCTGTTTAAAGTATCCGCAGGCGGAATAACGTTCATACCTATCAAAGGCTGTTGTCTTGCTGCTGTTGTCTGAGTGCTGCTCATCTGGTGGACAACTTTGGAGCTGAATCTATACGCGGTCGTCCTGCCGCGGAGCGCGCACCACCCCGCGAATCAAGGGGGCCACGCGACTTGGTATTGACTGAATCGTATATGTGGGGCAGCAGCAGAGGATCTAGGACGGACCCGTCTGCGGGGTCCATTGAGGACTTTGAATTCAACAGAACATTATGTGTGCATCCATCTGTGGATTACAAAGTGCCGAGACTACAGCTCCCATCATAACAGTCTCATAGGAGCGGCCCATTTGGGGGCGTGCAATATTTAAATGTGAACTGAGACTGGTACATGCACACATCCTTTCTGTTAAAGCCTCTGAGGAGAAGTTGTGGAACTTCGAAAAGCGTCAGGCAGTCCTATACGGAACGGCTGTTTAAAGTATCCGCAGGCGGAATACCGTTCATACCTATCAAAGGCTGTTGTCTTGCTGCTGTTGTCTGAGTGCTGCTCATCTGGTGGACAACTTTGGAGCTGAATCTATACGCAGCCGTCCTGCCGCGGAGCGAGCACCACCCCGTGAATCAAGGGGGCCACGCGACTTGGTATTGACTGAATCGTATATGTGGGGCAGCAGCAGAGGATCTAGGACGGACCCGTCTGCGGGGTCCATTGAGGACTTTGAATTCAACAGAACATTATGTGTGCATCCATCTGTGGATTACTAAGTGCCGAGACTACAGCTCCCATCATGCACAGTCTCATAGGAGCGGCCCATTTGGGGGCGTGCAATATTTAAATGTGAACTGGGACCGGTACATGCACACATCCTTTCCATTAAAGCCTCTGAGGAGAAGTTGAGGAACTTCGAAACGCGACAGGCAGTCCTATACGGAACGGCTGTTTAAAGTATCCGCAGGCGGAATACCGTTCATACCTATCAAAGGCTGTTGTCTTGCTGCTGTTGTCTGAGTGCTGCTCATCTGGTGGACAACTTTGGAGCTGAATCTATACGCGGCCGTCCTGCCGCGGAGCGAGCACCACCCCGCGAATCAAGGGGGCCACGCGACTTGGTATAGTCCTGACCCGCATAGGGCGGTATGCGATGGGAACGGTTGCATTGTGTGCTCACTTAATGTGAAATGTTCATGGTGTCAGAGTGCTCATATTAAGTTTTTGAACCCCTATTTTTCAAATATCGAACATATTTTAGGGTAAATGCAATGGAACTACGGTCTGAAAAGCACTTTATGGATGATGTAGAAGAAACTGCATGTTTTATGCTTTATTACGAAATGCCTTAAATTGGACTGGGCTAGATTGGTTTTAAATTGCATGTTTTTATGTTTTTAGATTGTGTTTAGATTGTATGTTTGTTTTTTAGAAGGTTTTATGAATGATTGTCCCAATAAACCTGATTTTATCTCTCTATCATCCTTAGAGTGGACCACTTTGGTCATGGACATCTTCCATTTAGCAAATCCATAATGCCTGCTTTGATAGGTCAGTGTTTGGTCAATCGTTTGCAACTGCTATTACAGTTGAAACGTATTTATACATGGCATTGCAAATGAGAAGTAAGAAAGATGCCCCTTTCACGCCCTTTCTACTTTTTGAATAGCAATGAGTCACAAAGTGTACTTTGCAAGTAAGGAAGACTTTTCAAAATCACAATTTGTCACTTTGTATTTTGTGGTTGCAAATCCTGTGATTTGCAAATCTCAGACTTAGAGACCAGAGAGTCCTTTTGTACCTCATGCCCATAGTGTTTACCAAATTTAGCTCTCTTATAATAGCTGAATGAATGAATTTAAAAATAGGACTCTGGTATTATATCAATCTTCATTTGGAATGGCACAGAGGAATATTTTTGGGCTTATTTAAATGTCCTGAATAACAATGAATACAGATTACAGTTTACATGCAACATGAGTATTGTACAACTAGAATTCTTGGATGTGAAAGTTTACATAAAGGATAACACCATACAACCGACCCTTCACCGCAAACCAACAGCTACCAACAGCATTCTACATAGATCAAGCTTTCATCCACATTCCCTCATAAAGCGTATTCCGTATGGGGAATTCCTCAGAATCAGATTCAATTGTTCAAATGAGGAAGACATGGTGGATCAATCTGAGGCCATAGAACAGAGATTCCAAAAGAGAGGATATCTGAACAGATACATTAAACAGGGGAAAGAACGAGACAGATCCCTGACCTGGATTCAAACGATGGTGAACAAGAAAAAAAAACATCAAAGAGAATCAGGATGACAATATCAGAGTTATCCTCACACAAAGTAAAGAGAATCAACAAATCTACATTATTTGTAATAAATATTGGAATCTTGTGAGCAAAGACCCGGATTTTGGTCATAAGGTTGGTCCTCAACCAAATGTCACATACAAAAAGGTACCATCACTACAAGACAAATTAGTGAGAAGCCACTTTACTATTGCCAAACCTCAACACGGCTTGATAGAGAAAGAAATGGATTTATCAAATGTGACAAATGCAAGGCTTGCCAAATCGGGAAAAACACTAAAGAAATTCAAGACTACAAAGCCACAATATAGCCATAGTCAAAAGGTTCATCTGCGACGCTAACTCTGTGCTATATGTAAACGAGGGCCACTGTGGCCAATAGTATGTGTGTTGCACCATAGGCCCACTCAAGAAGAGAATATTGGAACACATCAGAGCGGTGCAAAATAAGGATAATAACTATGCCCCAGCCAAGCACTATTTGCAACATCCCATCAAAGACTGGAAAACCATGCAATATTATGGCATAGCATGAATACAAAAAGATGAGAGAGGCGGCGACAGAGTTAAAAAACTTCAATGCCTGGAATCACGCTTTGTTATCAGGTTACGGATGAGGACTCCATTTGGGCTCAAGGCTGACAAAGAACTTTGCACGCATTTGTAATTGGTACCTCATTTTTCTCATAAGTCATCTAGGCATTTTTTATCCACAACCCTGCAGAATCAGCCTAAATTATAGAGATGGTTTACAGATTGAACATAGTTTTCCGAGATGTACAGCAAGGGCATAGAGGGCACTAAGCCAGCATTAATAAACATGTTGGTACATGTTGTACTTTAATTCAATATTATTGAGAACATAGAGCTTTCCCAGAGGCATAGCAATGAATTGATGGGCACTGAGCCAGTAACTGAAATTGTACCAGCAACACAGCTATGCTTCAGTGAAACAATACATGGGATACCAATTTACACATGTGGGGCAACCCTAAGATACCAATACTTAGTAAATGACATTGTCATATCAGAGGGATAGGCCCACATATGCACAATATAGAAATGCTATATACTAACACCATACAGGCATGCTCACGATACAGTGGTCATTGTACTAAATAATGAATACCTATATCGGCATCCCACACTGGAATATTTGGACACATGGGAATGATTATAATATGCCATAGCAATTACTGTGAAAAACCTATTCATAAATCTAACACCCACATAATGGCAGCAATAGAGTGACATGGGGACTTATTCCAGAGTTTAGGAAACGTGCACTGACTGAGCAGAGATAAAAAAAGAGATAAAAAAGAAACAAATACATGAGAAGTGTTTGTCTTATAGATGAAATGTATTGGCAGACACAAGTGGAACAGTGAGGTTTACTGTGTTATGGAATGTGTATACACATTGCAGATATGTTTGATTTTGCGTTCATGTATATATGTTACCTTTTATTTTTGCAAGCTTACGTTGAAAACTACAGTTCCCACAATGCCGCATAATGGCCTAATTGGGCTCCTGAATTTAAGTTGAAGCCAAAGGAGGACTCACTAACCGTGAGCAAGACTTGGTGTCGGCAAAGATGCGAATGCAAGGTTAAAAAAAATTGTTGTGATATATACAGATTCCTGGAGTGCAATGTTTTTCTTCTTAGATATCAATATTTCAGAGACTGCTTGATCTCCGATGAGTGTACCTGTCTGGAGAGAGCATGCTGCTTATATAAATATATATCCAAAGAAACATCCAAAAGGAAGACGTGGTGCACTCGGGAGGTATTATTTTGATGCTTTTTAGAACAACCACCATTCCTGACAAACGCGTTTCGGCCTGCACGGCCTTTGTCAATGTCAGTATCCTTAAAATTCAACACCATTTTAACATTGCTCCACTCATTACTTCCGGCACAGAGCAACCTATAGGAGTCAAGAACTGACCTTTCCTTCATAGTATGTAAACAGGGCGGCCATTTTAAAGAGATGTTGTTATTTCAGTCCTCAATGTTTCTCATTACATATTTCTATAAATAGACCGCAATCAAATTTATATTTCCATTTACTATCATGGTCCAACACGAGGATAAATTACACTGAACAATATATAATTTATACTTCATCAATCTATACCTAATATACACCTTCATTAAGCCCTTTAATGAGTTCAATAAAGTGTCTATGTGCTACAGTACTAATCTAACAGTAAGTTTTAATAAAGTTACTTTGTGCACCCAACCATTCATTTACATTTGATCATATCTAACATTTGGTATTACGTAGATATTTGATGCGGCCATTTATCACATATATTTCTTTTTAGTGAATCAAAAATAATGGCCATTTTAGAAAGATGTTATTATTCACAAGCTAAAAAGTGTCTAGATATTCAAGTGCAATCTAACAAATAATCTTTCATAAAGTGACTTTGTGTATACAAAATTTCTTATTCTATGTTTTGTATCTTCTTGTTTTGACTGTAACGATGTCTCTTACTTTGGTACCAGTTTAAACTTCACCTTCCACCTTTATCAGTACTATTAAGCCCTGTATGGGCAAGGATGAGGTGAATACAAAATGTCTTATTCTTGTTTATTCAACATTACATGTCAACGTGGTTTCAGTGGAATAGTTGCCCTCTATTTCCCAAGCTTGGTACCAGTTTGAACTTCACCTTACTCCTTTGTCTATACTAATAAGCCCTATATTGGCTAGCGATGCGGTGTCTGAATACCATGATGAACTTATATTGCACAAAGTAACTCCTTCAACTGGTTTTTATATTTATCTAATTACAATAAACATGATTTTTTATCTTATTGTCCGTTTTCTCCACTCTATAACTTACGCAACTATTACCCTACCCTTAAAAAATACAAAGTGCTATGTGCAAAAAAGAATGAAATATCTTCTGTAAATTCTTCAAAATTTGTGAATCGCTATTCTATACCAGTGCTATCATTCCAACCTAATAATTCATTTTAACTAAAGACTTCAATTATCAGAATCTACTCCAGTCATTTAGATTTTCTTTTTCTCTCTTTTATCCATCTAAGTATAAGTCTAACATATATGTATCCATAGCTCCTCATCACTTTTGAGGCCAAAGGGTCCTCTAGTTCTAATTTCAATAATGTATTTAGACTCTACCTTCCTAAGAGATCTCATCCTCTCACCTCCTCTTTACTTTGCAGGGACATGGTCTATGCAGAAAAAGGATAACTGACTGCTGTCACTCTGATGTTTTAAAGCAAAATGTTGTGCAACTGGATAAGATTCATCTCTGTTTGTTATTGCTCGGGTATGCTCTAGTATTGTCTTTTTCGCCGGGTGTACCGTGCTTCCCACATACTGAAAACCACACGGGCATACTAAGCAATACACTACAAAAGTCGTATTGCAATTTATCAATTTAGTAATGGGTTTTAAAATAATCCTTCCTGGAACAGAATATACTTTGACTTTCTTGCTTTTCCTGCATGCCTTACATTTTGTGCAAGGAAAGAAGCCAGTTACCTTAGGTTTCTCTACGGTTTTCTCAATAAAATGGCTATGGACCAACAGGTCCTTCAAGGAGGTACTCTTTTTAAAAGTTACATTTGGTTTGGATGGTAAAATTGGACCTAATGCTTAATCTGACTGCAAAATGCCCCAATTCTTTTGTATTATATTACAGATATCCTTCACATCGGCTGAATAGTTAAGAATCAATCTTGTTATAGCCGCTCCATTTTGATTCCTCAACTTCTGTGTTAGCAGATCTTGTCTCTGTTGTACCATGACTTTAACAGAGGCTTCCTGTATCACTCTTTTCGTGTACCCTCTTTTTTCAAATCTCCGTTCTGCCACTATACTTGCCTGCTGGTAACTATCTGATGTAGTACAGCTATGTCTTAAACGAAGAAACTCTCAGTAGGGAATATTATTTACAAGACTACGGCGGTTTGGCGAAGTAGGAAATGAATATATATATATATATATATATATATATATATATATATATATATATATATTCAGCTCCAAAGTTGTGGGGCAGCAGCTGAGGATCTAGGACGGACCCGTCTGCGGGGTCCATTGAGGACTTTGAATTCAACAGAACATTATGCGTGCATCCATCTGTGGATTACTAAGTGCCGAGACTACAGCTCCCATCATTCACAGTCTCATAGGAGCGGCCCATTTGGGGGCGTGCAATATTTAAATGTGAACTGGGACCGGTACATGCACACATCCTTTCCGTTAAAGCCTCTGAGGAGAAGTTGAGGAACTTCGAAACGCGTCAGGCAGTCCTATACGGAACGGCTGTTTAAAGTATCCGCAGGCGGAATAACGTTCATACCTATCAAAGGCTGTTGTCTTGCTGCTGTTGTCTGAGTGCTGCTCATCTGGTGAACAACTTTGGGGCTGAATCTATATGCGGCCGTCCTGCCGCGGAGCGAGCACCACCCCGCGAATCAAGGGGGCCACGCAACTTGGTATTGACTGAATCATATATGTGGGGCAGCAGCAGAGGATCTAGGACGGACCCGTCTGCGGGGCCATTGAGGACTTTGAATTCAACAGAACATTATGTGTGCATCCATCTGTGGATTACTAAGTGCCGAGACTACAGCTCCCATCATGCACAGTCTCATAGGAGCGGCCCATTTGGGGGCGTGCAATATTTAAATGTGAACTGGGACTGGTACATGCACACATCCTTTCCATTAAAGCCTTTGAGGAGAAGTTGAGGAACTTCGAAACGTGTCAGGCAGTCCTATACGGAACGGCTGTTTAAAGTATCCGCAGGCGGAATAACGTTCATACCTATCAAAGGCTGTTGTCTTGCTGCTGTTGTCTGAGTGCTGCTCATCTGGTGGACAACTTTGGAGCTGAATCTATACGCGGTCGTCCTGCCGCGGAGCGCGCACCACCCCGCGAATCAAGGGGGCCACGCGACTTGGTATTGACTGAATCGTATATGTGGGGCAGCAGCAGAGGATCTAGGACGGACCCGTCTGCGGGGTCCATTGAGGACTTTGAATTCAACAGAACATTATGTGTGCATCCATCTGTGGATTACAAAGTGCCGAGACTACAGCTCCCATCATAACAGTCTCATAGGAGCGGCCCATTTGGGGGCGTGCAATATTTAAATGTGAACTGAGACTGGTACATGCACACATCCTTTCTGTTAAAGCCTCTGAGGAGAAGTTGTGGAACTTCGAAAAGCGTCAGAGCAGTCCTATACGGAACGGCTGTTTAAAGTATCCGCAGGCGGAATACCGTTCATACCTATCAAAGGCTGTTGTCTTGCTGCTGTTGTCTGAGTGCTGCTCATCTGGTGGACAACTTTGGAGCTGAATCTATACGCAGCCGTCCTGCCGCGGAGCGAGCACCACCCCGTGAATCAAGGGGGCCACGCGACTTGGTATTGACTGAATCGTATATGTGGGGCAGCAGCAGAGGATCTAGGACGGACCCGTCTGCGGGGTCCATTGAGGACTTTGAATTCAACAGAACATTATGTGTGCATCCATCTGTGGATTACTAAGTGCCGAGACTACAGCTCCCATCATGCACAGTCTCATAGGAGCGGCCCATTTGGGGGCGTGCAATATTTAAATGTGAACTGGGACCGGTACATGCACACATCCTTTCCATTAAAGCCTCTGAGGAGAAGTTGAGGAACTTCGAAACGCGACAGGCAGTCCTATACGGAACGGCTGTTTAAAGTATCCGCAGGCGGAATACCGTTCATACCTATCAAAGGCTGTTGTCTTGCTGCTGTTGTCTGAGTGCTGCTCATCTGGTGGACAACTTTGGAGCTGAATCTATACGCGGCCGTCCTGCCGCGGAGCGAGCACCACCCCGCGAATCAAGGGGGCCACGCGACTTGGTATTGACTGAATCGTATATGTGGGGCAGCAGCAGAGGATCTAGGACGGACCCGTCTGCAGGGTCCATTGAGGACTTTGAATTCAACAGAACATTATGTGTGCATCCATCTGTGGATTACTAAGTGCCGAGACTACAGCTCCCATCATGCACAGTCTCATAGGAGCGGCCCATTATTAAATGTGAACTGGGACCGGTACATGCACACATCCTTTCCGTTAAAGCCTCTGAGGAGAAGTTGAGGAACTTCGAAACGCGTCAGGCAGTCCTATACGGAACGGCTGTTTAAAGTATCCGCAGGCGGAATACCGTTCATACCTATCAAAGGTTGTTGTCTTGCTGCTGTTGTCTGAGTGCTGCTCATCTGGTGGACAACTTTGGAGCTGAATATATATATATATATATATATATATATATATATATATATATATATATATATATATATATATATATATATATCTCAAAACAAAACCCTTTCAGGCATAGAGTGACACATAAATTATGCAAAAAAAAGAAGCAGAGAACTCTGGGTAGTTCTCAAGTTTAGGTGGAAAGCAGCTCCAGTATAGTGCACTCTCAACACCAGGATCACTCTAAATTTGCTCACCTCAAATGTGTGCTTTTCTATCAAAGTCTTTATGCGTAGGATTAGCACAGTGCCATCCATGCTGAGATAGAAAGGGACAAAGCCTTTTGCCATTTCTACAGCTAAGTCTTTAAGCACCGGATTAGCACAGTGCTATCCATGCCGAGCTGTAAAATGGCCAAAGCCTTTTACCACTCCAGGCACAGTATTACAGCTTTGGATTGGTAAAATACCATCCAAGCCATCCCGAAAGGAATAAAAGCAACCCTTGACACGTGTTTCGCTCTCCTCATTAGAGCTCTTCAGAGAGGTATAGCTTTGTCCAGACACAAGGGAGCTCCTTTCAGGCATAGAGTGATGCATAAATTATTCAAAAAAAGAAGCAGAGAACTCTGGCTAGTGCTCAAGTTTAGGTGGAAAGCAGCTTCAGTATAGAGCACTCTCAACACCAGCAACACTCTAAATTTGCTCACCTCAAATGTCTGCTTTTCTATCAAAGTCTTTAAGCGTAGGATTAGCATAGTGCCATCCACGCAGAGATAGAATGGGACAAAGGGGCACATGCATCAAGCATTTTACTGGTCGCAAAGGGGCGATTCGCAGAATCGGCCCGTTTGCGACCAGTAAAATGCTATTTCCGAAGCATCAAATCCAAAGGCATTCGCAATTAAGGAAATCACAATTTTTGTGATTTCCTTAATTGCGAATGCAGTTAGGGACTCTCAAATTGCCATTCCCTAAATGCGATGCATCATGCATTCGCAAATTGCGTTTTCGCAATTTGGAATTGCAAATTACCATCAACTTCAAGTTGATGGTAATTTGCAATTTCTTAGAAAAATGCATAAAATTGCATTTTCTAAGTGCCATGTGGCGCACACATATGCCCTTAGGGCATATGTGTGTGCCACATGTGCACACATGCCAATTTTGGGGGTGCAGCAGGGTGGCCTTTTGGCCCCCTAGCACCCTTCAAATTGCATTCGCAATTTGCGAGTACCTATTTGGTACTCGCAAATTGCGAATGACTTCCCATTCATTCCTATGGGCCTCTAGGCCCATAGGAATGAATGGAAAGGCATTCCTTAATAGCGAGTCGCAATTTGCGAGTCGCTATTAAGGAATTTGTAGGAATTGCAAGTTTTTTTGCGATTCCTACATGCATAAGGAATTGCGATTCCTAAATAGTGATTCCCTAAAAATCGCTATTTAGGAATCGCAATTCCATTCTTTGATGCATGTGGCCCAAAGTCTTTTGCCATTTCTACAGCAAAGTCTTTAAGCATAGGATTAGCACAGTGCTATCCATGCCGAGCTGTAAAATGGGCAAAGCCTTTTACCACTCCAGGCACAGTATTACATCTTTGGATTGGCACTGTGCTAATTTGTGTGAATGTCTGTATCAGTCTGTCAGTTGGTGTGTAAGTGGCTGCATGGGTTGGTGAGTAGGTACATGAGTGGCTGTATGAATTTAATGGACAGGATACTCCATACAAATATGGTGGATATCCGATCTGCCACATTGCAAGTGCCACAGGCATTAAAAATCTAAAAAGATTGTTGTGTGTGTATATATATATATATATATTCACTGAAAAAACCATAGGTTTTAGGGACAGTTTTAGTTACTTGGACATTGCACTCGTACAAAACCCGTGAA
The DNA here is from genome assembly GCA_963921515.1 of Calotriton arnoldi. NCBI lineage: Eukaryota > Metazoa > Chordata > Amphibia > Caudata > Salamandridae > Calotriton > Calotriton arnoldi. Next base: position 690,483 of record CAWUFW010003159.1, read on the forward strand.
ATTCCCCCGTTATAGTTAGTTCAGCTAACTAAAACTCGCGCCCCCGCAATGCACTGCTGATGACGTCACATATTACATCACTCATGACATGGTCAGTGACATCACTGATGACATCACTGATGACATCTCAAATGACTTCACTGATGACATCATCCAGTGACTGTGTGTTTCTGTAAAGTTTAAATATTTTTAATATATATAGGAAAAGACGTATTGAAGAATGAGTGGGTGTGTAAGTGTCTGTATGGATGATTTAGTAGGTGCGTGACTGACTCTATAAGTGAGTGATTTAACGTATCTTACTGAATGCATGGGTTAGTGACTAAACTGGGTGAATGTCTGTATCCGTCTGTCTGTTGCTGTGTAAGTGGCTGCATGTGTTTGTGAATAGCTAAATGAGTGTCTATATGAGTTATTGAATGCTTGTCTGAGTATCTGTATGGGTGCCTGAGTGTTTGTGTGGGAGGGGTGTGTGCAACTCTGTGCATAGATGTGTGAGTGGGTGATTCACTGGGTGGATGGTTTCAAGAGTGCATCTGTGATAGACTGTATGGGTGGGTAAGTGTGTGTAAGAGTGTGTTAGTGAGTGAATGTATGTCCCAGTGGTACATGTGTGAGTAACTACATATGTGAAAGGCAGTATATATGTGTGTTGGAGTATATAAATAGCTATAAGCAAGAGTGAGTGATTGTGATAGTGGCTGTATGGATGAGTGTGTGCTTGTATCTGTGATTGTATAAGAGCGTAACAATGTGCTACTATTTGTATGAGTAAGTGAGCTGGTGTGTGTATAACTGTATAGGTGAGTAAATGGCAGTGTGTTTAATTATTTGCATGACTGACTAGGTGTGTGAGTATCTCTATGGATGAGTGGCGTTGTTTGAGTGTCTATATAGGAGTAAGAGTGCATATGATAGTCCTGTACTGAGTGACCGTAAGTATGAGTGACTGTACGGGTGAGTGAGTGGATGTGTGTGTGTAGACCTAAGAATCAGTGAGTGGGTATGTAGTTATTGGTGTTGGAGTGTCTATGGTTTTGCGAATGGCAGTCTGTAATTTAGAGTGGGTGTATCAAAGGTTATATTAGGGTGTGAGGAGGTGCATCAGATTATCACGTGGATGATGTCATCAGTGATGTCATTTGAGATGTCATCAGTGATGTCATCAGTGATGTCACTGACCATGTCATGAGTGATGTAATATGTGACGTCATCAGCAGTGCATTACGGGGCGCGAGTTATAGTTAGCTGAACTAACTATAACGGGGGAATTTCACGGGTTTTGTACGAGTGCAATGTCCAAGTAACTAAAACTGTCCCTAAAACCTATGGTTTTTTCAGTGAATTTCAAAGGTTTTTAAATGCTAATTTGTAACTATAACGTGTCTGAAACCTAAGGTTTTTTCAGTGAATTTCAAAGGTTTTTAAATGCTAATTTGTAACTATAACGTGTCTGAAACCTATGGTTTTTTCAGTGAATTTCAAAGGTTTTTAAATGCTAATTTCTAACTATAACGTGCCTGAAACCTACGGTTTTTCAGTGAATTTCAAAGGTTTTGTAAATGACAATTTTTAAATGTATTAATTGTTATATTAATTTTTTTCATACTGATTTACTACATTTTTAGAAATTTTTTTTTTACATATTTTATTTTTTAAATTACATTGTAATTACATTATACATTACATTACAAAAAATACTTTCTCAGAATGAATTACTTTAGTTTAAATACTTTGCAGATAGGCAATAGACTTTTAAGTACAGTAGTTACAGTTGTTGCAATGGGCAACACATTTTCAAACACAATGCAACATTCAGCTCAATGTGAATTTCTAGTTAAATGCAATTAGTTACTTTATGGATTACTTTTGTAACCACAGGACTGGATCCTAGATTCAGTCCTGGTACATCTCCTGTAAACAGTTGAGTAAAAGCGTTTTGGTTACAGTCGTGATTTTTAAGGAATATTATTGTATTTTAAAAGTTGACACTTAGAAACTTTTTCTCATAGAATCACCAATGTTATCCTATGGAAGGAAATTCACTTAGCAGGTAAAAACTGTTATCGTTACTTTTTCTTACTCAGTGTTGGATCCTGGATCCAGCACTGGTGCATCTCCTGTAAACAGTTGAAAAAATGCGTTTAAGTCATACAGGCGATTTTTAAGGAATATTTGTAGTTTGTGAAAATCAACACTTTGAAACTTTTTTGCTGAAAACCAGTCAATCTTAGCCTATGAAGGAAATTCAAGTTACCGGTAAGTACGGTTAAAATTACTTTTGAGGATCAGTACTGGGCTGAAAGATGCAGCACTGAGGTCTCTCCTGATAACAGGTGAGTAAATCGGAATTCGTATTTCGGCTGATTTTAGAGGAATATTTTAAAGTTCCAAAACTCCACACTTAGAAGAATTTCCAAGTGAAACCAGTCAATGTTAGCCTATGGAAGGAAATTCAAGTTACTGGTAAGTACGGTTAAAATTACTTTTCAGGACCAGTACTGGGCTGAAAGATGCAGCACTGAGGTCTCTCCTGATAACAGGTGAGTAAATAAGAATTTGGATTTCGGCTGATTTTAGAGGAATATTTGTATGTTTCAAAAATCAAAACACAGAAACTTTTTCAGCAAAAAGCAGGCAATGATATCCTATGGAAGGAAATTCAAGTTACTGGTAAGTACGGTTAAAATTACTTTTGAGGATCAGTACTGGGCTGAAAGATGCAGCACTGAGGTCTCTCCTGATAACAGGTGAGTAAATCGGAATTCGTATTTCGGCTGATTTTAGAGGAATATTTTAAAGTTCCAAAACTCCACACTTAGAAGAATTTCCAAGTGAAACCAGTCAATGTTAGCCTATGAAGGAAATTCAAGTTACCGGTAAGTACGGTTAAAATTACTTTTCAGGATCAGTACTGGGCTGAAAGATGCAGCACTGAGGTCTCTCCTGATAACAGGTGAGTAAATCGGAATTCGTATTTCGGCTGATTTTAGAGGAATATTTTAAAGTTCCAAAACTCCACACTTAGAAGAATTTCCAAGTGAAACCAGTCAATGTTAGCCTATGAAGGAAATTCAAGTTACCGGTAAGTACGGTTAAAACTACTTTTCAGGACCAGTACTGGGCTGAAAGATGCAGCACTGAGGTCTCTCCTGATAACAGGTGAGTAAATCGGAATTCGTATTTCGGCTGATTTTAGAGGAATATTTTAAAGTTCCAAACTCCACACTTAGAAGAATTTCCAAGTGAAACCAGTCAATGTTAGCCTATGGAAGGAAATTCAAGTTACTGGTAAGTACGGTTAAAATTACTTTTCAGGACCAGTACTGGGTTGAAAGATACAGCACTGAGGTCTCTCCTTATAACAGGTGAGTAAATCGGAATTCGTATTTCGGCTGATTTTAGAGGAATATTTTAAAGTTCCAAAACTCCACACTTAGAAGAATTTCCAAGTGAAACCAGTCAATGTTAGCCTATGAAGGAAATTCAAGTTACCGGTAAGTACGGCTAAAATTACTTTTCAGGACCAGTACTGGGCTGAAAGATGCAGCACTGAGGTCTCTCCTGATAACAGGTGAGTAAATCGGAATTCGTATTTCGGCTGATTTTAGAGGAATATTTTAAAGTTCCAAAACTCCACACTTAGAAGAATTTCCAAGTGAAACCAGTCAATGTTAGCCTATGGAAGGAAATTCAAGTTACTGGTAAGTATGGTTAGAATTACTTTTCAGGACCAGTACTGGGCTGAAAGATACAGCACTGAGGTCTCTCCTGATAACAGGTGAGTAAATCGGAATTCGTATTTCGGCTGATTTTAGAGGAATATTTGCACAATGGTGAAGGGAGGGGCGGGGCCTGAGGTTACATCTGTGCAAACGCGCCCCGTGGCGCGTTTTAAGTTGGGGGATTAAGTCCCCTTGAATCCTGAGGGTCCCTAGGGGCCAACTAGCCCACCAGGAACCTCCAATATGCGCCAGGGGGCTACGTTGCAGAGACGTGTAGAGAGGCCACACCCCTTTTACACCTCTCTGCAACGCAGCTCTGTGGCGCTTTCTGGATGTACCTGTTGGGCTAGTTGGCCCCAGGGACCCTCAGGATTGAAGGGATTTAATTCCCCATCTTAAAACGCGCCACGGGGCCTGTTTGCACACATGTCACCTGAAGCCCCGCCCCTCCCTTCACCACTGTGCTAAACGCGCCCCGTGGCGCGTTTTAAGTTGGGGGATTAAGTCCCCTTGAATCCTGAGGGTCCCCGGAGTCCAACTAGCCCACCATATACCTCCAAAAGCGCCACAGAGCTGCGTTGCAGAGAGGTGTAAAAGGGGCGTGGCCTCTGTACACCTCTCTGCAAGGCAGCCTCTGACGCATACTGGAGGTTCCTGGTGGGCTAGTTGGCCCCAGAGACCCCCAGTATTCAAGGGGAATCGTTCCCCCTCTGCAAACGCGCCAGGGCGCGTTTGCAGAGTGGTGAAGGAAGGGCGGGGTCTGCGGGCCCGATCGTTTTTTTTTTTTTTTTTTTGTCCCTGAAGGGAGGCTGTGTGGCCCCTTCCTTTTTCTGTTTTTGGGCCCTGGGGACCCCATCCCCCAGGGCCTTACCCCTTTTTAAATTTCAAAAGAAAAAAAAAACGGGAAGGGGGCCGCGTGGCCCCCCTTCCCCGGGCCTGTATTGGCCACGGGGACCGCCACCTCCCCGGGGCACTAAACATTTAAATATGGGGGTCCGTTACGGACCCCAGAGCCCCGAGGACCACCACCTCCCCGGGGCTGTGCACACGATGGGAGGGGGCCGCGCGGCCCCTCCTGGAGCCCTTGATGGCCCTGGGGACCGCCACCCCCCAGGGCCGGCTCCTGCAGTGTCCCGGGGTGCCTACCCCCCGGAATTCGTATTTCGGCTGATTTTAGAGGAATATTTTAAAGTTCCAAAACTCCACACTTAGAAGAATTTCCAAGTGAAACCAGTCAATGTTAGCCTATGAAGGAAATTCAAGTTACCGGTAAGTACGGTTAAAACTACTTTTCAGGACCAGTACTGGGCTGAAAGATGCAGCACTGAGGTCTCTCCTGATAACAGGTGAGTAAATCGGAATTCGTATTTCGGCTGATTTTAGAGGAATATTTTAAAGTTCCAAAACTCCACACACAGAAGAATTTCCAAGTGAAACCAGTCAATGTTAGCCTATGAAGGAAATTCAAGTTACCGGTAAGTACGGCTAAAATTACTTTTCAGGACCAGTACTGGGCTGAAAGATACAGCACTGAGGTCTCTCCTTATAACAGGTGAGTAAATCGGAATTCGTATTTCGGCTGATTTTAGAGGAATATTTTAAAGTTCCAAAACTCCACACTTAGAAGAATTTCCAAGTGAAACCAGTCAATGTTAGCCTATGAAGGAAATTCAAGTTACCGGTAAGTACGGCTAAAATTACTTTTCAGGACCAGTACTGGGCTGAAAGATGCAGCACTGAGGGCTCTCCTGATAACAGGTGAGTAAATCGGAATTCGTATTTCGGCTGATTTTAGAGGAATATTTTAAAGTTCCAAAACTCCACACTTAGAAGAATTTCCAAGTGAAACCAGTCAATGTTAGCCTATGGAAGGAAATTCAAGTTACTGGTAAGTATGGTTAGAATTACTTTTCAGGACCAGTACTGGGCTGAAAGATACAGCACTGAGGTCTCTCCTGATAACAGGTGAGTAAATCGGAATTCGTATTTCGGCTGATTTTAGAGGAATATTTGCACAATGGTGAAGGGAGGGGCGGGGCCTGAGGTTACATCTGTGCAAACGCGCCCCGTGGTGCGTTTTAAGTTGGGGGATTAAGTCCCCTTGAATCCTGAGGGTCCCTAGGGGCCAACTAGCCCACCAGGAACCTCCAATATGCGCCAGGGGCTGCGTTGCAGAGACGTGTAGAGAGGCCACACCCCTTTTACACCTCTCTGCAACGCAGCTCTGTGGCGCTTTCTGGATGTACCTGTTGGGCTAGTTGGCCCCAGGGACCCTCATTGAAGGGGATTTAATTCCCCATCTTAAAACGCGCCACGGGGCCTGTTTGCACACATGTCACCTGAAGCCCCGCCCCCTCCCTTCACCACTGTGCAAACGCGCCCCGTGGCGCGTTTTAAGTTGGGGGATTAAGTCCCCTTGAATCCTGAGGGTCCCCGGAGTCCAACTAGCCCACCATATACCTCCAAAAGCGCCACAGAGCTGCGTTGCAGAGAGGTGTAAAGGGGCGTGGCCTCTGTACACCTCTCTGCAAGGCAGCCCCTGGCGCATACTGGAGGTTCCTGGTGGGCTAGTTGGCCTCAGGACCCCCAGTATTCAAGGGGAATTCGTTCCCCCTCTGCAAACGCGCCAGGGCGCGTTTGCAGAGTGGTGAAGGAAGGGGCGGGGCCTGCGGGCCCGATCGTTTTTTTTTTTTTTTTGTCCCCTGAAGGGGAGCTGTGTAGCCCCCTTCCTTTTTTCTGTTTTTGGGCCCTGGGGACCCCATCCCCCAGGGCCTTACCCTCTTTTTAATTTCAAAATAAAAAAAAACGGGAAGGGGGCCGCGTGGCCCCCTTCCCCGGGCCTGTATTGGCCCCGGGGACCCCATCTCCCGGGGCATGGCCTCTATTTTTATTTTTAATATTTTGAGGGGGCTGCGTGGCCCCCTCCTCTGGCCATTTTAAGGCCCGGGGACCCCATCCCCCGGGCCGGCCATACCCTTTTTTTTAATTTTTATTATTTTTGAAAACTTTGGGGAGGGGGCCGCGTGGCCCCCTCCCGGGCCCTACTTGCCCCGGGGACCCCATCCCCTGGGGCCTGGCCTCTCGTTGGGGACTGTGGGGGGTCCCCAAACCCCCACAGTCCCGCCGGCTCCCCACGTCCCTTGGGAGCCGGCATTGCTGTTCCATATGGGGAGCAGCTGACATGCTGCTCCCCATGTGGAAAAGCAATCGGCTTTGGATATTGGAAGAGAGAGCAGGTTTCCTGCTCTCTCTTCCAATATCCAAAGCAAGTTTGCAATGACAGGACGGGAGCCGCGAGGCTCCGTCCCTGTCATTGCAAACAGCAGTGTCCCGGGGGTAGGCACCCCGGGACACTGCAGGAGCCGGCCCTGGGGGTGGCGGTCCCCAGGGCCATCAAGGGCTCCAGGAGGGGGCCGCGCGGCCCCCTCCCATCGTGTGCACAGCCCGGGGAGGTGGTGGTCCCCGGGGCTCTGGGGGTCCGTAACGGACCCCCATATTTAAATGTTTAGTGCCCCGGGAGGTGGCGGTCCCCGGGGCATGTGGGGGGCTGGAGCCCCCCACACAGGTTTTCATTTAAAAAAGAAGCCCCGGGGAGGTGGTGGTCCCCGGGGCTGCGGAAGGCTCAGAGCCCTCCCGCAGCCATTATGCATAAAGCCCCGGGGGCGGTGGTCCCCGGGGCTTGGGGGCCCTTAGAGGCCCCCACACATAAAATTACCCCCCCCAGCATGCCCCCGGGACTTGGCCCACCCGGGGCCAATTAGCTATCGAAGCGCGGGAGACCGCGCTTCGATTTTTTTCGGCAGGATTCGCGCACCCTGAGCGCATCCTGCCGATTTAAAAAAAAAATGCTTTTTTGCCCAGGGGGTCCTTGTGGGACCCCTGAGCAGGCCTAGGGGTTAGGGTGTTTCTACCCTGCCCCCTTTGTGCGTTTTGCGCACTTGTTTCTTTTTTTTTCTCGGCGGGATACGCGCACCCTAAGCGCATCCCGCCGATTTAAAAAATAAAAATCTTTTTCTTCCCAGGGGGTCCTTGTGGGACCCCTGAGCAGACCTAGGGGTCAGGGTGTTTCTACCCTGCCCCCTTTTGCGCTTTGCGCACTTGTTTCTGTCCCTCGGTTCTACCGAGGGACAAAATGGCTGCCAACACTTCTTGATTTGGAGTGTTGACAGCCAATTAGCATGCAGCTCGTGATCGGGAGGGTACGCGGATCCGACGCGCCCATAGATATATATGTGATTTTAATTGTGAATTTCTCAGGAACTACTGAACGGATTTACACCATTTTAGCAAAAGGCACCAGTCTGAACCAAGGGCTACCTCTTTGCCAAATTTGGGGTAATTCCGTTCAGCAGTTCGAGCTGTAGCTGCGACTAAAGGTTCCTATGGAAAAATGAATGGGGAAAACGCGTTTTGGGACCCCCTTTTTTCTCGGCCCCCGCTTGACGTATCACCCCGAGACTTTCAGGGTAGGAGCGGACCGGAGCGCCCCAACAAGTTGGAAGCTTTCGCGAAGATTCGTCAACCGACGCCAACGTTATTGCAAATAGAATGTCGCGGATTTCCTATGGATAATAGGTTGTAACTATAACTATCTACTGGCGACCGCCAGTAGATATATATATATATATATATATATATATATATATATATATATATATATATATATATATATATATATATATATATATATATATATATATATATTATCAAGACCACGGCTGTGGTCGAAACGCGTCTCCTTTCTGCTAAATATAACAACTTACCTATAATCAGTGCATCTCGAGAATCATTTTCTGGACTGATTTGTTTTGCTGATATATATATATATATATTCACTGAAAAAACCATAGGTTTTAGGGCCAGTTATAGTTAGTTGGACATTGCACTCGTACAAAACCCGTGAAATTCCCCCGTTATAGTTAGTTCAGGTAACTATAACTCGCGCCCCCGCAATGCACTGCTGATGACGTCACATATTACATCACTCATGACATGGTCAGTGACATCACTGATGACATCACTGATGACATCTCAAATGACATCATCCAGTGACTGTGTGTTTCTGTAAAGTTTAAATATGTTTAATATATATAGGGAAAGGCGTATTGAAGAATGAGTGGGTGTATAAGTGTCTGAATGGATGATTTAGTAGGTGCGTGACTAACTCTATAAGTGAGTGATTAAACGTATCTTACTGAATGCATGGGTTAGTGACTAAACTGGGTGAATGTCTGTATCCGTATGTCTGTTGCTGTGTAAGTGGCAGCATGGGTTTGTGAATAGCTACATGAGTGTCTATATGAGTTATTGATTGGTTGGCTGAGTATCTGTATGGGTGCCTGAGTGTTTGTGTGGGTGGGGTGTGTGCGACTCTGTGCATAGATGTGTGAGTGGGTGATTCACTGGGTGGATGGTTTCAAGAGTGCATCTGTGATAGACTGTATGGGTGGGTAAGTGTGTGTAAGAGTGTGTTAGTGAGTGAATGTATGTCCCAGTTGTACATGTGTGAGTAACTACGTATGTGAAAGGCAGTATATATGTGTTGGAGTATATAAATAGCTATAAGCGAGAGTGTGTGATTGTGAGAGTGACTGTATGGATGAGTGTGTGCTTGTATCAGAGATTGTATAAGAGCGTAAGAATTTGCTAGTATTTGTATGAGTAAGTGAGCTGGTGTGTGTATAACTGTATAGTGAGTAAATGGGTGTGTGCTTTATTTTTTGCATGACTGACTAGGTGTGTGAGTACCTCTATGGATCAGTGGCGGTGTGTGAGTGTTTATATAGGTGTGTGAGTGCATATAATAGTCCTGTACTGAGTGACTATAAGTATGAGTGACTGTACGGGTGAGTGAGTAGATGTGTGTGTGTAGACCTAAGAATCAGTGAGTGTGTATATAGTAATTGGTGTTGGAGTGTCTATGGTTTTGACTATGGCAGTCTGTAATTTACAGTGGGTGTATCAAAAGTTATATTAGGGTGTGAGAAGATGCATCAAATTATCACATGGATGATGTCATCAGTGATGTCATCAGTGATGCCATTTGAGATGTCATCAGTGATGTCATCAGTGATGTCACTGACCATGTCATGAGTGATGTAATATGTGAAGTCATCAGCAGTGCACTGCGGGGCGCGAGTTATAGTTACCTGAACTAACTATAACGGGGAATTTCACGGGTTTTGTACGAGTGCAATGTCCAACTAACTATAACTGTCCCTAAAACCTATGGTTTTTTCAGTGAATTTGTAAGGTTTTTTAAATGCTAATTTCTAACTATAACGTGCCTGAAACCTATGGTTTTTTCAGTGAATTTCAAAGGTTTTTTAAATGCTAATTCCTAACTATAACATGTCTGAAACATATGGTTTTTTTCAGTGAATTTCAAAGGTTTTGTAAATGACAATTTTTAAATGTATTAATTGTTATATTTATTTTTTTGATACTGATTTACTACATTTTTTTTAACTATTTATTTTTAGATATTTTATTTTTTTAAACATTGTAATTACATTATACATTACATTACAAAATATACTTTCTCAGAATGATTTACTTTAGTTTAAATACTTTGCAAATAGGAAATAGACTTTTAAGTACAGTAGTTACAGTTGTTGCAATGGGCAACACAATTTCAATGCAACATTGAGCTCAATGTGAATTTCAAGTTAAATGCAATTAGTTACTTTATGGATTACTTTTCTAACCACAGGACTGGATCCCAGATTCAGTCCTGGGACATCTCCTGTAAACAGTTGAGTAAAAGCGTTTTGGTTACAGTAGTGATTTTTAAGGAATATTATTGTATTTTAAAAGTTGACACAAACTTTTTCACATAGAATCACCAATGTTATCCTATGGGAGGAAATTCACTTAGCAGGTAAGTAGTGTTATCGTTACTTTTTCTTACTCAGTGGTGGATCTTGGATCCAGCACTGGTGCATCTCCTGTAAACAGTTGAAAGAATGCGTTTAAGTCATACAGGTGATTTTTAAGGAATATTTGTAGTTTGTGAAAATCGACACTTTGAAACTTTTCTGCTGAAAACCAGACAATGGATTCCTATGGAAGGAAATACAAGTTACTGGTAAGTACGGTTAAAATTACTTTTCAGGATCAGTACTGGGCTCAAAGATGCAGCACTGAGGTCTCTCCTGATAACAGGTGAGTAAATCGGAATTCGTATTTCGGCTGATTTTAGAGGAATATTATAAAGTTCCAAAACTCCACACTTAGAAGAATTTCCAAGTGAAACCAGTCAATGTTAGCCTATGGAAGGAAATTCAAGTTACTGGTAAGTACGGTTAAAATTACTTTTCAGGATCAGTACAGGGCTCAAAGATGCAGCACTGAGGTCTCTCATAAAAACAAGTGAGTAAATCGGAATTCGTAGTTCTGCTGATTTTAGAGGAATATTTGTATGTTTCAAAAATCGACACAGAAACTTTTTCAGCAAAAAGCAGGCAATGATATCCTATGGAAGGAAATTCAAGTTACTGGTAAGTACAGTTAAAATTACTTTTCAGGATCAATACTGGGCTCAAAGATGCAGCACTGAGGTCTCTCCTGATAACAGGTGAGTAAATCGCAATTCGTAGTTCGGCTGATTTTAGAGGAATATTTGCACAATGGTGAAGGAAGGGGGTGGGGCCTGAGGTGACATGTCTGCAAACACGCCCTGTGGCGCGTTTTAAGTTGGAGGATTAATTCCTCCTCAATCCCGAGGGTCCCTAGGGGCCAACTAGCCCACCAGATACCTCCAGTATGCGCCAGAGAGCTGCATTGCAGAGAGGTGTTCAGAGGCCACGCCCCTTTTACAACACTCTGCAACGCAGCTCCGTGGCGCTTACTGGAGGTACCTGGTGGGCTAGTTGGCCCCCAGGGACCCTCAGGATTGAAGGGATTTAATTCCCCATCTTAAAATGTGCCACGGGGCCTGTTTGCACACATGTCACCTCAGGCCCTGCCCCTCCCTTCACCACTGTGCAAACGCGCCCGTGGCGCGTTTTAAGTCAGGGGATTAACTCCCCTTGAATCCTGAGGGTCCCTGGGGTGCAACTAGCCCACCAGCTACCTCCATTAAGCGCCACAGAGCTGCGTTGCAGAGAGGTGTAAAAGGGGCGTGGCCTCAGAACACCTCTCTGCAACGCAGCCCCTGGCACATACTGGAGGTTCCTGGTGGGCTAGTTGGCCCCAGGGACCCCAGTATTCAAGGGGAATTCGTTCCCCTCTGCAAACGCGCCAGGGGCGTGTTTGCAGAGTGCTGAGAAGGAGGGGCGTGGCCTCCGGCGCGATGCCGGATTTTTGGGGGGATTTTTTTTTAAAAGGGGGCTGTGTGGCCCCCTTCTTTGTAATTATTTTGGGCCCTGGGGACCCCATCCCCCAGGGCCTGACCCCTTTTTATTTATTTATTTTTTAAAATGTACGGGAAGGGGACCGCATGGGCCCCCCTCTTGTGGCCAATTTTGACCCGGGGACCCCATCCCCCGGGTCATTGCCACCTCATTTTTTTAAAAATTTTCATGGAGGGGGCTGCGTGGCCCCCCTCCTCAGGCCTCCTTTTGCCCCGGGGACCCCATCCCCCGGGGCAGGCCTTTATTTTTATTTTTTGGGGGGGGAGGGGGGCCACTACTTGCCCCTGGGACCCCATCCCCCGGGGCTGGCCCTCTCCGTTGGGGACTGTGGGGGGGTCCCCAATCCCCCCACGGTCCCGCCGGCTCCCCGAGTCCCTGGGAGCCGGCATTGCTTTCCACATGGGGAGCTGCTAAGATGCAGCTCCCCGTGTGGAAAAGCAATCATCTTTGGTTTTGGAAGAGAGAACAGGTTTCCTGCTCTCTCTTCCAAAAACAAAGCAGTTTGCTATGGCAGGACGGGAGCCGCGAGGCTCCGTCTCTGCCATAGCAAACTACAGTGTCCCGGGGTAGGCACCCCGGGACACAGTAGGAGCCGGCCCTGGGGGTGGCGGTCCCCAGGGCCATCACAGGCTCCAGGAGGGGGCCGCGCGCCCCCTTGAATTGCACAGCCCGGGGAGGTGGTGGTCCCCGGGGCTTCGGGAGTCCAAAACGGACCCCCATTTTAAATTTGTTAGTGCCCCGGGGAGGTGGCGGTCCCCGGGGCATGTGGGGGGACTGGAGCACCCCCCACACAGGTCATAAAAATTTTAAAAAAGAAGCCCCGGGGGTGGTGGCTCTCAGCCCTCCCGCACCATTTTTTAATTAAAGCCCCGGGGGGTGGCGGTCCCTGGGGCTTGGGGGGCCTTAGAGGCCCCCCATAAAAGCTAAACCCACCTCCGCATGCCCCCGGGACTTGGGCCACCCGGGGGCAAATTAGCATCGAAGCGCGGGAGACTGTGCTTCGATTTGTTTTTTATCGGCGGGATCCGCGCACCCTAAGCACATCCCGCTGATTTTTTTTTTTTAAATGCTTTTTTCTGCCCAGGGGGTCCTTGTGGGACCCCCTGAGCAGACCTAGGGGGTCAGGGTATTTCTACCCTGCCCCCTTTGTGCGTTTTGCGCACTTGTTTCTTGTGTGTTTTTTTTTTATCGGCGGGATCCGCGCACCCTAAGCGCATCCCGCCGTTTAAAAAATGCTTTTCTGCCCAGGGGGTCCTTGTGGGACCCCTGAGCAGACCTAGGGGTCAGGGTGTTTCTACCCTGCCCCCTTTTGCGTTTTGCGCACTTGTTTCTGTCTCTCGGTTCTACCGAGGGACAAAATGGCTGCCAACACTTCCTGATTTGGAGTGTTGACAGCCACTTCACAGCCAATTAGCATGCAGCTTGTGATCGGGAGGGAACGCGGACCCTACTCGGCCATAGATATATATGTGACTTTACTTTTGATTTTCTCAGGAACTACTGAACGGATTTACACCATTTAAGCAAAAGGCACGACAATGAACCAAGGGCTACCTCTTTGCCAAATTTGGTGTAATTCCGATCAGCAGTTCGGGCTGTAGCTGCGACTAAAGGTTCCTATGGAAAAATGAATGGGGAAAACGCGTTTTGGGACCGCCCTTTTTTCTCGGCCCCCGCTTGACGAATCAACCCGAGACTTTCAGGATAGGAGCGGACCGGAGCGCCCCAACAAGTTGGAAACTTTCGCGAAGATTCGTCAACTGGCGCCAACGTTATTTCAAATAGAATGTTGCGGATTTCCTATGGAAAATAGGTCCTAACTATAATTATCTACTGGCGACCGCCAGTAGATAATATATATATATATATATATATAAATTAACGGACACGCCTTCTCCCTCCACATGAAAGCGAAATCAGCACTCTGCAGGTTAGTTTTATGGCAATTTTATTCTTTTAAAAACATATATATATATTTTATATATATATATATATATATTTTATATATATATATATATATATATATATATATATATATATATATATATATATATATATATATATATATATATATATATATATATATATATTAAACAAAACCCGTTCAGGTTAGGAGTGCTGCATAAAGTATGCTTGGAAGGCAATGTGCTAATTCTATGCTAAAGAAGAATTCGAGAAAAACAGCCATTTGAGGTGAGCAGATTCATCACGTCCACTCCCCTTATTACATGCCCTGGGTGTGGGCTCCCGGGGCATATGATGGCTTGGAGAGGGCTTCCCCGCCCACTCTCCAAATAATGAAGCCACACCCAGCCCGGCATTTTATTTTTCAATCCCGCCTGAGTCCCATGGGATTGCAGCACAAACTGCTGGTTTTCATAAATTTTGGCCCTGGGGGGACTCTGGGTCCAGCCCATGGGGCCTAGGGGGAAGGGTATTCCTATCCTATCCCCTTATATATTTTTTCATTTAAAACTTCAGGAAAGGGGAGTATAATAGCTGCCAGCAACATTTTTATGATGTTGCTGGCACCCAGTCAGAGTGCTTGCTCCAGTGGGAGTATGACTCTCGTGGAAGCAAAATGGCACAAGGGAAATAAAGCTCACTGGGCCAGTCAGAAAACTCTGCTTTTAAATTGGCAAACCTGTGAGAGTCTGTAAAACCTCTTGCGGATCCGACCTTCAAGATATGCAAACACTGTGTGTGTGTGTGTGTGTGTATATATATATATACTAACGCTCATGGAGTAAGATGTTAGGAAAATGACTTTTTGCACAATATATTTGCACAAATGCACTCGTCACTTTATCTCCTTAATCTGAAATCCATCTCAGAAGAACTAAGACTCTTGGAGAAAATGGTTTGGAACTTAACTTTGCACTATGAATTTTGCACAATGTATTTTGCACAATGCACAAGTCACTTTCCTCTCTCTATTAGAACCATGACTTATAGGGGGTCCCTTATACTAATAAGATGTGTTGAGCTTTTACCCTCTTACTCTCTTACTGTCTTAATGTGTTTCCTCTCCCCCCCTTTTTTTAAAGCATATTGAACTTAGACCTTCTTGATTATATTTAAAATGTACTTTACAGAAATAGAACGGTCATGTTCCTTTTAATATGTTTTTAATATGTACTTAATGGTGTTCTTACATGTCTTTATACTTCCATTTGATGAATTTCCCCGCCCATCATAGTACTCCCCCGCCACACCCCCTGCTCACCCCTCCATTACCTCCTTTCCCGATGCAGTTGGTTTTTATCAGGTTTTCTTGGTTAGAAATTCTTTTTAGGCCAAGGTACTTTACCAGTAATGTTGAAATTTGTAAGAGAGAAAAAATGGCAACAGTTAAAAGCCAATGTGAATACTTACAAATGTGGGTTAACAGTCTAGTCTATTTTTAACAGAAATAAACAAGGGATTCATGCACTGTGTCACTCTAAATAGACCGTTTAGACGGTAGGACTCTATGGTCCAGTTGAAGGCATTCGCCGAAACGCGTTGACCGTCCTTTTCACGTTTGCACTAATGGTGTTGAAAAGAAAAAAATAAAGTACCTCTAAGAAATTTGATCGTGGACTCCCTCTGTGCCGTGGAGACTCTGGTTCATCTGATTGGGACCGCGTTGGGTTTTGCTGTTTATATATATATATATATGTATATATATATATATACATATATATATATATATGTATATATATATATATATTTGGCTGATTGGGAACATATCGCCACTGTGGATGTGTATATATATATATACATATATATATATATATATATATATATATACACATCCACAGTGGCGATATGTTCCCAATCAGCCAAAAAGCAGGCGCACTCACGGATTCTTCAAAGTAAAATACTTTAATGTGCAAGCCTCCTGCACTGACAGACGCGTTTCGGCGTTAAGCCTTTTTCGATGTCAGTTACCACTTTGTCACGGAGCCATTTTAATCAAACATGTGCATCACGTGTTAATACTAAACAGAGAAGACGGCCCTCCGGTCACAATCAATTGCCAGAATCGTGGCGGCCATCTTATAACTCAAAAGCAAAAATATGTGTCATAAAAGTGCAAATAAATAATATAATAAATAATTAAAAATAAATTTCCCTATACATCAATACTGATCGTCTGATAGCATTGCACTAGGGGATAATTACCATCATTTAAATTAGTTCAAAATGCATGTCCACAATATGTCCCCTTATGCTATATGACAAACGACAATTCCATGTTACTCCATAGTACCTTCATGCATCTTCACAATTGTGCCCCGGATGGGCAATCATACGCATAGATACTAAATCATAATAAACATCCTTAATTTTCTTATGCCATATAGGGAGTTGGGATTTGATAACATCCAATCAGTCTTTCCTATATTTACACAATTGTGCCCTTAATGGGCATCGTCCTCAATTCGCGGAACGATTACAGCGGCATGAAAATAAATTTGGTTTTACAATTCCATCATTCATTTTAAAATTATTTTTAGGGCTACATCTTTAGCATCACATATTTTCAACAATATCTTGTGTGTATATTATCAGATTTCAGAGATTCGTCTAAGCAGGTCAAAGTTGATCGTGGAGGCCTAATTCCCTGTAAGTACCTCCCCAGTTAGATGTTTCTGGTTATTTTTACTCAAGATGGACACGCAGTTCTTCATCATTGTTGAGACCTAGGGGAGCCTTAGTTCGAAGCTCTATTATGTATTTCGATTCTAAAATACGTAATTTTTTAGTTCTATCTCCCCCTCTCTCATCCTTGGGAACCTGGTCTAGGCAGAAAAAACTTAGTAGGTCTCTTTTGCTTTGGTGTACAGTCTCAAAGTGGTGAGCCACCGGATAACTGCTATCTTTCTTATTAATGGCGCGCATATGCTCTATGATGCGTTTTTTGGCAGGGTGGTTCGTACTCCCAATATAGAGCATATGGCATGGACATTCTAAACAGTAAACTGTGAATTCAGAGTTGCAGTTTAGCAACAGGTTAATCTTCCGAGATGTTCTGGAGTCCTGTTCTATGGTGTTATAATGTGTGACTTTCTTGCTGTATTTACAGACCTTACATTTAGTACAAGGATAAAAGCCTGTAACTGTATCTATTTTCAGTGGTACAGCGCGAAAGTGACTATGTACTAGGTGGTCGCTCAGAGATTTACATCTTCTGTAAGTTATCTGTGGTCTAGTGGAAATCGTTCCTCTCAGGACATTGTCTGATTGTAAGATGTGCCAATTCCTTTTGAAAATCTGGACCAACTGTGATGACCTCTCGTTGTAATGAGTAATCATTTTGACTGGACCCTTTTGTACCTGTATGCCTTTGTCACTGGCAGTCTTAGCTATTAGCAGCTGTGACCTAGTTACCCATTCTGTTCTTGCCTCAGCTTCATGTAAGCAATTTTTGGTATAGCCCCTAGCTTCAAATCGTTTAAAAGCCTTGTTTTTTGCTTTTTGATAATCGGGCTGTGTTGTGCAGTTACGTTTCATACGTAACAGTTCCCCGTAGGGAATGTTATTGATGAGACATCTCGGATGGTGACTTCCTGCGTGCAGGATGGAATTCCCTGCCGTGGGTTTCCTATACAATTTTGTCAGCAACTTTTCATCCTCTATGTACACTTCTAGATCTAAATAGCATACCTTAGTATTACTGATGTGTGCCGTAAAAATCAGATTGAGGTCATTGGTGTTCAATGATGCGATATACTCTTCAGCTGAAGAGCGACTGCCTCGCCATACAATAAACAAGTCGTCTATGTATCTTGACCATAAGGCCACCTTGTTAATCCAGTTTTCATGTCTTTCGCCTCAGGCCACGTGCTTCTCCCACCAACCCACGAACAAGTTTGCGTAGCTGGGGGCGAAGCACGTGCCCATCGCGGTACTGCGTTGTTGTCTGTACAGTTGTCCTGAAAATGTAAAGATGTTATTTTCCAAGCAAAATTTAACCATATCTAGAAGCATCTGGTTATGTTTTTGATATTTCAAAGGTCTTTTGTTCAAAAACCATTCTATTGCGATCATGCCCTGTTCATGATTAATACATGTATATAAACTTGTGATGTCAAGAGTAATTAGCAGCATATCCTCCTCCCATGTTATACCCTCAATGAGTCTTAGGAAGTCCTGAGTATCTCGCACAAATGAGGCAAGGTCCTTAACCAGTGGTGATAGAAAGGAGTCAATATAAATGGAAGTGTTTTCCAGGAGGCTCTTGATGGAGGCCACAATTGGTCTTCCTGGAGGATTTAGCGTGTCTTTATAAACTTTAGGAAGGTGGTAAAAAGTAGGAAGAACCGGATGTTCACAGTAGAGAAACAAGTATTCATCTTGTGTTAACATGCCCTCATCTTTCCATTCCTGTAAACATCGATGAAATGTTTGGATACAATTGGCATATTCCACTCTTTTGATAGGCAGATAACATTGCATATCATCAAGTTGTCTCCTTGCCTCCTTGTAATACTGTTCCTTATCAAAAACCACAATATTCCCCCCTTGTCCGAAGGTTTGAACACTAAGGAATCATCCTTCTTGAGTGTCTGTATCGATTGCCATTGTTTCCGAGATAGATTATATTTACTTTCTATATGATTATCTTTTTTTGCTAGACTCTTCAGGTCTGTAATAATTGCTTCACTGAAGACATCAATGGCATCGTGGGGGGTTTGTGGCATTAGCCTTGATTTTCTTTTGAATTTACTTCTTCCACCGGTCCGTGAGTGCGCCCGCTTTTTGGCTGATTCGGAACATATCGCCACTGTGGATGTGCGTGTAGCGGCTCACCACCGCTGGGGGCGGCACCTGGGACATGAGGAGCGGCGGCGGTGATCTGTGTTTTCTGAATATATATATATATATATATATATATATATATATATATATATATCCTAACCTCCAAGACCGCGAAGCCCCGTTTCTGAGTGACAGTAGCGTGCACCCGGGCGAGGGAGGAGGCCCGTTAGTATTTCACCAATACTCCCAGGTTCCTCCAGGAATGAACGGCTCACACTCCAGCGATTTCAAGCATCAAGATTTATTACAGCATAAATCAGAGTTTGTGGCAGTACGTAGAGAAACAGCCAACGCATTGGTCACGGGTGAGGCACACACATTTTCTATTGGCTTGAGTCATCTGTTTACAGATTGATTACATAAAAAATGGACTAACATGTCCGTAGAATGCATATGCGACATGGCGGCCATCCGTGAATGTAGATATATGTAAAATAAGCATAATGAAAAAGTAAGTAAACATCAACTCCAACCACCTTGATCTAACAAGTGTGTAGCTAAAAACACTTAAATATCCTCAGCATGTGGCTAGAATGGTTAGATGTGAGACCCGGTATCAAAGCATTGTCATTCAATATTGTCTGTAACTCCCCATGAGCAGCCAATTCCACTTTGACACCTGTAAGCGCATTAGCAGACTCCAAATTGGTTTGTGATACGTGTTCTCAAATAAAGAATAATGCCGTACCCCTTGCGCATGCCGAAATCTCGTATATGGCAAAATATCAAATCGTCGCGGGAGCAAGTGTTCGACTGTGGTGTGAGTTAGTGACCACAAATGCATAGTAACAGCTTAGTGGAGTTATGTGCCAACATCAACAGTAAGTCATCATTACTCAGTTTGCCAATGAAACATATGACACAGTTTGAAATACCAGTTGAATACATAACTAGCGACTGATGGCATAATAGAAATTATATTGGAACAGTCACGCACACAGTATAGATAAATGAATGGGATAAATAAATTAAGGAGTTAGATGGATATACTAGTTAAATGATGTGCATTTGTTGCATATGAATTTTAAGGACATGGTAGTCCATCGTCTTTTGTGTCATCAGCCTGTAAGCAGATGACTTAAGCCAATGTAAAATGTGTGTGCCTCACACGTGACCAAGGTGCTGTTGAGACAAAATGCATTGGGTGTTTCTCTATGTACTGCCACAAACTTTGATTTATGCCGCAATAAATTCTGATGCTTCAAATCGCTGGAGTGCGCGCTGTTTACTCCTGGAGGAAAAAATATGAGGACCTGGGAGTACTGATGAAATACACACACACACACATATATATATATTATTGCACCTTTTTATTTGTAATATGACGGACAGGATTTCCACCATGTTTGTGATCGAGTACCCTGTCTGCCAAACTCTAAATAAGGCCCACAGCGAGGTATTGGGCAGAGAAAGCTCCATGCAGGTACAACTGCATAAACAACTGATGACCAGCCCGAATAACAAGCCCAAAAAGCCCTCATAACTTGAAAATGAGCAAGAGTGCATATATGGGGTGATAGCAAAACATATCCTAAGATACTTGACTTCCCTAAAACCCCAAACCCCAAAAATTATATGTAATGCAATATTTTCAATCTCACATCTTAGACAGATATGAGAACTGAATTGTAAAGCCTATCCCAGCTTTCTCAAAGTTCAAGGGGTGTTTTTCTCCAGGGAGAAGAACACCTGTTCACCTGGCATTCAAGCAGAGCAAAAAATATTGATAGTCCATTGTAACATGCGGTACAAAACAAAATACATTCTGAAATGATACCTGTACAAGTGTCTGTGTGTGTGAGACACCATACAATCAAACTACATGACTCATGGCGCCCTTTAATATTCTGCCAGTCTGTGAAGTAAATGTTGACATCTTTGTCTGATAGCCCCAAGTTAGTTACATTGCTACTAGCATAATGACTGTCTTGTTTGATGACTTCTGAGCTAGAAGTAGACTCCTGGCTATTCTCAGCTGAAGGTGTGTGCATAATGTTAGTTCAGATTTCTGATTTTTCTCTGGCCCTGCAGTAGTAACCCAAAAACATTACTGGTGAAGGTCATCTTTATCACCGATTTTTTTTTTTTGCATTGTATCATTTTTATAGCACTTATTACCCCTTTGTGGTGTTGTGTCCTTCACTGTTTACAGTTGCAAATCTAGTGGATCTCTGTTAGACCTGTCTTTTTCAGTGGGTTTATCCCCAGACTTTTTGCTTTTTGGCCTCCTGTTTCTGACCTGTTTTTGTTCGTTTTACGAGATTGGGGACTTTACTACTGCTGATCAGTGCTAAAGTGCATATGCTCTCCCTGTAAATTGTGTTTATGGATTGGCGTTTCCATGATTGACTTATTTGATTTACTACTAAGACTCAAGTACTGTGTACTGTGTGTTCCCAGGGCCTGTAAATCAAATGCAGCTAGTGGGCTTCCAGCACTGATTGTGCCACCCACACAAGCAGCCTTTCATAGGGTTCTCAAACCTGCCACTGCAGTGCCTGCGCGCAGTCTCTACTGCCATGTCGACCTGGCAAGTGCATCCACTTGCCAGGCCCTAACCTTCCCTTTTATTACATGTGAGTCACCCCTAAGGTAGGCCCAAGGTACCCCTGTGGGCAGGGTGCAGTGTATGTGAAAGGTAGGACATGTACTGGTGTGTGTGACATGTCCTGAGAGTGAAATACAGTGTATTTTGTTTTTCACTATGGCAACGCTATCTGTCCCATAGGATAGAATGGGAGTTTATTTATAACATCTTATAAGTATAACTTCCCATTGGGTCAAGGTAGAAACATGGAGTTTAGTATGCCTGAACTCAGAATATAAAAATGCATCTTTTAGCAAAAATTATTTTTATATTGTGCATTTGAAAATACCACTTTTAGAAAATGGTTATTTTCAAGCTTAGCCATCCTGTGTGCCTCTGCTAGTTTGTGGGTTGGCTGTCTGGTTTTGGAGTGACAAGGGCTGGGGATGTGCATTTACTGTAGACAGCCACTGGAGGGAGGAGGAGGTTGAGGTGTGTCCTGCCTTTCCTGGATGAGTCAGGGCTGGGCTGAATAGACCTGGGCTGCATTTACAGTAGTGGGCGGAGATTTCCTTGCATCTTAATGGGCCTGGTCTGCCTTACACAATGCTGTCTCCACCTCCTGCCGGGAAGCTGGCCCAGGACAGAACTGGTATTGACTGAATACAGAACCTCTCTGCCACCAAATAACATAGGAAAATGCTGTATAAATATTGGGGCCCAGATCCCAGAACCTTAGAATGCTTCTGGACTCAAGAGAAACCTATGCCAAGGAGAAGAGCTGGGAAAACTAAAGGAGAAGTACTGCCCCTTTGCTGTGTGCTGTCTGGGGTTGGCCTGCAGTGGCTGTTTCAGCCAAGGAGAGGACAAAGACTTTGCTGTGTGCTGTGTATCTTGCTTGAGGAAGATCTCCAAGGGCTTGAAGTAGAGCTTGCCTCCTGTTCTAAAGTCTCAGGGACACAAAGACTTCACCACCAGCTCGCCTGAATGTCCTTGCTGGGAGTTCTTACCTGCCAAGAGGTGCCTTTTATTTTGCTAGGCCTCTGGAGGTTGTTCCTGCTGCTGGGAGCTGAGAAAAGAGAAGCAACTAAAGATGTGTGACGCATCCGCACCCGTTTCCAATGCATCGCCGCTGAAGAAACCAACGCAGCGCCTGCCCGCAGTTGGAGAAATTGCATGGACCGATCTCCGATTACCGAGATCACTGCACCGATTCCGACGCAGGCCCTGCGGTGCGACTGCAAGAACCAATGCCTCGTGGGACCGCAGCTGGAGAGATCAATGAATCCCTGAATCCCCATGCATCGCACCAGGGCACCAAGTCTACATCAACGCTGGGGCTGCAGTAAGAAAGTGGTGCATCATCTCCCCGCACATTAAGAAACTGACGCATCACCTCCGCTTCAGTAAGGAACTGACGCATAACCTCCCCTGCGTGGCAGTTAGGAACAGACGCATCACATCCCCTTGAGTAATGAACCAACGCTTCACCTTCCCTGGGCTTAAGGAACTGATGCATCACCTTCCATGTGGCTGTTTTTTTTAATGATTTTGACACATCCAAGGTACTTTGTGTTGAAAGTATCGCATCTATAGTTTGCTACAGACAGAACTGTTTTACCTTCTAAAAGTAATATTTTGATTATTGTATGTTAGATTTTTGTCGTTTTTGGTCGTGTTTGGTTTAGATAAAGTTTACTCTTTTTTCTAAAATTGGTGTGGTGTCCATTTGTAGTGTTTTCATTGTATTACTGTATGTGTGCACAAATGCTTTACACACTGCCTCTGAGACTAGCCTGTCCGCTCATGCTAAGCTACCAAGGGGGTGAGCAGGGGCTCTTTTAGAAGTGTATCCCCTTACACTGACTATGAAGAAGGGTCCCTACTTGGACAACGGTGCAAACCATTGCCAACTAGAGACCCCCATTTCTAACAATCTCCTTAGCCCCAAAAGGTAACAATACATGGGGTACCATTTTTAGAGTAAAGTAGAATGGCCATGTGCTTCTCACTCTTCTCTCTAATGAGTTATGCTCTATTGCTGCGGTTCTTAACCTTTTGACTTCTGTAGATCGGATTACCATTGAAACACTACTGGATCTCGGGGACCTCCATCCAAGCAACTTCTATGATTTGAATCTTAACACAATACATCAAAATATAGTACAAAGTATACATCAAAGAAATACAAAAATTATGAAATATTGTATTTAATTAACAAATAAAATATGCAACAAACAATATTTTAATGTGAAGGTTGGAGCTTTTCAAAATGTGTTTTTGTTTCTGAAAGATGAAGCGATATGCTAAACCAATGGTTCTTATCCTTTTGAGTTCTGTGGACCCCCACTAAGTTATTACGGAAATCTGGGGACCCCCACTGAATCATTATTGGAATCCAGGGACGAAGTTACTATTGGAACCCAGGGACACCGGGTTTTCGATCATTTGAACCGCAAAACAATACACAAAAATAAGGAAACAAGCATTCATCAAACAAATACACAAATGATAAAAAATATTAGGTTCGAGTTTTTCTAAATTCAGTTCAGGCCACTAATTGTCTAAGCTATATTCTGTTTGATACACTGGCACTGCTCCCTTGAATTAATCTGAGGATACCAACTTAATTTTTAGCCTTCAATTTCAAATTCTTTCACCTTTACCGAATGTTTTAAAATCTTAGTTTAACATTTTGCTTCTTTATTTACATGCACTTTATTAATCTGTAAATATTCTTTCATTTTCTAAGTAGTCGCAGACACCCTAAGTAGGCGCAGCAGACCCAAAGGGTTTACCGAACCACAGGTTAAAAAGCACTTTTATATTAAATAGGGAGTGTTAGGATTCAGACAAAACTTGTCAGAGGGTCGCCCCTCTTCAGAAACAGGTAACACAAAAGCGAGTTTTTTTACAATGATTAGTTATTTATTATTCATAGTTTGTCTACAAATCATATGCTTCAGAAGACTATATTTTTTTTTTAATAAGGCAATTTTATTGGCATTTGAAAAAATTCAAAATAACAGGAAACAAACTTTTACCGACAAAGTGTAGCAGTTCCATACAGAACATGACATTCTCTTGATACAAAGCACTCATAAAAAAGTCCAGCAAGATTATTCCCCGATCATGCTTCCAATCTTCCTCCTTTAGCCACAAGTACATTCTGGGCTCTTCAGGTCTCAAAGTTACACACTTCACCATCCAAGGACCTTCCAGGGCAAGCCTCAAGCGAAATCCCCTGATATTGAACCCAGTCTCTCCAAAACCTGCCATGTTTATAGGGACAACCTCTTGCACGAGATATAGGTTTGTCCAAGCTCATGATGCGGTCCGTATTTGTCTTCCACTCCTCTCGTGATGAAGCCTCTGTATGCTTTGGCAATATCTTGTTTGACCATAACCAAACCCAGCCACAACAGGGCTCTTTTATATCTATTGCCCTTTATATCATTGGTGATGTGCGGCAGAGCAAATTTAGGTTTGCTGGGAAGTGTCCAGCCTGACACCCCACAGAGGCACACTGACACTCCTGCACAAAATGAGATGAGAGCTAAGCAGCCTCAAACTGTATGGAGAAAGTCACCCCTCTGATGAGAGCAACTGAAGCAAATCACCGAAGCAACCACCGTCATTTTCCACAGTCTACCCCATGTAAGATAAATCCAGTCAAGGTACTTCAGTTATATAAATCAAATTTGGGCTGCAATGGTGGCTTCTCGCTGGAATCCTAGAGCCTCCTGCCATTCGTCATCGAGAAGGGAGCCTAAGCTTTGAGCCCAGTGTGAACGCTGCTGGGAAAAGGTGTCTAGAATATTTGTGACAGGGGGTTTGTATACATGAGAAAGTTTATGGTTTATGAGCTCACCTAGCAGGACCTGTGCTGTATTCCGGGATGCTTTCTGAACTATAAACAGGTATAGATAAAATCGACCCTGGTGAAGGTCAAGCTCTTCTTGAAGCTCAGCGAAAGATTTGACTGCGGTCCCATTCATAAGATCACATAAATATGAAATGCTGATTAGATCCCAAAGTTTGAATCCTTATCACTCCGAGAGCTGCTGGAGCCAGTTCCTTTCCCATGAAGGGGTCTCCCGCATCAATTGCCGGGTCCATTACTGGATCTTGAACTTATCCCCAAAGCCTTAAATACCACCTTCATGGCTGAAGAAAAAGTCAGGGGATCAGTCCCCCATAAATTTGTGTCTCTTGCATGGCCATTTTCTCAGAGGTGTGGGCTGGATCATGCAGTCCACAAAACCACCATGCATTAAGAATAACCAAGTTCGAAGTTCTGTAGTAAGAAGTGATATCAGGTGACTTGAAGCACTTAGTCAGTGCAATTCTAAGTAGCCAGTGGTTTCAGAGGAACCAACTCAGAGCTGCATTACAAGGAGTAAGGAAACTGTTGGAGATTGGGTATGGGAAGTTCAGGAGCTGATGTAAAAGACGGGGCAACCATCTTAAAAATTACCGACTTACCCAGAATCCAGAGCCTTTGGTCAGTCTGCCTAGTTTTGGCTGAAGATTCTAATCCCAGGCTTGTTGTTTGTCTTCAGTTTTGTATACCCTAAGATACTTAAATCCCTCCTTGAGCACTCGTAGATCTCCAGCCCAGGACAATATATGGAGTTTCTCTCCAATTGCTTAAACAGAGGACTTTGCCAAATTAAGTTGAAGTCAAGAATGGTTGCCAATGATCTGTAAGATCTGAAAGGTTCAAGAACCTAACCATTGTGGATCATCTAAAAAGGTTAGGATGTCATCTGAATATAATGCAACTCTGTCCCCCCTGGCTCCCAGTCAAATCCCTTCACTAAAGCATCAAGGCAAACTGTAAGGGTGACAGCAGGCAACCAAGTCCAGTCAACAGCTGTATCAGAAAGGCATGTGATGGTGAGCACCCAACGCTTAGGGCCCAACAGTTAGGGCCATATATAACAGTTTAATGAAATCAATATAGCAGGGACTGAAATTCACTTTGGTGAGTAAAGAAAACAAGTAATCCTGAAGCAATGCCTTATCACAGGGTAATCTAGGCAATAGTACCAGAGCATTCTACACAATCCAGCTATAGTGCCTAGTGGGACATTTGGGAGCGAATCCCGATTGGTATGAGTGGACTAAAAACCCACCACCTTCAACAGAAAGTTGGCCAAAGTCTTCGCCTGAATTTTCACCTGCATGTTGAGGAGGAAAATAGAACAATGCGAGGAGCAATGAGTCTTGGTTTGACCAGGTTTTGGGATAACCATGATGTCAGCCATCCACATGTCTCATGGGAGTTTTCCACCATTAAGCAATTTGATGAAATCCTCCAGTAGGTTAAGTCCCAAGTGTAGCCAGGAAGCCTTATAGAATTCCTCCGGGAACCCAGTAGTACCCGGCGTCTTGTTGGATTGTATTTAAGTCAGGGCCGCCTCCAATTCTTCAGATGTGATGGTGCCCTCTGAGAGGACTCTCTGTTCTGAGCTCAGCCAATGAGTGGGCAAGTCAGCCATAAAAACCCCTAAAGCAGACTGGTTGGACTCGGTGGCTGGATTGTAGAGGTCAGCGTAATAAATTGCAAACTTGCGAGTTACAGAGAGCTCACCACTGATATGGTTACCCAGTTCATCCACCAAGTAAGCAACAGGGTCATGGGTGTTAAAGCCAGAACAAAGGCGAAGTAGGCTCTTGTTAGCTTTGTCTCCCCATTGCTATAAGCCTATTTGTGCTGCTAACCACAATGTCTGTGCTTCATTCATCAGGGTTTCTTGGAGAATGGATTGAGCATATGTGGTGTTTCTAAGAAAAGTTGATTAGGGGCTGCTAAGTATTGCCCCTCCACCTCTAAGATGAGAAACTTATTGTTTCGCCAATTCCAAACCATTTGCTAACTAATGACCTCTCCTCTCAATGTAGCTTTAAACACTCCCCGATCACTCAAGGTGAGTCAACTGATCCTTTATGAATTAGTGGGCAATTATCTATGGCCTTCACTATGTATTCCTTGCCCACTGGGTCTGTGGGTAACCATGCACTTAGGCACCAAGAAGCCTCATCCATTCACCATTTAATCCTCAGTGCAAGCTCAACAGGCCAGTGATCTTACAGCCACGAGCCAGGACACAGGTGTCCACTATCCCAGAGGTCTCGAGGTTAGGCTGAAGGAAATAATCTAGGCAAGAGAACACCATGTGTGCTCCCAAGAAGAAAGTATAGCATCTCTACTCAGGGTGAAGTAGGCACCAGGCATCCGCAAGAGTCATTTTCCAGAGAAACCTGGTGAGTTGTGTCGGGCCCACACGTCTCCCCAATGTACACATGGATCTGTCAATCAAAAAGTCTCCCCTCCGATGATGTCACCCAACAGAACCCAGGGCCCCTGTAGAAGTTGCATCTGTACTTCAACCAAAGTCCTGAGTAATTCTGTGGACAACGAGGAGAAGAATATACACTAACTAGGGATAGAAGAACACCCAGCAGCAATCCAGTGTCTGCAGCATGTCTTCCCCACTTCTCATGCCAAATCTGTGTGGCTTTGAAGGAGACATGGTTACAGAGCATAATGGACACACGCCCCTCTCAGAGACCCCTGGGCAAAACCAGCATTGAACACCTGGGAGGAAGCCATCCGAGCCAGGAACAGGCAACGGTTACCAACTAAATTGGTCTCCTGGAGTAAGCGTATGTCCAGCTCAGCATGCCAGACCATCTTAGGACAGCTTCTAACTTTGCCTTTTCCAAGAGGCCATTAATATTCTGTGTTATGAGCGGCGATTGACCCTGGAATTCAAGCTTATTTTGTGTGGCCATGGGGTTGGGGTGAGTACATGTCGGTGTTTGGCTTATCATAGAAGTGTAGTGTAGCTGTCAAGTGTCTGTAAGGAAATCTGCTCACAGTAATTCTAAATCTAAACCCTGTATAGAAATTACCCTTACCCTCATCCCAGTCTATACGTCTAAAACAGGAAGCATCTGTCGTGGACTATGCTGGAGTAATTGAGAACACAGTCCCGGGCACACGTATTGGGGATATGATAATGGTACAAGAAGTCTCGTTCAAGATCAAATTGCTGTATTGACATTGGTGAAGTATATGCCTATATTGCTAAGTACAAAAGGAAGGTGGTTCCACAAGGCCGGTGATGGTTCAAAACCGGCCAGGGGTTCCACGAGGACAGGTCTGGCCCTTGGTAGAGATGTGACCTGGAAGTCAAGATGCCAGTGAAGACGAGCAGGGGCGGGTGCGCCCGGCCGTAGGGGAACGTTGATGGCCTGAGTGACGGTGCCTGAGGACCATCCAGTGTCTGCAGCGAGAACGTATTTGGGCGGGTGTGCCGTGTATTGGCGGGATGAAAAGGAAGCCTGGATATATCACGAAGTTAGTAGTCCTGGTTGTAGGAGCAGGGTGGCGGGTGCGCCGTACCGATGTCTGTGAGGTGGAGGCCGAAAGACACTGGTTCCGTTTATACACAGATGGAACCAGTGTCTTTCGGCCTCCACCTCACAGACATCGGTACGGCGCACCCGCACCCCGCTCCTACAACCAGGACTACTAACTCGTGATATACCCAGGCTTCCTTTTCATCCCGCCAATACACGGCACACCCGCCAAATACGTTCTCGCTACGGACACTGGATGGTCCTCAGGCACCGTCACTCAGGCCATCAACGTTCCCTACGGCCGGCGCACCCGCCTGCTCGTCTTCACTGGCATCTTGACTTCCCGGTCACATCTCTGCCAAGGGCCAGACCTGTCCTCGTGGAACCCCTGGCCGGTTTTGAACCATCACCGGCCTTGTGGAACCACCTTCCTTTTGTACTTAGCAATACAGGCATATACTTCACCACTATCAATACAGCAATTTGATCTTGAACGAGACTTCTTGTACCATTATCATACCCCCAATACGTGTGCCCGGGACTGTGTTCTCAATTTCAGTGTGGGTTCTCTAACTCACACACTAACGGGGGTTATAGGGTAGTTCCCCCGACCTGGCAGCACCGTACACATTTTGAGCATACTTACACCACGCGTACTTGTCTGAGCGCCAATCTCCCTGATTTACTAAAAACCCTGCATCCAGACATATGCTGGAGTAATTGCCAACTGGGTAACTGAACTACAAGTGAATCCCATTTTTCCAATAGCCCTTTCTCCAACCACATAACTCAACCCAGTAACTGAGGAATTTGTGGGTAGCTAGTCACATCCTACTAACAATGGAAAAGGTTTTTTATGGAAGGATTAGGCAGCATCAAACAAAGAGATAATCATTGCCCCAAACCATGCCCCTCAGATGCATGCTGTCCAATATCTTTGGAATCAATCCTGTCTGATGGCCGTTGGTGCTGTTTATGACTACCATTAGCTGTTTCTGCAGCACGACAATGAGGTCTGTTCCTTCAACTCCTGCGTGACAAGTGCGACCAGGCCGCAGAGGGCCCCTCCACCTCCAATCTCCCCTTTGTGACTGGGGTGCACCTCCTCCAATCAGGACACTCCTTTATGCAGTCCCATGGGCTTTCAGGCGTGTTAAAGAACAACGTTTTTCACCAAAGAGGACTTTCAGGTGTGCTGGGAACAATAGCATGTATTTGATCTGCATGGTTGTCATTTTTTGTTTGCCCCCCTTCAAAAAAGAGTAACATTGATGTTGCACTCACAGTGTATAGTTGGGGAAGATGATGATCCATGAGGAGCTGAACATCATAAGATTGTCGTGTCTGCGGGAATCCCATAGGATCGCATCTCTGTCTGCCAAGTTGAATATACAGAGAAAAGAGGGGCACAGTTGTGACCCCGGTGGCGGGTGAGGAGCCAAGGATATGTGTGTGTGCTCCACCAGAAAGCACTTCAGTTACTGCATGATGAATTGTGTGGGGTTGCCCACTCTGTCCTTTGGAGAGTGACCTTTGGCATCTTCCACTTCGAACCTTGGATCGCCTGTAGAATGGAAGAAGTGGGATCAGAATTACGAGTCTCTGGGTGTAAGTGACATCACGGGTTGGTTACTGTCTAGTCCCCAGTTAGTTTAGGGAATTTGTCAATGCGCCCCTGCGTGAGCTGGAATGTTTGTTTGTGCTTTCCTATTGGGATATTCAAGTGATGGTATGTAGTGTCAAAAGACAAAGTCGTAGCCTCTGAAGCCCCCCTAACCAGTCCTAATTGTCAGTGGCCACTTTGGCAGGTCATAATGCGCCAGGCTAGCCCCAGAACACCGACCCCACCACAATTAACCATATTGAAGATCCACCTTGAGGCTGACGTCATCCCCCTACCTCTGCATAGGGGGAGTCTTCACCGTGGTAACAGAGTGGAACACTGGCCGATATCCACTAGCAGATCCAGCGACAGCCAAGGAACTCCACCTGGAGATCAGGTACCTTTTGCAGAAGGGGGAGTCTGATATGGCCAGACAGGCCACAGCATGTCAGTGTGGGTGTGCTGCTTCCTTCACTTCACCTTCATGCCCCATGGGACCACAGGCTGTGTCACTGGCCCAAGCCCGGATGGGATACCAGCAGGGGAAGTCCTCTTTCTGGCAGCAACAAAGTTGTCCATCTAAACCGCCCGGGGCCTGACGACTGCACAACTGAGCACCCAGCACCCTTCGTCCAATGATGTGTAGGGTTTGCCTTGCTCCGCATATCCGATTGGAGCCCCACATGGGTTTCTAATATGGGGAGCAGCAGCCGAGAAGCGGGCAAGTAGCACGGTGCCAGTGCCACTTCGAAGCATTGTTTAAGCTGACCTCACCAACATAATGATGGATGTATGGAGGGGTGGATGACTGAGCTTAGCAGGCTGCACCGTCATCGTTGGTGGCTTAGCCACGCCCAGAATAATATTAATTATTATAAGTATCTCAGTACTCAAAGCTAAAATTACGGCGAATCCTAAAAATGCTACAAACATATTTTATCACTCATCCCTAGTCTAGTCGTACCTAATTTACATTATAATTCTACAGATCATATAGTTGTGTGGCTACCCTTTGTCATGGCAGCTCATGCTTACCTTAAACTGCCGCAGGGTCTGCAGTCTTAAACTGATCTCTGTGCATGTCCCCTCGGGAACTGTCTGTGTGCCACCACTCCATAATTCTAGAATTCTTTTATAACTTTCTTTCGAACGATTTCCAAAGGCGGGGGAAAGGGAACTCCTGCTCAGCTCAATGTTCCTTTTGCAGAAGTGCATAGAAAGGCAAGAAAATGTAACCATTTCTGCTTATTTCTAAGTCGGCTCAGTGCAAGGCATGACGGCCTTGTTTGTAATCACTCCATGTAACTCTGCAGCTTTCAGAGAATGGAAAGTTTACACTGTCTTTGTTTTGTTAACGCGACTAATGTCGTTATGCATTTCTGAATAATATGAGGCAACTGAAGCCAGATTTGCTAGCATTACCATCCAGACATTTAGTTAGATCTCTATGTCGTCTACTTGTCACTCGCACACTCTAAGGAGTCAGTGCATTAGTGGGAAAGCCCTACCACACAGGACAATGTGGAGCTGAAGGACACTTTCATACATATCACCCTTACACACTGGAGAAGTGCATGAGTGACAGAGTGCTGT
Source organism: Calotriton arnoldi (assembly GCA_963921515.1). Lineage (NCBI taxonomy): Eukaryota > Metazoa > Chordata > Amphibia > Caudata > Salamandridae > Calotriton > Calotriton arnoldi. The sequence goes on from CAWUFW010003159.1 coordinate 722,463, forward strand.
TATTGCAGTGATCCTGTGTGGGTTTGGAGTCGTGTGTGCCTGCACGGCCAGAGAGGACCTTTTCTTGAGGTGCAGCGCCTAGCAGAGTGATCGAAGTGTGATAGGTGCACAAAATATAATGCTAACTGTGCGCCAGTTATAATTTACTCTGCAGGTCCTCTGCTATGTTTCATGGTTTCTAATATTCTAGAGGCAGAGAAAAGTGGCAGAATCTACTTGGATGGTCTGTGTTATAAATTGCCCACTTTGGGGGAAGGGGGGAGTAGAACTGAAACATATAGGTAGCTACACAGCACCAACCTAACTAGGGGGGCAGTTGAATGATCTGTGTGTACACCATAAATGTGGTAATCAGAAAAACAACATATGGCAACATCTCCAAGGCACAGATACTGCCAAATGAGAAAAACAATAGCTAAAGGGGAAGAATTGGAGTTATTGACATGAGCAGTAACTAAGTACATTTTTAAAGGCAAGGATGATGCCTACTGCTGCAAAAACTACACCTATTGAGCAAGGAAAGAAGTGGAAGAACATTCAAGGATGACCAGAGATTACACAATGATCAAGGTGACTAGTGGCAACAATTATTCCAAAATAATTGAAATCTCCAATAATGCCCTGAGAAAGCTTACCCTAATGTTAAATCACTACTCTCCTCAGATGCCTGCATGCTGCCCATTCCCTGTTCTATGACTCTTTGGGAAAATCTTACTTCTTTCTTTCATGAAAAAATTGCTCAGATTGACTTAACTTTCACAGGACAGCATTGAAGCACAAACCTACTTTGTCTAGGTACATTCTTGATGGACCCTTCTGGGGTTTCTTTGTCCAACTTTTCTTCTCTCAGTCCAGCAGACTAGTGCACCCAAAGATAGCCTGCAAAGCTGGCTCCCCTGCAGATCCCTGTCCTCTATGTATTAGGACCTCAGCAGTTGAGGTTTTTGCTCCTGCCCAGAATGAGCTGTTAACCGCATCACGTTTGACGGCATCCCCCTGGACTAGAAGCATGCCCATGGGCCCTACTATAGATAGGGCACACTTTTCCTGTTTGCACCACGGTGCACCTTTAAGCAGGTGTGCTGGGTGCAAACAGGAAAAGTGCGCCCTATCATGTAGAATGTGCTGCCCTCAGGCCAGCCGCAAACTCACGCTGTCCTCGAACAGCGCATTCAAGAGAAATATGAAGCAGCAATTTAAAAGCTACTCTATGTTTCTCTGCGCAGGCGGCAACCTACCTGCACTTTAACGAGGGATTTGAGATCCCCTTGCATGCGGGTACAGTGAGTGACTGCACCTGGCTGCAAGGGGATGTCTGGGGTGTCCATAGGACCTTGTTTCCCCCATCCACAGGGCTGCCATCAAGGGGCGCACTGACAGTGCGCCTCCTTCTAGGTTGCGCCCTGTCAGTGTGACTCCTGACAGCTTCTTTGCCTCTGTGCCTGCATCTGTAACACGGCGCGGGCGCAGAGGCAAACGGATTTCCTCATTTGCATGGGGCCACAGCCCCAGGCAAATGTGGGAATGCCCTCTTGAGAAAGAGTAGATGCTATATGTGCACCAGCGCTTTCAGTATTACAGAAGGGGCCGCACAAGCGTCTGTGGCCCCTTCTATAATACCAATGAGCCCCAGAGAAGCGCAAAGCAGGAGCACTAGCCGGTTGCGCCCCTCAGGCACATTCTGTAATACAGCCCCAGGTTGTTACGTTACTAAAGAAACCTTCTGCTGATCTGACGTATCAGTAAACAATAGGCCCATCTCTCTTCTTTCCGCTGCATCGAAAATGGTAGACAAACGGTTAACTTTCAACTGTCTGAGTATCTTGAGTCTAATTTGCATCTCCATGAATCTCAATCTAGGGGCATATTTACTAAGAAGTGACGGAGTGTGGCATTAGCCTTCCTGGCTTTACGCGACACTCTGCCACTTCTGAAACGCAGGGCTGCACCATATTTACAACAATATGGTGCAGCCCTGCGTTTCCCCATGCGCTGGCGCTAAATTTAGCAGTCTAGCGCCACTGCAGACACCCTTGCACTATAGTGCAAGGGTGTCTGCGTTGAGGGGAAGATTGTTTATGTGCAGGAAGGTGTCCCTTCCTGCACATAAACAATCTTTAAATGGTTTTTTGTAACTTCTATGTGTGCTGCTTAATGCAGCATGCATGGAATTTGCAAAACGTCATTTTTTTAAAATAATTGTTTATGTGCAGGAAGGGACACCTTCCTGCACATAAACAATCAATGTCGTTTTACTGTTTCTATGTGTGCTGCACAATGCAGCACACATGGAAACAACAAAAACGAGGAGAAATTAAACATTTCTCCTTGTTGCACCAGGGTAAGCCCAGGTTTTCCCTGCTCTTAATTTTGGCGCTGTCTCCTATTTACGCCTCCCTTGTAAATAGTGGGCAGTGTCAAAATCAATGGGTGTTGTAATGGAACGCTCACCGCAACACCCATTGCCCAGCCCTTTCATGCTAAGTGTAGCGAGACAGGGGGCCTTATTTACAAGGCAGCGTTAAGCCACATTATAGCTGCCTTGTAAATAAGGCAAAGCCCCTATCGCCACTACAACATCCTGAAAAGTGACGCTGTGGTGCGATAGGGGCTTGTAAATATGCCCCCTAGTTTTAGCCCATAGCACTGCACAGACTCTTTTCTGCTCAAAGTTTATTAAATCTATACAGATCAGGGAGGCTCTAATGCCTAAGTAGTTCTTGATTTGTGGGCAGTCTTCAATAACATCTCCCATGCTGTTTCTTTGTGAAGACTTTTCAGTCTCAGTATCTGTGGCCATGTCTTAAATTGGCAATGTTCTTTATTTTCTAACTGTTCTCCGGCAGTCATCATCCTCAGTACTCTTCCACTGCTACACAGGGTGCCTCAAGTTTCCTCTTTGAGATCCACTCTCTTTAAGGTATATCTTCACACACCCCCGCACCCCCCGGCTGATCGGATTCATTCATTCGGGCTTCAAATTATTTCTTATGCAGACGATCCTCAGCTGATTATTTACATTTCAGACACAGATCACTTTATTTCAAACCTCTTTTAATGTTTGGATTTCCTCTGTGCTCAAATGGAAGAAAGATAGCTGGCTTAAACTTAACTCATATAAAAACAAAGATAGCCCTCTATGACAAACCTATCTCTATCCGGTTCCCATATAGGTGGCACCTCGAGCTTGGCTTGCCTCTGCCTCGAGCCGATATTGTAAGAATCCTCTGCTATGACAGGTTTTCAGCATGATAGAAAGATAACATAGCAGACAAATGTGTTGACTAATCAAAAGTGTCAGGTGGGCGTAAACAGGTACTGGGTTTGTGCCCTTGAAGGGGAAAGGGGTCAAATGAGGCTAATTCAATTGATGAGGTTGATTGAAAGGTTGTATTGGAGGAGACATGTAGAGAGAAAGGCTAGAAGGATAGGTGGAAGGAGAACTGAGATAGAGGTCATAATGTCTGACTTTTGGCATGCAGAAATTGTGTAATGTAGTCTGCCTTCAAGTAAGACTGGATGTTCACTGTGCAGGAGAGGATCATGATGATTGTGCACGTTCTGCAGCAGGAGAAAAGTGATGATGACTATCTGTAATTTTCGAGTGAGTATGGGGAGGATATTGCCCTCCCGGTGCAACAGAAGAGATGATTCAGCTTTGGGGGCATGTGTGGCTGATGTGAATGTTCGGAGTAAGTAGGAACACATTAAGTTGTTTTCTATGGTGTCATTTTGTTTAGTAACTGTCATATGGTGGTTCTTTTGCCCATGTGAAAATTTTGAAATATGACTATTCTGAAAGGCTCAAATAATACAAAAATTATTCTCTGCAGTTAAGGAAGAAACTCAGGGGCATATTTACAATAAAATGTCGGAGCGCGGAGATGCCCCAAATTCGGCAGCTCCGTGCTCCGACATATCCAAAATGCAGGGATACGCCGTATTTACAACGATACGGCCCATCCCTGTGTTTTCCTTGCGCTTGCACTAACATTAGCTGCCTAGTGCCAACGCAGGCTCCTTTGCACCATAGTGCAAGGGTGCCTGCGTTGCAGGGAATGATTGTTTATGTGCAGGAAAGTGTCCCTTCCTGCACATAAACAATCCATAATGGCGATTTGTTACTTCTATGTGTGCTGCAGAATGCAGCACACATAGAAGTAGCAACACGTCATTATTTAATGATTATTTATGTGCAGGAAGGGACACCTTCCTGCACATAAACAATCATTCATGGTGTTTTGCTCCCTCTATGTGTGCTGCAGAATGCAGCACATATAGAAAAAGCAAAAATGAGGGGAAATAAAAGTATTTCTTCTTATTTCGCCATTCTAACGCCTGCTCTTGCATGACGTTAGTCTTTGGCGCTCCCTCAGATTTACACAGCCTTGTAAATCTGTGGCAGCATCAAAAAGCAATTGGTGTTGCGGTGGAATGCCCAAAGCAACACCCATTGCACGCCCCTTTCACGCTAAGTGATGCGTGTAAGGGAGCCGTATTTACAAGGTGGCATTAAGCCATAAAAAGTGGCTTAAAGCCGCTTTGTAAATATGGAGATGGGCATAGCGCCACCAGAACATCTCTATAAAAGACGTTTTGGTGGTGCTATCCCCTTTAAATATACCCCTCATTCCCTTAAAGTTGCTACTCCAACTCTTTACACCCCATAAGTTTGGAAAAATCAAAAAATCAAAACATAAGTTACCAGTAAGCCTCACCCTGATCTAAATGTGTCATTCCTGATCCACTCCTCCCTAGTCACTCATCCTTCAGGCAATAAGGGCACATTAGATTTTTTCGTCTGCTACTATTGGGGGAAAATTCATTTATCACCTTCCCTTCTGACCCGAATTCAGGGTGGGTAATAAATCAAGGCATGCCCCTATTTTATCTTTGCATATAGATATCGCTAATACCTTAATGCGGAAACAAATAAAGTTGGAAGCTGTAGTGTCGTGGCTAGAGGCCTTGCGTGCTGACAACAAGGAGCCGGACGACACGTTAACTTTAGTGGCCAGTGAGTAACTGAAACCACGCCCGGGGCCCCGGGCTATTTATTAACACTTTGCACGCTGGCCGGGCGTACACCGGGCCAGTCTATTACTTTATGCTCGAGGGGGTGTCCTTGGTGCCGCCCCTCACTCACTGTGCAACATGGGCTGTCCATCCGGCCACAACATTACATTCCTCCTTTACCAGGAGAACAGCAACCAAACTAAACTAAATACAGAAAATAGGAAAATGGGGAAACAGGGGGAATCACACATATCAGTCCATGACAAGAGGATGCTTATGGAACAGTCTTACTTGGTCTGCAGACACGGCCGACTCCTCTGCTTGGAGACTGACAACAGGCTATGAAGTCTCGGTACCTCTGGGATGGCTTCGGACAGGGTCGTAGGCTGTACCGGCTCTGACTGCCTCTCGCAGAGGGGGTGGGCGATGCCTCAGGAAAACTGTCACTGTCTCCGGGCACCTGGTCGCTTCCAAGTTCCTTGTCTCGGGCCTTCTCCCGAGCCGGGGTGCCTTGACCATCTTCCGTGGTGGACGCAGTGGGTTGGCTGGCGTCTTCCTGGGAGTCGTGAGGACTTTCTGGGTCAGCCGTCCTTTGCTCATCGGGTGGCAGAAACTTTTCGGCGTCGTCATCTGGGACCCTCTTGAAGAATGACACATTGCGGGTTACGCTTTCGTGTCCCCTAGAGGCTGTCGCCATTGTACCTTTGACGTCGGTTACAGTCCATGGGTCTAGTTCAAAGGGCAGCCTGAACTTTCCTCCGGCGTGGCGGTCTCGCACAAGCACGCGGTCACCGACGGTGATCGGGCTCTCCTTTGCGTGTGTCCTCTGGGACGCCTCGTGGTTGGTCTTCGTCCGCCTTGCTAGTGATTGGTTCGGAGGATTCGGGGACTCGCCCCACAACGGGTGGTGTGGGATGGTGTCTGTCACTGCTCGGCCGAAACACAGGCGGCTTGGGGAAATGCCGGTAGTGCAGTGAGGGGTGAGGCGGTACTCTCAGAGAAACTGGTACAGCGCTTGTTCCAGGTTGTGGCCATCGGCCAGAGCTATTTGGATCGTCTTGTTCAGAGTTCGCATCAGGCGCTCTACCTCCCCATTCGCTTGGGGCCACCTTGGGGTTATCCGGCGGTGCTTGATCCGGTGGGAGGCCAGGTACTCGAGTAGCTCAACACTGGTGAATGGTGGACCGTTGTCAGTACGGAGTTCTCCAACTAGTCCATGGGTGGCCATGATTTTCTCCAGTTTGGGAATAACTTCTCCTGCCGATGTGGAGGAGACGACTTCGACTTCCGGGTATCGCGAGAAATCATCCACGATGACCAGCATGTACTTTCCTCCTGGTAGGCTGCCGAAATCTGCGCTTGCTCTTTCCCATGGGGCGCTGGGGGGGTGCTTCTGTGATCACTGGTGTGGGTCTGCTGGGTAGGCTGGTTGCGAGGCAAACTGGGCAGCGCTGGACAATTGACTCGATCTGCTGATCTAAACCGGGGAACCAGACTTTGCTCCTGAGGCGGTTTTTTGACTTGACGATTCCCTGGTGCGCTCCGTGTGCGAGGAGGGCCGCTTGCTGGGTCAGGCTTTCCGGTAGGACAAGGCGCGGGCCCCTTAGGAGACAGCCATCTGCGGACACGGACAACTCATGATGCACTTGATGCAGGGCTTTCAAAGTGGCCTGGGCTTTCGCTGTGCGGAAATGTGTCGGGTTCTGTAACGGCTTCCAGTCTCCCGAGGTGATTGCCTGGATGGCTATCTGTAGGCAGTCATCGTCTCTCGTGGCCTGTACCACTTCGTCCAGCGAGATCGGGAGCGGTCGGTACCATTCTATGATCATCCGCACGTAGTCTTCTGTCGCCGCCGCTTCCGCAGCTTCTGACCCGGTGACAGTTCGGGCATGCCTGGATAGGAAGTCGGCCGGGTTCCGGGTTCCTGGTTTGTACTCCACGGTGAATTGGAATTCTTGCAGCTGCAGTACCCATTTCTCAATCCGTGGGGGAGGGCGCGAGGACGACCCTTGAAACAGTGGGATGAGAGGCTTGTGGTCGGTTATAACTGTGAACGGATGCCCGTACAAGTAGATGTGGAAATGACGGCACCCCCACAGGATCGCGATGGCTTCTTTCTCGATTCGAGAATAACATTGTTCTGTGGGTGTGAGTGTCCTGCTGGCGTAGGCGACTGGGGCCCATTTTCCACAGACTTGTTGCTGGGCTAAGACTGCACCCAACCCTGTGGGGCTGGCATCCACCACCAGCTGGGACTCGTGTCTGGGGTCGAAGTACACTAGCGTAGTGTCAGCGGAGAGGGCTGCTTTCGTGTGGCGAAAGGCATCTTCTTGTTCTGCTTCCCACACCCAGTGGCTGGTGGCTTTGGTGAGGTCACGGAGGGGCCCTGTCAGGTCAGAGAGGTTCTTGATGAAGTGTCCGCAGTACGTAACCATGCCCAGGAAACTGCGGACACCGGACACTGACGTCGGAGCGGGGGCATTTTGTATATCTTTTACTTTGTCTGGGTCTGGACCAATGCCTTTGTCTGAGAACCGATAGCCAAAGAAACTAATGTCTCTCCTCATGAACTCGCACTTTTCGCGGTGTAGGGTGAGCCCGCTGTCTTGGAGGCGTGAGAACACGGCTTGGAGGCGCAGGAGATGTTCTTCCAGCGTGGGGGCGTGTACCAGAATGTCATCGCTCACATTGAGCACCCCTTCCAGCCCCTGGAGGACATTCTTGACGATGTTCTGAAACACCTCAGCTGCGCTGGAGATTCCAAAGTTGAGGCGAGTGTAACGCCAAAGTCCTGCATGGGTGGAGAAGGTTGTGATGAGGCGAGAGTCTGGGTGGAGCGGAATCTGGTGGTACCCTGAGCGAAGGTCCATCTTAGAGAACCATTTGGAGCCGGCTAGCTCCCCGATGATGTCGTCTACCGTTGGAGTCAGGTGGCGTTCGCGTTTGATGGCGAGGTTCGGGACCCTCATGTCTACGCAGATGCGGACCGCCTCTGGCTGCTTTGGTTTCTTCGCGACGCGATAGGGGACACCCATGGAGTGGGACCTCTTACTCGTTCAATGATCCCTGCCCTTTCCAGAAGGCGTAGCTCTGCTTCTAACTTGGGGCGGAGGTGGAAGGCGATCCTCCTGTGGCAGAGGGCTATCGGGGCCATGGACTTGTCGATGTGCAGCTGGACTGCCGGGCCCTTTAGGCATCCAATACCCTCGAACAGGGCCTCGAAGACTTGCAGCAGGCGATCCAGGTCGTGGGCGTGTACGGTGAACGCAAATTGGATCAGGTTGAGATCCTGCGCGGTGCAACAGCTGAGCAGAAACTCCGACCCTTCTTGCGACACGTAAACTTTGGCCTGCTGGCGCATGGCATCGTGAGAGAGGTTAGCTTGAAATACGCCACACAGTTTGAGTGGGGAGTGGGTGCCGAATGCATAGACTTGCACTTTGGTGTTGCGTAGCGTCGGAGGGTTGGGCAGGCTCCTGTAGATGCTGGTGGCCATGAGGGTGATGGTGGCTCCTGTATCAATGAGCGCGGCCACAGCATGATCCTGTACGTTTACCTCACACATCGGCACGGCATGTTGGGTGGCTGAGAGAGCATTCAGCATTCTGACCACGTGGACGGTAGCAGCGTCAGCCTCATCATCGTCCATGTCACTGCCGGGGGGGCCGTCGGGAGGCGGTTCAATGGTGCGCACTCGCCGTGGCGGGCCACTCTGCCTTCTCCTCTACGTTGACCGGCACACCTTTGAGAAATGGTTCACTTTCCCACATGCGCTGCAGGTCTTGCCGTGCGCGGGGCTGGCCCCTTCGTGGGGGTACGGACCCCCACACCACCCACATGGGCGACTGCGTGAGCTCTGTTGGGAAACCGGAGTTTTCGGTTTGGAGTTTTTCTGTTGCGCCTCTCGAACATCGGTGCGAATGGCACACACCGGCTCCTCTTTGACTGTTGCCGTCGGCTTGGGGTCCATATGCGCCGCCCTGGCTTTGGACAATTCTTTGGAGTGGCCCAGAGTCAAAATGTCTCTCATCGACATGTTGTGCTCTTGTAGGACACGTTCGCGTAGCTTGGAGGACGCGCAGCCTTGGATAAACTGGGCCCGGACCTCATCGTCTTCATCCGGGAGGGTGCAGGTGCTCGCCAGTTCCTTCAGTCTTGCGTAGAAAACATCCACCGACTCTTCCGGCAGTTGGCGCGCCTGGCGGAGCAGGAAGCGCTCGTAGTCGGGGTTGGCAAAAGGCTCGAAGTAGGCCGTGATGGCGTCGCGCATAGTAGCGTAGTTCCGTGGAGGGCCAGCCTCGCGCACCGTTTTGGATATCTTATGGATGTCTGTACCGCCGAGATGGAAGAGCATAGGACATCTCCTCGGGGCAGGGATGTCCGCAGCGTCGAAGTACGTCTCCAGGCGCTCAACCCATGCTTTCCAGCTGGCCGCCTGGGAGGGCGGAGGGCCCGTGACGGTGAAGGGCTCCAAGTGCGGCACAGACGGCATGTGGACGAATCAGCGGGCGTGGCCGGGCACGGCGTATCGCTTACTGCAGGGTGCTGGTGAGCTGGGCACACGCGCCAAGAAGCGCCGCTTGGCTGGGTCCTGCTGGGCGGGGCAGATGAGGGACAGCACATGGGTGGGGCTCCAGCAGGAGGCGCGTGGTGCGGAGGGCGCTGGCAGGAGGGCGGCGGGGAGCACACGTCGCTCTTCTTACCGGAGGTCAGGGAAGGCCGCAGGAGAGCCGATGAAGGGGGCGCGGCGCTACGTGGGCCAAGGAGAAGCCTGCATGTGCACGCGCCCGCGGGCAGAGGCGGCGGGTGAAGCGGCTGCCGTAGAGGGCGAGGGCCTCAGCTGTGGGCAGCGTCGAGAGCCGGTGCAGGGCCTGGCAATAACGTGGCAGGAGGCGTCAGGGCGAGGTAGCAAGAGGCGCAACTGGAGCGCTCGTGAGTGAACGCCGCAGACGGCAGGCGTGAAGCGGCCCGGTGAGTTGGGAAGACCACCTCGTCACCAGTGTAGTGTCATGGCTAGAGGCCTTGCGTGCTGACAACAAGGAGCCGGACGACACGTTAACTTTAGTGGCCAGTGAGTAACTGAAACCACACCCGTGGCCCCGGGCTATTTATTAACACTTTGCACGCTGGCCGGGCGTACGCCGGGCCAGTCTATTACTTTATGCTCGAGGGGGTGTCCTTGGTGCCGCCCCTCACTCACTGTGCAACATGGGCTGTCCATCCGGCCACAACATTACAGAAGCAATCAAGGTAGAATTGTAGCAGAGCAAGATTGCTGCTTTACAATTACAGAAATAGCTCCAATCAGAATCCTTACAGCATCAGGTACAGTCTGATTTTGGCCTCCACATTGGGTCGGGCGGAAGCTGATTTTGGCTCTGTATTAAACTATTGTAAACTAAACGTCACATCAGATTAAATTGTAAAAGGAGAACCAGAATCTCCCATAATATTGACCGCAGCGCTTCCAATGTTCACCTAACATGGCAGTTTATTAGCCTTGCAGTCAAATCTCTATGATGTTCTGCATAGGGGAAAGAGTAGAAAATATTTTTACCTTCACAGTCTGTGTTGGATGATTATATGCCTGCCTTTGAAAGCTGTAGCAACAGGGTTCTGTTTTAATAGGTGGCTGGTCGCTGAGCTCTTCCTCCCTGAGCTGGTGTTTTACCTACTTTTGTTTCATAAATGTGTGCCCGCGCCCAATCAGCATTAGCTTCAGACTTGAGCATGAGGTCAGAGAGGGTTCATCCACCAGAAGACCCAGTCCAATGCTCCTTCTCTTGCCCCCTGTGTCCTCGGGCTTCTTTTCTCAGTTACAAGCCTACTGCTGCCAGAGTTTCTTTTTTTATGCGGAAATTCACCTGTCACGTTTGCGCTTATGCAGAGGTACAGGCATTTCCCTCAAAGTGCATCTTTCTTGTTGCCACATACTCTACCTGTTCACTTAAAAACATTGTAGGCCCATATCATAGCGGGGGTCTTTAACCTCTTTATTGGTACTAGAGACTTGAAAATTGCTCCTTTCTGACATGTCCATGGTTCTGTCACATGTTCTTTCTGAACAAACTAGTCAACTTCACCTTCTTGGAAACCTCAAAAACAGATTCTCTTGACAGGCTCATGATAAAGCCTCCATTTTGTGCAGAATGCAGTTCTCAGAAAGTGACATGAATACCTCTGATAAAGATGGCATTTTGTTCTTAAATTAGAGGAGACAAAATCAGAAAACATGAACGGTGGCTCATCCTAAGAACAGATCCAAAAATGCAGAGCACACAAAGAGACAAAAAGGGTAAAAGGTGAAGACTAAAACGGCGATAATTTTATCGCCAGTCTTGCTAATATGCCCCTAGATGACTATTGTGATAGAGCCACACCGCAGGCCGCTAGACTGCAAGGCTGCGCTGTGAGATGTGACAATGCAAGAATTCCATCGGAAACAGAGTTTAGGTGTGCATGGCACTGACCAAAATTCAAACATCCGGCTCCTAAATTGCTTCATTGTTGTATTATTGTTCCATTCTTATGAACCATAAAAAAACTTTTAATGTTAGACTGCATCGCAAAATGAACGACAATAATTCCTCGTCATGGACTACTAATATTATTGAAATTTCATGCATTTTGAAACAGAAAACTGCATCACGTATATAAATACAATGGCAGTTTTAGCTCGAACATTAACTATCCCTTTCAAAGTTGTAAAGTGCCAGAAAACATCTTTAGGTGACATCTGCGCTTTACAAAATTCAGAAAGTAAAATGAAACGAGGTAGCACACCATGCTAGTTTCTAAATACCTTCACAGCATAACTAGCGCCTTATCAGTGAACGTCAATAAGCGCTATATTATATGTTACCTGCTCCTAGTTAAGGACTCCGGGTGCCACTGCTTTGGTAAAATACGCAGCCCATCCTCCTCCAGGGAAGTAAATGTATTTCTATTAGTGCTTTACACTTGTTCAGGGCTCTGCCAAGTTTTATAAACAAGCCGGTTTCTTGGATTGCTCCTAACGAATAAACGTATTTGCTCTCCGGGCCTCGAGGGGTTTCCAAGGAAAAGTTATTGAAGGTGCGTCCAAATATTGTTTGATCACATTACCAGTTCTGGCGCCAGGCATGGCTCCTCCACTGGTTGCCATCCTTGTTGGCACAGGCATGTGGGAAGCTCTAAGTTGATCGCAGGCGAGCGTCCCGTGATGAAAATACTTGGTCTGGAAGAGGTGTTTGAATAACTAATTGTATATATTTTCTTTTTCTCGTCTCTCTCTTTCTCTCTTAAAAGCCCTTTGCCTTTTTTCTCTCTGTCAATATGCCTCCCCTATATATCTCACTTTCTCTCTCCGATATCTATCTATCTAACTATCTATCTATCTATCTATCTATCTATCTATCTATCTATCTATCTATCTATCTATCTATCTATCTGTCTGTCTGTCTGTCTGTCTGTCTGTCCCTCTCTCCTACAGGTATCTTTCTCATCTCTTTCCCTCTCTCTTCCTGCTTCTCAATCTCTCTCCACCAACTTCCTCTCTCTATTTCTATTTCTCTTTCTCTTTCTCTTTCTCTTTCTCTTTCTCTCGCTCTCAAACTCTCTCTGATTCTCACTGTTTCTCTCTGTCTCTTTTTCTCACTCTTTGTCATTTTCGCTTTCGCCACTGTCTCCCTCTCTTTACCAACATCTTGTTTCGTCTTTTTCTCTCTTTTTATAATTCTTTCCTTCTTTCTCTCGCTCTTCCCTTCTACCTTTACTTTTCTCTTTTTTTTGTTTCTGTTTCGTAATTCATTCTTTCTTTCTGCCTTTAAATAGCAGTTCCTCCATTTGTGAACTGCGCCTCAGGATGCCACAATAACGAATCCTATGGGGCTTTATTTATGAGGCCCTTACGCTGCCATTGCATCACTTTTTGTGATGCCGCGGTGGCGTTAAAAATGCGCCACACTGCGCCATATTTACAAAGTGACGCATCTAGGCAGATGTGTGACTTTGTAAACCCCTGCGCTACATTATACCTGCGACAGGTATAAAGTATGCGGGGTGGGTGTTCTGTCCCAGGAAAGCCACGTAGAAGTGAAGCAGTAAAATCTATGAGATTTCACTGCGACACTTCTACAGCATCAGTGCGTCAAATCCTTAAGCTTGCTTGAAGCAGGCGTAAGGGATGATGCAGTGCCTTTTGCATGGGTCTTGCCCCATGTGAAAGGACACATTGCTGGAGTTGCGTCTGTTTTCAGACACACTCCAGCAATGCACCAATTTTGTGCCTACAGATACGTCAGGATTACTGGCGTATCTGTAAATCCTTGCGACATGGAGCGCTGTACAGTAAATACAGTGCATCCATGGTGTCGCAAGGATGGCGCTATGGAAAGTGTCGCATTGCTGTTTTCCTGCAGCGACGCAACACTTTTCATAAATGAGGACCATAGAGTTCAGAAGCAGGTCGTTTCCTTCTAGCCTAACACTGTCATGTCACATCTACCAGCATTAGTTTCCCTGTGGTTCAATATAACATATTTTCTCTTTAATACAACATTTGATTAACAATATTGCAATGATGATAAAAACTTGATAAATGATACTCCTTGGGTCCGGAATTTTTATTGCAATTGGTTATCTCTTCCTCTTTCTTAATCGTACCTGGGACCTGAGAACTAATTATTAAATATGGTCAAGATTGTCGGACTAGTGACTCATAACGTTTTTGAAAGATGTATACCTGCCTGGTTTAATAACAGATTAATTAGTTCAACTGGGAGGTCAGAAAACTAAGATGTAACAGGAGAAAAACTTTGTGAAGCCAATCATTACAGACCTAAAAACAAATCCCCATCTTTGCATATTAAGGATGAAACAGACTAAATCCAACTTTTTTCTATCTTGGTCGGGACAGCTAAAAGCAAAGCATAATTCCTGTTCCATGTTGACAAAATAAGCCACTTAATAACAAGGTAGTTTTTTTCTTATATTCTTTTCTTTGAACATTGTTTAGCCACATCAGGACGTAACTGGTGGAATTTGAATATATTTATATGAGATCTCAGGATTTTTCAAACCAGGGGCAGTGTGCATATTGAACCCTAAGTCTTTTAAAAGGCCGGCCAATGCAAGTAGTTATCCTACTGAATTTGTTTTAATATCAATCACAATCGTTTTTGAATTCCAAGGTAGGTGAATTGACAGATTTAAAAGTCAATGACAACCGAGAAACTGGAAAAAAACGTAAATATAAACCCAACCTCTTCCCTGTTACTTCCATACGTTTACAAATCCGCCATCTTTAATGATGTCCATTCGTGTTTTAGCTTTTTATTTCTCTGAATATTTAAAACATAAATATCTTATCTTATGTGTTAAAGGTGATTAGTATTAAAATGTCTGTGGATTTTTATATCTTGTACAATTCCATACATAAATGAGATACTGAAACTCAGATTTTCTAGATTGCAGCCTCCAAAAAGACTATTTATTAGGTTATTCATGAAAAACTAAAATACATTTATAAATTTGTATCTTTCCAGATGACTAATGATTGAGTTTGGCAACATATGTGTATTGCGTGACCCGGGGGGGGGGGGAGAGGGCGGTGGAGATAGCCACCATGGAGTGAACAGCACCGCCCTGGTGCCCCTCACCCAGCCCTGGGTGTTTTACTCGAACCTGCTGTTGGGACCAACTCCTGTGGGGTAAAATGCACCCTGATGACCCAGGGACAGCTGCGAAGTACTACGCAGCCGGCTGTCAAAACGATTGCCCAGCTAGTCCCCGGCCATATTCTGCTTCACAGCCATTCCCTGGCAAGTTGGAAGCTGCTTCCTATACAAACTAACTTCTGGCATGGTGCTACGGTACGGCATCTAGGAGCGGCTTGACAGGAGCTATGACTGACGAATTGAGGCTGAGGGGGTCCTGGGACCTGCTCCACATTGGTGGCAGTTGGCTCTGGATGTGACTCTAGTGGCAGAGTGGGAGGCGGCCCTCAGGACTACTTAGATAGTACCTGCCCGGCCAAGGTGACGTCTGACATGATGGAGCTCTGACCCCGAGTGTAGGGCGATATTAGTAGCGACTACTGACTGGACTTCACTACCGCCCCTCTGTGTGCCAGGCCTTGGCATGCACACTGGAGGGCCGGAACTGCAGGGATGCCCCATGGAGTATCTCAATGGAGCTTGCATTGCCTGACAGGAGAGAGTGCTGATCGTAAGGACTGTCTTAAGGGTCCCCTGGAGACCATCTTGCTGAGCAGACCTCTTGGCCTCATGCCCTGAACCCTGGAGGTATGCAATGCTGGCATTGATTTGCACCTCTTGTTTGCGAGAGTGAGCAGCGCCTCGGCACGCAATCGGGCGGAGGCCCATGATAATATCTAGCTTCCTGGTGTACTGTCCCCAGGACCACTGTTGCCTAGCAACACCGGATGCAGGAGATCTACTGGCAAGTTACCTTTTGCTTCTGAGTGTAATCATCTGGGCTGGGACCTTCCTCTCAGTAGCGTGGAGGCTGCAACCCATTCCTTTCTCTGGTACACTGTGTGCTAAAAAGGAATATCTATGCTAGCCACTTGCCCTCTTCATATACGGCTCATCCTGTGGTGGTGGAGTCGATGGCGGGCGGTGCCTGAGGTCATAATGGGGCATTCTTAAAACCTAAGGAGGATCCCCTCGAGCCCCCTGTGGTAAGAGAGCACAGCACTTCTACCCTGATGCAGGGAGCGGAAATGGTGTTATCACCTCTGTGTTTCTTTGTATGCAGGCGATCTATTACTATATCTGCAAGGGGAGCGTTCAGATGTTGAGGGAGCTTGCCGCGTCCTGGAGGACTATGGCTGTTTGTCAGGTTTACGGGTAAATTGGCAAAAGACTATCTCTTTCCCAAGACACGCCCCTGAGTCAACCACCACACTATGGGAGGTAGGAAATTACCTCTATTTGGGAGCTACATTTATTTCGGTACCTGAGTGTCTGTATTTATCATTCAGTGTCTGATATCCTTGAGGGCAAATCTACGATTGACACTCTCATCCCCAGCTCTTCCGTCACTTTTTCACTGACTATCCCACTGTCTGTGGTGGGCAGAGTTGCACTGTCGAAGATATTTCTTCTTCCCCTCCTATTGCAATTGTTTGCGCACTCCCGATTAGTCTGCTCAAAGTCCATCTTTTGGGAGATGGATGGTCTATTACATCATCTCATTTGGGGTATGGCCCAGCGGCGACTGGCGCTGACCACACTTCGACTTTCCACTGATGGTGGAGGGCTGGAGGTCCCTGACCTAGAGCTTTATTATCTGGCGGCGCAGCTTAAGTGGCCAGCTTATTGGAGACAATGTAGGTGGGGATGTATGTCAGTTGTGGTGCGTTTTATCTCGGGGTGCACCATGCTGCTGTCTCTACTGCTCAACTCGAATACTCAGCTGAGTGATGGTCACTCTGGCCTCCTACTGACTACACTACAGTTTGTGTGGGCCAGGACTTTGCAGCGGACGCAGATGAAAATCCTGTATTCGAAGTACCTCCCCTTGACTGTCTTATTACACCTCCGGCATGAGGGAAACTGGTCTGGGTTGTGGGACTGGGAGCGAAGAAGTATGATGCTATTGGGAAGCTGGTGTATGGATGGAAAACTGTGAAACTTCGCGGATCTGGTTTAAGACTATGATATACCTCACACCACTTTCTGCTCTATGGAGCAGTAGGATCTGGCATGTGGTGGGTGTGGGGGAGGATGGCAGGGAACCCTCAAAATACAAAGGCTTGGAAACACTCTGTTTCATCACTGGCCAGTCCCATGCGATACCCTTATTTACAAAGCACTGTTGGCACAGACCCAAAGCACGCTGACTGAACCGCAAGACCGTTTGGCATGGGGCATGGAACATGGGTTCACAGACAAGGACAGGCATAACATCCTCAATCATACACCTCGAGTGTCGCAAAATGCTCGTTCTTACGTATTCAACTTTATTACCTCCACAGGGCGTAGATAATGCCTAAATGTATAAATCTTAAGTTGCCGGAATTGCAGGTGGCATGCTCCCACTGCCTTGACATTGGGGTGGACTTTTATCTTATGGCATTGGGATGCAGGACCCTCACCTCAAATTAGAACACAGTGGTGACTTTTATCAATACTGCTATAGGCCGCAATATAATTCTCTCACCAATCACCTGTCTCTTAGGCCTTTTCCCTAAAATCAAAGCTAATGCAATCACCTCAAGATTTGGGGCCTATCCCTGGTACTAGCTGGATGCCAGATAACCTGGTTTTGGAAATCCCCTAAAGGGCCCTTTCTCCAAGAGTGGGAGAAAGAACTGTCTGAATGGGCTAACTGTGAAGGGGCTGTGTTGCAGTCGGAGGTGCAGAAAGGGCTGTGAAGCTCGGATCATGCACAGGCATGGGAAATGGTTTTCCAGGAATGTCCCCATATGGACGTTACAGGGTAGTTGCTCCATCAGCAGATGATGATTCCACCGAGGAGGATTAATCTGATACCTCTCAGGAGCGGTGGTGACAGGTTCCATGGGGTACACATCAGGGAGATCCCTCATGTTTGTAAATTGGAGTCCCCACTGCTCCCCTACTCTGACTTACCTCCACCAGAAGCCTTGAGGCCAATATACCTTCTTTATGGTATCACTCCCCGTTAGACATTCCATTCTCCTCTACCCTTGTTGGCGAATGCATTCCTCCTGTGCACTACTGCACCATCCCTACTGGACAGGTACGCCCTTGGAGACTGATGTTATGTTGATCTGGTTGGGGGATAATGCCATAGTGTCTCATGTATATCCTTTGTGTATTCCACTGAGACCCCAATTACCCAGCTTTGTACTGCCATGATGTTAATAAAATATGTATGGATCGTGTGACACAACAGTCAGTCCTGTCAGAAGTCTCTGAAGAGGCCTTTGCTCAAGAGCCTGTGTTACTGTGTAGAGCTTCCCTTTAAAGGACTACCCTTAACACTTTTAATTGATAGCTTGGTTAATGGTCTTAGTTTCATGGATTAATGATCGATCCAATTAAGCCGTTCCTAGTGTAAGTGACTCACCCCTACCACCAGCATGGTGTTTGAAAGTAGATTGTTTTCTTACCCCGAAGTGAGATGAATTTTATCTCAGAGACTCTCAGCAAAGGTGAGGCTTCTATTGTACTTAGTGAATATGTTAGCCACAATAGGTGGAGGAAGAAATCGAGGATGTATGTATGCACTCATATCTCCACTCAATTGTGTCTGTGCTATTGAAATTTAGTGCCCAATACCTATTAAAGGTCTTTGTGGAGTGTACGGATTTCAGAGAATGGGCCTGCTCAAGGTATGACCTTGTGATCAATTAACTTTACTAGGAAAGAGTGTGAGGGGAGAGGTTGAGTTAATATAATCAGGCCGATCCTGGACCATGAAGCCTCAGCTCCCACCAGGTTGAAACAAACAAAAAAATGTTTCCACTACTAGCAGTAATGAGGTCTGATGATAAACAGGCATGAAAACCAAGAGAAGTTATTTTGGTAAGTTCCCATATAGCTAGCTAAGCCCACGAGGACTTTAATTAGATGGTGTTGATAGCAGACCCACTGCCAGAGAGAACTGTCAGTGTCCAAAGGGAAAATGGATAGAAAGAAAAGTGTTACACTGGAAAGTTACGAAACCATGCACAGAGCACTCAAATGTCAAGGCACATTAAATAATTCAAAACCCTTTTCGAGGAGGATGGACAAAAGTATAAACTTATTACAGAGGTCGGAAAAATACATTTATTTCAACTTTAAAAAGTTTACTTTTAATGTAAAAATACATTTAAAAAATGACAAATTATAAAGTTTAAATACATATATTTTAAAATCATTGCAGAAAATAATCAATATAATATTTAAATATTATTTAAACTTACGTAACTAGAAATACTAATAAAATTATAATGTCAAACATTAGATGTTACAAAATAGAAAATATACACAAAACCAACAAAACAAAATAAACAAAAATATAAATAAAAAATGAATAATAAAAAATGTTTACATTAAAAAAAGTTTTAAAATGAACCAAAAAATATGTATTACAACTTTAAAAAATCTAATTAAAAATAAAGATTTGGAGAGGTGAAATTCACTACTCCCAGTCCAACCTGAAGAACTGTAGGAAAACTGTTGGACTTTGCAGGGGTCAGATTTACTATTTTCACACCAACATAAGCAAAAGTAGGGAAAGTGTTGAACTTTGGAGGCAGAGCCAGACTAGGAACCACAGCCACAGCAAAAATGTCCAAACCAGCTGTGCTCCTTTCCTCCTCATGCTCTTGTGTCTCTCTTTCCTCTCACTCTCTCCTGAAGTACCCCTTGTGCCTGCTATAGTTCCCTAGGAAGCTGGAAAAAGTGACAGAGGAGTTAGCACCCTGCCCTAGAAACTGGCTTTCAAAGGCTCCAGCACATAGGGGAAACACCCGGGGGAAAAAACTGGCAGTACAGTTCTGTTTGGAGGGGTAATATTTACTATTTGCCCTCCAACATAAGCAAAGTACAGAAAGTGTTAGACTTTGTTTACTATTCCCATTCCAACCTGAGCTACACTAGGGAAAGAACATTGGAGGGGTCAGTTTTACGAATCTCAATCCAACATAAACAAAAGAAGGGAAAGTGTTGAGCTTTGGAGGGTTACGTTTACTATTCCCACTAAAACATGTGTAAAACTAGGGAAAGTGTTGAACTGTTGAGGGGTCAGATTTGCTGTTCCCACTCTAACGTAAGCAACACTAGAGTAAGTGTTAGACTTTGGAGGGGTTAGAATTACTATTTACACTCCAATCTAAGCAACAGTGGGGATATTGTTGGACTTTAGAGGGTCAAATTTACCATTCCCATTCCAACATAGGCAAAAGTAGGGAAAAGGTTTGGACTTTGGAGGGGTCAGATTTACATGTTCTACCCTAATCTAAGCAAAGCAGTGTTGAGCTGTGGAAGTGTTAGACTTACTAGACCCACTCAAACATTAGCAAAAGTAGCAAAAGTGTTAGATGTTGAGATGGTCGAGTTTACTATTTCCACTTTAATCGGAGCAATAGTACAGAAATTGTTGGTTTTTTGAAGGCTCAGAGTTGCACACCCAGCTCCTAATTTTTTTAAAGTATAACATTTAAATATAGACCCAAAAAAACATATTTAAAAGAAAAACTTTAAACATGAAATATTAAACAAATACATTTCAATTTAAAAAATAACATTTTATATTACAAGTAAAAAATTACAAAAACCCCCCACATATTTTACATTAAAACTGTTTATGCACTGCTACTCTAAAAAACAAATTATACAAAATAGTTAAAAACTGTCCACATGACCATTTCCAACTCCCAAACAATCAAAATAAAAACCACAGTGCCGTTCTTTTAAAGGTAAATTGGCTGCATTTGAAAATAAAAGTTTGCTTTGTTTAAAAGTAATCACAGGCATGGTGGTCTACTGACCTCAGCAGGCCCCCATCCATGTGATGGTCTCCAATTCTAGTGAGTAATAGTTTGCGACCTACCTCATTAATAGCACATAGGTCGGTTAGTAAAATTCTTTCCATGGTTGCAAAGATGCTGGTTGCAATTTCACTAGTTATCCATGCATCTGGCCCCAAGATCTGATCTGCGGTCTTTTGAGTACTGTATTGTACAACATTAATTAAAGTTGAAAGCGAGCAGGATACATTCTGAAGCCAGATTTTTTCTTCTGACTAGTGACAAATGAACCGTCCCAATTCAGTCTTGGATTGATTTGTTATTTGATAGCACTCCAATGATGCCCTTAGCAGCAAACTTCCGTATATTCACAATGGAAGTCGGATTTTTTCTAATGTGGCTGATCTCCTCAAGTCTACTCTTACACTAATGAGGGCTGCGATCTTTTAAGTAACACCCCTGATTGCTGGTAATGGGAACCTTGAGCTCATCCTTTACATCTTGAGAGAGTTACACTGCCGCCCCCCTCCTCCGATGCACAAACTGTATTTAAATATCTGTGCTTTGCACACAGGGCAGATAACTCAGCATCCTAGCATGCTTAAGGTCTAAAAACTACGGGGCCGATTCACAGAACTAATCTGAGATAAAATCCTAACTTTACGACTTTCGGTATTCACAAAAGGCATTTAGTAGTAGTAAAGTTAGGAGTCCTAACTTTACTACTACTAAACTGAGATAAAATCCTAAACTTACTACTTTCGGTATTCACAAAAGGCATTTAGTAGTAGTAAAGTTAGAATTCCTAACTTTACTACTATTAAATGCCTTCTGTGAATACCGAAAGTCGTAAAGTTAGGATTTTATCTCAGTTTAGTAGTAGTAAAGTTAGGAGTCCTAACTTTACTACTACTAAATGCCTTCTGTGAATACCAAAAGTAGTAAGTTAAGGATTTTATCTCAGATTAGTTATGTGAATCGGCCCCTACATTTCTAAGAATACCCAGCTGTAAATAGCCTTTGTTGCTACAGATGCCAATGATGAAAAATTCTACAATTTAAAAGCAATTTGTTTCTGGCTTATTCTTTTCTCTGGAATCCCATCCAATGCAAACCTTCATCTTAAGCCTTGTTCTGAAGTTTTGGAGACAATTTGAATCCTGCTTGTTTCAAAGACTTCCCCTGGCTGGAATGGGCACATTTAAAAATGCCGGGACTGGTGTTTTAATGTTGGCATTTTAATTGTGTTTACTCAATTTTGTCCATGTTTTTGTTCTTGCGTAATAAAGTTTTAAGCGCTCAAAGACCTATGTCTTCTGTTTTCTTCATATAAAACTGGTCATAAGACATAAGTATAGTAATAAATACATATACACAGGCAAACATAAACACGTTCTCAGTAAGAGTTTGCCAGCCACACGCACTGGAAATCTCAGTGGTTTGCCAATGATTTTTTGGCCTCACTTTGCCAGATGACACTAGATGGAAGTGATCAAAAGGCATCTTTCTCTTTGGCTGCCTTCTTGAAACAAAATAGTGACGTCCTTCGACTTACAAAATGGCATGGAAATGTATGCAAATTAATGTGTAGCATGATTTTTGTAGTAAGCACCCATTTCTATCATAATTACATTGCCAAGCCAGACTAGGTCTCGTTTATTTTCTTTGCTTCTGTTTGGCCTTTCTTTTAACTTTCTTTTTAAATAAATAAAGGCCTTTAGCAGATGCTGCACTGGTCTATATTAAATAAATAATTCACGTTTGACTTCATTAGGCATGTCATCTTTGTAGAATGTGCTGACTTTAAAAATGTATTTCCTTCCTTCCTAAGCTACATGCTCTCATCATATTTGGTTAGATTTTAGCTGCCACATATTCACAATAATGAATACTAAACAGTATATTAAAACATTGATGTATGCAGGAAAATGTGAAGCTCATGACTAAATTCTGTAAAAGTTACAACTAGAATATTTCTGCTTTAGAATAGTTCATTGTCACACAGTGAAGTTCTGAATAGTTAATAATGTAAACGGCACAGTTATCGTGGGAAATCAGAGTGAAACTAACGCACATGAATATTAGAAACTAAGTAGAATGTTTGCAGATAATATTTTACCGACTTTGCATGTTTACCTTTGGAATGAAGAAAGATGTATCGGACCATCGAAGGATCCTTTTCATTGGATTGAGATGACCTAACTCAGGTGTGGATGGATACATGTGTTTTTGTGTTTAATATATGTGTTCCTAGTAGAAAGATAAGAGCTCTTCACCCACCCTTTCCTTAGAGTACGCTCTGAGAGCTTTATGCTGCCCAGACTGGTACAGGCTATTTGTTCTGTGACAGTCCTTTTTTCCTTAGCCTTTTACCCTTTTCTCTGTGAGCTACTGCTGGGGATGATTTCTAAATTTTATAATGATAATAGCTATTGCTGTGACTACCTTCTGATTGAGAGAAGACACTCGAACGAGCTTCCAGAACTACTCTTCATGAGGAGTTCAACTAAAATCTGATTCTATTTCAATGCTACTTAAAATTCTCGCTCTTTTCTGAAAGGACTCTTTATGGGTTCTGGTAGGTTAGGATCTGCTGGAATAGAATAGGGACTTAGATAATACTTTCCTTTATGGAACACACAATAATATTCTTGCTTTTCTCTAACCATCATTTTTCTTGATTTTGCTGTAAATGGATTTGTCTAATTTCTAATTTTGAATAAAGATACCAAAAACAAAATACTAAACTTTAATGAGGAATAAAGTTTTAGAACTATTTTAAAACTCTCATTATTGACTGAACGTAATAAGTAGGGTTTGTTGAGATGATGTTGACTTATGCTCCATTCTAAAATGGTGACAAAGTTGACCTGAAGAAGAACAAGACAAGGAGTTGGACACCACTTTTGTAAGTCACAAGTTGAACTGATTTAAAGAAAATATATTCCTGCACCAGCACAGCCCATGTCAGGCATTCGAGCAGAGAAGCAGTAATCTGGTGTCATTCTTCCTTACCTGATACAGGGAAAATGGTGGAGTGAAGGGGATGCTTTACTCAGAAATATTAGCACATTCCATTCAAACACTCAACCAAATAGTATAATAACTGTGCACAGTAATGGGAAGCCTAAAATACCCTAGTATATTTACTCACTGCTCATCTTTGAGAATGTAATCTGATCTTCTGCACACCCCTTGTGCATAGGGCTACCTGTTAGCCTATGATGCTCTGGTGGCATTACCTATGCATTGACCCCAGAGTAAAGCCTCACTCAAAATCTTGAGCTGCCGGTCAAACATCTTTCCAAACTTAAGTTGCTCTGCAAGATCCTAAATGTATTTTGAGATGAACACTCCATCTATATTTAATACATAGTGTTATCACATGCCAAATGAGACCCTAGGAACCAGTGATAAGCATCAATACATAGTCAGTGCTGGCCTCAATAAATCAGCCAACATAGAAGGCACTCATACAAGTCAACGACCAGAAACTTGGAAATTACTTACACCTTCATCCAGACCTCAGGATGACAGCTATCTCTCCCTGAAAGAGCTGCTAATATTTGTATTTCCCATCAGCCGTTCACTAGTATGTATAGGAAAACCTAACTGAATAGGAAAATTAATTTCCACACTCAGTCATTTACCATTGTGCTTATAACCTGTAGCATCTGCACCACATATTTTGTAATAGACATATTGCACTCTCAAAACTCTGAAGTGAAACCTGAGGTCTACGAGTGGCTGATTAAACACATTGAACACATCAACAAGAAATAATACCTTTTGAATTATTTGGTAACAATGCACTATTGCATATTTGCCAGAATCACTGCAGGCTTTTGGGGCATATTTCAAGAGCAAATACTGTCACTGGCCGCTTGGTGTTAGTATTTGATTCTCCCAGTGCCTTGCCATACTAGTCAAGCCACCGGCGGCTTCTTGATTCCTCCCCGGATAATAGCCATATCCTTTAAAACATACTCTTTACCACACATGGACTAGTTATTCATATATGTGTGGTTGACAACAAATTGTTTCTCTCACAGCAAAGCAACATTCTACTGAAAAAAGGCAATTCTGCACCCTGCAGAGGATTACTTAGTCTATGCTTTCCTCCTTTGTGCCTGATAATTACTTTCATTAATCGTTAATCATTGCCCCTAGCCCACTTTATTCCACCACATACGCTATGTCACTCTCTCTATTCCCCTTAATCACTCGATGTGCACTCATCCACTCTGTGCCCTCTCACCCTGTCTGAGGTGCCTCACTCACTCACCTCCCCACTGTCACCATATCCTTCGTGCTTATTATCTATCTCCCAAACTTCTAATCTTGCCCTCCTTTGGAAAGTATCACTCATTGGACTCACCTTCACCATAAAAATAATCCAGATGCCTCCCATTGGATCCATGCTGAATCCCCTTCTGTGAAGACTTACTCCGCCCACGCAAACACTAGTCTTCTTTAGTGAATTTAATGGGAGTACCCTCAAAAACACCAGACTGCATCCTCTTTGGAAGCTCAATGGATGGAGAACTTTGCTAACTGTTTGAACTTTCTCACTTTGTGCCAGCATCACCAAATGTGTGTTGACCCTCTCTGTGTCCTCACCCATCCTTTCTGTGCTTTGCCCCTCCACCATCACTGTACTGTTCCCTTCACACCCTCTCTGCATCACCTCCACCATTCCGAGCCCAACAATGGCTCCTCAAATTCTCTAAGCCCACATGCACTCTTTATCCCCTTATTTTCTCTTCTGCCTTTTATTCACTGTCGCCTCGATCACTCTAGCCCCCCTCGTCCACTCTTTGTATCTTTGATCGCTCTGTCCAATCAACCACTCTATGAACCTGCACCAATTCTATTCCATCACCCACTCACTATACCACAAATACACTATGCTCATTTAACTATTTTTGTCTCCTCTCTCATTCTCTGAGCCCTCACCCATGTTGTCACTCATCTATGCTAAGAAATGTTTGCTCATCTCAAACTTTCCATTGAAATTCATGGACTGCATGAATACTGTGGTTGTCACAACAGAAACCTGTCCTTCCTTTAGCTGAAAATAAGACAATATGAGGATCAGGCCCCCAAACGAGAGTCACGGTAACGGTATCCATTCTGTTTCCCGATTACCATGTCTCTTGTCTGTAATTCTCTGTATGTAGTGCCAGCCGCGGCCCGTGTAGCTAAGAGCGGTGTGGCGGTGGAGCCGGGTTGGGGGGGAGGGGGGGATTTTGGCAGATGACGACGAGGGGAAATAATTATTTATTTAATTTTCCCTTGTGGTCGTCTGTCAAACCCTCCATCCCCCCAATCCTGCACCCACTGCCCCACCGCTCTTACCTGAATGGGCCACTGTGTAGTGCTTTGGAGAATGAAAAATGTCTGGTAATCGGGTGGCCCACATTTTTTCTTTTCTGAAGCATTAAAAATGTTTTTGAAAGTTATCTGGAGGTATATTAATAATATTGCACAATAACAATTGATTTTTTTAAATGTCTCAGTTATTTCAAGATGCCTTTACTGCCAGTGAGTTTTTAGTAACGGCCGACGGAAATATTTTTCCCACCTTGTTAGTCCCCCAAAATGTTGGCTATGTCATTTAATGTTGCTTTTCTTTTATGTACTCTGCAACCTGGTCAGACGGTACCAGCGCACTTAGAAATGTTATTTAATTTGAAGGCTAATTGTGCTTGTCATCTTTCTAGACATTGGATTGAAATTGAAATTGTCATATTAGCAGGTGACAAAGAGATAAACCAGTGTTAGGTAGGTATGGAGTGAGTCCTAGCATATCAGGCATCAGAAGTGTATGTGTAATTCACAGCATAGACCAGGAGATTCTAGAAGGGTGTGGAGAGCGGGAGGGCAAGGAGTTCCTAGAACCCGTAGGACAAACAAGAGCTGATGAAAGTGTTAATTAAAGAGGTTCAGTGATTTTGCTTCTCCTGAACCTCTGCAAGCCTCTAAAGGTTGTGGCAGTGGCTGGGGGGTTCCGATTGCAAGGGTATTAGTGTACAGGACTGAAATAATTTTTCTATCTCCCTCCAGATTAACAGACGGCAAAAGCTGTTAGACCCACCCTTACCCTACTTATTCTTCTACCCCAACCCCTCCATAAGAAGAGCTTTTGCACAAGGCTGGTAGGCACCTTACTGTGAGCTTGATTCTGAATGAGGATAGAGTGAGGAAAATGGGGCAGGAAAATAGAAATCGGGAAGAAGAATTCCCGTCCACACAAAGTACCATAAGCATAGAATGATAACATTTGTGGGTATATTGAAGACTGGGTTAGGTCCAGTAAGGATTCAAAGGATTTCCCAGAAGAAGGTGCCTTTGACATAGAATGCTTGAATATCTTGTATAATTTAGTGCTTAATTTGAAACAAAGAAGTGCCAGGAGGCCACTGAAGCTTGCACCACCCATTGCCCCTGCCAGCCTTGCCAATGACAGTTCCAACACAACTACTAACCATTGCACTCCTACAAGAGTGACAATTCAGACTATTCCAGGCCCCCAAACTATGACAATGGCTTGGCCAGAGGGTATTAGTCCTTTTAAATGTTTATTTAATTAATAAACTGTTGTGTGCTCATCCTTAATTTCGACGAACAATGCCACCTTGTGTCAGACTGTCCTAAGGACCGGTGTTGGCAATTAATTGCCTGTCCTGAGCACCGGGAACCACCGGTTAAAATTAAGTTTTTGTATAATTCTAGTACTGAACAATGGGCAGGCTTTCTAAGTTGCTATGGAGAAGCCATGAAGCATAAGCAAGGAACTCAGGTGCAGGGACTGAAAGACGCCCATAAAAACCTGAGATACCCATTTAAGTACTTGAGGGAGAGAATTAGCACTTGTGCCCCCACAGCATCGCCTCCTCCTTAAATATTTCTAAAGCACTTTTAAGAACTTATAAGCAGCAGAAGAAAGGATTATGATATGCTAAATATACTTAGCTTCCCCATGCCAGCAGGAGATGCTGGAAGTGCACCACAAGATGCTCCCGGGAATGCAGAAGTGCTGGTCAATGGACCAGCAGGAGGTGCAATGGCAAATCCAACGCAAGTGAGCGCACCGAGCATGGTGAGAGCAGCGACTGCTGCAAGCAACAGTGCAATACTGCGACGGGTGTGAGAAAAAATAAGACGCTGAGAAAACAATACCTTACTTTCCGCCATAAGCAATCTTTTTTAGTACCTCATCGCTCCGAAGAAGCGCAATGAAGCAGTGGGGATACCATTCCATCTATTACCAGAGATAGTCTAAGGATGATCGCAGGACAAGGGGCGAAAGAGCTTGTGAGAGTGCCCCGACACTAACAAACATAAGCCTTTGGATAGAGAGGAAGACAATCACAATTGTAATGAAATTATCCTGGCCACTCAGATGCCCTCCTATCTCTGCAAGAGTATCCAACCCAGGAGTATGGTACTGTGTCACTAGTATGGTACTAAGTCCCCGTTCATGTCTCCTGTTTCTAAACCAGCACAATGAATATCAAACAACAGTTCCCTATCACGTGAGAACACTCAAGAGATCTGTGAAGAATTACAAACTGTATCTTCATTTTATAAAACACTACTGGGTTGATCAATTGCTATGCGTTATTATGCCAAGTAAAGTAAATAATTGTTAAACAAGGAGAATTGGCCATGACACACACCTACTGATGAACCCACTCTTATTGCTGCTAGAGGCGCACTATTTAATGGTGGTATTGATGTATGTCCAATGAAAACCAATGAAAACCAATTGAATAAAGTTTGATAACTGCAAACAGAAAAAAGATGCAACTCCTGCTTATTATCTTGATCATTTGAAATATGTGTTTGATCTTTATTCTGGTATTGCTAATGCTGCAGAAACTGCTCAAAAAGCTATTGGAGTGAAGATCTTTCAATGGCTATTCCCCAAGGTATAGATACAACTGCATACCATTGGTATTGGATCGCAAACTAATTGTCCTTGTAATTGGTTTCTGGTACAAATCATTGTGTTGCTGTACACAAAAGGAATAATCTACCAAATTGAAACTAATGTCATTCCAATGCAATCTTTCCAACAAGAAGTCAGAGGGTCAGTGTGTTGGGGAAAGGAGAGGCAAAATGACAACAGGGCAAGGCTCACAATGTGGTAGACTGGGAGTTGGGAAGTCCGGACAGAGCCAGGGCAGGTAAGGGGAGATTCTGCTCTGCCTGATGGTTCTTGATATTTCAATTGTGGGCAGTTGGGCCACTGGACTCCCGACTGCCCTAACTTGCCCCAGTGTTTGCTTGATCTGACCCAACAACCGGAATTCACCCATATTTCACAAAACCAAAATCCTACCTTTTACGACAGACTGTTCTGTGAATGCTTTAATCCCTGTACATTAGATGAAGCAGTACATATAATGCATTTTTATTATTATCTCTCTTGGGCGAAATGATTGATGCAGTTGGCATTACTAACACGTGTGTTCCTCAACACATTACTGATCCTCTGTCTATCTCTTTAGATCCTATAGATGACCGACAGGCCTTTCTCTTCAGTGTACTTTAATTGCAAACCTCCTATGGACGGATCTTTTATGTACATTTTATGTAAATTGAAAAGTACAGTGTATTGTACCATTGATGGAGTCTATTTGGATGTTCCTCCCACGAATGCCATTCTGGCTGACCTGTGCGAGAGCAATGATTCATGTGAACCCAACAGTACTGTGAAACCATGGGCCCGAGTCACAGACATAATCTGAGACAAAATCCTAACTTTACAACTTTCGGTATTCACAAAGGACATTTAGGAGTAGTAAAGTTAGGATTTTGTATCAGTTAAACTTAAGTTTTGGTAAAGTAAAACTTAAGTTTAACTGAGACAAAATCCTAACTTTACTACTCCTAAATGTCCTTTGTGAATACCGAAGTTGTAAAGTTAGGATTTTGTCTCAGTTAAACTTAAGTTTTGGTCTTAAGTTTAACTTAAGACCAAAACTTAAGTTTAACTGAGACAAAATCCTAACTTTACTACTCCTAAATGCCCTTTGTGAATACCGTAAGTCGTAAAGTTAGGATTTTGCCTCAGATTACTTTTGTGAATCTGGCCCTATGACTTAATCAATATCTGATGTGTTTCATCAACCTCCTTCTACTTTGCTGTCTGAACACACTAATGATCTAGTGCATGTATTAACTGTAAGAAGCAGGTGAATCTTATGACGCTTCTACCCAATAACAATTTGTCCTGGAGTAGAGGCGAGGATATGACCAGTAGTTTGTGCTTTAATAAAACAAGGGGTTTTGGTTTCTCACATAGGGCCACATGTACTAACATTTCCGTTTATGATTTCCTACTAGCGAATCTTTGTGATTCGCTATTAGGAAATAACAAACAGCTATGTACAACAGTGTTTTTTACACTGTTGCGATTCCCAGCGGGTCACAATTGACCTACCTCATTAATATTCATTAGGTAGGTCGCAATTTGCGACCCATTGGGAATCACTAAAAACACAGGAATGGTTGTCTGCTGGGGACAGCAGACCACCATATCTGTGTTTGCTTTCAAATAAAGCAACATTTGTTTTTTGGAAATGCACCCCGTTTTCTTTAGAGGAAAATGGGATGCAATTCAAAAAGAAAAATGAAAAGTTTTCTTTAAATTTTTTTAAAGTAGGTAGTGGTCTGTGGGTCCACTGCCTGCTCTTAAAAAAGGTTTTCACATACATTCACAAAGGGGAAGGGTTCCCTTGGGGAACCCTTCCCGTATGTGAATGGGTGGCCAGCAAATTGATATTGGTGGAAAAAAGTGAATGTTTTGCGACTGCATTTCAGTCGCAAAACATTCATACCTACCACTGTGAGTTGCTATTAGGAAGGGACATCCTTAAAATGCCTGTTCCTAATACCGAATCGCTAACCTATTTTGCTATTAAGTAAAAGGTTACCGTATCGCAAAATAGGGTTTGGTACATGGAAAAAGGCTTTTTACCAGTCGTAAACGGCCTGATTATTTGAATCGGGGTGTTTGCGACCGAGAAAAAGATACATACATGTGGCTCATGGTCTCATCTCCTACTATGCTATACAGAGTCACCTTTCATGTTTTCACAGCCCCTCAGGAAAAGACTGAACACCCTGAAATATCGGAAAGATCTACTCTTCAATAGTTTAATAAGCTTATGACTTGTTAATTGCTCCGGACACTTCGGAACAATGTAGGAAAGATTCCCTGTAACTGCTCACTGAATTGGCTAAAAATGGACAAAGAGCAAGTGAAGATGAGTTACAATTCTCCTTACCACTTGTTTGATATTTAGGCCATAACCTCTAAGTAGGTAGTGAACCTGTACGTGGACAACAATGAAGCTATCCGTAAGCTATCCATACTCATTACGTCATACAAGTACGCACTCTTTTGGGCAAGGCGAAATACTGTCACCAATGGATTTGCCAAGCTGTTGTGAGAATTTGTTGAGAAAGATATGCCTGAATCAGTGCCATGATTAGAGAGGCAGAACAAGCCTTTGGAACTTTGAAACAAAGCATTGCCCTCTACCTCTGATTTGGGATTAAACTGTTATAATAAGCCTTTCATGTTGTACAGCCATGAGAAGAAAGGCTTTGCTTTGTGGGTGTTGGTACAAGATCATGGCGAGAAAGAGAAGCTAATTGCTTACTATTCGTCTGCTGTCATATAACATGTATTGAGTGCAAAAAATATTGTAGTACAAAAATATTGTCCCAAAAGTTTCAATAACCAAACTATGAATTTTCTTAAACCTCTATATAATCAACACAATTATCAACTACTAGAATATAGTCATTAATAACTTTGAAAAACAAAGAATATTGAAAACAAAAATATACAGTGTCTAAATATCGAAAACACGCTAAACCTAATGTACAAAAGCACAAATATTGGCAATAAATAGATTGACTGCTATAATATTTTTTTAAATATTCACAAGTACACTAAACAGAAATTGATTTACCACACCACAAAATAAACAGTTATTCTTAAAAAGATAGTATAAATACATCATATATAAAGAACACCTTTAATACCATCTTCCATATATTGAAATATCTCAAAAAAATAACACCTACCTAAAAATGTAAACAGGTGTATTAAAAAAGCAACAATTAGCAAATAAGGAAACAGAGATAATTTAAATAAAGTATAAATATAGAACATGAGAAACGCACAAACTCTTGCATACCTAGCTCATTGCAAAGTGTACAGTAACTCTGCCAGAGTGGAACCCTTCACGCACCCATAACAGCAATCTACATGAGGAATCAAACTGCAATGCGTTCAAAAGTAAGCTTACTGACACTTTATAACAAAAAACCTACAACCTTAAACCCCATTTATTTCTAATAACAAAAATAATTAGAACCATAAGAAATTAAATATGTGTTATTTATTATATACTTCCAATACAGACCTGAATGTGTTAAGTGTGAAAAGCCAAATTCAAGAAAAAAACGTAATTTTCTGAAGCTCTGCACAAGCAAAGAACAAAAAGAAAACAAAGATTGTAAGTATAAAAACTTATTTAGTCTTATCTAAAAACCCCCATGCAATTATAAATGTAAATATATTTAATATATATTATTATCTTTATATCATTCACAGATTAGAAAATGTCCAATCCAGCTACATACATAATTTCACAGAAAGGAAAACCACAATTAGTCCGTAAGTGGTATGCATTAAAGAGAATAATACAAAGGAAAATAAAAACACTGTATGTGCACCGAGTATTACTCTAATGGTTGTTATGGGTTAGCAATTATCATTGATGAGACTATTGAGAAAGTAAAAGAATATATCCGAAATTTGTAATGTAGTATGAGAATTAAAAGCATTAGCTTTCCCGCACCAACAGGAAAGAATTTTAAGAGGCATTATTCCAAACGCACCACAGTAACTAATAAGACACTCATCATCAATATCAAATT
This sequence comes from Calotriton arnoldi, assembly GCA_963921515.1. Taxonomy (NCBI): domain Eukaryota; kingdom Metazoa; phylum Chordata; class Amphibia; order Caudata; family Salamandridae; genus Calotriton; species Calotriton arnoldi. The sequence goes on from CAWUFW010003159.1 coordinate 754,888, forward strand.
TAAAAACTTTTATTACTAGAACCAGAATAACCGTAAAGCAAGCCACAAAAGCCCACAAACCTTTAAGGAGGCAGATATTCTTGAGCACCAACAAATATAACTCATGTAAAGGAGAACTTCATCCATGATGGACTACCTGGTTAATGGATGGCACTTTTAAACTTGCCCACCATCATTTACCCAGCTACACACACTTCACCTGCAGCACTACAACACTAACACACCACTAATTTTTTTGTTATCAAATAAGCAAAGCACCATGTGAAAGGATTTACAAACAACTATGAAAGAAATGAGCAATAACAATCCTTAATATGTATCCTTACACAGCAATACCAGGCTATTATTACTATTTCAACTAAGCCTAATCAATACATTTCCAAAAATTCACATTAAGGGCCTGATTACGATCTTGGTGGATGGGATACTCCATTATAAATGTGAGGGATATCCTGTCCTCCGTATTACAAGTTTCCATTACAATTCCACAATGAAACTTGTAATACTGCGGATGGGATATCAGTGATGGAGTATCCCAACTGCCAAGATCGTAATCATCCCCTCAGTATGGTCAATTTAGCAATGCTAAAATTGCCTTCAAAATCAAAAAGTTGATTGCCCAAGCATATGTTCCACCACCAAAGTTACAAAAAACTATGATTTGCTACTAGAAACACAATTCTTGCAAACAAATAAGGAAAAACAAATGGCTTTCTCAGACTATTTTAGGTGTGAATCCTTAATATGGATGGTGTATAATATTAAAGTCATGATACCATGGGTACCATTATATTGAAGGTTTGAACATCAATGGCAAATATATTGTTTTTCTTTTGTAACAATAATACACATTTTGGGGAAAATACTATTTTAATATTGTGATTTTTAATATCACTTTATCTTAATGTTTATTGTGTTTAATTTATTTGATTATTGTTTTTAAATATTCATTAATGCTGTTGCTTTTTCCATTATTGAAGTTTTTATTGGTTTTTAGTTTACTAATTGTTTATTTTTGGGCTGTTGGGCTTTATCGTAATTTTCAGAGTGAAGGTTAAAGAATGATGTTTTAATTTCTTTTTTAGTTAAACATTTTATTATTCTTATATGTATACATTTTAGAAAGTATACTTTTTAAGGTGTAATATTATTTAAATTTTGAGCTGTGGTGTTCTTAGGCATTTGGGTGGCGAGTGGTGTCACATATTTTATACATTTATTTTAGTTAAGTACATTTGTTTAATTTTCTTATACATTTTTTTAATTATATTACTAATATTTTAAAAAAATCTTATTTTATGTTGGGTTTTGTAGGGGTTGTATTATTTAGATCTTTCTTAATTTTGATTGGTATACATTCATAAACACATTTTGAGAGTTTATTTTGTGTTATTATAAATTTATATAATTAATTAAAAAAAAAATATTTATACATAAAATATTTGCAAACTTTCTCAATTATATTGTAGTATCTTTTTGAGTTCAATAAGCAATACATTAATTATACTAATGTTATTTACTTCATATTTATTTCAATACAATTTTACTTTTTCTTTAATGTGGATTAGTTTGGAGTGTGAATAGTAAATTTGTTCCCCCAGACTCAAATACTTTCTACAGTGTTACTTACTTTGTTTTGGGAAATACCTCATTTGCCCTCCCCTCAGAATCCAACACTTTCCCCAAGGTTGCTTTGTTTGAAATGGGAATAATAAACCTTTGCGCCCCCTAGATGCAACCTTTTCTGCAATATTCCTTAGTTTGAAGTGGGAATATCAAATATGATCCTTCCTCCTCCCCTCACAAAGTCCTACACTTTCCCGAATGTTGTTTAGTTTGCAGAGGGAGTAATAAATCTAAACCCTCTAGAATCTGACACATTCCTGAATGTTGCTTAGTTTGGAGTGAGAATTGTAATACTAAACCCTCTAGAGTCCAACATGTTCCTAAATGTTGCTTGGTTTGGAGTGGGAACAGTAAATCTGTGCCCTTACCAAAGTCCAAGTCTTTCCCCAGTGTTGATTTCTTTGTTGATGGAATAGTAAATCCGATCTCTACAGCCTAACACTTTACCCATTGTGGCTTAGTTTGCAGAACAGTTTGAAAAACAGTAAATCTAATATGTAATAGTACACCTAATATTGCTTAATTTGGAGTGAGAATAACAAATATGCCCCTCACCACAGTCCAACATTTTCCCCAATGTTGCTTAGGGGGTCATTAGGATGGCGGGCGGACTTGAGTCCGCCCGCCATCCCAGCGGTAACGGGACCGCCCGCCTGTCATGCGGCAGTCCCGCACCCCTAATTATGATGCGGCCGCCACCACGGCGGTCGCATCTGGCAATTTAACATTGCGGTGGGTGCTGCTGGCTGCAGCACCCGCAGCAATGTCAAATGGCCATGTTGTGCATTTCCATGCACAACATGGCAGGCACCACGCGGTGCCTGCCACCTTGTGCATGGAAATGGTACCACCCCAGTGCACAACTGCCCCCCCACAGAGGGGGCCCGCAAAGGGCCCCCAAAGCCAGTCTCCGCCTGTCCTTTTGTGGCAGGACATCTGCCGCAAAAAGACAGGCGGAAGGGCTCATCCTAATCACTACGGCGGTGCCTGCACGGCACTGCCGCAATGGTGCCCTGGTTCCGGGTTCAGCAAGGCGGGCGGAAAAGGACCGCCTTGTGGGACCATGGCGGATGGACTTTCCGTCCACCGCGGTACCAATGTGATTCCCACCGCCTTCCTAATTTGGCGGTGGGTGAATCACATTGTGATGGCGGTAGGATTGCCACCGCCGGGCCGGCGGTGGCGATCCTCCCGCCATCATAATGAGCCCCTTAGTTTGGTAATGGAATAGTAAATGTAACCCCCCTCTACTCAGAGTCCAACACCTTCCCTACTGTTGCTTATTTTGGAGTGAGAATAGTAAATCTAACACCCTATAAGCAAACACTTTCCTCAATGTTGCTTTGTTTTGAGTGGGATCTGTCAATCTGACCCCCCTAGTCCAATAGTTTACCTATTTTTTATTTTGTTCTAGTATACAAAAATATATATATAATCAATTTACATTAAAACATCTTTACTAATTTGTACTAGTTAAGTAAACTTTTTTGCTTTTCTCTATACCTTACTATAGGGGGACTCCACAGTTGGGGTGGAACTTTCACTTCAGTAAGGTAGTGGGGAAATATTTTTTTTTAAACTTTATAATAAATGAGCATGCATATTTTTATTCTTAATATTAATGTAAATGAAATGTTTATATTTATTTTAAATGTAGAACAATAGACAAAATGGTAAAGCACTAGTAATTTAAGGCCTTATACGATGTCAGTGGGACCACCACTGACAGGCCATCAGTCCGACTGCCACATTACGATGCAGGCGGTCAGACTGCAGAGGCTGGGGGACAGACCTCTGCCTCCGACAGGATCAAGGATCCCGTCTAGCGGTCGGAATTGTATCCCTAACATTACAATGGTGCCTGTGCAGGCACCACCGCAGGGATTACGGTGTCCTTTTATGACTGCTCTTTCATAGAGGTCTGACTGTCATTAAAGGCAGACAGAATCGGACTTTGGGGGCCTCAAACAGGCCCCCTATCCCCTGTGGCCCACTGCTGAGGGGCCGTGGGGCACATGTAGTGCCTCCCACATATCCATGCACCGTGTTCCAGGCACCACATGGTGCCTGGCACACGGTGCATTGATTTGCACAAAGTGCTTTTTTTACTGCGACCTGTGCTGCAGCTCTTTCCTGGACTGCAGCACAAGCCGCAGTAGAAAAAAGCACTTTCCGACTGGCACCATGGCGGTCAAATTGTAATTGGGTGGTTGGACAGCCGCCTGCCTGTTGGGCGGCCCCGGTACAGCCGTGATGGCAGGCAGCGGTCTGATCATCCGGCATTGTAAAGATACCCTTAATTTGAAATAAACTTTATATAATCTAAATGATGGCAGGCTGTGGTCCAACCATCCGGTATCGTAATGATGCCCTTAATTAAACTTTATATAATCTAAATATATTAAATTAAATTAAGATAGTTTTTCTGACATATGAGTGAAAACTTACATTTCAGCCTGCAGTAAAATATTTTTATTATGCATTAATAATTATTAAAAGTGATGAATTTTGTTAATTAAAACAAAATATAATTATATTTTATTTAAAATGTATATTGCATTACATTTTAAATTCAAAAGGGCTATTAAAATGTTTTACAATCAAATACGAAATGTGCACTATTTTTAGATTTTTGAAACATTAAATTATATGTATTTATATTTTTAACTATTTTTAATACTATAGTTGCATTGAGCATTATTTCCAATGGGGTTTAAGTCAAACCTCCATTATTGGCCATGTGTAAGCTAGACTAGACTACGATTTCTTTTTTGGCAATAGTAACTTACCCTTGTAAATTTGGCTCCACACCCCTTTTCAGATAACGTAAACTTACTCAAAAGTGTAAGAATAGATAACACATGTAAATTACTCACATGTGTAAGTTACCTTTCTAATAACCCCATTAGAATGTAAAGTTTCTAGTATTTTTATGATTATTTGTAGGTACATAAATGCAAAGAAAGAATAATTGCAAAACAACTTTAATTATATAAGATATATTTTTCGAAATTGATGCAACTTTTTAAAATGTTTAATTGGTTAAATATATTTGATGTTTTTAAATTACATATTCAATTATTTACATTATTTTTAACCCCGGGCAGAGAACTCCGCTCCGCCAGCGGAGTTTGTGGATTTTTGCCAACTCCACACTCCGTTGAGAATGTGGAGTTCAGGAAAAACCCTGACTCCGCAGCGGAGCGGAGTTGCCCTTGTTCATGCCCACTCAAAACCAGCCTAGCAGTGTGCTCCCTGTCATCTGCCGCCTTAGGCTGGGCAAAGCACAGCGCACTCGCCCCGCCCTCCTCTCCGATTGGACGTGGTTGCCTGATCTTGAAAGGGCCGCCTCAGGACGTCACGTCATGTGACCAGACTCTGCCGGCGTCCACAGGCAGCGTGGACTCTGTGTGTGCAGGACCAGGTGCTGCTCCTCCCGCTTCAAGACGCTCCTGCCTTTGGGCCTGCTGAGACCTCTGCTAGCCCCGTCTGCTCGTCGGCACACCATGCGCCCAGGATTCTCCCTCCTGCTGCTCCTGTGCATACCCCGGCTCCTCGCCTCAGTCTCCTGCAGGCGTCAGCGGTATGTTTGCGCAGAGGCGCAGGGGCCGGGTCCAGGCAACTATTGCTAGGGCAATGGCCCACTCTATACATTAGACTGATATTATTATTTTGCAGTTTTATATATCGTGGACTCGGCCCACAGGCATTGTAGCACTTCATATGAGCACCAGTGACGTCACACAAAGCAGCAGTCAGTTTTATAGGCACGGGGAGAGTAAGGTGATTTGGTGTTGTGTAATACCTGGCATCCCCTGATCACCTGAGAGTAAACTCGGACTATACATTGCCTGAAATGTGACTGTCTGCAGAAGAAGTACAGACGGGCAGAAAAGCGTCCATTAAAGGAATGCATCTACAGTAAAAAAAGTTTTAAAAAGCAGGGGGAGCGGAGCGGAGCAGAGTTCCACAGAGTTTTTTTCCAACTCCATGGAACTCCGCGTAGTGGCACTCCGCCAACTCCGCCCGGGCTTAATTATTTTGGATTTCAATATTTTTTAATTCTAATGTTAATTCTAAAACTTGATTTTATTGTACTCTTTTTGTATTAGCTATATTTTAACTTTAGATATTTTTGTAAAGCAGTATTTTAGGATCGGTGCTTGGGTATTACAAATATAGGTGTAGTGTTTTTGATATTATGGCCATCTATATTTTGCCCCAACATTGTGGTAGGTTGATACTTATTCAGGCAATAGTCAGAACTGCAGTCCTACTTTGAAGATACTCAGGTTGGACAGATGCTCAGGGCACAGGTGACATTGCAAGTTCTGCGTATCATGGTGTAATGTGTACAACAGTACACTATCACAGGAAGCCAAAACTAACAATACATTGGAATGGTGGAATAAGTGGGCAGCGCTGGCTGTCACGTCTCATCCTCTCCTCAAACGAGATCACGGGGGTGTTGGAGTAGGAGCAGGGAGTGTAGTGCCACGCCTCGCCTCGCAGCTACAGGTGTTGTGTTATACCTGGCATCCCCTGCTCACCTGAGAGTAAACTCGGGCTATACATTGCCTGAAATGTGACTGTCTGCAGAAGAAGAACAGAACGGGCAGAAAAGCGTCCATTAAAGGAATGCATCTACAGTAAAAAAAAAGTTTTAAAAAAGCAGGGTGAACGGAGCGCAGTTCCACAGAGTTTTTTTCCAACTCCGTGGAACTCCGCGTAGTGGCACTCCGCCAACTCCACCCGGGCTTAATTATTTTGGATTTCAATATTTTTTAATTCTAATGTTACTTCTAAAACTTGGTTTTATTGTACTCTTTTTGTATTAGCTATATTTTAACTTTAGATATTTTTGTAAAGCAGTATTTTAGGATCGGTGTTTGGTATTGCAAATATAGGTGTAGTGTTTTTATATTATGGCCATCTATATTTTGCCCCAATATTGTAGTAGGTTGATACTTATTCAGGCAATATTCAGAACTGCAGTCCTACTTTGAAGATACTCAGGTTGGACAGATGCTCAGGGCACAGGTGACATTGCAAGTTCTGCATATAATGGTGTAATGTGTACAACAGTACACTAACTATCACAGGAAGCCAAAACTAACAATACATTGGAATGGTGGAATAACTCTTTCGAATGCACTCTTGTAATGAGCCATCCTACCTTATACCAATGCATAGAAAATTTAAAACAGAATTATCAAGAACTATGGGCCTGATTATGAGTTTGGCGGTCTTACCGTCATCCTGCGGCAGCGGCGGGACTGAGTACTCCGCCGAGCTTAAGGCCTTCTTGCCCGCCGTATTAAGATGTTGCGGCTGGAGTACTCGGCTGCCTTCGGGCTGGTGGTATACCGCCGAGCCGATTTGGATGTTCCTGATGGGCTGGTGGTCTTTTGGCAGCAGTGTCCTGGTTGAGTGATGTGTTGCTGCTGTAAGGATAGGTAAGTACTACATGTTAATATCAGAAAATACATATATATGTTGTGTATGTGTCGTAATGTATATGTAGGTTATGTGTACTGTCTGCTTTGTTGCATGTAAAATAACACGAGCTGAAAGTTACTGTTACCTTACACCGCATAGAAGTGACAGAGAAGCCTACCTTCGATTCTGATGACAATGGGGTTGCTGGGCATTATGCTCTGGGGGCAGCAACACAGGAAGGATCTGGACAATGGTGTCCAACACAGATTCAGAGGTGGAACCCCAAAAAAGGTGAGTATGCACCTTCTTTCCTACCTTTCCACCGAGTCACGCATGATGGTGTCCCCGCCAGGAAAAGCTCAACGGAAAGGCAGACCGTAATCTGGACGGCAGAAAGCTTGGCGGGAGCCTCTGGTTCTCCCGCCGTCAACGCAGGAGCAGGAGTCTTGGCAGTGGCGATGGGAGTGCAGCAGTCTTGTAGCTGAGTTCCCACCAAGATCATAATCGGGCGTTCGGACCGCCAAGGCAGCGGGAGGGAAGACCACCAAATAAGCGACGGCGGGACCATTCCGCCAAGATTGTAATCAGGCCCATAGTAATGTAATGAATGTAGCAATATATTTTCCTGAAACTATGGCAATAAATACGTGTAAATTATATTATAAAATATATTTATTCAAGTAAAAATGTGTATTAACAAAATAGTGTATTATTTCTATCATATAAAAATATATATATATATATATATATATATATATTATATATATATATATATATTATATATATATACACATACATATGCTTAATAAAAAATGTACTAAAATAACTTGTCAAATTTATTTATATGTGTATCCTTTCCACTTTGTCTTTCTTAATAAAACTTATTTTCCAATATGAATCATGTTTATAGTATTTTAAACTATAATTTAGATTTGTTAATTGCAACTGTTTTAAATACATTCTTTTATTAATATGTATTATCTAACAACACAAAATATTTCCATAACCTTATGATTATTTGTAACCTTTATAAATGTATAATATCTTAAATATATCAAATAAATGATGACCTATTTCCAACATACCCCATGAAAGAAAAAAACGCCTTAAGTTTTCTAAATGCAATTAAAGTCAAATTAAAAAATAATGTCTACTTAGAATAAATAAAATATTTTTAACCGAATCTCAGACCTATTACCTATTTTTTTCATTCTCATTCTGCACGTACCTATTATAACTTCATGCAAAAGAATAAAAACTAGGGGAAGTGTTTGATTTTGCAGAATTCATATTCCCTTTTTGGGGTGTGTAGATTTACTGCTCAACCTCCAACTAACATTGCAGAAAGCTATTAATTTTGGGAAGGGCAAATGTAGTGTTCTCTTCCCAGATAAAACTAGAATTGAGGAAAGTTATGATTTTGGGAAGTGCACATTTACTACTATCACTCCCAACCACTACCTTTAGCTAAGTGTTTCATTTTATGGAGTGCAGATGTATTGTTCTCACTCCATCTTCCAATGGGAAAGTGTTTGATTTGTGGCTTCAGATTTACTATGATAATTCCAACCCAACAACCTCTGGGGAAAGTGTTTACTTTTGGGGAATTCACATATACTGTTCTAAATCCCAACCAACTAACACTGGGGAACAATATTGAGTTTTATAAGTTAAGATTTAGGGCCTTATTATGACTTTGGTGGTCCTACAGCAGACGATGCAACGCGCCGTCTGCTGTAGGACCGCCAAAGCCGTGGTGCTGCCGCCCACCAGATTAGGACTTTAATCCTGTTCTGACAGGCAGTCATGCGGCGGTCTGACAGCGGCAGTCTGTTAGCCTCATAGAAGAGCCTATCATGTTGACCACCACTCTCAGAGCACCGACTGCACCTTCCTGTATGGTGTGGCATACATGCCACCGTGCAGGAACTGGGGGTGCAAATCCAGGGGGGCACTACATGTGCCCCCCACATGCACACCCAGGCCCAGAGGCAGCAGGGGCCCCTGTTAGGGCCCCCTTTGTTGCCTCTCCACCACCCTTTTCATGGCTGGCTCACCACATTGAAAAGGGTGGTGGAGAGGCAACTCGAAATATGTTCGGTGGTGCCGCTGCGGCACTGCCAGCATATTTCAGCCTCTAACTGCTGTGTGACCTCCTTTGGCTCCTTGATCCACAGTAGTCGAAGCGGTCCTGTGGTGGTGCGACAACCCCAGTTGTAATACTGCAGGCGGGCCCGCAGTGTTGCGGTGGTCGGACCACCACCACGAGAATGGCAGTCCAATGGACCACTGTCCTCGTAATAAGGGTCTTACTATTCTAATTCCAATCCTACTTGGAATAGGGAAATGTAACATTTTCAAGAGAGTATTTTTATTGTTTAAAGTAAATACCAAAGCCATAGCAAAAGAATACTTTCTTAAAATAAATTGTTTTACTAAACATTGAAACAACTAATTTTTATGATTTTATGATCAATATAATAATAAAGTAATTTTACATTTGGCACATAACTATTATAACTTCAACCAAATAACATCAAGTGGAAATGCTTGATTTTTTGGGAATTCATTTATATAATTTTAACCCCAAACCAACTCCCACTGGGCAAAGTATTTAACATTAGGGAGTGTAGATTTACTATTCTCAATTCAATTTAACTACTATTGGGGAAGGTGCTGGGGAAAGAGTTGTATCCTGGGAGGTTCTTATGGACTATTCTAACTCCATACCATATTCTAACTCTAACCTAACTAGCTTTGGAGAAGAGTTTGATTTTTAGGAGTGCAGATATACTATTCTCACTCCAAATCAACTACCATTAGGGGAAGGTTTTACTTTGGGGGCTACAGATTTACTGTTCTCACTCCAACTGAACTACCGATGGGGAAATGTGTAACTTTGGGGACCTCAGATTTACTATGATAACTGCAACCCGACTACCATTGAAGAAATTGTTTAATTTTGGCAAGTTAGTATGAACATTTTTAACTTCAAGCCGACTACCATTGGAAGAAGTTTTTTTGATTTGGGGATAGAAATGTATTATTTTAACTCTGAATCAAATACGATTGAAAGATTGAAAGAGTGCAAAAAAAATTCTTTTTTTAAAGATTTTTATTACCTTTTTTAAATACATATACAACCAAAGTACAATTATCCACATAATACCTTCTCCACCCACCCTCTCCCCCCTTCTCCCCCGACCCTACACATAACTAACAGATAGACCAAAACCCACCACATTTGAGTATGCATTCTTGCATTCTTAGCTGCGTTCGTCATATAGACGGCTGACAAAAAGTGTGCAAAAAAAGTGCAAAGTGCAAACTGCTAGTTCAATCCAAATTGACCCGGGAATACTCATTAAGCATAGATTTTCTCCCAGATGGCCCCTTGCAAATTTTCTAAATAAATTCATACATACTAGCAACATTCCGCTAACAACCAAAACTTGACAAGAGGTATACAAAGTGTCAAGTGCAAAGTGCAAAGACGCTTATCCAACCACAATTCCACAGGGAGTACCCGTTGAACTTGAGAGTTCCCCTTCATAAACCCCCACATTTTTCGATATAAATTCATACATTCTTAGCAGCATCCCTCGAATAAATGAAAGTTAACAAAAAAGAGTTCATGAGTACCAAATATACAGTACAGGTAACATATTCAACATATATTGGCCCAGGCATACTCTTTGCTCTTTGGTCTTAATTCCCCCTTCATTGCATAGTAGTATGACAAACCCAGTTGGTCAACCGATCCCAAATATCCTATCCCTTTTTCCTGGCACGAATTCCTTTCTTAGCATATATTGCTCTTTCCAAATTATGAATTGAAAGTAATCGGGCCAACCACTGCTGAAAGGAAGGGGGATTGGAATCCAGCCATGCCGAGGCAATTCAAGCCTGAGTATGGCCATTGCAACAAAGATCAGAGCACCCCCCCTTCCTTCCAATGGTATCCTATACTCCCAATAATATCATAGAGGGGGTTAGAGATAGATTCAGGGACAAAGTTTCATTTAAAAAAAAACTAAATTTCCTCCAACAAAGGACAAAGGCTACAACATGTAGCAAACATATGCACAGAGTCAACACCGTATTCCGAACAGCGGGGGCACCTGGTGCCTTTACCATCCCCCCATTTAGCATTTACTCGGGGTGTAATATAGGAAGAAACAAGTTTTATAAAACTGGGCTTTTGAGATTCGCAGAGGGTAAATCAGTTTGTGCGTATAGGAGTGCTTGCTGAAAAGCTTTATCAGTGATTCCCAGTTTCAACTGCCATTTCCCAGAGATCTTACTCAGGTCATCTGACATCAGGCAATTAAGAATATTATAAATAGTCCCTATTCGTGGCAGATTGCTATCAGCCAATTTCTCCATAAGTTCACATTTGCCAAATCCAGAGGGCCCTCCCCCTTACGCTGCAAAACATTCCTGATTAATAAATATTTAAAGAACTCCTTATGGCTGAGGCCGAAATTCATTCTTAACTCCCCAAATGATATAATCCCATCAGGGGAAAAAACTCCTAGGTCATTTATCCCTGCCTTAAACCAGGTTGCCAAGTAATGGTCCCCAAATATCTCTGGCAGGTTCTCATTATATCTAGCTGGGGTATAATAATTCAATCTGCCAATTCCAGAGAGTTTATGAACAACAGTAAAAACCTTGTATGCTCCTATAAGGGTCTTGAACCTCACTCTTTTAAAATAACCTAGTTCTAGTTGCCGCAACAAGCAGCCCCAAGCTTCTGGAGCAACCAAAAGTTCGAACGGTGAAGGAAAATCTGATATTTGATCATTGTAGCGGTCTTGTAACAGTACGGGGCAATGTTGCAAGATAGTTGCTCAGTAATACAGCTTTAAATTGATTGGGGAGCCCCCATCGACCTCTATCCTTGGGAGTGACAAAAGCTTTATAGACCTTCTGGGCTGAGAATAAGCCCAGAGAAATTGTGCAAAGAGATTATCAAATTTCTTTAGTATTTGGTTCCAACATTCTAAAGGAATGGCTCTAAAAAAGTATAACATTTTCAGAAAAACTATCATTTTTGAAACATTAAATCTACCAACTAAAGAAAGGTGCAAATTATTCAGCCTGTGCAATGACCTCTTCGTCTCGGTGGCTAGAGGGACTAACTTATCTTCCAAGATCAAGTCAATATTAGCCAAAATATTCATCCCGAAATACCTAGCCTTTTTTACCACCCTAGGGTCATCCCATTCAATTTTCTTATTCAAAATAATCCCTGTCTTTTCTTTATTTAGAGCATAACCCGAGACATCCCCAAAGCATTGAGCCTCTAATTCAGTCGCCTCAAGTGACATTACTGGATCAGGAGTTACCAGTACTATATCATCAGCGCAAGCCATAATTTTCGTATTGTAACCATGCCTATGAATCGGGCAGATACACGGATTCATTTCTAGCTTTTTGATAAACGGGTCGATATACATTGCGAAGAGCAAAGGAGAATAAGGGCACCTCTGGTGAGTCCCCTGTGAAATTTGAAATTACTCCTTCAGCACCCCATTTATCAAGATGCTGGTGGTAGGTTTGATGTATAGTGCCTTTATAGCCTGAATAAAACCAGGCCCAATCCCCATTTTCTGCATGATTGTCCACAGGAAGGGCCAGGAGACCTGATCAAAAGCCTTTTCGGCATCGAGAAGAATCAGCGCCATTGGGTCTCCTGTAACCTGCGTTGCATCAAACAGCATAATGGACCTCCTTATATGATCAATAGTACCTCTTCCAGGTATAAACCCGTGCTGCCATTTAGAAACCAGTCTGTCGATTACTTGCGATAGGCGAGAGGCTAGTATTTTAGAATACATTTTGGAGTCCCCTTTAATTAAAGTAATTGGACGATACAAGCCCAGTTCCAGGATGAGTTTATCTTTTTTAGGGAAGATGATAATTTTTGCAGATGACCAGCATTGAGGAGGGACAGCGCCACTAAAAATTTGCTCTAGCATGGTTTTTAAAATCTCTTTAATTTGATGGATAAAGACCTTATAAAATTCAATGGGTTTAAGATCTATACCAGCTGCTTTCCCATCCGGCAGGCTGGTCAGTGCATTGACAATCTCCTCCCAAGACGGGGGGGCCGTCTAAAAGTTCACGTTCCTCCTCACTCAGTCTGGTCATCAAAATAGGGTCAAGATATTTATCAATAGCATTCAGTCCGCCGACCCCTTTCTCGGTATACAATGCTTGATAGCACTGATGGAAAGCTGCCCTAATTTTATCTGGCTCAGTTACCACCATTGTATCTCTGATTTCCCCAATTGCTGCCTTAGCAGTTGCGACCACCAACTGGGCTGTATCCATATCTATCTTCTGCTGAACAGCCCAAATAAGCTTTTCTTCAGACCTCGCCAATTTCTTTTGGAGTTCCTGTAGCAAACATTTATCTTCTTTGCCCTTCCTTAATGAAAACTGAAGAGTTTCACCCCGTGTGCATGCTTCAGGGCATCCCACACCACTCCTATTCGTGCAGAACTCATATTTATTTCCAAAAATTCCGATATCCACCCTTTCATGTGATTACAGTATTCCTTATTATATAATAAGGCTCTCTCAAAGCTCCAGGCAGAGGCCCTCTTGCTGAGGCCTTTCCCTGTAATACCTAGTATTAAAGAGTTTTGATCCGAGATAAACCGCAGAACAAACTCAATATTAACATCCTGGATCATAGAAGCGGTTCCCCCCAAACATTTTATTGGGCATGCGACTGAAGTGGCGTGGAATAGTAGGTAAATCCATAGTTGATTGGTCTCAGGCTAGACCATACGTTGACAAGCCCATGGTCACGACATAGGGCTCTAAGAGCTTGTAAAACTTTGGTTTTCCGACCCGTATAAGACTGATTAGAATCCATGATCCAATCACAAGGTAAATTAATATTCATGTCTCCACAAATTATGATAGGTAGAGGCCAAGGTGCTAGCTCACTTGTGAGCCAGTCAAAAATCCCGGGGTCATCAGCGGTGCACCCGTAAACTGAGCATAAAGTAAAAGAAGACATGGACAGAGGCCTACATTCAGTTAAAACCCACCTCCCATGGGGGTCCACCTTGGTTTGCAAACATTGAAGCAACTTGCTTTGGGCTAAAATTGCTACCCCTCGAATGCGTGCACTCTTTAATGTCCCCCCTAACAGGGTATATCCCATCGTGTTTAATGCTCCCTTCTGTGCCACTTCAATATGCATCTCTTGTAGGCAGACTAAATCTGCTCCCAAAAGTCGCAGTCCCTGTGAAACTTTCTGTCTTTTCCGCAGATGTTTAATCCGCAAACATTAAGGGGCCAATTCCGATCCCGGTTGGAAACCGTACCGACCGACACGGACCGGGACTGGAGTCCGACCGACACGTACACGCGCCGTACGACCGGCCGAGTACGATGCAATTCTAGTGAATTACAAACGACTCGCATGGAGCACAATCCGCACGACCGAAACGTACGGAAAATCGTGATTCGGCCGTAAACTGACCGGGAAACATTGCGACCGGCACGGACCGGGAATGGGTCCGACCGACACATACACCGCTGTACGTCCGGCCCAGTACGATGCAATGCGTGTAAAATACTAACGACTCGCACGGAGCACAATCCGCAAGACCGAAACGTACGGGACATACTGACTACCACATAAAAGAGTCCGTCGCGACCGACGCGTACGCGAACGCTGCAACATAGCATAATGTGAGTGTGACAGACTCGGATTAGCCCGCAATTGCCGCTGTAAGCATCCGTCCCGGACAACTGAACGTGTCCGTCATGCTAACCAAAATGACATAGAAACAAACTGAAAAAGACCAAACAAGCATTGTCAAAGTCAATAAATAAAAATAAAAAAACAATGGAACAAAGACACACCCACAACTCCACCTACATAAAGGGCCAAAATGCCTACCATGATCCTTTGCAAATTCCACACATATGACAACAGAGAACACCACCACCCTGCACTCAGAGACACACTCACAACTCACCCACCACACAACCTTTACAGCATTTGCACCTCTCAAAAACACACTCACAAACACCCAGATAAACTGACACCCACTCACCCTCACTTTCACCCTCACACACACATCAATCTCCACAACCACCCATCACCATGCTCCTAAAGAAGAATCCAAAGTTCACAGATAGTGAGTTGGAAGTCTTGGTTGATGAAATCTTCAGAGTAGAGACACATTTATTTGGCACATTGGTCCAACAGACCCCCATGTCACAGAAAACAAAGATGTGGGAGAGGATTGTCGACAAGGTGAACGCACAAGCACCTTGCCTGCGCACAATGGAGGATATCAAGAACAGGTACTATGATGCGCGAAGGAGGGTCAAGAAGCTGATTGCCAGAGACCATGCCCTGAGCCAGCGGACCGGCGGTGGCCCTCCTGCAAAACCAACGCACTTCACTTCCTGGGAGGAGATGGTGCAGGCCATCCTTCCACCGGAGTGCATCCATGGATTAACAGGAATACCAGAGCCTGGTGAGTACATAACCAACTAGCCAATATTGTGAGGCAATACACACACAGACATCACTGTCAAGGGGAAAGTGAAACCAATCACTGTTAGCAAAGCCATAGCAACCGAAAGATAATTATCCTGCAATGTGTATGGCACTTAGATAAACACAATACCTGCAATCTCAGAGTAATATGGAACTATGTCATAACATGTACAAACTTACTAACAAATACAGCAAGGCATTGGCCCAAAACACCAACAAACACTGTCAGCCATTTTGCCAGCACTATTTCACCCACTCACAGGGAAGCAGAGTCAAAAGGAAGGAAGTTTGCGTATGCTGGGAAGGTGGGTGTAGCCAAAAGCATGATGGGAGTCGTAGTCACAGCCAACAGTCCTCCTCCCACATGGCCCATCAAGACCACCCTGAACCATGTTCACCTCACTGTGAGTGGCATAATACTGACAAGATGGCTGACACTGGGCTCTGCTGTGGGGAGCACAAGGCCCTGGTGGGAGTACTGCTCAAACAAACAACAGAACACCACTGTCAGCCATCTTGCCAGCACTGTTACACCACCTCACAGGGAAGCTGAGTCACAGGAAGGAAGTCTTGGTATTCTGGGAAGGTGGGTGTAGCCAATAGCATGATGTGAGTTGTAGTCACAGCCAACAGTCCTCCTCCCACATGGCCCATCAAGCCCACCCTGAACCATGCTCACCTCACAGGGAGTGGAAAGAGACTGACAAGATGGCTGACAGTGGGCTCTGCTGTGGGGAGCACTAGGCCCTGGTCGGGGTTGTGCTCCAACAAACAACTGACGCTTTACTCGTCCTACCCGCACTTCGGACTAATCCCGGCATCCTGATCCCATACTCCACTGCACGCGACGAATCATTGGACTCAACCACCCGCTGCCCCTTGAATTTTTCCTCCGAGCGCTGCCCAGCTTTCCACACGCTCTTCACCCTTGACGTAGGACCTTCCACAATTGACGACATCCCAGCCTTTGAACGCTTCCCCAAGTCACACCGCTCGCGGCTCCAGACGTGTAGGACTCACCTTCTGGATTCTTCCTTCCCCCTCCCCACCAAGTGCCACCAGAGTACTTTAATTGAATCGTGTAACCATCGTCCTGATGATGACCTTGAGTTAGAGAGGTCGAAACGCCGTCGACTCTACAACGCCAATTGCGGCAACCAAAGGGTCATTCACAAATAATGGAATTATGTTTGTGATTGTAAATACTTTTGTTTGACGTACACCGATTACCATTATAATTTTTCGCCGCCTGCACGTTGTTTCTTAATCACATGTGTCACTGCGCCGTTTATTCACTACAACACTTCCAGTGCACATCTGGTTGTTATGGTTACTGCAATTTAGTTGATTTTTGTGCTTCTATATGCAAATAACAACCTTTCCACTCTCATTGGTCTCACTCGTTCCTTTCCTGTGCTGTGTGATTGATACACTCTTTGAACAGTCCCCCCGCTTGATATACCTGTTGAGACGCTGTTTTATTGTTGTAATACTTACCCGGTCTCAACTGGGTTAACGGGTTTACTCCTGTTTTTGTTTTTCTTCCAACAAACAACAGGACACCACTGCCTGACCTCCTGAACGCCAACTGTGACTCCCTGCAATGGAAGCATGCTTCATGGTGGCCCATCTGCCCGGGGGGGGGAGGAGTGCTAGCTCTGACTACATCTACCAGCAGGCCCTGACACACACACACACCTCCCACCAACACCAAACAACACACCTGGGACTATGCTCTCCAAGAGAGTGAGTCAAAACCCACTTCCAAGATGTCTGTCACTGGGCTCTGCTGTGGGGAGCACAAGGCCTTGCTGGGAACTGTGCACAAACAAACACCAGGCCACCACTGTCAGCCATCCTGCCAGCACTGTTACATTACCTCACAGGGAAGCTGATTCATAGGAAGAAAGGTTGGGTATGCTGGGAAGGTGGGCGTAGCCAAAAGCTTGATGGGAGTTGCAGTCACAGCCAACAGTCCCCCTCCCACATGGCCCATCAAGCCCACCCTGAACCATGCTCACCTCACAGGGAGTGGAAAGAGACTGACAAGATGGCTGACACTGGGCTCTGCTGTGGGGGGCACTAGGCCCTGGTGGGAGTACTGCTCAAACAAACAACAGGACACCAGTGTCAGCCATCTTGCCAGCACTGGTACACCACCTCACAGGGAAGCTGAGTCACAGGAAGGAAGTCTTTGTATTCTGGGAAGGTGGGTGTAGCCAATAGCATGATGTGAGTCGTAGTCACAGCCAACAGTCCTCCTCCCACATGGCCCATCAAGCCCACCCTGAACCGTGCTCACCTCACAGGGAGTGGAAAGAGACTGACAAGATGGCTGACACTGGGCTCTGCTGTGGGGAGCACTAGGCCCTGGTGGGGGTTGTGCTCCAACAAACAACAGGACACCACTGCCTGACATCCTGAACGTCAACTTTGACTCCCTGCAATGGAGGCATGCTTCGGGGGGATTACCTGGGCTCTGTGGGTGAAGAAGGACCTGCAATGACTCCAAATACTATCAAGTCCGGCTCAACACACACCTTCTCAGCCAGAACAAATAGCACCCTTGGGACTAGTCACCCTGAAAGTAAATGCCCTGGAAAGATGGCTGACACATGGGCCTGATATATGAATTGGCTGAAAGTCACACCTAGGCACTGGCCCCCCAAACACGATCACACCCACAGCAACTGTATGTTTCCACTCACTGTCTGGGGAAGCAGTGTCCCAGGGGTGCCCCTGGCCTGGCTGTGAAGGTGTGTGGGTTACATGACAATTGGGGAGATGCAGACATAGCACATATCAAAACACACACACAAAGCTACATATACATCATTGACAGGGGACATATGACAGTGAATGGAAGGGCCACAGCAAGATAGCTGACACTGTTGCATGGTGTCATGTACACAAGGTGCTGTTGTGAGCTGCATTCCACTCCTACATCATGCAGCTTTGTCAGCATCCTTGACACAACACTCCCCTCACTGTCATTGACACTTGCAACACAAGGAGTAACCTGGACTGGGTAGGAGGAGGCATACAACTTACAGCAGCATAACTCAAACACACAAACCTCTGGCCCTCACTGTCATGAGCATTGAAAATCAAGAGAGCTGCCTTGGTTAACTCCTCTTTCCATGGAGGACATTAACAAGATAAATGACGTTATCACGTACAAAGCTCAGCAGCAACATCATTTGCTACGGTAACACCATCACATGTGTGCAATGAGTTGTAAACCAGGAACACGTACATCAATATGGTAGCTCACAAGAGATCTCAGACATACCGGACCATGTTGTTCCGACACACCAATGTGACTCAAATAGACATGCACAAAGGCCAGCACACATGCCCCAATCTTGCAACACATCGTAAGAGGAAGTGCACGTATGTCCTTGTTAAAGCACAAATGGAAAAGGAAAAGACACCTGTGTCAGGCACGGGATAGCACTTGAGCAGCAATGGCCATGTACAGTACTTGAATCAATACATGAGCTGACCACGCACACAGCTCCAACTGCCCATCAAAACACTTCAGGTTGCCATGACAATGTGCTTAACCAATATAGACCTCTGTCTGTGACAATGGAGGACAATGCAATGTACATACACTCATCATGAAGTACAGTAGTCAAGTCAAGTCAAGTCAGAGAATCTTATATATCGCGCATATCACCGGTAGGTCTCATGGCGCTTACGGAGATTCCAAAGACTGGCAGTCATATCCAATTTACGTTATTCCCGGTCAAACAGCCACGTTTTCAATTCTTTGTGGAAACGCTGGTTGTCTGCAATAGAAAGAAGATGAAACGGCAGTTTGTTCCAGAGATGGGGGGCGAGAAAAGAAAAGGATCGACCCCCATTACGTGCAGTGCGGACGTGCAATGGGGTAAGGAGAGATTTTGAGCTGGATCTTAGTGTTCTTTCTGGCTGATATCTTTTAAGTTTTTTCGCTAAATAAACAGGCCCGTTGCCATGAATACTTTTATGAGTTAGGCACACGATTTTAAAGTGGCCTTTTTTCCTAACTGGAAGCCAGTGGAGGGACCTCAGACTTGGGACTGAAGGAGTTCTTGGAGGTAGATTTAAGATCAATCTGGCCGCAGTATTCTGCAGAATTTGCAGTTTAGAAAAGAGGTCTTGATTTAGGGAGGCTAGTAAGGCATTCCCATAATCCATGCGGCTTACAATTAGGCCCTGGACCAGAGGCTTCCTGGCCTCGATAGGTAGCCATTTAATGATTTTACGTAGTTTCCGCAAAATCCTGTAACAGGTACCCAGCACAAGATTGACATGATTTTTCATGGATAACTTGTTGTCAATCGTTATTCCAAGATTGCAGACTACTTGTTTA
Source organism: Calotriton arnoldi (assembly GCA_963921515.1). Taxonomy (NCBI): domain Eukaryota; kingdom Metazoa; phylum Chordata; class Amphibia; order Caudata; family Salamandridae; genus Calotriton; species Calotriton arnoldi. The sequence continues at coordinate 774,849 of CAWUFW010003159.1, forward strand.
GGGGACGGGCATGGGCCCAATGCCTGAGGCCACCAGCTGCTAGACCAGTACTCTTCGGCCCTGCCGAACAGAATGATCTCGGTTTTACTGTAATGTGTGTGATCTGTTGATGTGTGCTGAACCCCAACATACATTGTGTGTCTCTTCCACCCACAGGGGATGCTGGGGACACTACAGGGACCGAAGAAGGATCCCAGTCCCAGACTCTGGTTGACCCTGAGCTCTCTGGTGTGGATGTCTCTCAGTCCTCTTCGGACAACGACGAACGACCTGGCACCTCCGGTGTGGCTCCGCGTCCAGCACCAGCAGCTGTAACATCAGCACCCACTGCCACCACTCCTGCCACATCTGCAAACACAGCAATGACCTCTGCCGACACGGACAGACCAAGGCAACAGAACACCGATGGCACAGCTACACAGGGCACCCTGGTGGTGACAGACAACACCACCAGTGCCAACACAGAAGGGTGCCCAGTGTCGTCTGTGCCTGCCACGGCAGGTCCTGCCCGTGTGGGCAGGGGTGGTGTGAGGGTGGGCAGGCTGAGGCCACGGCCTGTAGATGGGGCTGGACTGCAGGATGATCCACAGTTGGGACGCATCATACATGCGTACCAGGAAAGCACCGGAGGCTTTGGCCAGGTAGTGGGGATCCTCAGGGACATGCAACAACAGCAGGCTGCCCATCATGCCAGATTGGACTCCCACATGTCCCGAATGGAGTCCAAAATGGAAAAAATGTATGTACTCATGGCGGTGCATAGGGACATACTCACATGCCTCCGCCAGATAGCTGACAACATGACCACACCTCCCTGTGTGCCCACTACATTTGTTGCCACTACATTTGCAACTGCCCCAGAGAGGGATGAGGACTCTGGCGGAGAGTCCCCGGCACGGCAGCAGCCTGCACCTGAGGGTCCCCCTGAAAAGAAGAAGAGGGGTCGTCCGAAGAAGGACAACTGAGAGGCAGATGGCCATGCATACCCCCCCAGGAAGTGAATACCTGTTCCAGACATCCTCCATTGTGTGCAAAGCGTTCACCTTCTTGACTGTCGCTAAACTCCCACACATGTGATGGAGGGTCCAAGTTGGACCAATGTTTCAAATGACTGTGGACTTTACTCTTGAAATTTCATCTACCAACACTACCAACTCCTCTGTGAACTTTGGATTCCTATCGCACTGTACAGCACTTTCATTTACGTATACTATTCAAACACATGCATGTTAATAAATTCACAATCACACAAAACTTGCTTCTGTTGTGACTTAAACTTGGTTTGTGTCATAGAGATGATGACCTGCTAAAAGAATACTGTGCATGAAAACTACTACAGCAATGTAAACACAGTTATGTGAGTCATGGTGATGTGACACATATGAGGGAGACACACCACTACATCAACAAAACACATACTTACCATTGCCATCTAACTCATCGCCTACACTTTTGTGAACTGAAAATACAGTGGAATACACATACACAACACCCATCCTGAGTCAGTGGCAATCAGCCCACAGGTACAGTATGCAAATGATTGTCGGATGTGTGGACACAGACAAAGCACAGTCCAAAGTGACGCACAGGTTTATTGCACAATCACTACATGTGAACTCCACAACAGATGGAAGGTAACCTCACGTGACAGTGAGCACAAAGTAACCAAGTGGTAAACAATGAAGTCCAGGGGTGTGTGGCACATCATCGGTTTGACAACGACAACTTGCACTCTGTAACAGGAATCCTTGTTTCGGGGGTCACACATGACCAAACAACAGCCAAAGGACCCTGTGAAGGACAGACATACAACACTATTAATATCACAAAATAACAGCATACATCTCCAATACACATGCCAAACACAAATCTTAAGATACGTGAACACAACCTAATAATCATGTCAACACTGTTTGGGAGTACATACTAACTTAAAGGACACATTACTGCAAGCATCCTGTCAAGTAGCACAAAGCCACACATATGCAGCAACATTGCACCACCTACACATATCAGGCCATGACAAAACGTAGACAACACATCACTGTATACTCACAATCATGTGAAAAAGTTGTTGATGAGCTGTGTCCGAACATCCCCCTCACCCTCCTCATCACTGGCAACATGACCCACAGCAGGATCCTCCACGGCTGGCGGCTGTTGGTCATCATCATCCTGGATGAGAGCCAACTCCTCCCTCACTGCCAGGTTGTGTAGCATGCAGCACACAATTATGATTTTGCACACCTTCTCAGGGGCATATGGGAGTGCCCCTCCTGTCCTGTCAGCGGAATCTGCTTTTCAGTAGACCAAATGTCCGCTTTATCACTCTCCTGGTCCACCCATGTGCCTCATTATAATGTATCTCCGCCGGTGTCACAGGGTTCCTGAGGGGTGTCAGCAACCACGGAATGTTTGGGTATCCGGAGTCACTTACATACAAACAAACAAACATTTTATGGGTCTGAAAAGAGGTTGGAAACAATAATTTACCAAAAACACACAAGGGAAACAGATATTACACACCGACAAGCCAGGCACGCTGGTTCTGCAGCTGTGACATCATTGTTGGGATCCGACTAGTCCGCATGAGGTAAGCGTCGTGTGCTGAACCAGGGAAACGTGCACACACATGTGATATTGTCATGTCCGGCAGACATACCACCAGGGCATTAATGGACTGAAAATGTTTTCTGTTCCGGTATGTCTGCTCATGTGCTTGTGGTGGTACCAAAGCCACATGTGTTCCATCTATGGAGCCTATGACATGTGGCATCCTTCCCAGTGCATAAAAGTCACTCTTTATGTCGGTGAATTGTCCTGGGGTTGGGAATTGGATGTACCGGTTCAGGAAATGCAACATCGCCTCCAAAACATAGCGAAGCACACGGCTGAACATGGTCTGTGACATCACACCAGCAGAAGCCACAGTGTACTGGAAGGTCCCGGTGGCAAAGAAGTGTAGGGCTGCCATCACCTTCACCTTGGGGGTCAGCGCTGATGGATATGTCCGGCCAGGTTGTAAATGTGGGGCCAACTGCTCCGCCAACACCTCAATTAGTGGTCTGGTGAAGCGGTACCGTCTGATGCAGTCATGTTCAGCCATGGTTGCAAGGTCTGAGAACGGTCTATGGACAGCTGGTCTCCTGCAGTACATAGGTGAGCAAAGAAAGATTGTCAGTTCCCCTACATATGTGGCAATGACCATGCTAAATATCACATGCTACATCATAGCAAGACACAATTACTTGATGTGTGTGCTGTTGGGCATGGACACATATGTCAGCTATGTGCCCCTCACCTGACATCTCAGCTCAACATGGTTACACAACAAGTGCAATGCTGCGCTGTGAACAATCTATGGGTTCTGTCACAGTACATCTGCACAAATGTCACATACCAAACACACACCTCAGTGACTAGTAAGGATAGATGTGTTCCTCACATGACAGGTGCTTTTTCAGTCACACACACAAGGATCTTGTAGTGCCACAAGGACACTGTCATGATATAGCGTCTGATGTACACGTACCAACACACCCATGAAACCCACATGATGTGCTACCAGATTTGTTCACAGGGCATACATGGATGTCTGTGACACACAGACACAACAGCAACTCACATGGCCAAATCACATGGATGTTGTAAACGATTGACATCTACCACATACAATCAGAGACATGTGTGTAGCACAATACGCACATACTCTGGATTAACCACACAATGGTAGCTCTGGGACACCCTGTGACACACAGTCCATTTCACCTATAAGTCAGGGTGTATGTAACATGTCATCACACAATGTGCACCTTGAACTGTGTACAGGCCTCGGGGTTTGATCTGCAAAATTGTCACTCACAGTAGTGATGTGCCTCACACACAATGGTTTTTGTCCCCATTAAACATGGCACATCCTGGGAGTGTGTGCCACTAAGTTCCCCGTCCAATATGACATGTGGAGCCATATACCCACACATGTTATGAAGCCTGAAATGTTATTCCATATACTGTGTGACAGGCTGTATGTTTGTTGTAGAGCACCGGAGTCCCTGCCAAGATATTGTGTGTGGCATCCTTTGGCTATTGACTGTAATGGTGACAGATGCGGGTGAGATTTCAAGAGATGCGTCGTTCACTTAGGGTCCGATCCGGGCGTACGCATTGGCTATTGACTGCAATGGAGACGGATGCGTGTGATTTTTCAAAAGACGTGTCGTACATTTCTGGGCCGAGCCGGGCGCACACATGCAATGGAGACGGATTAGTGTGAGTTTTCAAAAGACGCGTTGTACATTTCCGGGCCGAGCCGGGCACACGCATTGGCTATTGACTGCAATGGAGACGGATGAGTGTGAGTTCTCAAAAGACGCGTCGTACATTTCCGGGCCGAGCCAGGCGCACGCATTGGCTCTTGACTGCAATGGAGACGGATGAGTGTGATTTTTCAAAAGATGCGTCGTACATTTCCGGGCCGAGCCGGGCGCACGCATTAGCTCTTGACTGTCATGGAGACGGACGCGGTTTTGATACTTGTACGAATCGCGTTCAAAAAATTCCATTGGCACCCAACAACAATGTATCAAAGTCAATGGTGTCATGATGGGGAATATTTGAACGATGCAGAAGGCGTGTACGAAGCGTGCAATGCAATGGATTGGCCAATTTCATAAAAAGCGGACGTCTCGGACCTATCGCTTTGGACGCATGGGACAGATACTGCCTCTGCAGCACAGATATAAGGCTGTCTGTTCCCCAGAGACTTCACTTGGCTGCACTACATGCTACAGGACTACATCTACCACTACCACTGCTGCTGTCTCTGCATCCTCTGGCTACTGCAATGGCACGTACTGTGGAGAGGGCCCCAGCATTCACTGAGGAGGAGAACCAGGCCCTGCTGGACAGCCTCCTGCCACAGTACAGCAAGCTGTATGGGAAACCAGGGGAGCAGGTGAGTGTGCAGTCCACTGCCTTTCTAATTGTGCATGTTGTCTGACTAGCACTACTAGCATTGCGTTCATCAAGGGCAAGCATGCTCACTGAGTAATTGTAAGTCTCCAAGTGTGTAGAAACAAGTAATGTACAGGTGCAGTTTCTAAGAAATAGCACTTTGTATTTGCTTTGGATTAACATGCACTGTTATCATGTTGTCAATGCTGGCTTGCACACAGGACAACTGCCCATGTCCATAGTTGCACTCCCTGTTTCCATCATATGCCCTTCAGCAAATGACATGTATGTCCAACTGTGTGATGAACAGACATGTTGCATGTGTGGAAATGGTGTCTAACTTTGTCATCCATGCAGGTTGATGCCCAGCAGAAGCAGGAGATTTGGCAGACCATCGTCCAGGCAGTAAGATCTGTGGGGGCCTTCAAACGCCGCATCCGCCACTGCCAGAAGAGGTGGCAGGACCTTCGTGGCTGGACCAGGAGGATAGCCAGAGTCCAGCTGAAGCTGTCGCCTCCACGCAGACGGGGCAGACGACGGACACTGACCCCCCAGATGCTCCGGATACTGACGGTGGTCTTCCCTGACCTGGATGGGCAGTTGAAGGACAGACAGCAGCAAGGAGGGGGTAAGTTCATGCCTTTTTGGAGAACTATGTTTAACATGTAATTTGCACCCCTTCAGCCTGGTAACACTCCCAGAGTTCGTCTGTCTGCTGAGACAAGACTCATGTAGCTAAATTTGGTGATGCCCCATTCTCATCTGATAACCAGGTGTGTCCCTTTCGGTCTGTGACTTGTGTCACTTGGGTTGTGTGTTCTTGCTGTTGTCCAAGGTTGATATTGGGAACAGCATCTGCTACAGATGCATTGATTTGGGCTTCATGAGTGGGGCTATTGTCTGACGTGTGTCAGCACATTGACAGAAATCTGACCTGTACTCTGTGTGGGCCATACATAAATGTTCTAATTGCTGACCTGCGTCACCATAGGTGTCTGAGGTATTTACCACACACCCATGCAGCAGGTAAGACCAATGTTGGGGCCTCAGAGGAATTAAATTCATGCGTGTAACTAATGCATAGCCACCTGCCAAGTGTTCCTGGTAATCCCATGTTGCACATGGTCCAGGACAGGTATGGCAACTCCGGCCATCCGAGACACACTGTCCTCCTAAACCTGGGTGTCATCTAACATCAAGACCATTGCGAAATGTGCAATCAGGTGTCTGACTCTGTGTCATTGTGGACTGGCATAGCTTTTTGGACTTCAAGAGTGGTAAAATGTTTATAATGTACTGACATCTGATTTGTGGCTGTTGGATCTGCACATAGGGTAAAACATATGTGTGTAATCACTGGACTGTGCCTAATGGTGGATTCCACATTAATGTGCAAGCAGCTTTACTTTGTTCTCGTCAGCCTGTGATGTGTTCATGTATACTGATTTGTGTTATCACACACTCAAATGTCTCATTTGGATAACGTGTGATCATCAGATGCTGTCTAATGTGGGTAGCATGGAGTGTACATGTGTATTTGACCACTACAGAGCTTGCATTCCCCGCAAAAACATGAGTGTGACACGGTGCAGACTGTTGTTTTTGGATGCACTGCCCCTGTGACAGGAGCCAGTAATGACTCATTGGCCAGACAGGCCTGTGGCATGGTGTACCACATGCCAATCTGGAGCCTGCAGTATTGTCAGTTGTCCTCCATGAACTCCATTGTAGCATTGACTATCAAGACATGAGGCCATCATGGTGTCTGGGGATGGAAGCATATCCATCATATCAACAATGACTACGGCCAGCCCATTTACTGACACAAGTACTGAGTCACCGGCAGGAGATGGGATATGTGTGTAATGACACATTACACTCACAATCCTTGCAGATAAGAAAACGGGCAATGTGGTGCATGTTTGCACATATCATTAGTGACATCATACATGCACCAGACAGATGGGTCCATTGCCAGGATGGGTACGAGGAGCATGGTTGACTGGCAGATTGACAAGTGCCTGGTTCACATATGTGACATTCATTTAAGCAATGATTTTCTGATAATGCCAGGGCTTGCTCTGTGATGTGCTGCAATTACAGTCATGTGTCAAGTCAATACAGGTGACTAATGTGATTCTGTTTTTCCTCCTTGTTTACAGCATCATCTACGGCTACTGGAGGAGACAGCTCCACGGACCAAGAGGAGGCGCAGAGCCAGACTGGGTCCGCTGTGGATGAGGCGGAGGGACCCAGTGGCACGGAGGGTGAGGGGAGCCACACTGAGGGACACTCAGCAACAACCACCTCAACTGAGGGACACTCCAGCTCCAGTGAGGACTCCCTTGTGGAGGCGGGTGTTTCAGGACCACAGGCCACAACTAGCGAGTCTGTCCCCGCCACCACCACCATCTCCACCCTCCCAGCTGCTCCCATCCCAGATGTCCGTGGAGCCTTCCGTGTTAGGGAGCATGTCTCCTTCAGTCCAGGCACCGCACCCCCTGCCTCTGTCTCCCCTGCTGCCCTGAGTGTGGAGTCTGTGGACTTGCTGAAGCAGATCCATGTGGGGCAGACATCGATGCTGAGTGTCCTCCATGCTCACACCGGTCTATTGACACAATTGGTGTCATTCATGAAGGGCATCTCAGCAAACATGTCTGCCCGACAGTGGACCAATCAGTCCATGGCCTCCTCACTGACGGCAGCAGTGTCCCTCCTCCAACAGTCCCTCACCCCTCCTACCTCTGCCCCATCCACAATCCCCACTACCCTACCTGCCCAATGCACACTCACACAGGCAAATGCACGCACAACAACAGACACAAGCAGCACACAGCAATGTCAGTCCAAGGCAAAACGCGCAAGCATGCACACTCAGGGGACTGATGGCACACACACAGGGGATAGGGTACAGACACACAGACAGGCATCCACAACCCCTCTGCAGTCCTCAGATACCTCTCCCTCCAAAACCCCTTCCCTTGATTCACCTGCAACACCCCCTTCCCAGAAGGTCTTCCTCTGTGACCTTGGCCTCTTCCCCACAGATCCATCAGGTCCAACTCACAAGGGGAAGAGGAAGTCACCACACACAGAGGATAGACCCCCCACACGCACACCCTCCCCCAGGAGCAGGAACACTGAGGCCCCCACCCGCAAATCCCCCAGGACCAGAAGAGCAAGACCCCACCACAATCCCGCACTCCCACCACACAGTCTCCGTCCTCCAGCCCCCAGGCCACCACTCCTAGGGTTCCCACGCCACACCCTGCCCCAGGTTCCCCCACACACAGGTACACCATCCCCAAAATGATTAGGCCCTCCCCCTTCCACATGCACTTCCACCCCAACCTCACACCCTCAGCCTGTTCCTACGACTGCTGTGGAGACCGTGTCCACCCCATCTGACCTACCCACTTCATCTGAGCCCCAAACAACACCTTGGGACATTGGCACTGCAGTGGAGACCCCATCCACTCCGTCTGACTTGGGCACTGCAGTGGTGACGGTGCCCACTGTATCAGACACATCCACTGCAGTTGCCACTGACACTCCTGCACCCACCACACCTCCCCTGCCCCATACTGCTATCCCCTGATCCTGTCCCTGTGGTGCCTGTCATGCCCCTATGTATGCCCCTCCAAGGGGAGATGTCCCCTGGCTGTGACAGTGCAGGCAAGCAATGTGTGACGATTAGTCATATGTCACACGAAACGGACAATTGCAATGGACTGGCCATTGGCCTTTGGATTGATCATGGTATCAAAATGTTTATTTTTGCAAGCTGAATAAAGCTAATTTTTGTTATTTGCTAGTTTTGCATTTAATGTGCATGATGTTGCTGATGAGTGTCATTAAGTTGCTGTTGCTATTGTGTTTGTTGAAAATAAGTGATTTGGTGATGGGATGGACTGCATGTGGTCCATGGTATATGTGTCCTATTAGAGTATGTAGCCATGTCATCCTTTGCTACAAATTGAGACAGTCATGACCCCAATAACTTGGCACAGGGAGTGTCACCTTCTTTTCACAACTTCACATCTTTGGCTTACACTGTTGCACATATGTTGGGCTTAGATTTGTGCACATTGTACTTTTTCCTGACTGTGGGCCCATCTCCACTGGACATGCAGATTAGCGCATCAATGATGAACAAGTCATCTGTGTCATCAATGCAACTTGATATACATGTGTTTTGATGTTGTGCAGATGACTTAAGAGTCACTCCTGTACACAGGCTGATGTGACAAGAGCTTTCAGGGTGTTGTAATTGGTGGCTCACTGACCAAGTTTTATGCTGACATGATAGAGCCCTGCACATACAACGTTTGGCACAGCTGACCGTACACATGAGTGGAGTCACCTCATGGCAGTGTGTTATTCCGTGACATTGACTGAGCCCATGTTGTGTGTTCTGTGAGCATGTCTCTGTGGGTTCCCTTCCCTTTTTCTACACAGCCTATATTCCCTGCAGATGTTCCTGTTTGTGATGCTTGCTGAGTTGTCCTGTGTTTATCCAACATCTTTGACCTAGGTTTTCTGGGATGTAGGTGCATGGAAAACTACTGGTCATTCGGGTGTCATCCGTGGGTGTGTTTGATGTAAGGGCCTGGAATGTGGGCAAATGCACATGGGACATATTCAGGATCCCCCAAGGCACTTTTGTGTTTCCAACATCAGGTTGTTTTCACTATTGTGGTGTCTTTCTGTGACTGGGTCACTTGTATGTGTGTGTGACTGCTCACACTCATCAGATCCTAGCCTTCAATGTTGGATGATGTCAACATGTGTTCTTTGTGGGTCTCCTAGGGCTCTTCATTGGTCTGGGACTGTGACAGGATCCCAATGTGTCTGATACATTTCACGTCATGCACATGTACCTCATACTATGCAGTGTGGAAGACATTCACAAGGGTTGTTGACTGGCCATGTGGGATGAGTTTGTACACCTTAGATCCTCCCTCCACCCCTAGGATTGTCATAGGTGCATGTGCAATGTCACCAGTCCATGTGGGCTTAGCTGATGCACATTGGTGCAGATCAAGGTGTGTGGTATTGAGAGTGGGCAAATGTGAGTTGTCTCATGTCTAGGCCCCTACCTACATAGTGGCCTTAAATTACAGGCCATGCCCAGTGAGTTTTCTGTGTGTGAGGTTGATGGAAGTTGGTCTGTCACAACATGACACAGTGCGCACATGTGACTGTGCGCCACAGTATGGGCAACATCCAAATTTGTCATCACAGAGGGATCATCATACAGGCTACTGCCACCACAATGTAGGGTCCTTGTGGGTACTGATGGAGTGGGTCTGTCTCTTGCTGTGTTGGTTGCTGTTCTGCCCAGCTTATGTCACATGAGTCTGTTGTGAACCCACTCATCTAACAATGCCTGATTGCCCACAAAGAGGTACCCAATTCATGTGATACTTCTGGATTGCACTGTGTACACATATGTCTCATTGGAGTTCAGCCCCACATCATGTGTGTCGTACTAGCCTGGGTACACTGAGACACACACACACATGTTGTGTTCGATATGCAGTGTGAGGCTGGCTGGTTGTGTTTGTGCATCTGCACCCATGCATTGGTATAGCTTTTGTGGGCCATTGGCTGGATGTTGGTTGTAGGTTTTTTCCTACTGTCCCTGGGACTCCTACCTCATCAGTCTGCACATTCATCATGGTTAGTATGTCCCATTGCTGCCATGGTATGGGACTTGTTCACCTAAAAGCTGCAGTCTACACAGGATTCCTTAGTATGTGTGTCTGTTAGTAAAGATATATGTGTGTATGCATTCTGATGGTCACTTCTTACATTGTCTAATTGGACATTGGAGGCATTGTCAACCCCCATGTGCGATGCTTTTCTGCACATGGCAGAGGGTTTTTTAGACGACACAAAAATCTTTCACTCAACAGATCTATATTTGTTTGCAACACAACCACTACTTTGCCACTACATTGCTTGTGGTGTTAGGACCAGGAATCATACATGCTGGTTTGCAGATGCTGGTATTTTTAAGCACACACTCACATTTTGGTCACTGTAGTGAGGGGGGGTTTAACCCCATTACCACAATGTTCCTGATATGCTGGAGTTTTGGACCCACACTCACCTTTTGGTCACTGTAGTGAGGGGGGGTTGAACCCCATTACCACAATGTTGCAGATTTGCTGGAGTTTTGGACCCCACATTCACCTTTTGGTCACTGTGGTGAGGGGGGGTTTAACCCCATTTCCACAATGTTCCTGATATGCTGGAGTTTTGGACCCCACACTCACCTTTTGGTCACTGTGGTGAGGGGGGGGGGGTTTAACCCCATTACCACAATGTTCCAGATTTGATGGAGTTTTGGACCCCACATTCACCTTTTGGTAACTGTGGTGAGGGGGGTTTAACCCCATTCCCACAATGTTCCTCAGAATGTTTGGAGTTTGAGCCCCACATTCACCTTTTGGTCACAACTGTGATGGGGGTTACAGTATGTGTTCCCTTTCAGTGTCACTGTTGCAGGCAGTTTCCACACAATACACAATCTTGCCATGATGGCAGGGGGGGTGTGTTTGGCCTACAACCCCTATGGGTGGGAATGCTAGTGGTGTTAGCCATCCCCCCGATGAGTAGGGACTACTGGTAGTGATAGTAAACCCCCCTATGAGTAGGGACTGCTGGTAGTGATAGCCATCCACCCCCCTATGGGCTAGACAATGCTGGTAGTGATAGCCATCCCCCCTATGAGTAGGGACTACTGGTAGTGATAGTCATCCACCCCCCTATGAGTAGGGACTACTGGTAGGGATAGTCACCCATCCCCCTATGGGTAGGGACTGCTGGTAGTGATAGCCATCCAGCCCCCTATGTGCTAGACAATGCTGGTAGTGATAGCCATCCCCCCCTATGAGTAGGGACTACTGGTAGTGATGGTCATCCACCCCCCTATGAGTAGGGACTACTGGTAGGGATAGTCACCCACCCCCCTATGGGTAGAGACTGCTGGTAGTGATAGCCATCCAGCCCCCTATGGGCTAAACAATGCTGGTAGTGGTAACCATCCACCCCCTATGGGTGGGGACTACTGGTAGTGATAGCCATCCCCCACCCTATGAGTAGGGACTGCTGGTAGTGATAGCCATCCACCCCCTATGGGCTAGACAATGCTGGTAGTGATAGCCATCCCCCCCTATGAGTAGGGACTACTGGTAGTGATAGCCATCCCACCCCCCTATGGGTAGGGACTGCTGGTAGTGATAGCCATCCACCCCCTATGGGTGGGGACTACTGGTAGTGATAGCCATCCCCCACCCTATGAGTAGGGACTGCTGGTAGTGATAGCCATCAAGCCCCCTATGGGCTAGACAATGCTGGTGGTGGTAGCCATCCACCCCATATGGGTGGGGACTACTGGTAGTGATAGCCATCCCCCTCCTATGAGTAGGGACTACTGGTAGTGATAGCCATCCCACCCCCCTATGGGTAGGGACTGCTGGTAGTGATAGCAATCCAGCCCCCTATGGGCTAGACAATGCTGGTAGTAGTAGCAATCCACCCCCTATGGATGGGGACTACTGGTAGTGATAGTCATCCACCCCCCTATGAGTAGGGACTACTGGTAAGGATAGTCACACACACCCCTATGGGTAGGGACTGCTGGTAGTGATAGCCATCCAGCCCCCTATGGGCTAGAAAATGCTGGTAGTGGTAGCCATCCACCCCCTATGGGTGGGGACTACTGGTAGTGATAGCCATCCCCCACCCTATGAGTAGGGACTGCTGGTAGTGATAGCCATCAAGCCCCCTATGGACTGGACAATGCTGGTAGTGTTAGCCATCCACCCCCTATGGGTGGGGACTACTGGTGGTGATTGCCATCCCCCACCCTATGAGTAGGGACTGCTGGTAGTGATAGCCATCAAGCCCCCTATGGGCTGGACAATGCTGGTAGTGGTAGCCATCCAACCAAGATGGGTTGGGCAATGCTGGTGAAGAGGGATATCCACCCCCTATGTGTGTGTTGCATTTCGCTGGTTCATGACATTTGTTTGTGTGGTGGGTGTCTGACTTACCGTCTGCGACGTACGCGTCGGTTCCTGTTGTTGATCCGGTCATATATGTACAGTACAGGGATGACGTGCGCGATCGGATTCATGGTTGGTTCGTCTCGTAGGCGTTGATCGGTGGTTCGTCTCGTAGGCGTAGATCGTGTTGTGGCGCGAATCGTACCTGAAATACTGCTCTTCCGGATACTGTGACGTGCTGGAGGTGGCGACCTGTTCGGCACGTAAGACGTACGCATCGTACTTGGATGGCCGGAAACTGCTGTGAAAATGCTTCCGGGCGACTCTGTTCAGCATTTACGGATCCGGCTCGTATGGGAAATGTAGCTGGAATCGGAGCGTACGTGTCGGACGGGATTTGGACACATTTGCGCATCGTACTTCATCGTTCGGACGGACCGGCTCCTGGAACGAGTAGGTCGTAAGGTAGCGCTACGGACAGCTCTCGGAGGGCTGTCCGAGCGAGATCGGAATCGGCCCCTAAGGGTAAAAATCCTAAGATTCTCTATATTTGGCATTCTTACATATGTGGGTTACTCACTACTGCATCTATAATAATATACATGATACTTCCTCTTGTTGCCAACAATAAACAGCATAACAAAAAAAAGCTCTTCCTTTAAAGCATGCCCACCTCATTGTGTGGGCCCCTCCTCCTTGCCCCGCCCCCACTCTGCCCCCAACAGCCACCCTTCCCTCCCACCCTCTCCACAAACCGAGCAATCAGGACACACCTAAATGATGTACGCCTAACTAGTGAACCCGCCACCCAACCCCAACGTGTTCATAAAAAGAATACATTCAATCATTCGACCATACAAGGCCATTTTCATATTAGCCTGATTCTTTTTTTAGGACAAAAAGCCTACGATACCAAACTTAAAGTCAACTAGAGTGGTTGACATTGCCTAGTTTTGACTTCAATTCGTTGAGATATTCCTGAGCCTTGATTTCTGAAGTAAAACTGCGAGAAAGGCCATTTAGATTAACTTTAAGCTTTGCCAGATTCATTAAGTAGACTTGGGCCCCAATCTGTTGAAAAGGGCCAAACATTTGGCAAAGGCGCCACCTGTGCTCGACTGTTGCATGAGAGAAGTCAGGTTTAACAAAAAGCAACACCCCTTAATATTTTTTTTTTTAATTCGGGCGAGCTTGTTCGTTAGCCAGCTGTCTTAGTAAAGAAATTCCAAAATAGACTAAGATGACTCTAGGTTTCTCCACTCCGTTTTATGGATGTTTCTTAATCATGAAAGAAAATCGATGTGCCCGTTCTATCTCTTTGTCCCAATTCCAATTAGAATGGTTGAAGAATGCACCTTTCAAAAGGTTCACCATGAACTGTCGGGTTTATCACCTTCAACCCCTTCGGGAATCCCCAAGAATCGAAGATCATTCCGGCGCTGCCTGTTCTCCTGATCCTCTAACTTCCACATAACGTCAGTCATACAAGCTCCATGAGAGATGCTTTTGCGTTTTCAATGCGCTGGCGTCTACTTCAAGACTCTTGATGCGATTTTCTATCATGGCGACACGTTCAGCTATGTCAGAGCAAGTTTTGTTCAGCTTCCTGATCCCCCCTGAAGTTTTTTGGCTGCCCCTTTTGCCTGGCTATTATCACTCCACACTTCTTCTTGAAACTGTTTAATCAAGTGAAAAATAGTAGACAGAGAAGGCTCTTCTGTGTCCATACTTTGCTTGCTTCTGTCTTGGCCAGGTTCTCTAACCAAATTATCTCCATTGGGGAAGGTAAGCTGCGTGCCAGAATAGTTCCATTTTAAAGGACTCTGACTCCCCCTCCGTTTCCCCTTTCGCTTATTCTGCACTGACTTCCTGCATTGCGTGGTACCCGCCTCATTCGTGGTGCGGCTACAGTTCGAATCTGAAAGTACATCATCACTTGAAGACAGATTTCCATCTGCGGAAGAGTCAGATCCATCAGTTAATGAAAAAAACCTTTCTCCGCCTAACTCAGGGGAGGGGATCACTCGCTGTTGCCACCCACAGAGGTGGTCTCACTTTCACGTGTTGGAGTTAAAGGGGTATCTTCTTCCCGCCCGCTTCATTCAAAAATCCCTGTGCTGAATCCAGGGTCTTGCCCCTGTCGGAAGCAGTCACGCTGGATTTAGGGACCTCCTGTATCTGGGGCATCATATCCCCTGCAGACAAATCCATCCGCATTTCCAAACTGTTGCTTAATGGTGGTTCTGGGCCATCAAGAAGATTGGTGCTGAGGGGGTGAGTAACAGCAGTGAGTTGGGCCTCTGTCTCCAACCCAAGAGGTTCAATGGCTACCTGAGCCCCGCGAGAATCCTCCACTTTTCTCCCCTTGGAGCTAGCAGTGCAAGAAGGGGGGAATAAATTAGCAATAGAACATTCTGAGCCTCCCTCTTCAGTGTGTCCAATCCCCACAGTCCCACGCTGTACTGTCTTTTTACCTCTTCCAGCGTCCCTTTTACATCTAGCTGACATTTCCTGAGAACAAGCTTTATGAGATGAGTCTGCCAGAGCAGTGAAAGCCGCGCCAGTGATCCCTGTTGTGGGATGGGGGGCTCGCGTATTGGTACCCTTTGCCCCTCTCACTGCCATAGCTCTCCTTAGAAGCACCTTCACAATATCTGTTAGCCCGGTTTCCTGGGCCACGAGAAAGCGCATAAGTGATGCTGCAACAGCAGCCACCAGGCAATCCAGCGAGGTCAGGCCACCGCAACCAGGTTCGGGCCCGTGAAATGAAAGCCGGCGTCCTCCCAGCTCGAGGTGCAGCAGTACTCGAAGCGGAATCCGGATTCCAGGCCGCATAGCCGATGGCCGATCGTCGGAACAGCACAGTAGTGGTGGCGAGCGGCGCGGTGAACTACTCAGGCGCCATCTTGCTCCTTCTCCCTACAAATGTACAATTTTGAAGAGTGTATATTTATTATTTAAAATAAAGCCCACACCCATTGTTAAAATAAATTTACATAAAAAATAATATTTTGCAAAATATTGCAACTCATAATTTTAATCATATTATTACTAGTTTATTAGTAAATTAATTTTATGTTCTGTACATAACTATTATAAATCCAAACAAATAAAAAATAGTGGGAAATGTTTGATTTTAGGGAGTGCATATACTATTCTAACTCCAAGCCAACTCAACTCCCATTGAAGAAAGAGTTTAATTTGGGAAGTTCACAATAATATTCTAAATACAACTCAACTACCATCAGGGAAAGTGCTTGATTTTGGGGAGAGCAGATTTATGATACTCACTCCAGCCTAACTACCTTTGTGGAAAGTGTTTACATTTCGGGAGCTCATTATATAGTATTGTAACTCCAAAACAACTAGCATTTGGGAAGTGTGTTTTTGGAGAGCTCAGATTTACTATTCAACTAACAAAACAATTACAATTGAGGAAAGTATTCTAATTAGGAGCTTTCAGACTTACTATGCTAACTTCGAACCAACTACGATACGCAACAGTTTGTAATTTGAGGAAGTTAAGATTTAAAATCCTAAATACAGCCAATTTACTATTGGGAAAACTGTAACATTTTGAAGAGTAAATATCTATGAACTAAAGAAAACCCCACACCATAATTATTTTTTTACTACAAATGCATTAATTAAGAAACCTAAAAAATACCTAATTTTAATAATTTATTAAAATTGTATCAATACATGGATTTAACAATATTAACATATTTGAAGCATTACTAGTCAGTCAGTCAATAACTCTTTATTCGGTCAATATAGGCCATAAAAGCACATAAAAACAGCCACAAGACAGGTCCTGTCACATTTGAACATGGGCATAAAGCATTACTAATTAAACATTACGCATACAACAATTTCAATTAAATGTTTAACACTCCTGTTATGAAATATATAAAATATTAACACATAAATAAATATGACACCATTAGAACAAAATTATAAAAAATAAATATAAAAATAATGCATTTCATTTAATTAAAAAAAATACTTTTCTGTAATAAACCTTAAAAACATATTACTATCTAAAACATATATAATAAAATGACGCCGCAGATAACATTTTACCAATACAAATAACTAGTTCTTTAAACATAAATGCACCAATCAATTATTATATTAATAGTGCATACATGTATTATCTAATGAAAATAAATCATAAATATATGACTATATATTTACATTTATTAAAATATATAATTAGGATATTTTTATAAATATATTTTATAAATAACTTCTCAACCTAATCTTCCAAAAATCTACTAACTCATATATAAATGATGACAACTAATAGTTTAATTAAGTATTCTAATTAATATACCAAAAAATAAACAATCAATAATATATATATATACTTAATAAACAATAATTAATCATCAATTAATAAGCTATGCAAGTAAGTAAACACTTCCAACTCTATTTCTTTACAAATTCAGCAACCTGTAAAAAACAAATATCAAGCAATACATTTTTTTTTTAAATATAATTACACTTACTTAAATAATAAATATAAAAAATTATCATAAAATAAAATAAACACTCACAAATAATAAATCTATCTCTCTCTTTCTGGATAGATAGATAGATAGATAGATAGATAGATAGATAGATAGATAGATAGATAGATAGATAGATATGTGACCTACTGGTGGTCACCAGTAGGTAGTTATAGTTAGGACCATGTTTGCATAGGAAAAGAGTTTTGGGGCTTGCCTATATCTTTGGTGCTGTTTGAAGAATCATAGCGAAATGTTCCCCAAAAAGGGTGCCAGTGATTCTTGTTGTGCATGGAAAGTTTTGGACTGATCTGTCAAAAAAAGTGTTTTTCCAGTGTGAATTTCCATAGGTAAATTTGAACTCGACTACAGCCCGAACTCCTAGACGGAATTATACCAAACTTGTCAAAAACATAGCTCTTTATCCAGAAAGAGTGCTCTTTGGTATTTGGTGTAAACCCGTTCAGTAGTTTTAGAAATATTAAGGGAAAACCAAATTTGTATATATAGGGACACGAATCCTCTGAGGATTCGACAGTTCCCATGCTCAAATGTGATTGGCTGCCAACACTTCAATCAGTTCAAATTGCTATTGTTGAATATGCGGCTCCTCCACCGGTCCATGAGGTGTCTAAATGGAATGCCCTCACCGAGCAAACCATTGAAAGTGCCCCTTTATCTCTCTCTTCTGAAGTCAGTTTAAATATACGCGGGATTGCTGAGCCCTTCATGACCACAATCCTGAAAAGAATGGCTGGTTATGGGAGGGTTGTAAAAGGGGACTCGGATTGAGGGTGTCTAAATACAATCAAAGGAGAGTGGTTGTCCCACAAGCACTACTCCCAAACATTACACAACTGTACCGTGGTGATGCCGATGTAAACAGAAACAGCAAGATCTGTGATGCAGTTTTCTATCATCTTCCCTTCTATTAGCCAACAGTACTGCCATTCCTGTGCCACTTGCCAAGTTCACAACTTTGAAAAGTTTGTCAAAACCACCCCTTCTGCCCACCCACCTTGACAGAGGTTCTTCTTCTATACCAAAATTGATTTCATTCAAATGTGTGGCTGTTGTTCTTATGTCTATGTTCTGGTTGTAGCATGAATGTTTTCTGGATGGATTGAAGCTTGTTCAAGTTAATGCAATCAGTGAAGTCAAGAAACTGCTAGAATATTTTTCCTGGCTTCAGAATTCCTCTTCAAATAGGGAGTGACATGTATATATATCTCATTTTATGTCCTCTGGGGTTCAAGAATTATGCAAAGCTCTAAGAATGAAACAGCACTTTCATTGCCCTTATCAGCTGAGTCTTCAGGGAGAGAAGAAATATTTATTGAAACTCTGAAGAACAAAATAGCTAAGATTTTTAGTGAGACAGGCCCGATGATCTGCCTTTGGCACTCTGGTCAATCCAAGCTTCCCCAATCAAAAGATTAAACTGAGTCTCTGTAAAGTTATAATGGGACACCCAACGGCAATTCCTTCTACCCCTCCAGTTTTATTTGATTTGCCCCTAAATAATGATGTGACACTGCAGTATTGCCAATAACTTATTCACCGTCTAAACAACGTCTATTCTCCGGTTTAAGCTGTCCTACTCACCTGCCCTATGGGAATCTGACATTACCCACAGCCCGGAGACTAGGTGCATGTGAAGATCCACCAAAGGAAATCAGTACTCCAACCCCAATGGTGAGGTCCTTACCAGATCCTGTTCTCCACAAACACTGATTTGAAGCATTGGAGACTGATGCTTGGATTCATGCATCAAATTACTATCAAAAAACTGAAATGAGAGACTCTGGACCTATGGACGGAGGTACTCCTGCACCTGTTCCTGTCAGCCAAGTGAGCACTGCGCCTGCCACACAGACTGCTTCTACATATGTATGTATGTTTGTATGTTTGTATGTATGTACGTTTGTATGTATGTATATGGTAGCTCTATATTGCGAACCTAGCCAAAAGGCAGTGGAGTGTTGCACTAGGTCAAAGGCAAGCATAAATTCAATGAGTGAGAGGAAAGGTAGCTGGATTGTGGATGGTTAATGCATTGTGAAACAGTTTTCATTAAAGAGATGAGTCTTCAACTCTTTCCTAAACTGGAGCAGCATTGGGGTGGTCCTGATAGATATAGGGGTATTGTTCCAGATTCTAGCTGCATAAATCGAAAAGGCTTGCTGCCTTGTTTTTTCTTTTTTTACACTTCTTAATCTATAGTCAGAGTGTGTCAGTCTGCGGATGTGTCAAGTACCACCAGAGATGGTAAGCTTGTCCACAAGTTAAGCAGAGGTGCAGGTTGTGACGATGTTGTATATAACGCTGCTGGTTTTGAAAATGGTGACGCTATCAACGAGAGCAAATTGAGTTCCAGCAGGATAGGTTTGATGCAATTATATCTTTTCGGATCCTGGATGAGATGTGCTGCAGCACGTAGGATGCTCTTAAAGGGCACCAGTGTGGAGTCTTGGAGGCCATGAAGCAGGCCATTACCATCATGATGCTATTGGTGAATCTCAATGCATGTTATGATGACAGAAGACCATATGGAACCCTGCAGGACTCCAGCAGATTGCTGTGCCTCCACTCTGACACCCAGAAATGCTCTCCAACTGCATTGATCCCCAACTTGATACAGTCCTTCTTCCTCCCAAGGCTACAGCCTGCTACTCTGATAGTGGGAAGCCTCCCAGATTCCCTATCCCTCAAAGGGTCTGGTCGGTTCTCTTTAGTGAAAGCCCTGTTAGTTGGCAAAATGTGTGGCTTTGTTTGGAATGAATAAATCAACTGCACAAAGCCTGCTGCCCATTTTTTTAAACCAACACTTACTTTCTTGTGACAATACCTTTCTGCATTTCCTGGAGCAGTGTAAGCAGATACTTAACCTCTCTTCATGCTAACTCTGTGGCCACCTACATATGTATCCTAAGGGAGGTGTGCCATGGTTTCTGTTTCTTTGGATGAAGAAAAACAATGTCTTGAACTGTAGCTGCATGGGTACTATCACTCTGAATGTGGCAATGCCACTGTCCTCATTTTCCTTTCAACTCTTGTTTTCCTGACCAGCAAACCTCACCACCTATTTTTCATCTTGTGGGAACTGCTCTAGACTGGTCTATGAATCCACAGATCGTAGTATTGAGTGTGGCGTTTCCTTCTTTCCTTGGCTTGATTCTCAACTATAAACCTATTTCTTTGAATTCCCATCAACAAAGCTGCAAATGTGATTGGCTGGGGATGTTTTATGCATCCGGTAACCAGGCTTATGCCTCATTACCAAAGGAGTAGGCCAACCCCTGTTGTTCTGCTTATGTAGTACCTGCTATAAGATGCACACAAGCCAAAATTCCTCCTCGCTGTAAGATACTCACCAGAGAGGTTTCCAAGACTGCCTCCTACTTTACCATTCTGTCCTCCAGTTACAGAGTCGGACTGTCAATCTATGAGATCTGTTAAGTTTCCAAAGTATGGAAGGAGGTTGCAAACTCAACTGTAATGACTTTAGCACTGATTTCTGATTGGTTCGGGGCTCAAAGAACTGCAATTATATAAAACAGAACATCTCTTGATGTCTCCAGGCTGCCAAAGGTAGAGTTTGCACAATCATAGGTACAGAATGTTGTACTTTCAAAAACTCAGTGTTTCTCTAGACATAGATGATTAGATTGATCAAATAATCAAAAGGGTTAAGAACTTGCAGAAGTTAAAAGACTGGATGAGTTTTGAAGGGTGAAGTATTTTATCTTGGCTGAAAAGTATTTTGGGATGTTAGGGAATGAAGATTCTTAAAATTGCGTTGGTTGTCCTTGTATTGATTTACATTTTTTTTTGGGCAGTTTTATATAGCATGAACTCGGCCTGAAGGTATTGGAGCGCTTTACATGAGCACCATTTTCATTACACAAGGACACATTATTTTTTGGGTAGGCATGGGGAGATAAGTGATTTGCCCAGAATGACAGGATGTTGAGCTGACGCCGAGACTCGAATCTGGTTCCCCAGCTCCAAAGTCGGCAGCTGTGGCCATAATGCCACACCCACACATTATAGTCTGAGTCGATTTTGCCTTCATCAACATCCTTACCAGAGGCAAGGATACCTCTCCATATTACCCACGGTTCACTGATAGAACATCGATGACACAAATATTGATGTAAAAAATATCGATGGAAAAATATAGACTACAAAATATATCGACTCCCTATACTTAAACAGGTAAGTACAAAATTATCGACTAAAAAATATTGATGTAAAAAATATAGATGTGCAAAATATCGATTTATAGAAATATATAAAATAAAATAATATATAATAAATGTATTAAAAATTAATTTTAACAAATAAAATAAATTTAATATACATTTTAACAAAATATTACAAATAAACGTAATTAAAAAAAAGATAAACACACAAAAATAATAATTTATACATATATATATTTTTTTACTTTAAAACAATTAATAAACCATTATTTTTAATGTATTCTAAAAGTTTAAAATTATATAAAAATTTAAAAAATATATAAATCAATAATTTAAAATATAAGGAAAAAAACATTCTATAATAAATTAAAACATTAAACTATTAAAAAATATTTAAACTTACATTTCCAAATACACTCAGTGCAACAGTAGAGAAAGTGTTGGATAGCAGAGGGATTACATTTACAATTCGAACTCCAGTCAGTGCAACAGTAGGGAAAGTGTTGGATAGCGGAGGGGTAAAAATTACTATTCCCACTCCAGTGAGTACAACAGTAGGGAAAGTGTTGGATAGCGAAGGGGTAAAATTACTATTCCCACTCCAGTGAGTGCGACAGTAGAGTAAGTGTTGGATAGCAGAGGGATTAAATTTACTATTCCAACTCCAGCGAGTGCAACAGTAGGGAAAGTGTTGGATAGTGGAGGGGTAAAAATGACTATTCCCACTCCAATAAGGGCAACAGTAGGGAAAGTGTTGGATAGCGGAGGAGAAAATATTACTATTCCCACTCCAATGAGTACAACAGTAGGGAAAGTGTTGGATATCGAAGGGGTAAAAATTACTATTCCCACTCCAGTGAGTGCAACAGTAGGGTAAGTATTGGATAGCGGAGGGATTACATTTACTATTCCAACTCCAGTCAGTGCAAGAGTAGGGACAGTGTTGGATAGCGGAGGGGTGAAAATTACTATTCCCACTCCAGTGATTACAACAGTAGGGAAAGTGTTGGATAGCGAAGGGGTAAAATTACTATTCCCACTCCAGTGAGTGCGACAGTAGAGTAAGTGTTGGATAGCAGAGGGATTAAATTTACTATTCCAACTCCAGCGAGTGCAACAGTAGGGAAAGTGTTGGATAGTGGAGGGGTAAAAATGACTATTCCCACTCCAATAAGGGCAACAGTAGGGAAAGTGTTGGATAGCGGAGGAGAAAATATTACTATTCCCACTCCAATTAGTACAACAGTAGGGAAAGTGTTGGATAGCGAAGGGGTAAAAATTACTATTCCCACTCCAGTGAGTGCAACAGTAGGGTAAGTATTGGATAGCGGAGGGATTACATTTACTATTCCAACTCCAGTCAGTGCAAGAGTAGGGACAGTGTTGGATAGCGGAGGGGTGAAAATTACTATTCCCACTCCAGTGATTACAACAGTAGGGAAAGTGTTGGATAGCGAAGGGGTAAAATTACTATTCCCACTCCAGTGAGTGCAACAGTAGGGTAAGTGTTGGATAGCAGAGGGATTAAATTTACTATTCCAACTCCAGTGAGGGCAACAGTAGGGAAAGTGTTGGATAGTGGAGAGGTAAAAATTACTATTCCCACTCCAGTGAGTACAACAGTAGGGAAAGTGTTGGATAGCGAAGCGGTAAAATTACTATTCCCACTCCAGTGAGTGCAACAGTAGGGTAAGCGTTGGCTAGCAGAGGGATTAAATTTACTATTCCAACTCCAGTGAGTGCAACAGTAGGGAAAGTGTTGGATAGCGGAGGGGTAAAAATTACTATTCCCACTCCAGTGAGTGTAACGGTAGGGAAAGTGTTGGATAGTGGAGGGGTAAAAATTACTATTCCCACTCCAATAAGTGCAACAGTAGGGAAAGTGTTGGATAGCGGAGAAGAAAATATTACTTTTCCCACTCCAGTGAGTGCAACAGTAGGGAAAGAGTTGTAAAAATAAAAACAAAACAAATATTTAAAAACAAAAAAAATATACAAATAAAGAAATATATAAATATGTTAAAAATTAAAATACCGATATATTTAACATATAAAAAGAAAACATATTATAATATTAATTACATATGACAAATACCAACAAATATTATATAAAATACAATAAAAAATAAATTTCAAAAAAATACATATTTTAAACTAGAAAATATTTACAAACAAAAACATTAATTATTACATAAATGTATTTATTGTAGTCCCTACCCTATAAAACCACACATATCAGAACACACTTCTAAAAAAAATTCCAAAATGTACTTCCATAATTAACATAATTAATTATCATTTAATGAAATATTATTAATAAAAAAATAAAACTAATAAGAATTAATTAACTACCCACACTTTAACACTATAATCCCCACAACACACACCTAAATTAAACTGTAAAATAATAAAACACAATTAAAACTTATTTTAAAATTAAAAACTATTACTATTAACAACTAAGGCCCCGATTCCGATGTCGTTCGGAAGGCCTCCGAATCGGATTTGGCTTTACCGGATCCGATTCGTAGCCCTTGTTTACGACCGAATCGTACAGAAATCCGAACGACCAAGTACGATGCGAAGATCGCGTAAGCGCCGACCGAATCGTTTCCTGACCCGAACCGCTCCGTACGTCTCGTTTGTAGACGGATCGTGCCACGCAATGGAGCCGATTTCGGACCGAGCGAGTACGATGCACGATTCGGACAGCCGCTTCGCCTCAGTCTCAGTGAGACGAAACGGCTGTCGGAGCATACTTCGGGGGGGCCGTACCAGGCCCCCCTTCATCCGGGCCCCTCCGATTCTATCACGGGGGTGCCCATGGGTGCCCCCGATCCAACCATGCACAGTGTGCCACCACATGGTGTACGCTTTTCCCCACCCACCCCTTTTCTGCTATGGGAGCCTGTGTACACGTCTGTACACGGGCTCCCATAGAGTTCAATGGGAGACTGAGCGAGCCGGGTCCGTAGGCATACAGCAGCATCGTACTCGCTCGCTCGGACTCCTGGAGCACGTCTCGCTCGGAAAGCCCTCAGGATCCGAGTCGTACGGAGGGCTTTCCTAGCAAGATCGGAATTGGGCCCTAATTATAAAGTAATTAAAATGAACTTAATACCCACCCTTTACCACTTTAAATGTAAAAACAACACACACAAAAATAAACAATTACCCATAATAAATATCAAATAATTAACATTAATTAACAAATATATATTAATTAACTAAACACATATTGCTTCCTGCCCTTTACCCCTATAAACACCACAACACACACCTAAAATTAATTACACAATTGCCATAATACATTTTCAAATAAATTAATTAATATCAATTAACAAATAATTATTAATAAAAAATAAATACATTACTTGCCACCCTTTACCCCAATAAACCCCAAAACACATGCCTGAAATTAATTACACAATTACCATAATTAACTACCAATTAATTAATAATATTAATTAACAACCAATTAATTCATCAATTAAAAATAGATTACTTCCCACCCTTTACACCTATAAACACCAAAACACACACCTAAAATTAATTACACAATTGCCATAATTAATTACCAATTAATTAATTATTATTAATTAGCAACCAATTATTAATTAATTAATAATAAATTACTTTACACATTTAACACTATAACATCTCAATTTAATAAATATTAATAAATATAAAATAATCAATTAATTTAATATAATTAAATTACTTCCCACCCTATTCCCCTATAAACCCACAACCCGCTACGGAACTAAAAACGCAAAATTCAATTGAATTTTTTTTTATAACTACAAAAAAGTTAACACATATATTACAAATATAAACAATTCTTATACAAAAAACATACATCACATATATTTAAAATATATGCTAAAATGCATAACATTAATTTAAAAATCGATATTTTTAACAACTATATTTTTGCAAACGATATTAAGCACTTCGATATTTTTAAAATCGATATTACTCACCTTGAGTCGATATTCTTGAACACAATATTCTTGCTGTCAGTGGGGCGAAGGAGTGTCGCCCCACTGCTTTTAAGCAGTGCACTGCAAAGTAAAGGAAACATAAAATGATAATAACTTTGAGTTATTATCATTTTATGTTTCCTGCTGCTTCCTTACTGGCGGGCAGT
Organism: Calotriton arnoldi; assembly: GCA_963921515.1. Taxonomy (NCBI): domain Eukaryota; kingdom Metazoa; phylum Chordata; class Amphibia; order Caudata; family Salamandridae; genus Calotriton; species Calotriton arnoldi. Next base: position 800,683 of record CAWUFW010003159.1, read on the forward strand.
GCTGCTCTACTCTCAGGCCGCCCAAACCAGTCATGCGCACTTTCCCCGTTCTCCATGCAGGCTGCATTACAGCCTACGTGGAGAACAAGCCCAGGGCCCCTTTCTCTGGTTGAGCGTCGAACCAGGACGCTCAAAACCAATCGCAACGCCTTGGTCTGACGAGGAGAGCAGGAGCAGAGAGGCGGGACCAGCTCAGCAAGGTAAGTGTTTCTTTTATTTATTTATTTTTTTTACCGTCCCCCTCCCGATTCCCCTCCCGATTCCCCCCACGCGCCCGCCCCACCACGCCACCCACGAACCATGCCGAGTGACACTGGCCATTCTGCTCTCTTTTTACTAACGTGGGTATAAATTCTTGGAAATTGTGTTGTGAACAAGAACAAAGAGGACTGGGTATAAACAATGAAAGGGTAGAAAAATGGTGAGAAAAAGACTTTGAGCCTGATTATGATGGCGGTCGGACGAGCGTCCGACCGCCATCCTGTCAGGAATGGTAACGGCCGACAGGGAATTGGGGGCCCCGCCATGCAAATTAAGATCTGACCGCCGTGGAGGCGATCGGAAACATGCTTCGTAGCATTGAGGCTTTTGCTGCGGCCTGAAAAAGGGCTGCAGCACAAGCCTCAATGCTAAGAAGCATGTTTATAAACATCCCTGCACCCTGTGCCTGTCACAGGGTGCAGGGATGTTTAGGGGGGCACCGTAGGTGCCCGCCAGACCCCATAGCGGAGGGCCAGGGGGGGAAAGGGGCTCGCTAGTGGCCCCTAAAGTCACTTTCCGCCTCCTTTTCATGGCGGGCGGACCGCCATGAAAGGGCAGGCAGAAAGGGACATTGAAATCCCTATGGCGGTGCTTGAGCAGGCACTGCCCCTATTGTAGGGATTACTGTCCCTCCGAGGGTCCGGCTGGCTTCTTGAGCCCATCGGATGCGTGGCAGATGCTCTCTCCACCAGATGCCTCCGCCCGCTGCATCTTAATGCGGCGGGCGGACCTTCATGGGCTGATGGCGGTGGGACCGCCACTCACAGCCTGACTGTGGCGGTCCCACCGCCATCGTAATCCGGCCCTTTGTGTCAAACAAATAATGGAGTGGAAATGATTTGCATAATAACAGAATTTCATTAAACAAGACTGTGAAAAAAGTAAAGAAAAAGAAAATATTTTGGAAACTTATGTCAAATTATGTTAACACGAGAACCAATTTCACGAGTATTTTCTCTGGCTTCCTCATGATTGAGCAAATTCACATGGCCTCAATAGCAATGGGAACCAGAAACTAGATGGACGCCAGTGGAGATTGCTAAGGGGACAAGGAAAGGAAAGGAAAGGACAAGCCATTCGTTTATATGCTGAGAATTTAAAAAGAGTGAAGTAATCTATGCTCACTTTCTTTCCCTGATTTAACCCTGGCTTTGGCGCGTGTGCATGCTACAAGCTACAGCTGCATCACTGCAACATGCCACATGTCTGCAGCTGGAGCAGCATATGCGGAAATTACAACTTGTGAGTCATCACTGCTCAGAAGAATAACCACTGGGTGATCAGGAAAGAGCTAATATAACTTTTTCCAACTAGCCTTAACGGCTTGCCTTTTGGCATACCCTTAGCTATCCTTCGTACCCCTTATCTCAAGGGTTGCGAATACAGTGGCAGGGATAGGACTGCCAAACCATGTATGTTTGGCTTGAATTTTCAGTGATAAGCCAAACACATTGGCTTTGTCAATGCCAGCAGCAGCCCAGTAGCAGATGGAAAGAAGGCCCCATGTACGCTGAAAGACAGCAGTGCCCCACCAGCAGGATGACAATAACTACTGAGAGCACTGAAATCCAGTGATGGCCTTTGGGCAGAGAACGGGTAGATTCTGGGTGCGCTAACAGCAGCGGTGTCCAAAGGTAGGATGACATGCGCTACCTGACATGCTGTAATCCAGTGGTAGCCTTGTGCTAGATGAGAAATCACAATCATGCGAGATTCAGTAGCACTCCAGTGGTAGATGACAGGCGGTCACTGGGCACATGACAGGTAACGCCTTATGTTGAATGCCAGCAACAGACCGGTGACACATGGCAACAAGCTGGCAGGCACGCTGACATTCAGCAGTGGCAGGATGACAGGGTCCTCTGTGCATGCTGAACAACAGCCTGAGTAAGAAGCTACTTTTTTTTTACCACCAAAACTGTAATGTGCACTCTACTGCAGCACGTACGTTCTCTGTATACATTTTTATTAATCTTTGAAGAATTGATGACACGAGCTCCTGATAGAGGCAGCCAAGGCTGTCAAGCTTAAGAAAGACTGTAAGAGCCTGATCATCTCTGATGGTCTTCTACCTTCCTTTGCCCCCACAACTCAGTATCAGTAGAGTAAGAGTGCATGAAATTACCGTACTTTGCTTTGGCATAACTACATGAAATCTTGTCATAATTAAGCAAAATGCAAATCCGCCATTTTACGCTATATATTTTACCTTGAAATAAATCATTGTGTCAATTTTTGACGCTAGGATGCATTTTGCGCTAACTATTAGAGAGAAACAAAATAAAAGCACCTTGGACAACAGCTACTCCTGTTCTGTTGTTCCAGAGTGTGTGTGCCGTACGTTTGTACTGTGAATGTCTATTCATGGTAACTTTTTACCCCGGTTGGTGTGGAATTAGGTCAAGTTGCGTACTGTCGTAATTTCGCAACAAGCGTAACACAAAATTCCCAAAAGGATGTGAATTACGCCAGTGTACTTTAGATTTTACCCAGGCCTACTGTCAAGAGGCTAAGCATGGAACAAGGGATCAATCCGGTGATGTTATTGGGTCAAATGATGATTCATATCATATCATACACCACTGGCATGTTGGTGACTCAAGGCGCATGCTGCCCTCTTACTGATACGCAGACTGTGAATTAACTGCACGAATCGTAAAACTGACACCATCCTGGACTCGACCGCTTCATGTTCTTACCCTTTGAACGCCCGCATGCCTCATGTAATTATGCTAGTGTTGCCACCTCAGCGCCTTGAAGAAGCCATTGAACGCCATTTGGCACTAAGTAAAATGCAGTAAATACATCAACAATAAAAATATATTTTTAAATCTTTGGCAACAGTATACGTTTTCTTGTGTCATTTCCAAAAATATCTCCCTGCTTTTGTTACGTTTTCACAGGCCAATTATCGTCCCTGGCGCCTCCGCAGTCAATGCATTTGTGTACTCTTAATAAGTGTGATGTTTTTTGTGCTTGTGGCACGGTGCCCTGTCTGCGCTGTCTGTGCCCCTGAAGCGCTTCAGCTACTATCAACCACTTCTCCATCCGCATCCAAGTCGTGCCCACATGCCAGCTTCTCACACAAGGTGCCAGCTAAAGGGACCTTTCGGCAACGCGAACAAGGCCCTGTTTTTCCCAACATGTTTTTAATCAGGCGAAACACGGGGCTGCGCAGCCCGGCCTGATTGTGCAGGATGTTGACTTTCACAGGCGCAGCTTCTAATGCAGTATTAACGAACTGAAGCCAGCTGTTTTCATAGATTTACAGTCTCGCACCCTCCTGCCCTTAGAGTTTCTTGAAGGAGAGCTAAAAGTAGCACGCGAGGAAGAGTTGGTCATCGGGATGGCAGTATATGTTGTATGAGAGGGGTGCACAAGTTCAAACGGCTTATGAACTGCAAGGCTAGGAAAACACATTAGATCAAAATGTAAGCCTGTTTAAACAGACCCATCTTAGACTGAGATGCTTTAAAGCTCAGCCCCCTGGTGAAGTTAGAGTTCGCAAGCAGGTTAGGCCCACCCCTTCTCTTCCGCACAGGAATCTGTTTTATGAACTGGGAGATAACGAAATACTGGCTGCAATATATGAAAGGGCGGCAGCAGGGGAGGGCATCTAAAGTGAACCCTGCAGCCGGACTGGCCTTTTATCGAACAGCCGGGCATTTCCCCGGTGGGCTGGAGCCACTGGGGGGCTATTTTGAAAACCAGGGTCACTTGTGGTGCCTCTATGCCTTTAGCCGGCTGCCTGAGGTTAAATTCATCAGGTTCGGGTGCTTCAAGAGAGAGGGGGAACGGGAGCTCTGGAGGCCTAAGGTAGAGAGGGAGAAGTGAGAATGGAGAGAAGGAGAGAGAGAAAGAGGGTGGATGGAAAGAAATACATGGAGTGGGTTAGGAGCAAGGGAGTGGGCATTGATTTGAGTATTTTTACCAGGGCTGCTTTTGGTTTCCTGGCCCAACCCTGGTGGGCCGGCCACTGTGTAGCATTTCCAATAGGGGCAGCCTTTTGCTAGGCGAAGAAGCATAAATGCACCCAGGGGCTGACATTTACCAAACTCTCAGTGGTTTACAATTATAAGTGAATTCTTTTTGCGCCTTGTGTCATCACTCGAGCGCCCGCATAACACTGTAGTTAGTAGATTTGGAAGACGGGGTGTTCTTTCACTTGTGACCTTCTTTTGGAGTGATGCAAGTATACGCCGTTTGTACATCTAGACCTTTGTGGTTTTCTGAGCATCAACGACCTCATTTTTTAACGCAGGCAAATAGACTCAAAGAAGTAACCTCTGTTGAAGGAAAAGTCCACCATGTGGAGCCAGCAGAAGTGTGCTGACCAGCTGAGGGGTCAGCAGCAGGAAAAAGAATGACCAACTGCGGTGCCTCCAGAGGGCAACTGTTTTCTGTGGATGTACCTCAAGCTGCCATGTATGAAATGGAAAGGGTGTTGATTTCATACATCAGAATCTTAATACTCAACATTCATCTTTGTTGTCCCTTTCATATTTTAAAATTCATCATTTGCTCGCCCTGGCTGAGCTGTACATTGGACTGGCTCAATAGGAAGGCTAGTCTGGGAAGAGCGGGTGTTTTGTCTCCAAATCAATCCTTCCTTCGGTTCACCAAAGGCTGTTAGCCAAGAATGTACAGTCTTTACTATCGGTTTCTTGGCGCTAGCCAACAACGATGGTGATAAGACAAAGATGACTGACAGCGAGGGTTCAAGAGAGATTTTCCAAAGAATGTAAGCATCCCTTTAAGATGCTAAGACGTTAGCAAACAGACCATGGCCAACAGAGAACTGGAACAGGGTCATGGCAGGCAAAGGCCAATGCTTTGTCCAAACGGCTTCTCGTACTTGTTCAGTGTCACAGAGTCTCATGCAACGTGTGTTTAAATGACAGAGATGGTGTTGAGCCAGAGGTCATCAAACTGCCATTGGTCCCCCATGGACGGCATCAATGAATCATAGGGAGAGGGAGACAGGCTCTGGCCAATAGGAGCACACTTGATGCCCCTAGGCAACAGACTCAAATACCATGCTTAAAACAGTGATGTGCTCTTAGTGAAAGAAAACTATCCACCATTAGTGATATCTTTTTCCACTTACATCTTGGCTAGACTTAGGCGTCGAAGTCTGTGGAGGGATGAAGGGCTTCAAAAAAAACACATTCTCTTCCCTAATTTCTGATAAAGGATCACACTGTGGATACTCTGACACAATTAGAGTGTCCAGTTGCCACATAAATGTTGGCAATCCTGTACTTGATTGCATTTTTATAAGGGGCAACTGAACATAACTGCAATGTGTGAATTGATAAATAAGTTCAGAGGTGTCAAGTTTATAAACTACTTATGAGGGGACGTTGGATTAAAAAGTTTGAAGACCACTGTGTTAAGTTGATTGATAAGTACTAGAGTTATAACAACAATTTCCTTAGGCATAGTAAGGCATTGTATCTCTTCCCCTGCCCAATGACTACCTGGAAGTCAAACAAAATCACATGCCAAATCGTACAACTGATTCCTGTTATTGGTATTCTCCCGAGCAGAGACTATTCAGTAAAGTGGGCAAGTGCCCAATTTCGGACCTGCCAATGGGCCACCTGAAAAGTGAGTGGGACAGTCAAACCTCCTGCCATAATTATGTTGCTTGTAACAAAAAAAGGATATTTTTCTACTCTCACAGCAGAGCATGATTAAGAGAAGCCTAGGGCCACATTTACTACGGATCTACCCCAGGGCAAGGCCATTGAAAGTGATGGAAAGCAGCACAAACTCACAAGTGTGCTGCACTGTACAGCACATACACAATGTGTGGAATATTTAAGAATTTGTCTAGGTATAGGAATTTGTACTGGAAGGCTATTCTTCCAGAACAACTCCTAAGCCAGACAGCACACACCTCTACACGGTCGTGCAAATGTTGCATGTTAGCGCTGGGGTAGTGAGCAGCAGGCCGTTTTTAATAGGTATGGTTCTGCACTGCTTTCTACCTCTTGCGCAACTCAGTTCTGCCACGTATCATGATATAAAATAAATCTGCCTCTTAGTGTGTATGCTTAGCCTGCCCAGCCTAAACCCTCACACTCCCAGGCAGATGATAGCAATTAAACTGAAAAATAATGGTTCTTTGTCATTTCTCGCACCTTACTTCACCTCTTCTCCCTTAGCCCTCACTCATAACCTCTCTATCTCTACTTCTTTATGTACCTTCATTCTCTGTCTCTATCTCAGCTCCCTCTACCTCACTTTTGTCTACCTCACTTCTCTCTCAATATACCAATATACCTCACTCAACTTCAGTTTTCTCTCCCTCGCTCTCCTAACCTTGCCCATCTCTCTATTAATCTATGTGTCTATATATATATAGCTATCACTCTTAATCCCTAAGTCAGCTCACTGTCTACATCATCCCTATCTCTGTACCACACTGCATTTCTTTCCATCTGACCTCCCTGTATCTCTCCTTCATCTACTTCACTGCTCACACAACTTCATTTCTAATTTTATGTTACTTTTTCTCTATATTTATATCCATGTCTCTAGTACCTTACCTTTCTATACCTCTCTCTCATCCCTTTCTCTACCTCACCATGCCACTCATCTCTCTATCTCATTTCTCTTTTTACCTCACATCTCCCTCACTATCTCACCTCTCTATACCCCACCACTTTTAATTTTTAAAGGGTTCGAGTCTCGGCAATGACGCTGAACATCCTGTGATTTTGGGCAAATCACTTAATCTCCCCGTGCCTAACAAAAATGAATGTGTCCTCATGTAATGCAACTGGTGCTATGTAAAGCACTCTGATACCCGATTCGGGTCAAGTTCGCGCTATATAAAACTCCGTAAATAAAAAGAAAAAAAAAAGGTATTATCAATTGCTATTGTAATTTGTTATGTTTCATAGAGTGAAGCCTGTGCGCTTCTACTAACATAATTAAGGTATCACTGTGAGGAGCGCAGTGCAGAAATGCTGGGACCACTTGGGTCCGATCCAAGTAGCTAAACAAAAGCTCCTGAGTCGGCGGATCTCGCACACGGAGACCGGGCTGCGGTATCGAGTTGTCTCCTGCTTCGGACCCTGGGGGACTGGCGAGTGTGCTCAGGGAGTGCTTGAGAAAGTAAGAAACAAAGGGAGGCTCCCTCACACACCAAGAGCAGAGGAAGCGCGGCAACCATGAAGTGGGCGCCACGCTGAGCAAAAGAAATGAAACGCCACACTTGTGGGAAGTGCTCGTAGAAAAATAAAACAAGTGGGGAAAGAGTGAATCAATATTAGCATGGCGCCTAAAGTAGACAACAAGAGAGTGCAGCCGCCATGAGGAAAGATCAAGCATGGCAAATGAAGCCAGCGCACAAAGTAAACAAAACACGAACACTTCTCACTACAATCCAAAAACACGAGCAGAGTCAGGCAAACAAAAAAAGAGTGCTCAGAGAGTAACATAAATAACAGAAACAGTAAGAGCACATGTAACAGGGGCAGTCCTCATGTGAGGTTACAAAAGTCCAAAAGTAGGGACTATTAAGCATATTCACCAAATAAAATCAGGCATTTACGAAGGGCAATAACAGGAACCAATGAAAAAGATGGGCAGTGCTTGAATCCCATATTGTAGATACAGCATATCTCAAAGAGACAACACATGCACTACCTAGGCAAGACCTAAAAAGGGGTTAAAAATTCAACATTGCTATAAAACAGGGGACTACAAAACATATCTTGCCCTGGGTTCCACAAATCTTTAAGTTGTCACTGCTCCAGACACAAATCATTTCTAGGAATATACACCTTTTGCTGCCACCAGACAGGTAAATAATCTGTACAGAATTCAGCAAATGGGAGAGCTTCGAAAGTATTACACTTTCAGTTGAATTACTCCCCTTCAATTTACATGATGTCAACCACACCCAGTGTATTACTGAGGCACATTGGCAACCATTTTATTGTGCTAAGAGAGACAGCCAGTCTCATGCACTGTATAGTAAAACCCGTTTATTAGGGCTCGCCTAGGCAGAGCATGTGCTAACAGAAAGAGTAAGAGCACATGTAACAGGGGCAGTCCTCATGGGAGGTTAAAAAAATCCAAAAGGAGGGACTATTAAGCACATTCACCAAATAAAAGCAGGCATTTACAAAGGGCAGTGACAGGAACCAATGAAAAAGATGGGCGTGCTGGAAGCCCATTTTGTAGATACAGCATTTCTCGAAGAGACAGCGCATGCGCTGCCTAAGCGAGACCTAAAAAGGGATTAAAATTCAACTTGCTCCAAACAGGGGACCAGAAACCATATCTTACCCAGGTTCCACCAATCCTTAAGATGTCACTGCTCCAGACACAAATCATTTTTAGGAGTATACACCTTTTGCTGCTACCAGACAGTTGAGTCATTTAAACGCAATTTAGCAAATGAGAGATTTCCAAAAGTATTACACTTTCAGTTGAATTACTCCCCTTCAATTTAAATTATGTCAACCACACCCAGTGTATTACTGAGGCACCTTGGCAACCATTTTGTTGTGCTAAGGGAGACTGCCAGTCGCATGCACTGCATGGTAAAACCTGTTTATATGCTTTCTACTTACTCAAAGTTTATATATAGAAGAAAAGAAATCTCCAGTGTCAACTCAGATCCAGGCACAATTGGTAATGATTAAAAAAAGCAAAGATCTTATCACACCACTGAGCTTGTTATGCATGAGAATAATTTCCTAAGGAACACTGTGGGGCTACTATGATAGAATCTTATGTTCAGCAGCAATGTCCTTAGCTATATTTCAAACCTGGCTTTAGTAAGATAGTACTGCTGCAAGCAACTGATTTTTACATGTGAGATCCAGCATTGTCCAAAAGTTTACGATTTCTTAAGTTATGGGCCCTATGCAAGAAAAAAGTAGTAAATCTGCATCTGAGAGGTATAACTATTTAGGGGTGAAGATGTAATACTTTTGGGAATTCACAAACATTCCCAGTAGTATGCCAGTAAACCTGCACCAGGCATAGATTTCAGCGTGTCCTACTTAGAACATAATTTGACATCTCCTGTGGGTTTCGATTCCCCTGCATCTAAATCTACATAACTCAACTTTAAGCACTACAAGAATGGAGCCCTAGGTGCAAATGCACATTTTTGTTCTTTTTCTCTTTGGGGCAAATATTTTTCCCCGTGGAGAAAGCCATTCAGCAAACATCACCAGCAAATCAGGGAGTAATCAATTTTACTGCCCAGCCTGGAAGTGAAGTTGCTCCTGCTTGTGGCTGGAATGCCTTATCCACAATTTCCATGGTGGAAAAAGGTTAAATGTCAGTTTGTGAACACCCACAAACGTATATATTTATGGGTATTCACAAAGTTCAAAGGCTTACCATGACTTATAATGTCCAGGTCCCACCTTTTGGAGGGGATTACCTACTGCAGATTTCCTTGTACTGCATTTACGTTTGCTGGGAATCTTTTGTGAAATCCTAGCAGATATAAAGGAAGGTATTTTCAACCACAAACATATGTTTATGACTGAAAATACCTTTGTCAGTTGGCACCTTGATCTTTGCTTTTCTGTACAATTGGTAGATTCAAACTTGTGATCACTTTTAAATCATCAACCAGTGAGCATCCATCTCCTAATGAGTTCCCCGATTGCTCTTTGATTTGCTTTTAGTCTGTTCCTTCGGTCATGTGGTTATATCGTCATTCCACATGAAGCCCAATTCACCCAATTCCGCTTCTGTATTGAACAAATCGGAACCTGGATGGCAGAAAACTGCCTGAGATTAAATTCTGGCAACACTGACATATTACTCTTTAGAAAAAACACTGATTTTTAGTCCCCGGCATTGTGCCCACCAGATATGGACCCTAATCCATCTCCAGTGGATAAGGTTAAGAATTTGGGTGTCCTTTGACAAAAAACTCACTATTGAAAACCAGATCAACCAAACTGCATCTTCATTTTTTCTTCTTCCAAAACTCTGAGAAAAATACTACCTTATATTCCCCCTAATTTACAAAAATCAGTCATGTCTGCATTAATTCTGTACAAACAAGACTATTTTAACGGACTATATATTGGTTTACAACAAAAAATGCTATCCAAACTCCAGGCCCTTCAAAATGCTGCAGCCTGCCTTGTTTTCAACCTCCCCAAATTTAAATCTGCATCCACAACACTGAACAACTTACACTGGCTGCCTATCAAAAAGGATTGTATTCAAGCTCTTGTGCACTGCCATGAAGGCACTTCACAATACTGTCCCAATGGCTCTTCTAGACCATTACACTCTTCAGGAGCAAAGAATGTCGAAGTGCCTAAGTTCAAATTAACTTGATGGGGTGGAAAAAGCTTTGAGACCTGTTCGACTAGACTGTGGAACTCCCTTCCTTTAGAACTAAAAAATTCCCAGTCCCTTTTACACTTTAGAAAAGCACTGAAAACATGGCTTTTTAAGACCTAGAGGCTGTTGTTAGCCCGCCTCCCTGATCTTCCTTTTACATCGCCAAGACACCTTCAGGTACACAAGTGCTATACAAAATTTTAGGTGCAGGTTGTGGGATTTTTAGGGGTAAAGGGTGGGAAGTAATTTATTTTTAGGTAATTAATGATTAGTTGATAATTAATATTAACTAATTAATTGATAATGAATGAGTGTAATTGTTTGATTATTTTTTTTGTGTGTGGGTTTTGGGTTTATAGGGGTGAAGGGTGGGGAGTAAATTAATTTTACTTACTTTATAATTAGTTGTTAAATACTATTAGTTATTTAATTGAAAAAGTTTTTTAATTGTGTAATTAATTTTTTTACAGTTTAGTTTTAGGTGTGGGTTGTGAGGATTATGGGTGTAAAGGGTGGGAAGTTAATTAAATTTTATGTGTTTAATTTGTTTTTTAATTAATAATATTTGTTTAATTGATAATTAATTATGTTAATTATGCAAATACATTTTTTATGTGGGTTGTGAGTTGTGTGGGGTTATACGGTAGAAAGTAAATAGACTAAATTTATGTGATAATTAATGTTTTTGTTAATAATTAATTTCTAAATAAAAATATTTATTTGTTTGAAAATTATTTTTTTATTTTATTTATTATAATATTTGTTGGTATTTGTGATATGAATTTAACATTATATGTTTTTATTTTTTTATTTTTAATATTAAATATTTTTTTATTTGTATTTTTAACATTTTTTTTTTTTTTACAAAATATTTTTATTTTGTTTGTTTTTAATTTTGAACTGACTGGAGTGAGAATAGTAAATTGTACCCCTCCACAATCCAACACTTTCCCTATTGATGCACTGACTGGAGTGGGAATAGTCAATTTTGTCCCTCCGCTATCCAACACTTTCCCTATTGATGCACTCACTGGAGTGGGACTAGTAATTTTTACCCCTCCGCTATCCAACACTTTCCCTACTGTTGCACTGACTGGAGTGGGAATAGTAATTTTTACCCCACCACTATCCAACACTTTCCCTACTATTGCACTCACTGGAGTGTGAATAGTAATTTTTACCCCTCTGCTATCCAACCCTTTCCTTACTGTTGAACTCATTGGAGTGGGAATAGTAAATGTTACCCCTCCGCTATCCAACACTTTCCCTACTGTTGCACTCACTGGAGTGGTAATAGTAAATTTTATCCCTCCGCTATCCAACACTTTCCCTACTGTTGCACTCACCGGAGTGGGAATAGTAATTTTTACTCCTCCGCTATCCAACACTTTCCCTACTGTTGTACTCATTGGAGAGGAAATCGTAATTTTTACCCCTCCGCTATCCAACACTTTCCCTACTGTTGCACTCACTGGCGTGGGAATAGTAAGTTTTTACCCCTCCGCTATCCAACACTTTCCCTACTGTTGCACTCATTGGAGTGGAAATAGTAATTTTACCCCTCCGCTATCCAATACTTTCCTTACAGTTGCACTCATTGGAGTGGGAATAGTAATTTTTGCCCCTCCGGTATCCAACACTTTCACTACTGTTGCACTCACTGGAGTGGGAATAATACATTTCATCCCTCCGCTATCCAACACTTTCCCTACTGTTGCACTCACTGGAGTGGGAATAGTAATTTTTACCCCTCCGCTATCCTACACTTTCCCTACTGTTGCACTCACTGGAGTGGGAAATTTAAGTTTAAAGATTTTTAAATAGTTTAATGGTTTAATTTATAATAGAATGTTTTTTTAAATAGATTTTATGTTATTGGTATATGTATATATATATATATATATATATATATATATATATATATATTTATTTGTTAAATTTGTATATAATTTTCAAATTATAAAATACATTAAAATTATTAGTTTAATAATTGTTTTAAAGTATATATAATAATTGTTATATATGTGTGTTTAACTTTTTTTAATTCAGTTTATTTGTTAGATTTGTTAAATTTTATTCTTTAATATAGTTATTATTTATTATTTTATATATATATAAAAATGATATTTTGTACAACTATATTCATGACATCGATATTTTCTCTCTCAATATTTTTGTACTTACAAAAAGTATAGGATGTAGATATGTTTGACATCGATATTTTGGTCATGATATTTTAGTATGGGTATGTTTTGGGTGTCGATATTTTGTCAGTGTACCCTATTTCCCGCACAAATGGGTGACATGTTTCTCAGTTGTGCGGGAAAAAGCATATGTGGCTGGTGACTGATTTTTGGGCTGGGTTCTGCCCTCTGTGCGTGTTTTTCCAAAACTAGGCTGGGCCCTATCTGTTGGTACACACTGAAGGTAGGCACAGTGCCCTGAGCTCAATTGGTTGCTCTCCCCATCCACTCCCCTAGGCCAGTGCTCACCTCCAGCTCTGAAGCAACAGTCTGTCACATGCTCACACAATAATGATACAAATAGTTACATTAAGGCGCGATGATACAAGTGCATTAATGTAACTACTTTTATCATTATTGACACGTCCCCCAGTAGTGTATGGTTGCAGGCCCGTCAATCTAATTCAACGTGCGAAACTGCTTCTAACGATGGCCCTGTTTGAATAATCGCTGATGACTCAGTGTGCATCCAAGTGCTCCAGTGAGCGGGAGTGGGGGGGGGGTGGTTCTTTAGAGAAGCTTGGTAGCAACACAGTGACTGAGCATGAAAGAGAAAGTCTCCTCTCTGGATGGTCGTGCTTGAGGGCCTACTGACATGAATCGTGATTAAGGGCTGAACTCAGGCACTAGTGGTCGAAGTGCAAAACTCTAGCAAAACATATGGAGCTGTGGATGAAGGCTGACGAATATGTGACGTTACAACGCGATCAAAATGATCGCGGTAAGTTACACCGCAGTTTTTACAACGCAAGTCGTTACAACGACTTGCGCTGGAGGGCGCTGGACTTAGGAATAGTATGATTTACTATTCCAACACCGGTCTACGTACAGTAGGGAAGGTGTTGGAATAGTAAATCATACTATTCCTTAGGTTAGAGCGCCATCCAGCGCAAGTCATTGTAACGACTTGCGTTGTAATACCCGCGATGTAAAGGCATTGCGATGCAATGCCCGCGTGGTAATGGATGTCTCCCAAGGCTGACTGCACTAGTACACAACACCTGGAGGCAAAGGGAGTAAGTGCTTTAAATCGAAATTATGAAGCACAGGTACTCACTATCCCAGAGTAGTTATTGCTGCCTAGAAGTGCTGGTACTCTCCCATTTAAAGTATTGCACCAGTGCGGACTGGTGCAAGTGCTCTCTCTTTCAATTTAAAGAAGGGAAGGTTCTCAGTATCAGACAGTACCTGCCCATTGCAAGCAATGTATTAAAGTGTATTAAAGTCAGGGCCACTGGTATTATGTGGCAGGGGAGGACCAAATTATGCGGCAGGGTAGACTAAATGAAGTTGCAATAAAAGCCTAATTATGCGGCATTAATGTGGCACATTTTGTAATATTATTACTTCCCATTTTGTAATGTTACTTTCTCATTTTTACACTTGGTGACACTGTCTGGGCATAGGTCGCACCTCATTAATGCTGGTTTAACACTCAAGTATAGCTATAAACAACAGAAAGGTAACCAGTCAACCTTTGCAAAGGGTGTGCCACTGCACAGCAACATGGTTCACTGCATTTTCAGTAACTTTTAAACCATTTGAGTTCGAAATAACTCTTTTTGTTAAAATCTGCAGATTATTTAGCGGATGATGGATTATGTGGCAAATGCAGCAAAACCATAATTATGTGAAAATTGCCACGGCCACTCAATTCCACTGGCCCAAATTAAAATACTAAAAAGAGTTTCTTTTGGATAGTAATTATATCTTTTTTGTCTAGACAAGCCCAATTACTGCATTATGTGTACAATTCGGACTTTGTATTTCTCCAGACTAAACACTCTAAGCGTATAAGGCGTACTAATATGGATAATATGTGACACCTACACCTTGTCAGTCGAGTCCGGCATTAATCGTGGGTGGAGGGGTGGGGGGTCGTGCGGGGAGTGGGGGGGTGGGGCAGTCGCGGTCCGTGGTAGGAGTGCCGGCCGGGCGGTGACGTGGGGCGGGGGAGGGGCAGGGTGGGGTAGAACCACGGATTACGGCAGAATACAGGCAAACATTTAAATAAATAAACGAATTTCGTTGCGCGCACTGCATCGCATTTGGCGATGCAGCGCTCACAACGAAATTCGTTTTATTTATTTAAATGTTTACTTACCTGTATTCCGCCGTAATCCGTGGTTTACTACCCCCCACCCTGCCCCTCCCATACCCCACGTCACCGCCCGGCCGGCACTCCTACCACCGACCGCTACTGGGGTGGGGGTACATTTAATAATAAATAAAAAACATACCTGTCCGCCGGCTGAGTCCCGCATATTCTCGGCTCCTGCTCCTGCTCTCCTGCCTCCGGCAGGAACAGGAAGCCGGCAGCCTCCTTCCCATTCCCTAAGCCAATCACAACGCTGCAATGGCAGCATTGTGATTGGTGGGAACGCCGCACAGCCAGGGGCTTACGGGGAAGCCATTTTCTCCATGTAGGCTACATTGCAGCCTGCATTGAGAAAGGGCAGAGTGCGCATGACTGGTTTGGGCGGCGCCAGAGGGCCGACCAAACAGTCATTGCGCCCTCAGGAGTGGGCACACCACTCCTGCCCTGCCCAGCCCTGCTCACAGAGCAGCCCCGCCCACCTGCCCGCCCGCAACCAAACCCTTCTGCTTTCTCGCAGTGCGAGCAGCAGAAACATAAAATGGTAGTTATTACCATTTTATGTTTCTGCTTCTCGCACTGCGAGAAAGCAGTGGGGCGACGCTCCTCCTCCCTAGTGGAGAAGCCGCCCTTGCACCTTGTAACCCTCAATGTCTTATGTTACATTCCTTGTATAGATATAAAGCACTCTTACAGTCTACCATCACCCTGGGATGAGTAGTGGTACAAAATAAATTACGTAAAAAGTACTATTTAAAGTATTGCTACTGTCAGTATTCATAAAAAGAGATACATCTGACACTCTTACATTTTGTGCATATCTATTACATACAGGGGTTGTACAAAGACTAAAACATGCCTCCAAATCATAAGTTTCTGTTAAGCACTTGTGAATTGAAAACAAGATGAATGCTTTTTCCCCTTCCTTGCATTGCCAGCCAGATTTTCAGCTCCAGATAACTCCCAGCCTGGATGAGATGTCAGCAAAAGGTAGGCTGATGGCCTTTTAATTGACCTTGATCCCGGCTGGAAGTGACAATAAGAACCCTCCCCATACTCTACAGGTTGCTGCTTTGAAAGGAAAGCAAACAAGTTGAGGGTGCTGCTGAGTGAGTCCCAGTGTCAGCAAATTACACCAGGACAAACTCATCATATTTCACTGATTCTGGCCCGGATCCAGATCAATATTTGCTGCTGGAACTGGCTGGGTTCCCTTCGTATTCTGCACTAATAAAAGGGATATGCAGTTGGAGGATTTTCAAAAAGAGATCGAAAAGAAAACAGGCCCCATAGCACTAGCCTCACTATGCCCAGAAAGATGGGCATACGAAACTCATCGTGACCCAGCTTCCAGCCGCACGGGTGCAATTTACATGTGACCACCATTCTGTGTGCTTTGCAGAGAGGGCAAGAATTGGATGTGCATGTGGTCCAAACTCCTTAATGGCACACTGGCCGTCACTGTGAGAAACGTGTACTGCTTTCAGCCACAGGATTCAGTCATGACAAAATCATAATCACCCACACACAATCTGAACTTGCCTAGACCACTGGAGGTTACTCAGTTCGCAATGTGCACTATACAAGAGTCATATGTTGCATGAAAATGAACCTACAGATATGTATCTAAAAAAGCAAATACTTCTAGGATATAAAGGCTGGAATGAAAATGAAGATAAAAGGTAAACAGGAACTGCTTTGTTGAAATGAATTACCTTATGTCTTTTAAAATACATTACTGAAAAACAAATCCATTCTTTTGCCTTCAAATTTGAGAATATGAGCATAGGTACCCTAGGGACCCATTTCAAAGTTAGTTTTAGGATCTGCCCCACTTAAAGCCCAGTGTGGGTGATAGGTATGAGGGATCTGTGCAGCCTAATGGGACTGCACAGGTCAGCGGTAAAAAGTGAGTGGAACAGTGGTAATGATGAAGGGTATGGAATGGGATGGGAAAGGGGGAGTGATGATGGTGTCAGCAGATTTGAAGGAGCGTTAGTCTTGAGATGTTGGGGGACAATATCACTAAAGGTGTTGGGAAATGGGTCTTTTTCCTTTCTACTCCAAAAGCCTTGCCTTCATTTGGTCCCCAATCAAACCCACCTGTTTCTTTTCAACACTGGAAGCTTTAGTCTAGTCTGTGCTGAAACACAAAGGCAACAGCAAAGGCCCTGTATAACATTTATTGTCAGAGTAAGTGGTCATGGTGGAGGACTTTTAAGTGGAGGGGATCCATCAGAGTAAGTGACTATCTCCATTCTGGCCTTTCTACATTTTAACTAGAAGGAGTGTGATGACCCTTCCAGAATGCCAAACCAGTCCCACAGGAATTGCTTTATCCCCAGGGTTGTTTCTTTATATATGTATCATGTGTGGTGTTAATCCTGCATGATCCGTTAAATATACTCTTTAAGAAACCACATTACTTAAAGAGTTTCAACATTTCCACACTTGGCCTTAATTAGGATGGGTTATAATCTGCTCTTGTAAAGTTCATTCATCAGTGGCAGGTTCAGGTTTAGATTGATGGTGCCAGAAGTGCCAGTTGGAAGGTCATAGAGGGGACCTATCTTCAAAATCAGCAATTATTAATAGCATTTGGGCATGAATACAGAAGTGCATAGGTGCCCATTAAAACTCCTCCCATCATACGCATATTGAACAGAAATTATAATTATGGTCAGAATGTTTCCTGAAGGCGGTTTTTGCATTCTTTGAGGGTTGCAACTTTGGGCTGGTGTTTGGGCTGATACTAGTCCGTGTTGGGCTGAATTTGGGCTTGAACTCAGACAGCTTTGGGCTTGGGATGGATCTCAAACTCTGGCAACACTGAATCCATGGCAAGAGCTGAGCAGTGTCCTGGTGCAAAGCATGATTGCGAGTGCTGCAGGAAGGCCAGGATTAGAGCCCAGAGAGTGTAGACAGGGTGGGCAGGGAGAGCAGCAGGAGCCTCAAGGGATGGTGCACTGCCTGAGACTTAATGAAGAGGGCTCTGCAGGAGCCAGTGTAGACGGGGCAATAATACATTCTGGAGGGAGAATGCACGAAGGGGTTGAGAAGTCAGCTGCCAAGTTTTCCATGTCCATGCGTGATGTCCAGGTTTTTTCATTTAAATTCTAGGACTTTTTTCCTGTTTTATAATGGAATAAACAAGACTAAGTCCCAGAATTCAAAGAAAAAGCCTGGTCTGGAGCAGCACATCATGCATGGAGCTGTAAAACTTGGCAGGGCTAAGCAGCGCTTCATTCAGGAGGTAGGGAGAGCGTACCTAAATATGTGGAATAAGGGGTTCTGCTGCAACATGAACCGAGGGAGCATTGGGGCATCGTGGGACAGAGAAAGCTGCAGGAGAGCGGAGGGAGTAAGTGCTGCCAGATCCTCAGTCTTTTGAGTCTCCAAGTCTAGCAAGATGGAGAGGTTTTGTGAGGTGATCAACTGAAAATATTTTTAGCAGTTGAGGAAGGTTTTCTGGGCGAGTGAACCCATTCAGGTTAAATGGATTGATTTTGCTTGTTTAAAGGTTCAGAGTAGAAAAAATGTAAATGACCCTCACACCCTAAATGAAACCCCCAAGGCTGATAGGGTCAATCTTTTTTTTTCAAATACTAACTTCCGCTTTGAGAGCTTTTTCGTGAAATACAAACGTTTTACTGAGCAGCTGCATGAAACATGGTGGCCACTCAGCAAATTTACCATGCCTTCAGAAGTGTTGCCGTGCGGCGCTCCTCTGAAGGCACGGTGATCTCCACTAGGCAGGCAGAGGTCTCTAGATTTAGCGGGTGATACTCTGCCAGGATTCTGGAGGCTATGATCTCCATCTCACCTGCCAAACAGTGAGCCGCCTGCCTTCATTTTAAATAATCCCCTAATCCATCTGAAATGCTGCATCAACAAATTATTCCCCGTTCCCCATTAATAAGGACTTATTATGTAATTCTTGGAGGGTGTTTTTGTTATAGATGTTTTATGTTATATTTGACATTGCTATGTAAAATCTTGTGTTAAAATTGTTTTTGATACAAGTAGATATTGTACACATATACTGGCCAGTTTTGAATGTCTATGTCTTGCAAAAGTTCATATATGTATATATTGATTGGGATGTATACAAAAGCCTTGGCTTTGCTCCCTAGTGTTAGAGATTTGTGTTCAATGACAAAAATGCTTTACATGACAATCATTTTAACCACCGTATTCCTTGACGTGCGTTTCTATGCTTCTTTACTTGACCCTTCTGCTTTGTTTTTTCCCATGTAGTCATGACCTGTATTTCTACACACTCGTCTTTCTCTGACTACTGTTTTTCCACTTCCTCTTTCACCATACCCCTCATTATTTTTACCCCTTCCTTCAATGGGTGCAGAAAACCTACTGCATGAGGGCTTTACGCCTCACCCATGCCCTTCTAGGCTTTCATGGTAACTGGGGATTGGCTGCTGGGGTCAAGTGACAAATGCCCTCGGTCAGCCTCCATGGCCTGATGTGTCCGGACCTGGCTACGTGACATTGCCAGGCATTTTGGGACATCTATTTAGTGTCTAGTTGTGAATTTTAGGGGGCACATATTGGGCCATAGATAAAACTGGTGGTGCCACGTACATATATAAATATTTGCTTAAAGTCAGATTTAAACACAGGGGCATAGCTGCAGGGGGAGTGTTTTTTGGCTGTGACACCCCCCAAATAAATGCATTCATTATAGTTAGGGGCCCTGAGTCAAACCTCCTATGTCGGTGTATATTTGTCTTGCTGTTCTCATTTCACTGAGAAATTGTACCTGCTTCATTCTTTAGATGAGGACTTTAAATATATAGTGGCTGGCTTACCAAAAAGAGGTAAATCTGCACCCAGAGAAGTATTTATTGATTGGGTGCAAATGTACTTTTTTGGAATTCACAAACTTTTGTAGAAGTAGACTTGGAAATCTGCACCATTCTCAGATTTCCAGGTATTTTACTGGCAATCAGGCATCCAAAAAGTAATCGGGCCAATGGTTGTAAATCATCTAACCACTGGAAATCACGCTAGTGTAATTTTGGGAATTTCACTTTACTCTTGTTACGTGAAATAACCACAAGTACACTATTATTTTACTTCACGTAATCATGTGGCATTCACAGTAAATATTTACAGCGGATGGTGCTATTTGTTGTAAAATTGTACAGAAAATGGTACAATTCTTGGTAAAATAAATACCACAATTGCACAGGGACAACAGATTGCGAGCAGTTGTTCTTCGTAATGCTCTTGTTTAAATGCATCCGCGCATGAAAAATTTACACGAGGATGCATTTCATGCTAAAATATTGAACAAAATGACGGATTTGCATTTGACATAATAATTATGTGTAATTGTACTGTAATTTCACATAATTATGAAAAGCAAATTACGTAAATTTTGCACACTGCTAATTCTGGCCCCCTATTTTTCACCCTCTGTGCCACTTTAGACAGTGGTCTACCTAATGCAAATCAGTACTGATCCTGTTCCTCACAGGAACAGTCCACCCAAACCTTGGTCATCTCACCTCTCCGCACAGTGCCCGATCGCTTTATTAGTTGGGAAATGTAAGGTTCACACCCCCCGAATCTCACTAACTAAGCTGCGCCCCTGTTTACACATTGTAAGTGAACAACTCTGCTTTTCAGTGAAAGATAGTTGTGCAAGTTATAGTGTGTGGTAAGCTGCAGTGTCTGTTTGTGTGCTCTTTGTCACTACTGTCACACTCAGCATCTATAGTGATGGGACCCAACGGGGGAGGAGGCTATGACAAATGTAGATGGGGCACAGGCCTCATCTGGACCCTCTCTAGAGATGCCACTGTTTGCTCAATATTACTACTGAAAGCATCATCACCTCAACATCAAACATTTAAATGTGTCCAAGATAATGGGTAATTCTCCGTAGGAACACCTCTATTCGACCTTGTTTTGACTTGCAGGAAGTTGGACCTGATGGCCATCTGTCATGAGTCCTACTATTTGAAGTGTCTGAAACAAATTCAGGAGCAAAACCTACCATCACTGCTCCTCATCTGCCCTTTTCTCGTGTTGACAGCTAACATATAGGTTACACCTGTAAGTTTACTATGCCAATAATTATTGCACTGAGCTGCAGAGTCGTGAATTAATGTTTCAGTCCCCCTTCCCTCTCACTTCAAGCCTCCCCTACAAATAAGCTAAACAGAGATGATTAAATGAGTAACATTTTGAACGGGGTCTTAGGCCTCAAATATATTATCCTGTAAATCACATCCATTCTGACAGTACTGGAACATGGGGTTAAAGGAAAGTAGTAAATATTCACTTTATGTATACTGCATTCCTGTACCTTGACAGGTAATATTCTTTACTTACCAGAGCAACCAAGCTCATGGAACCGAAGCTGCTCTTTCTTTCAATCCTCACCACAAGGTCTGTTCTAGGCCCTGGATATTTATCTGAGTTCCTTCAAAAATTACATCATGGTTGACCTCAAAGCAACTGTCCTGCCAGTGATATTTCAACCAAGCATCTACAATATGAGTCATTTTTCAGAATTTACTTCACTCTAAACTTTTGCTCTGCTTTAGGGCAGCCCAATGTCATTCTCTGCATTCAATACATATCTTATCTGGGTTAACAATGCTGGTACTTTTGGACTCACCAATATTAGTATTGAGTCCTGGGACCAGACTGTAGCGTCTTCCCAGCCTGGGTACCCGCCAATGACCAAGCCACACACGGAGCTTAGTATTACATATCTTTATTCTGCTGTGTGTTACTGTGAACTAAACATTCTAAAGCAAGCTTTCATGGAATTGTGCTCTGACACCTATGTTACAGCTCGAAGGAGTCCATTAGGAGCCAAAATGCCAAAATCAACGCATATTTAAAAACATTTAAAGAATTTTATATATATATATATATATATACATATATATACATTATCTACTGGCGGTCGCCAGTAGATAGTTATAGTTACAACCTATTATCCATAGGAAATCCGCGACATTCTATTTGAAATAACTCTCTTGCCGGTTGACGTATCTTCGCGAAATTTTCAAACTTCGTGGGGCGCTCCGGTCCGCTCCTACCCTGAAAGTCTCGGGGGATACGTCAAGCGGGGGCCGAGAAAAAAGGGGGTCCCAAAACGCGTTTTCCCCATGCATTTTCCCATAGGAAACTTTAGACACGGCTACAGCCTGAACTGTTGAACGGAATTACACCAAATTTGGCAAAGAGGTAGTTCTTGGTTCAGAAAGAACCCTTTTGTTAAATGGTGTAAATCCGTTCAGTAGTTGCTGAGAAAATGAAAAGTAAAAAGTTAGTGATATCTAGGGACGAGTAGGGTCCGCGTACCCTCCCGATCACGAGCTGCATGTTAATTGGTTGTCAGCTGGCTGTCAACATTCCGATTCAGGAAATGTTGGCAGTTATTTTGTCCCTCGGTAGAACCGAGGGACAGAAACAAGTGCGCAAGCGCACAAAGGGGGCAGGGTAGAAACACCCTGACCCCCTAGGTTTGCTCAGGGGTCCCACAAGGACCCCCTGGGCAAAAAAAATTTTTTTTTTTTAAAATCGGGCAGGATGCGCTCAGGGTGCGCGAATCCTGCCGGAAAATCGAAGCGCGGTCTCCGCGCTCGATAGCTAATTGGCCTCGGGTGGCCCAAGTCCCGGGGGCATGGTGGGGGATAATTTAATGTGTGGGGGCCTCAAAGGGCCTCCCAAGCCCCGGGGACCGCCACCCCCCGGGCTTTTTTGGAATCGGTGCGGGAGGGCTCTGAGCTCTCCCGCAGCCCCGGGGACCACCACCTCCCCGGGCTTTTTTTAAATAATTATTAAACCTGTGTGGGGGCCCAGCCCCACACGCCCCGGGGACCACCACCTCCCGGGGCACTAAATATTTTAATATGGGGGTCCGTTACGACCTCCAGAGCCCCGGGGACCACCACCTCCCCGGGGCTGTGTACTGAATGGGAGGGGGCCGCGCGGCTCCCCTCCTGGAGCCCTTGATGGCCCTGGGGACCACCACCCCCAGGGCCGGCTCCTGCAGTGTCCCGGGTGCCTACCCCGGGACACTGTAGTTTGCTATGGCAGGACGGGAGCCTCGCGCCTCCCGTCCTGCCATAGCAAACTGCTTTGGATATTGGAAGAGAGAGCAGGAAACCTGCTCTCTCTTCCAATATCCAAAGCGATTGCTTTTCCACATGGGGAGCAGCATGTCAGCTGCTCCCCATGTGGAACAGCAATGCCGGCTCCCAAGGGACGTGGGGAGCCGGCGGGACTGTGGGGGATTGGGGACCCCCCACAGTCCCCAACGGAGAGGGCCAGCCCCGGGGATGGGGTCCCCGGGGCAAGTAGTGGCCCAGGAGGGGCCACGCGGCCCCCTCCCAAAAAAAGAGAAATTAAAAAAAAAAAAAAATGGAAAGGCCGGCCCCGGGAGATGGGGTCCCCGGGGCCTTAAAATGGCCAGAGGAGGGGGCCACGCTGCCCCCTCAAAAAAATAAATATAGAGGCCATGCCCCGGGGATGGGGTCCCCGGGGCCAATACAGGCCCAGGGAAGGGGGCCACGCGGCCCCCTTCCCGTTTTTTTTTTTTTAAGGTAATTTAAAAAGGGGTAAGGCCCTGGGGGATGGGGTCCCCAGGGCCCAAAAAAGAAAAAGGAAGGGGGCTACACAGCCCCCCTTCAGGGGAGAAAAAAAAAAACGATCGGGCCCGCAGGCCCCGCCCTTCCTTCACCACTCTGCAAACGCGCCCTGGCGCATTTGCAGAGGGGAACGAATCCCCTTGAATACTGGGGGTCCCTGAGGCCAACTAGCCCACCAGGTACCTCCAGTATGCGCCAGGGGCTGCCTTGCAGAGAGGTGTACAGAGGCCACGCCCCTTTTACACCTCTCTGCAACGCAGCTCTGTGGCGCTTTTGGAGGTATATGGTGGGCTAGTTGGACTCCGGGACCCTCAGGATTCAAGGGGACTTAATCCCCCAACTTAAAACGCGCCACGGGCGCGTTTGCACAGTGGTGAAGGAAGGGGCGGGCTTCAGGTGACATGTGTGAAACAGGTCCCGTGGCGCGTTTTAAGATGGGGAATTAAATCCCTTCAATCCTGAGGGTCTCTGGGCCAACTAGCCCAACAGGTACATCCAGAATGCGCCACAGAGCTGCGTTGCAGAGAGGTGTAAAAAGGGGTGTGGCCTCTCTACACGTCTCTGCAACGCAGCCCCTGGCGCATATTGGAGGTTCCTGGTGGTCTAGTTGGCCCCTAGGGACCCTCAGGATTCAAGGGGACTTAATCCCCAACTTAAAACGCGCCACGGGGCGCGTTTGCAAAGATGTCACCTCAGGCCCCGCCCCTCCCTTCACCATTGTGCAAATATTCCTCTAAAATCAGCCGAAATAGGAATTCCGATTTACTCACCTGTTATAAGGAGAGACCTCAGTGCTGTATCTTTCAGCCCAGTACTGGTCCTGAAAAGTAATTTTAACCGTACTTACCAGTAACTTGAATTTCCTTCCATAGGCTAACATTGACTGGTTTCACTTGGAAATTCTTCTAAGTGTGGAGTTTTGGAACTTTAAAATATTCCTCTAAAATCAGCCGAAATACGAATTCCGATTTACTCACCTGTTATCAGGAGAGACCTCAGCGCTGCATCTTTCAGCCCAGTACTGGTCCTGAAAAGTAATTTTAACCGTACTTACCGGTAACTTGAATTTCCTTCAAAGGCTAACATTGACTGGTTTCACTTGGAAATTCTTCTAAGTGTGGAGTTTTGGAACTTTAAAATATTCCTCTAAAATCAGCCGAAATACGAATTCCGATTTACTCACCTGTTATCAGGAGAGACCTCAGTGCTGCATCTTTCAGCCCAGTACTGATCCTGAAAAGTAATTTTAACCGTACTTACCGGTAACTTGAATTTCCTTCATAGGCTAACATTGACTGGTTTCACTTGGAAATTCTTCTAAGTGTGGAGTTTTGGAACTTTAAAATATTCCTCTAAAATCAGCCGAAATACGAATTCCGATTTACTCACCTGTTATCAGGAGAGACCTCAGTGCTGCATCTTTCAGCCCAGTACTGATCCTGAAAAGTAATTTTAACCGTACTTCACCGGTAACTTGAATTTCCTTCATAGGCTAACATTGACTGGTTTCACTTGGAAATTCTTCTAAGTGTTGATTTTTTAAACATACAAATATTCCTCTAAAATCAGCCGAAATCCGAATTCTGATTTACTCACCTGTTATCAGGAGAGACCTCAGTGCTGCATCTTTCAGCCCAGTACTGGTCCTGAAAAGTAATTTTAACCGTACTTACCAGTAACTTGAATTTCCTTCCATAGGCTAACATTGACTGGTTTCACTTGGAAATTCTTCTAAGTGTGGAGTTTTGGAACTTTAAAATATTCCTCTAAAATCAGCCGAAATACGAATTCCGATTTACTCTCCTGTTATCAGGAGAGACCTCAGTGCTGCATGTTTCAGCCCAGTACTGATCCTCAAAAGTAATTTTAACCGTACTTACCGGTAACTTGAATTTCCTTCATAGGCTAACATTGACTGGTTTTCAGCAAAAAGTTTCAAAGTGTTGATTTTCACAAACTACAAATATTCCTTAAAAATCGACAGTATGACTTAAACGCATTCTTTCAACTGTTTACAGGAGATGCACCAGTGCTGGATCCAGGATCCAACACTGAGTAAGAAAAAGTAACGATAACAGTTTTTACCTGCTAAGTGAATTTCCTTCCATAGGATAACATTGGTGATTCTATGAGAAAAAGTTTCTAAGTGTCAACTTTTAAAATACAATAATATTCCTTAAAAATCACGACTGTAACCAAAACGCTTTTACTCAACTGTTTACAGGAGATGTCCCAGGACTGAATCTAGGATCCAGTCCTGTGGTTAGAAAAGTAATCCATAAAGTAACTAATTGCATTTAACTAGAAATTCACATTGAGCTGAATGTTGCATTGTGTTTGAAAATGTGTTGCCCATTGCAACAACTGTAACTACTGTACTTAAAAGTCTATTGCCTATCTGCAAAGTATTTAAACTAAAGTAATTCATTAAGAGAAAGTATTTTTTGTAATGTAATGTATAATGTAATTACAATGTAATTTAAATAATAAAATATGTAAAAAAAATTGTTTCTAAAAATGTAGTAAATCAGTATTTTAAAAATTTATATAACAATTAATACATTTAAAAATTGTCATTTACAAAACCTTTGAAATTCACTGAAAAACCGTAGGTTTCAGACATGTTATAGTTACAAATTAGCATTTAAAAACCTTTGAAATTCACTGAAAAAACCATAGGTTTCAGGGACGTTATAGTTACAAATTAGCATTTAAAAACCTTTGAAATTCACTGAAAAACCATAGGTTTTAGGGACAGTTATAGTTAGTTGGACATTGCACTCGTACAAAACCCGTGAAATTCCCCGTTATAGTTAGTCCAGCTAACTATAACTCGCGCCCCGCAATGCACTGCTGATGACGTCACATATTACATCACTCATGACATGGTCAGTGACATCACTGATGACATCACTGATGACATCTCAAATGACATCACTGATGACATCACTGATGACATCATCCATGTGATAATTTCATGCATCTTCTCACACCCTAATATAACCTTTGATACACCCACTCTAAAGTACAGACTGCCATTCGCAAAACCATAGACACTCCAACACCAATAACTACATACCCACTCACTGATTCTTAGGTCTACGCACACATCCACTCACTCACCCGAACAGTCACTCATATTTACGGTCACTCAGTACAGGACTATCATATGCACTCATACTCCTATATAGACACTCAAACACCGCCACTCATCCATAGAGGTACTCACACACCTAGTCAGTCATGCAAATAATTAAACACACTACCATTTACTCACCTATACAGTTATACACACACCAGCTCACTTACTCATACAAATACTAGCACATTCTTACGCTCTTATACAATCACTGATACAAGCACACACTCATCCATACAGCCACTATCACAATCAGTCACTCTTGCTTATAGCTATTTATATACTCCAACACACATATATACTGCCTTTCACATATGTAGTTACTCACACATGTACCACTGGGACATACATTCACTCACTAACACACTCTTACACACACTTACCCACCCATACAGTCTATCACAGATGCACTCTTGAAACCATCCACCCAGTGAATCACCCACTCACACATCTATGCACAGAGTCGCACACACCCCTCCCACACAAACACTCAGGCACCCATACAGATACTCACACAAGCATTCAATAACTCATATAGACACTCATGTAGCTATTCTCAAACACATGCAGCCACTTACACAGCAACAGACAGACGGATACAGACATTCACCCAGTTTAGTCACTAACCCATGCATTCAGTAAGATACGTTAAATCACTCACTTATACAGTCAGTCACGCACCTACTAAATCATCCATACAGACACTTACACACCCACTCATTCTTCAATACGTCTTTTCCTATATATATTAAAAATATTTAAACTTTACAGAAACACACAGTCACTGGATGATGTCATCAGTGATGTCATCAGTGATGTCATTTGAGATGTCATCAGTGATGTCATCAGTGATGTCACTGACCATGTCATGAGTGATGTAATATGTGACGTCATCAGCAGTGCATTATGGGCGCGAGTTATAGTTAGCTGGACTAACTATAACGGGGGAATTTCTACGGGTTTTGTACGAGTGCAATGTCCAACTAACTATAACTGTCCCTAAAACCTATGGTTTTTTCAGTGAATATATATATATATACATATATATATATATATATATATATATATATATATATATATATATATATATATATATATTCAGCTTGATCTGGTTACTGGAGGCTGGGAGCTTTCATCTTCACTGTCAGAGATCTTAGAAGACGGTGAAGAAGTAACAGCAGTCGCTGGGTTCTCAGAGTCAGACTTTCTTTCACCATCTGGATCAGAAAACCAATTAATTAAATGCCGAAAGTGAGAAGAGTCTCTGGTAACAGACTTCCCAGGATACTGGGCAGTCACCATATGTCCCTTGGTGGACACAACTTGGAAAGGTGCAGCATCATATGGAGCATGAGATTTTCTCCATCACAGTTGGCGGGCGATCACTAGATCTCCTGTCTTAAACTCAATGCTCTTTGCATGTCTCCTCTTGTCAGTATGAGCTTTTATCTTTTCTTTATTAGCCAAGTCCTTCATTCTAGTTGTATTATCACCTTTGTCATTGCTCTCCCAAACATCAAAGTTGCAGGGCTTTCGCCTGTGGTCGAGTGAGGTGCTGAACAATCGTCTTGTAGGGTGAAATTAAACACAGTTTGTAAATTGAGCCTCTCAAGAGTTGCGGGCTGTGCTGCTTTTTTTAGCGTAGTCATAAAACGCTCAACAAGTCAGTTGGCCTGCGGCCACAAAGATCTAGTCTTCTGATGCTTTATGTCAGATGCTCCAGAAAATCCTTGACTTCTTGACTGTTGAATGGCGGACCATTATCTGACTTCAAAATGACTGGAACACCTCATGTTGCAAAATACTGTCAAGTCTCTCAATGACTCGCTCATGAGTTGTGGATAAAAGATCCTCTATTAATGGAAATCGAGAGATCTCATCCACAATTACCATCAGATGATGTCCATTAACTAGTAGACCAAAGACATTGATTGCTATTCGCGCCCATTCATGTTTAGGCAATTCTGACATGGTAAGAGTATGTTGAGTAATGTTCGTAGAGAGGCAGTTACATACATGGCACGCCTTGAGTTCCTTTTCAAACCTCTCATCTAAATATGAAAACCAAACTCGATCTTGGTGGCAACAATACCACAATGCACAATGTCCTTCGTGAGCCACTTCAATTATTTTCTGTCTTAAACTCTCCAGAATTAGGACTCTCGACCCTCGCATTATAACTCCTTCCTGAGTTATAGACAGTTCATCTTTAACGTTTTTGTACTTTTGGTATTCACTCTCACGGGTCAGCGGTCAAGCGTGTTGGTTCCACGACAGATGTGTAATTATATCTTTCAGCATGTCACTATCATGGCTCGTGGCAGTGATGATCTTGGCTAACAATATGGCAGCTGACGTATTTGACTTTACAATGAAATTAATGTAGGCTTCAGCCGTCTTGGATGGAGCACCTTGACCTTGGATAGGCACTATGGAAAAGTAGTCAGCAGGGTTTTGATGCTTCCCTGGAGGATATACAATGGTGTAATCATACTCTTGTAATCAGAGTCATCACTATTCAATGCAAGGAGGCATCTTGGCTTTTGGATTGCCAAAGACAGACAATAAAGCATAATGATCAGTTACTAGTGTAAAAGGCTTTCCATACAGGAATACGTAGAAATGTTCAAAAGCCCATACCACAGCCAAATTTTCTTTCTCAGGTTGAGAATAAGCATATTCTGTTTGGAAGGAGGTGTCTGCTGTGCTGTGCCAGGATAGCGCCTAACCCAATGGCGCTAGAGTCAACAACAACCTCGGTATGAAGCTTTGGATTGAAATAGACCATTTCAGTAGCAGTTTCAATGGCTTGCTTGATTTTCATGAAACTTCTTTCAGATTTTTGTGACCACATGAATAAAACATTTTTCTTTGTTAACTCTCGTATGGGAGCACTTATGGTCGCAAAGTCTTGTATGTATCTTGAACAGTAACTGCCCATTTCAAGAAATGAACATATCATAGAAACATCTTGTGGGGGATCAGCATTTGACGGTGCTTGTACTTTAGCAGGATCAGGTGTCATACCCCCATCAGAAAAGATATGGCCAAAGAATTTTAACTTGGTCTTGTGAAACTCACACTTGTCTGTATTCAAAGTCAGGCCTGCATCAGTCAGTAAGTGACATACTTGGATAAGGGCCTTATCATGCTCATTTTGTGTAGCTCTGATAATCAGTATGCCATCGCTATAGTTAAATGCATTCACAACCAACTGTATGACATGTCAAATGACATCTTCGAAAAGTTCTGCAGCTGATGACGCACCAAAGCGAAGTCTTTTATATCGAAACAGATATAAGTGTGTAGAAAAGGTTGTAATATACCTGAAATCCTCTTCAAGTTCTAACTGACGATAACCATTATTTAAATCAAGGAAAGAGAAAACTTTTGCACCACTGAATTGAGTCATCATGTCAGCAATATGTTGACCTGGATGTTATTCTAGTTCCATTGCCTTGTTTTCTTGGCACATATCAACTCATATGCATACAGCTCCTTCAGTATCCAATTTGGGCACTACCACTATGGGAGAAAGCCATGGCGTAGGACCAGTTAAATGCTCAATAATGTCATGCATAAGTAATGGTTCACATTCTTTTTCAACAGCTTCTTGTAAATGAAAAGCAACTTATCTATGTCTCTGAGCTACAGGACGAACACTGTCATTAATGTGTAACTTTACTTTCATAGTCTTTAGCTTTCCCAAACTATGAAACAATCAAGACAATTGACTTGCTAATTTGTGGTGAGCATTCAGGTTGTAATTCACAGAAGCCAGTCCCATATCAGCAACAGTATTAAAACTGAGCAGACAGGCACTTGTTGCTGTACTTTGAAGCACATGGATGGGTGCTTGCAACTTCGTTTTCTTGTGTTTCAATATCGCTACAAATGAACTTTAACTTTTTATGGCCTTCGATGCAGCCCAAGTATACACTTTTGTTATCAATGGTGTAAGTCGAGGCAGCGGAGATAATTCATGGTATTTCTCTTCAGTCATTATGTTTATCGATGCACCACTGTCAATGATGAAAGGTAGTCTTTTTAATGCAATTTTTGGACAATGTTTCTACAAATTTGGCACTTTGGCATGTCGACTTTTCTTTGACTGACATTTTTATTCGCATGCAGCCAGTCTAACATGGGCATGTTTCTCTGAGGTGAACTTTGACATGGCACAACCGTTTTCCTCACTTTCACTGGATATTGAGGCGGATGAACTGTTTGATGATGATTTAGATGACAATCGACTTTGTTCAGTGTAACTTTGCCTCAATTGCTGTCACTTCTTGGCCATGTGGGGGTGTGTCGAATGTTGCCTCTGGAATGTGCTGGTAGCCATTTGTCTTCACCCTGTGATGCACTTGCTTTTTCCTTCTCTTTACACATCATCACAAAATGGTTCTCTTTCCCACAGCCTTTAACTATGTGCCGAATGGCAATCCTTTACCTTTGTGTAGAAACAAAAATCCACATCTAAAACATAACTTCTTTTTACTGGTAGACAGCATTTTGTGTCCTTTAGTCTTTTGCTTTGGCTTACTTTTTATGCTCATGACTGGTTCATTTTGGGCACCTCTGGCTTCCATGCGAGTGGCTATTTTTTCAGCATGCTCCTTAGCTCAGGCAGCTATCAATACTCGCTCCAGACTAAGGGCCAGATTACAATCTTTCTAGGAAAGCCCTCCGTATGACTCTGATCCAGAGGGCTTTCCAAGCGAATCGCGCTGTGCGAGTCCGACCGAATGAGTACGATGCAGCCGTATGCTGACGGACTCTTTTCGCTCAGACTCCCATTGAACTCTTTGGGAGCCCATGTACCTACGCGTACACAGACTCCCATAGCAAAAAGGGGTGGGTGGGGAAAAGCGTACACCCTGTGGCGGGCACCCCATGTTGCCCCCCACACTGTGCATGCATGGATCAGGGGGACCCATGGGCACCCCCGTGACTGATTCGAAGGGCTCCGGGTTAAGGGGGGCCTTCTACGGACCCCCGAAGTCCGATTCTGACAGCCGTTTAGTCTCGCTGAGACCGAGGCGATACAGCTGACCGAATCGTGCATCGTACTCGCTCGGTCAGAATCTGGCTCCATTGCGCGGCACGATTCGTCATCGTCGGAATTAATCTGACAAGCCTCCATCAATAACTGTAAGACACAAAGCTTCCTCATCATTAAATTAATTGAACTTACAGTTTTTGATAAGCGCATCAAGTTTCTCCACAAATTCATCAATGATTTACCAACTTCTTGACATTCTTGACTGAACATGTATCTTTTGTAATCAACGTTTTGTACTGGATTGAACTTTACAATGAAGAGTTTCTTTAATCTGACAATATGTAATTGTTTCATCAGTTTGCGGCATTTTCTTTATGACTTTGTTCACATCATCACCAGCAAGATTTTTGAGATACTTGATAATCTTTTTGTTATCATTCTCTTCAAGGGCATCAATGAAATTGATGTGGTGGAAACTTTTTCTCTACTTCAACTTCCGCGCTGGGCCCTTAAGACTACCTTTTTGTGAATTTCTACTGAACACAGATTTTACACTATTCCCATAGAGGCTTTGATCCTCTGATGAATCTTTTGGGTCTTAGTGAAGGGTGAGACTTCAGGATCGCCAAACCACAGTTAGCCACCCAATGAGGACCATTAATTAGTGGCCAACTCACAAGTTTGAAATGAGATTCAAATTAATTACTCACAGAACCATACTATAAATAAAACGTATTGCAATTGGAAGACCCAACCTCCTGAAGATGTTTAGTCTGTCAAAATAATACAAACCAATAGCTCTGCTGTTGCTACGCAAAATAAAAGCAACAGGACTTGATGTTCTGAAACAATCTACGACTATCTCTATTACGCATTTAGAATCAAACTAATAACACAGTTCAAAGAAAGAACATAAGGACACAATAACAGGCACAGGGAATTTAGAAAATACAGTTATTGTATTAATGAACCAAAATCAATCCATAAAAGCAACATTTTGTTTTTTTCCCAGAGTTTTATATAGTGTGAACTTGACCCAAAGGTATCGGGTATCAGAGTGCTTTACATGAGCACCAGTTGCTTACACAAGGACACATTCATTTAAAGAAGCTCAGTTAGACTCCCAATAACAGGTAGTATAAAACCCCACATTTAGTCAAAGAATACCAAAGAGGATGGTTTAAGCATTACATATTCCCACTCCCCACGAAGGCAGGTTGATAGTTTAAAAGGAAAAAAAACCTCATTCAGAAAAGGGACAAAGGGTCAAGTTAAAGTCCTCTAGAGAAGTGTCCACGAACATGGGGAAAGATCTAAAATCGGGAACGTTCAGATTTGGTATCTCACCAAATCAGTCCAAAAGAGTTCAGTAAGCATGTTCATTTGGGAAAAAAATCAAAGCATTGAGTTCAGGTTGTCGGAAAGGAAAGCAGTCCAAATCGATCAGTAATTACAGCAGCTGCTGCAAAATCATCCCAAGTCATCGAGCATAAAATGCCAAAAGTAGGAGAGCCCTTCAATTTCTATCTGCATCTCCAATCTAATCCTCACCTTCAACCCCTCCTCCTGTGGGGAGATTGTCTTTATAGTATAGATGATGCGGTTGTGACATCGGCGATCAGACCACAGTGGTCTGTCCATTTATCAGTCATCTTCCGTTTGTCAGGTACCATTTGCTAGTCCAGCATTGTTTCCTAAGCAAGTCATGAGAAACCACAGTCTTTGCCATCCTCACAGGTTAGTTACAAAAGAAAAAATTATTTGTAGCTCCTTAAGGGGTGCAGTCCAAGGAACGGTTCCTACCAATTCACGCACACAAGGAATAAGGGTTCATTCATACTCAAATTGTTACAGTAGGCAGGAACTGTTGAAGCAACATTTGAAAGAAACATGTCAAAGTTCTTTTCACTAGGCCATGAAATAGTGCAGCCTAAGCAAGAGAATGTTAATGCATGAAAATCATCTTCTTTTAGTGAATCAACTCATTAAAAACTATTCAAAACATAATAAAGTAAATCAAACATTTCATATTTAGAAATAATAATAGGATTGTCAGTGATTTTTATCTTTAAAATGAACAATCCTAAATATCGCCTACTCAATCAAATTTCAAAAGTAGCAACATGTAAATTAATTCTAAAAATTATTAAAACAATTTTTTTCATTCATATATATTCTTTATAATGTCAAGTACTTATACTGAAAGTTTCAAGCATGCAACCCTTATCAAAATTGATTTGCATCAATGTTGAGTTTGTGAAAACACTCTGCAATTAAAATCAATGGAAATGCTAAACTTGTCATTAGTCTTCATAATATCTTGTTATTATTGTTATTTGATTGATCCTTCTGTTTATAGCTAGTCAAGCATGCTTTTACTGTGCTGATAATTCAATATTTTCTCTGTTTCTATGATGTATTTCGCCAACGTGTGTAAGGTAAGTTATTATTTCAGTGTCAAATCTAGTGTGTACGTCATGTAAAGAATAACCGATATCTACGCTGTTACAAAATCATCAAATGTCTTTATCCACGCAGACCATGTATCGCCAATATTTTGTTTTTTGGTGGTATTGAAAGGTGGTGGTGGTGGTTTCAAAAAGGCAGCAGCATGATAACTAATTATGGGAGTGGCTGACCTTGAGGGTGGAGCTCTTTCTGCTCCTGTCGGCTACCCATTTGAGCCTGCATCACACATTATATTGCTGAGGCCCTGCGATGGACCAGCCTCAGAGTCATCATGGGCAATTGGGAAAACTGTGACTTTCTCCCTGGTCTTCATTGGGGCCCTTCACTTGGTGGAGACCTCTGGAGTTGTTCTGAACCATCGCCTGGCAGCTTTGGTGGTGGGCCATTTCAGGTATAGGACAGCTCAGTAAGCAAAACCTCATGCTTCTTCTTGGGTTTCCTCACCCGGTACAGAGGTTGTAAAGCTCCGCCTGTCGAGACTCTGGTAAGTGCAATGATAATGTTCTTTCTTACTTCTTCTGTCAGCCCGCACTTCTTCACCTTTTGCAGTATCGCTCCTTATAATGTACAACTTTGTCTTGCTTGGCAGGCAGTACCTTAATGTATGGCTTGACCAGTAGGTTCTCGACCATCACAGTGTAAATTCTTTGCAATGCCTCAATTGCCTTCATTTACTTTACAGCGGCTGGTGTTGCGCTTTGACTCCACTTGCATGAAGCGTCAGTACCCATCTTTGACAGCGACACAAGTGGCACACAGAAGTAATTTGCCTGGACCATGGCAAACTGTCTGGGAGAGCACAGTCATTCTTTTGGTTACTTATCCCTTATCTCATTGCCTGTTCTAGCGTCTTCCCAACCTGGGTACCCGCCAATGACCACACCACACAGGGAGCTCAGTATTACACGTCTTTAATCTGCTGTGTGTAATAGCAAACACAACATTCTAAAGCAAGCTTTCATAGCATTGCACTCTGACACCTACGTCACAGCTCTACAGGGTCCGTTAGGAGCCAAAAGGGTTTCATTATAAAATATTACAAGACACTACACAGACTACCTCTCTAAATTCACTGTTAACTGCAACCAAGTTGACTTTAGTGGGATTGAGGATCAATATTATTGTATCTGGGTTCCCCATAACAGGAGGAAGACACGCGTATCACATCTAGCTTTACATTATTTTTGCAGTTTTTTATATGACGTAAACTTGGTCCAAAAGTATTAGAGCACCTTACATAAGCATTAGATTGCATTACACAAGGTAAAATTCATGTTCTGTAGGCACAGGTAGATCAAGTGATTTGCCCCGATTCACAAGATGTCAAGCCAACTCTGAGATTCGATCCTGGTTCCCCATTTCAAAGGTTAGCCTCTCTGGCTGCCAGGTCTTATCTACCCCATATTAAAATAACCGTCACACCCACAATGACTCTGGAACATGGCCCTGATCCACAAACTGTCACAATGTACAATGCCATGTTGTCTGAATGTGAACCTGTACTATGCGGCTACATACATGCGGACACATTGTAATACACCATCTCCCCTTCACATTGCAGAGGCACCGTCAACACCTCCTGCAGAGCAGTCCCAGCCACTCTTCACTGATGACGAGGAGGACACCCCCAGCATCGACACCCAAGCCCTCCAAGACATCATTGACATCATCCGCAACTCACCTCCAGGATCAGGGCAGCCCAGCTGCATCGAGGAGACCCCACCCACTACCCAAACCACCCAGCAGGAAGCACCCACAGCCCCGGCAGTCTCCCAAGACCCCCAGGAACAACACATGGCCTTCCAACGCCGTGTGCTGGAGGGCCAGAGGGAGACAGCTGAGCAGGTGCAAGTGGGGTTCGACCTCATGGCTACCAAACTGGACGCCATCCATGGGTGTCTAGGTCCCATCAGGGACCAGCTCCAGTCCCTAACGGACACCCACGGCCCACTCCATGGTCTCCAATGAGCCCTGACTGACATCGCTGGAGTCATGACTCGGAGACAAGAACACCTGTCCGCTCAGAGTGGCTTCAGCGATCCCAGCCGTGAGCTGGCACACATGCGGAGGCTCATGGAGGACATGGTGCGGATGGAGGCGGAAAGGATGGCAGCCACCGCTGCACATCATTGAAATGTAGCTGGGATCTACCATGCCCTGCAGATCCTCATCATGGCATTGCTGCCACAAGGCGTGGTGATGATGAATGCTGCTGCCCCCACACCATCCACATCTCCGCCCCCTGGTGTGTCAGTGCCTCCCAGTGTGGCAGGCGTATCCACTCCGGCACCTCATGTGTCACTGCCACACAGTGCGGCCGACAATCCTCCTCCAGCCCCTGATGTGTCAGTGGCACACTGTGCCGCAGCCGGTACTGCAAGACCCACAGGTGGGGCAGAGTATACATCCGAGGACGAGGACGTGGATGGGATTGAGATCAGAAGGAGGCACTAGCATTCATTTCCGCCACCTTGCCTGTTTCTGCTTTGTGCCGCACATGGCCCCATGACCTTCCACTGACCCCCGATACACTCTGCGGCACTCACCTTGGACCGCGACATGGACTGCCATATCCTGTTTGATGACCAATGACACAGCGACCAGACTGCGGACTGTACCCTTCCTCTTCCGCAGTACTTGTCATCCCCGGATGGACTCTGGCTGGCCCTCCACGGGCCCATATTGTGTAGTGTGCTTGGCATGGCCCTTTACCGCTCCAGCTGCAAAACTCCACTGAATGTGCAATAAACATCCAGAAACGCACTGCTGTGTCATGTCTTTCATCATTCATGTATGAATGTGTGGATGAATGTAGGGACAGTGATTTCCCTTACGTCAATGATGCTCATCTAGTGGGATGCCAGTCACAGTGTGCTACATTGCCTATTGTGTTCCGGGTGCCGTGGACACTACAACAGGGACACACGCATTAGTCACTTCCTTGTCCGGACATGGACTGAACCACGCCCAGAGCCCCCGAGTCATTGTTGCAAGCCCTGCGCTGGTCCGGCGTACACCAGGCCAGACCACTCCGCTTACGTTCCGAGGGGGGGCCCACATAGCTACATGTCGCAGGCGTACACGCTGGTGGTATGCAGGTCACTGGTCTAGTTGTCAGCATGTCACAGCCACTCCCTGAGGGCAGGTTTGCACACACACCACACCCATCCGGCACAGGCGTCACAGGCCATGTGACCCCACCAATAAAAGGGGCCGACAACGTCACATTCCCCACTGCTGGTGGTGACTGGATGACGGACGCTCCACGGTTCTCAATCATAAAGGGCCCATGAGTTGTTGCGCACAGGGTTGGTCGCACCCAAAGCCTTGCGCCCGTCACGGGCCTACCACCACGTGGCGCTGACTGGGGTTGCACAGGGTTAGTGGCACCCGAAGCCTTGCGCCCATCACGGGCCTACCACCACGTGGCGCTGACTGGGGTTGCACAGGGTTAGTGGCACCGAAATAGCTGAGTGGGTGTGCAGCCTGCGATGATGACGTGTGCACTGATGTGGTCTCTGCCATTGATGCCTCAGGACTCAGCGTCATGTGTGGGACCTGCTGGGCCGCGGGGCGGGTCCGCATGATGTGGACCATGCCATGGTGGTGGGCCTGGAGCTTGCACGGGCACGTGGTGTGCCCACTGGTGGACACACCGTTGGCGGCAGGTGAGCAGTGGGCCCGGGGTGCGCAAGTGCGGACAGCCAGCGCTGGCCGGCAGGAGGGAGTAGGGTGCGGCTGCATGCGTGCGCAGGGACGGACAGGCGTTGTTGCCGTGTGCTGTGTCATGGACTCTACCATGATTGACTCTGGCCTCGATTACAGATTGCAGACCTGGTGGCTTGCAGTGTATCCCGGCACGTGGTTGGAGACACACCGGTGGCAGTAGGTGAACAGTGGGGCCTGGGTGCGCAGGGGCGGCAGTGTCTCTCTCTCTCTCCCTTCTTTCCCTCTCTTTCTCACTCTCTCTCCTTTCCTTCTCTCTCTCTCACTCTCTCTCCCTTCCTTCGCTCTCTCTCTCACTCTCTCTCTCTCTCTCTCCCTTCCTTCCCTCTCTCTCTCACTCTCTCTCCTTTCCTTCTCTCTCTCTCACTCTCTCTCCTTTCCTTCTCTCTCTCTCACTCTCTCTCCCTTCCTTCCCTCTCTCTCTCACTCTCTCTCTCCCTTCCTTCCTTCCCTCTCTCTCTCACTCTCCTTTCCTTTTCTCTCTCCCACTCTCTCTCCTTTCCTTCTCTCTCTCTCACTCTCTCTCCTT
Organism: Calotriton arnoldi; assembly: GCA_963921515.1. Taxonomy (NCBI): domain Eukaryota; kingdom Metazoa; phylum Chordata; class Amphibia; order Caudata; family Salamandridae; genus Calotriton; species Calotriton arnoldi. The sequence goes on from CAWUFW010003159.1 coordinate 839,118, forward strand.
TCCTTCCTTCCCTCTCTCTCTCTCTCTCTCTCTCTCCCTTCCTTTCCTTCTCTCTCTCTCTCTCTCTGCCTTTCTTTCATTCTCTGTTTCTCTGTGTCTCGCTCCTTTGATGTGCGCATGGCACACGTTCTGATTTTGTGCTTTATTTTCCAGGCTGTGACATCGAGATTGTCCCGGACGGACCCGACAGGAGTCTTCCGCATTGGTGTTTTGTGTTGTATTTCAATAAAGTTTTTGGTTGTTACTTCAGTGCTGTGTGACTGTTTCTCGTTCTTCTGGCCACACGTGTGTTATTTTTTGACAATGTGCGTCTTCATGCGCTTTTTGTGGCTCTTGTGTCATGCACGGTATGTGTATGTCCGGGGGTGGGCCGGGGGGGCTGGGGGTGGTGGCGGTGGGTGTTGTGGCCCTCATGGGTATCCGAGCTGCATGATCATTGTCTCCATGGCATCTGTGGGTCTTCAGGTGTGGCTCTTGGCTGGGCTCCCTTTCATGCTGCAGGTAGTCGTCCTGCTTAACACCAGCAAAGGGCAGGTGTTAAATCACTAGTGGTGTTGTGGTTTTTTCGTGTGTTTTTGCACGGGAACCCCTACTCTGCATCTCATTAGGGTTAGTTGGTGGTGTCCACCGGGGAGATAAATTTTGGGGTAGTTATCGCGGGAATACTGGCGATGTCTGGAGTTTGCACCCGCTTGTGAATGGGGTGTTAAATCTATCTCCACTTTTGATGCGTTAAGGTGGAGATAAATCGGCAGTAGGTCCTTGTGAATATGCCCCTAAGTACGAGCTGGAACCAAACAATTCCGAACTACCTATTTAGATTAGATTTCTTTAAGGATTGATGGAGGCATTTTATATATTTTCTTACTTGAAAAGACATGTGGAAATGCTTTACCTTCATAAAGCCCTAGTGACAAATCTCGACCGACCACACACCCTCTCCACCTAGCGAACATTTGAAATATTTTGCTTAGAACCCTTCATATTACTTTCCCCAGCTAGCAAACGGCGAAATCTCTATGTGGAACAGGAAAGGGCTAATTATGTGCCCTCAAAGTATCCCTCAAAGCAGCAACAGATACTTACTCAATGAACAAAGTATATTATCATGCTAGTCAAAAGCATATTATAACATATTATATTGTAACTTGACAACCTGGGGCCTGACATGCAAGTGTTTTGCATTCTTGAAGCCTGCAATTCGCTAAACCACAGTGGTTTGTGGCATCCAGTCACTTTTTCCCATGTACCAAAGCCGTTTCGTGAGTCAGGAACATTTTTCCGACACTCAAATGGGCTTTTGCGACCCTTTCTATTTCTATTTACAAATAGGAGGGATGTGAAAGAGCCTCCCCCCCTCTCTTTGTGAGTCGCCGAGGAATGTATTCATGGCTTGTGACCTCGGTTGTGTTCACAAACCGTTGATCACTCGTGGCTGGGCTGGTGATGTGTTGCCTGACTTTCATTCTGTGTCAATTGTCACTATAAATAGCTACCTCATTTAGGCAACATAACGAGTATTATTTGCGTTGTACACACCGGGCAGTCCAACGTCCATCGAAACACATAAGACGGAACATATAAAGTAGATTTTACATAGTACAGATATGCCTTGTAGTAGGCTATTAATGTGCTTCCAAAAGTGTATAGATATGTCATTGGATCATATTAGACAGAACACCTTTCACATATTCATCGTGGTACAACATGCCAGTCGACTATCACAGTGTTCTGAATAGTATGTGGCACAAACATGCATCACATGCAAACATTCAAATGAATACATTACACAGAGCATCTCACATACATTCAGCAGGACACGGAAATACCATATTGCTTCTATGTTGATCATAACAGAACTGCCTAACGCTATACAGTATTGTGGGAACTTTTTTTTAACAATCAGAGCCTTTTACCACTGGTCTCCAGGGGGGTCTTCCAAGTATACCCCCTAAGCATCTAACCCTAAAGGTAGTGAACTCGAGCAGCCAAGGTTTATTCAGGGAGAATAAATTAGGGAAGTAGACATTCCGCGCTCAATATACAACAGGAAATAATCAATAAAACAAGGTCCAACCAGATTTAGAAAGAAATGTACTTTCATGCTAACACACACAATGGAAAATGAATGTACATAATAAGCAGAAAGATTTCATTGAGGCTACTGATGGAAGCAGAACACACCATAATCTGGGCACTCCCTCCTGTGCTAATGTGGTGTTTGGTCCTTTGTGTGGCTCTCAGTAGGACTATCGAGTTTAGTTCTTTCTCTCTCAAGATTAAGGTATCAGCTCCCCTAATACTTACAACCTCTGTTCCACCCAGGTACAATGCATTGGTATTTTTCTGTCCTTGGTGTACAGTTTGCGAAGTCCTTCTGAAGAGGCTGAACCTACAGGTCTCGTTGCCAGCAGGAGCAGGCCCACGCCTGGTGATGTATGCTCCACACAACCCTCAGGACAGGGATGTTGCTATCTTTGCTCCCACCCAGCTAATAGGGGTGTGGTTCACACAGCAAGTGCCTGCAAGAGGATGGTATTTGCAGCACCTTCAGCTCCAGTCGAAAGGAGGTTCCACAGGGGTGCGGTGTTCATGGTCCAGGATATCTTGCCACTTCTGTATTCCTCGGGTCCAATAAGAAAAAACCTCCAATACAAGCTTGCAAGGTGCCCACCCTCCTCGGTCGTAGCAGTGATCATTCTGTACAAGTTCAGGCTCAAATGATGGTGTTGGTCTTCTTTCGGCGCTTGACATCTCTCCATAGGTCAACCACCAACAGCAATTCAGACACTGCATGGCACTACTTCATGCATCATAAGTATTGAATTCCACGACACCCCCAGTCTCAGGTGAGTTAAATAAATTATGCTGTAGGGATACCTTGAGCCATGCACCTTATACTTAGTGCAGCCGCAGGTCTCGGACCGTAGTTACAGTGCTGATTCTTCTTACCTTAACTCAGTGGTTCCCAAACTGTGCGCCGTGGCTCCCTGGGGAGCCGTCAAACCTAGACAGGGGAGCCGCGCACCAAGCACTTTAATTCATTTAATGTTGAAGGGTCTGTTGACTTCAGTTAAACTAATTAGACTTAAACGCATGATGTCAATGATTTGTAAGTGACATGCCTAAAGCTGTAAACATAGTCCCTAATTGATGGCATGTCGAGGAAGATGACCTCCATTTTTCACTGGATCTCCACGTTCCAACACTCCCAAAGTAAGCAGAAGATGCCCGATTTATTTTGTTAGACTCGTTAATAGTTTCGTTTTTTTCCAAATGCATTTTACACCAATGCAAGTTATCAGGTAAGTACAGTTGTCCTGTCTATTAAACACACTAAGGACCCGATTATGATGTCGGACAGACCTGAGTCTGTCCGACATGGTTTTGGAACTGGGACCGAACGACCTCCTGTCGTCGGTCCCAACACAGCAATTAGGATGCACATTCCTATACTTTACAATGGGAGCATGCATTCTGAATGGAATGCATGCTCTCATTGTAAAGAGCTGAAGTGCAGCTCATCCCTGCACCCCGTGGCAGGCACCTCAAGATGACTGCCTTCAGGTGCAGGGATCAAGAGGGAGGCACCGCAGGTGCCCCCTTGGGCTCCATCTGGAGGCCTTGCACCCATGGGGGCCTTGCTGTCCCCCCCCCAAAGTCTGATTCCCACAGCCTTTCTGTTTCGGAAAGGCCAGCACAGAAAGGCTGTTGGAATCTGCTATCGTAATCCCTCGGGCGGAAAGAGCCACCCGAGGGATTACTGGAGGCTTTCCGAATGGCAGACGGACTCTCTGAGCCCGTCGGAGGCCATTCGTAAATCCGGTTCAGATTCCTTTCCAACCGACCCCATCAAAATGGGTCGGTCGGAAAGTAATCCGAACAGCCGATTACAATGTCGTGGGAACGGCTCCGTCCGAAGGTCGGAGCCGTTTCCTATGGCATCGTAATCGGGCCCTAAGTATTTTTAAGTGTTGACATTTGTACTTGAATCATAGGTACTTACAGTACACATTTCTGTCAGTACACACACATTTCCAGACAGGCCTGCTTTCTCCTTGAGGACAGGGAAGTAAAACACCATATACGGCATAATGCCAACATTTGAAAGCAAGAAAGAGGGCCGATAAAAAAAAAAAATCAGAGGAATTTATTTTACTTGCATTGATTTGGAGGCAATTTTAGGGAGGAGACAGCAAAAATAAAGCTGTATGTGGTTTAAAAAATCGTGAGTCACCCTGCTGAGAAAGGTATGTTGGCACGTATGACATGGGTAGAAATGGAAGTGCATGCAAATATTCTTCTAGCGCAGAAACACCTTGACAATGGGGCCAACATGTATCAGGGTGCTATACAGCACTGTAAGTGGGATAAAAAAGTTTGAGAGGGTACTCTAAAAAAGGCATGGGCAAAGAAGTGTAACTAGGAATATTTTATTTGAGGCGCCGCCTTAGTAATACGAAACACCCTGCGTATATGATTATAATACCTTCATCAGCTTCATCCCAATTACTTTCAGGGAGAAAAATGCAAGTACTCCCGAGGCCGGGCTTACATCCACCCCACCCTTCCCACCCTCTAAAAAAAGTAACAGTGGGGAGCCACAGGCAATGGCCAATGGGTCAAGGGAGCCACGGTTCGAAAACGTTTGGGAACCACTGCCTTAACTCATTCACGACCGCCTCTCATTTAGAGCAGTGTCTTCTTTGTGCAAGCAAACATCTGATGGCCCAGGTCGGCTTTAGCGCTGGCGCCGCCCGGTGCGACAATCATTTTCTGGCGCCCCCACCCCATGACCTCCTCCTCGGATTCTCTCACTACCACCGGGCAAAAGTGCCCCTCATCTCCCCAAACATAAGTTATTGTTAAACACAGCACACCCCCTGACGTCAGCGCCCCCTCCACAGGTCAGCGCTCAGTGCGGTCGCACCGGTGGCACTGCCCTAAAGCCAGCACCGTGATGGCTCTCCTGAGAAGTCAGCTATCTCACTCAAAGCAGGGTCCAGGCACACAATTCTGGCAGAATAGTTGAGTTGTTCCTAGCCTACTGGTCCCAAACCTGGTAAGGGCAGTTGGCGTTGAGTATCCCAACCATTATACTCAAAGGGTTCTTCTGCTCTGTACTTGTGTGGGGCCCCAAGTTTGGGGCCATGAAAGCTTACCGCCTTGACAGAAAGTGCCTTCCCTATCTTTATACCAAAGTTGCAGAAAGTCCATGTGTATCCCAGCTGTTCAGTTCAGTTCGGTGACTGGTTCTGGGCAGTTCTCCTCTTTTGCTATTTCCATGCGGACTGTTCCAGTCGTGGCCTTTGCCTTGGTGAGCAAAAATACAGGATGGGAGCTGGGAATCTGCTCTTGGGATCAACCCAAAACAACAGCACAAATGGATAGAAGACAGCCCTACTTTACTACCTGTTAACTTGTGGAGGCTAGCCACTCACAGGGAACACAGGCCAGGAAGGAGCAGACGCTTCTTTATTTGACCCAGTACCAATGATCTCTGGGACATTCTCAATGGAAGACCTGCAATTCACATCTGTTGTCTGGGGCTCTCCCCTCAAAAATCGATCTGAAGTAAAGCCGTGGAAAATAGAACCCTGGGCAGGGACGACTCCTCCGTTTGAGCAGAGGAGCATCACCTCACAGGCCAGAGCTGAAAAATAAAATGGTGCTAAAGTTGATTTATAACCATTTTATTTTTCAGCAACCGACACGTCCTGAACTGAGTGACAGGATGGGGTGGGACCAGTGTTGCCGAGTGGCAGCAGGGAGCTGTGCGCTTTAAAATGTGCATGTCTCTTTGGGCAGCCATCTTGGGACGGCCAGCGAGACATGCACATTTTAAAGTTTTCTAACCTAGCTATCTTAGACAGCTGGGTTAGAGAAAGCACAGGCCTGCATTGCTCTTAGGAGTGCTGAAAAGCCTGCTCTATCCAATCCTGGTGCTGCTTTCATGCTGTGAGAGCAGCACCCATGTTGTTTAGCGCAGATTCCTGATCCCGCATTGGAGCCTGCCTTGAAGAGAGATGACCGGTTTCGGAGGATGTTGCACCGTGCCTCAAGGTAAGTGAGTTATTTTGGTTTTATTGCACCCCCCCTTGCCCCCGCCGCTCCACCCTCAGTACATGGCAGCTGACACTGACCCTGTGTGGCCACAGAAATATGTGTCATCTGCTTTCCACATGCATTATCTAAATAGGCATGTGATGTGCCCACTTACAGCATCCATGTCTCTTGGATATGTAAAAAACCTGGCTTCCAGAGAATGGCAAAACAATTTTAAAACAATAGGGGAGGCCAGTATGCTGCTTTCCATAGCAAGGGACAATAAGTGTTTTATCTGTAATGAATAATTGCTGGGGTCCAAGTGTTGATCAGAAACCCGTGGCCAGCGCTGTTGAAGCTCAGAGTGCTGAATGGCAATGCTGCATAGTCTTGGTTCTACTTTATGCCTTCTTAATTCATCACCAGACACTCCCTGCCTCTTTATATCATTCTTGCAGCTTCTTTGTCATCCTTGCTTTCTCCCTTTAGCACTGTTTTCTGTCTTTCTCGTCCTACTTTCTCACTTTTGAGTTTTTTCACTCTCTTGCTCTGGATCAAAGTTTGCTGCAGAAAAATAAGTGCTGGTCTCCACAATTGAGTGCTGGTGGGCCCCCTCTGAAACCACCAGCTCAGATTAAACACTGCTTGTCCTGCTAGTATAATCATTTTGCTGCCACCACTCTACTGTCTATTGAGGAGACTGTAGTCACACTCATCAAAAGTGGGCTGATCTTGGGGTGGCACTCATGAATGTCATTTCACCAAAATGCAATGGGTTGCGAAAGTGACATCATATGCCATTTGACCTTTGCTTTCATGCACACACATGCTTACACATACACATTCTCTCTCACGTAAATACACTCTCACTCACAAGCACACACACAACATACATTTAAAAACATTTTTTACTTAACTCAGCTACCAGGGAGGGTCATATTCCTGTACTCCATTCTTTATTACACTAATAGTGAATAATAAAACATTATTCAGTATTAATGTAATAAAAAATTCATAGAAAAGAAAGAAAGTGGAACCCCAATCGACTTCCATAAGGACGAGCAGCCCCGGTGTTCCTGGCACTAGGTGCTGAGTGAGAATATATGTGTTTCGTTACAAAAGGGCTGTAATCCACTCCCAGGAAGTGCAATATAAGATCCTTTGACAGCTGATGGGAGCACTGGCCAACTCCTTACCAGCTCTACATTTTGACAAATATACTGACATGCAAGCACTTAGTGGGTGGAATGTTCTAATAGCCTTATAGCCCTTATGCCTCAGGCTATACCTGTTGTTAAAGGCCCTCACTATAACTCGGGTTCAGGGCCTTTAAAACCCGGTAAAGCCCTTTGCAGTGGGCTATATTACAGAATAACATGAACTCGGGAGAGTACAAATGCAAAATCCAACAGAGATTCACCTCCTAAGAATGGTGAAAAGACTGCCTTCTTCATCCACTAGATACACTTTTTTATAGGAGTTTGGACAAAAGGGGTTCATACAATCTCTACATTAGAACATGGTTCTCAGGCTTATAACCAATAGAAATTCAGCAAGAAGAAACATCAACAACAGAATACGTTTAAAGATTACATTTTCTCACTATTGCAATACATTGGATTTTGTGTGTACACGATCTGGTATATTTTGTTACATAGTACATTATTCAGTCTGGGAAAGCTAAACTCGGCCATGAGAAAAGCCCATCTTGTTCAGAGCATTTGGTAAAGTTTTCACATTGCTCCATAAAGGCTAGTAATTCTTTTTTATAGTGAAGAATAGGATGGCAGAATTTATGCACATGGTGTAGCACAATGTCATGTCAAAGATGGACGACAGTGAGTAAGTTAGCCTAATTCGTTTGACGCATTATTTCTACCGTACTCAATGTTTATTTCTACAAAGAACATTCTCAACCTCCCCTTTGATGATTCCCAAAATCATCACAATTCTCATCTTGAATATCACAGAAAAGTTGTCATCAGCTTCAGATTCTTTTGGTTGGACCCTTCCAATTCATACATCTTATCATAGAAGTTGGCTCTTCAAATCCTCTGTTTAAACGTCTGTCCTTTTTATCTTTCTTGCGTTCATTGCTGACACCTTCCTTTTCCCACATTTTAGCAATCCCCTCAATTAAATTTTTCCACAGCATTTTAGTAAGAGAAACACGCATGCTACATAAACTAATATGACCAACAGAGGGGTCAACATGATAGAACCGCCTAGTTTTGTAAATCCCTTCCCTATTGAGCTACATGCAGACCCTATTCCTTCCCAGGCTCCTGTTTCATCTAATTCAGATAGTTCATGCATGATATTCATGATGTTAGAAATATAACTATTAATCAAGTTATCTACTTTAGAGATATAAGTGCAGCATTCTCTAGCAGCTATTCCCTTGCAAACTCCGCCCTCTTTTGCAAGAAGCATATCTAACGCAAGTCGATTTTGTATTAGCATGTCTGTCATTGCAAGCAGTTCCTTCTTAATAACTGTTAGTGCACCTGCTGTATTTGTTGCTAATCTGTCTACCAATGTTGATAACTTTCTAATTTTCACATCATTTAGTGTCATTCCCGGTGAGGGAATAATTGGACCAAAAATATCACCAAGGATCCGTCCAAAGCTCCTTTTGCTTCTCCTCAAACACAAGTTGGCCTAGTGCTCCATATCGTTAGTGTGATATAGCTTTGAGAAAACTAAGGCTGCATAACTACTTCCTATCCAATTGTGTGGTAGCTTGAAACAAGTTAATTTAATTTACACATAGTATATGCCTCTGATACTAACTTTAAGCTAAGCTAATACTATACCTCTACCTCTACATATGATTACAATGACTACAACCCACTTCCTCAACTGTCTTGTCCCCTTCTTGCCTTCATAATATACATACAGTTCCCTTTTTGACCAAATCTAAACTCAACCTCGGTTATAAGTTTTTCTCTCTCTCTTCTCTCTCCTCCTCTTCTCTCTCCTCCCTCCCTGTGGTGTGAATTCCTTAGTTGTCTTCTCCTCCTCTTTTTTGATTCTTTCATTCCATTCAACTTCAAATTTCATCTCATCTTGACTAAGTTTACATGTTACTTCTTGCTTGTCAGTTTTAGAGAGATTTGCATTAGTAAGCGGAGTGAAAAATTCCAGCATATACTTACACCTATCCATTCACGTATAAGCATTTGAAAATCGATAAGCATGTTTAGTTGCCCAAATATACGTTACAACTAGTCATTACATGTGCACTTTCTAAGGAACATTCATAAACTGAGTAAAAGAGTTTAATCGAACACTGATGATAATACAGATTCAGGAACACGTTACAGGAAAACGCTTGTGAAAGGGGAAGATAAAAAGATGATGAACTGTCTGTGGCGGATGCTGGAAAATAGGAACATACAAAACAATTTTCAATTTTTATCAACTTTGCATATTCAGCAAGCATCAGGAAGCACACATTATTATCATAAATACTCCAAGACTGTGGAACATGAGAGATTCTGCCTACATGAGGTTCTTTGTTAATCACTATTTTTCTATTTGTATTTGTAGAAGCATTTCCTTCCAGGAGATAGAGGTCTAACATCCACCAAACTACAGAGACTGCTATGGCAACTACTGTTGTATTCCTCTTAGGGTGTCCATAAACGGGCTTTCCAGTATCATGTCCTTATATAGGCACAATTCGCCCTGCCCTTATATAGGCGTAAATTCCCAGGCCTTATTTAGGCATTAAACCATGCACTACAAATACAGGCATGGTCTCCGACATCCGTCCACCCTAACGTCACAACGAGTACATGAAGAACAGACCCTTAGGCTGCGGGAGTTTCCCTAGTCCAGGACTATTGATTTCTTCAAGGTCTCATATATTATGTATGAACCGTTATTCCTTAGGGGTTCATTCATGACGTCTTTCGCTGTCCGACTCACGACAATACTAAACATTCCTAGGTACTCTCAGGTATAAATATACCTTCCCTAGCCCTTGTAAACTAGAGGAGACCTCGACTTCAGAGGAGCCCATATCCCGGCCTGACGCACTGAGAAGACGCTGTCATCCCTGCACGCAGAGAGTCCAGCTTCCAGTGATCTGACTTCCCTTGCGGGGTGTTGGAGTTCGAGTCTGGCAAAGAGATTCCAACCTCTCTCATTCTTCAGGTATGGAGCTGATAAGAACCTAGAGGGACTCTTGGCATACTAGGCATACTAGACTTAACATACTCTTAGTATACCATAGTAAGGAATACTTCACCTACTTCTTCCCTCTTCCTACACCTAGGTTAGGTTAGGTACATTGGGGTAGAACTAGCTTAGCAACGCATCGTATGAGTACTCGCATTTTTAGTCTGTGTTATTTATGTAACAGCATATGTACTACAAGATAATGCTCTCGCAGTATTATTTATTTCTACTGCTCACACTGTACATTATTTATCTCGCATACTGTCTTGTGATCGTAACAGCACATTTTACTTACACCAGAAACAAGACTGTTCAATAAATCCTTTATTGAAACGCCCGTCTATTTCTTTCTGTGTAACTTGGAGAAAACTAAGCATGCACGACTGAGCTGAGTGAAATAGTTATCTATTGTTTCCACGACTCTGGGACACGTTCTGATTCTAAAGGGAAACACAATGGTCATGTTTTGCGGCTGCCAGAAACTACTCCCTTCTTGTTGTCAAGGAGTTTCTAGTGGCCTCTGAGCTAGCTGGCACAAGTAATTAAGTTTAATATACTCGATAGGGACATACTGACCTTAGTCCTATGTCAAACCTATAGGATATATTATTCCAATGCGCAGAGCCTATTATGGAAATAGGAGCTACACTACACTACCAAGATTACTAGGACAATGTTGCAGCGTTTAAGATCCATGTTAATCTTGTGCCAGATCAAAGTAAGAGAATATTGCCATTAATTTGTGAGTTCCCTATTCCTACCCTGCTCTCTCTACCCAATCTCACAATCTACAGTGAGAATCAGCTACATTAACTGGATGCCTAAGAGCCCTAATGTCCTCTGACCGTTGCCCTAACTTTTCGTTTCGCACTTTATCTTTTGTCAGAACTTCTAATCAGCCTTTGGTACCTCCTTTGATCCATTGATCAGTTCAAGGAGGATCATCAGTTGAATAGTCGTTAGTTTTATTGTCATTCTTTGCATTGTGGGTTCCATTCAGGACTTGTGTAGTTTTGGTTCAGTTTACTCTCTCTCTTGGGTCATTTGTTTCTTGTCTGTTCTAAGTCGTCATCACTAATTTCGCTTTGTCTTCATAGTCTTGATCCTCAGGCTCCTCTCTAATGGTCTCAGGTATGGGTGGTTTGGACAGCACCCTTTTTCTTTTGGTTTCAGTCTTTGGACATTTTTTATCAAGATGCACTCTTTTCTCTTTGATACTGGTTATTTCTGGCTCATGAGTCTCTAGTTCATCACCGGATATTCAAGCTTCTCCTGTGTCGTCTTCAGCTTGACTTTCTCCTCCTGTAGAGCCTTCTTCTGTCTCAGCTCCCCAAGTGTCTCCACCTTCTTGATATATTTGGAGTCTTAGCCTCTAGTCTTGACTTTCGTCTATTGCTGAGGACTCTACTCCTTCACACTGTCTGTGTCTCATCTGTGACTCTAATGTGTAGGGCAGAGGATTCACGGTGTGACCCTCTTTTTCTTCTTCAGATGCTTCAGAGATTTCAAATCGAGGAGGACTCGAGGAATTAGTGGATGTTGGCTCCTCTTCTCATCTTGCTCTCTTTGTATGTGAAGTGTGTATGCAACAAGGCAAGCCAGCACATTTCACAGCTGTGTTAGTTACTAGGATGACTTGGTATGGCCCTCTCAAAAATTCATCTAAGCACGACTTGTCTCCTTATTATGAACCCAGTCTCCAGTTTTCAGGTCACGACAAGGAGCAGTCTTCACAGGTGGTGTTTCGATGTCAAACTGGTGAGAAATGGAACTTGTCACATCAGCCAGTCCTTTACAGCACTTGCACACTAGGTCATCTGTAATATCCACGAACTCGGCTGCTGGAATGAAGCCGATTTTCATTGCTCTCCCCATTAATACTTTGTCAGGGTAGGGTCCTGTTCTTTTGCACAGAGTGCGTCGAATGCTCATGAGTAAGTACCTACGGAAGTGCATCTGGCCAGTTAAGAGATGTAGAAGTGCATGCTTGGCTATTTTTGCCTTGATCGTTCAGTTTATTCTCTCTACAACATCTGATGCTTCTGTAACGGCAATTAAATCTCAGATCAATCCCTAAGGCAGTACATAGTAGTTGGATTATTTCATTCTTGAACTGCATCCCTTGATCCGACCAAAGATGAACCAGCATTAATATTCACAGAAGTAGTTTGACAACTGTCAGCCTATCACATCTCCTGGTCTAATATGCCTCAACCCAGCAGGAAAACAAGCACATGATGACTAATATGTACCTCAGTTGTTTACAATGGGGCAGTTCCACAAAATCGATTTGAAGACCATTAAAGGGACCATCAGACTTCTCTATGTGACTCACTGTTACAATAACCCTTTTACTAATGTTCTGTTTCTGATGTCATGCACTACTGACACAATCTTTCGGCCAAGACTCAAAAATGGGGATTGTACCAATACCCTGTGAAGGTCTGAACCATTCCATCTCAATTAACATGGATGAATCCATGTATATGGCTATATGCCTCATCATGGCAGGTAATTTGGAGTTTGGCAGAACCTGTTTTCCCTTCCTTGACACCCTAATATGGCTGTTATCCTTCACACATCCTGCCTCTTCCCATTTAGCTTCGTGCTGCAGTTCTCTCAGTTCATTAAAGGTTTGCACTGTATTCAATAGCACATTTGAGACTATATCTCCCTCTGTACTACATGGCTCACCCAAATGCAATATTTTGGACTCAAGAGCACAGTGTCGAGCGTTTTCGTCTAGGTATCAGTTGCCTCTGGTGACAAAATCATCTCAGCTCCTATGTGCAGCACATTTCCCAACTGCTATTTTCCTTGGTAATTGTAGTATGTTTAACAAGTTTGAGATGTACAACCCATTGTGGATCGGTGAACCAGATGAGGTTAGGAATCCTCTCTGTGACCACAGTTGGTCAAAATCTTGCACAACTCTGAACCCATACTGGCTGTCAGTGTAAACAGTCACTCTCAGTCGATCGGAGGTGCAACAGGCTCTAGTGAGGGTAATCAATTCAGCTTCTTGAGCAAAAATTACATGACACAGGTAAGTTGCCTCCACTGCTCCACTCAATGTACAGACAGCATAGGCTGCTCTTAAAACCCCATGGCTGTCTCTCAAACAAGAGCCATCAGCAAACCGGGTGTGATCAGATTCAGACAGGGGCACATCCAACATGTCTGGTCGTGGTTTGGTTCACAATTCGGTTACTTCAATACAATTGTGGATGAATTCACATTAGCTGTCTTCCTCAAGGGTGTGCAAAAGAGCAGCAGGGTTGAGAGTACTACAGTGTTTCAATGAAACATTCTCTGCAGCCAGAATGCTTCTCTCATAATGGGTTAGGTGACTATTAGTCAAATTCTGTGTACGTGGTCAAGTCATGATGATCCCAATGCTGTGAGGATCATGACAAGGAGTGGGTGGCCCATCAATATCCCCTTGGTCTGTTGAATGCTGAGGCTAACCACTGCAACTTCTTTGAGACAAGTACGCAATGCTGTGGCTGCTGGGTCAAGGGTCGCTGAAAGGTAAGCAATAGGATGTTTGCCTTTGCTATGAGTCTCTTCCAACACAGCGAGTGTGCACTCATGTTCATGACAGAACAGCACAAATTCTTTGCTGTAGTTTGGTATTCGAAAAGCGGGTGCACTACACAGAAAGGCTTCAATGCACTCATCATCCTTTAGTACAGAGTCATTGACATCAGTGTGCTTGAGCTGCTCTAAGGGCTTCGCAACAAAGTAGAAAATGGGAATCTACTTTCGGCAGTAGCCAACCATTCCCAAAAACATTCTCACTTCTCTCCAGACAATCTTAACGTGCTCAAGAGACACTCTTCTTGCTCCCTTCTCAATTTGATGCCCCAAATATCTAACTTCTTTCTGGCAGTATTGTAATTTTTCGGGGGAAACCTTGTGCCTATTCTCATCAAGCTTATTGAGCAGTGCAATGGTATCTTGTTGGCAAACTTCTTTTTTCCTCGATGCCACAAGCAGATCATCAAAATAGTAAACCAAGGTAGAACTACACGGTAACTGTAAGGTCTCTAAATTTTTCTTCACTTTCATGTAATGCAGAATTCCAGCCAAAGTCTGCCAACCGCTGCGTAGCAGAGCTTTTTCTCATGCACGGCTCACCAATGGTAAGTTGGCAAGTGAGATTTGGCGTCCCCTAGCGTGATTTTCAATTGGTAGGAGGGCACCTGGTGATACTTCCCCAACATCGGCGGTCATGACCATTTGCGGTCAGAAAGCTGCCACTCGAGTAGAAAATCTACTCGAGCAGCAGCTAAATCAACTCGAGAATCAGCACCCTCTAGCAGGCCACGTGGTGCCATTCACATTGATTTTTGAGCACGGAATGAGCTCCTGGTGCTAAAAATCAGCACAACGTGCCTAATTCTGCTAGTTTGCAGAATCTCACAGAGTTTTCATGTAAATTTGCGGAATTCTGTGGAATGAAACTCTGCGAGTTCCACCCACTCGTAGTATTGACTCTCTTGATGTAGGGGAATGGTAAAGAATGCCTAATACAAGTCAATGACCTTGAACCATTCAGCTTCTGGGGTAAATTGGAACAGGATCATGGATGGATTTGGTACCACAGGATAGGATGGAATGACTATTTTGTTTATTTATGGAGGTCATGCACTATTCTCACCTTCTTATTAGCTTTCAGCAGAGCCATAGTTGGAGAGTTGCATGGACTCCTGACGACCTCCCTCAAGATGCCCTTTTCTATCATGTCCTCAATGAATGGGGTGATTCCATCTATGGTCTCCGGAGTCAACTTATATGGTCAGGTCTGAGAAAAGACTGTGCTGGATCTAAGGGTAATCTTAAATGATTTTGTATTTTGATTAGGCCTATCTCGCTTCCTGTAACATCCCATACATCCTCTCTCACAGTTTCCTTGAAATCGGGATGTAAACCCTCCTTTGTAAAGACAGGGTGCAACATCACTGTAAAGTCTTGTGATTTTAATTTGGATTCAGCGTCTGCTGCCAGGGTCTCTATTTCTATGCCGTCGGGTGAAATATATCACACAGTTGAGTTTACAAAGCAACTCCTTTCCTACCAAATTCACAGGACTTGAATTGCAAACTGATAATGGTATTGAATGGTGCCTATCTTCACTCAAACTGAAGCTAAAACCTGATAAGAATGCCTCTGATTTGTAATACCTACAACTTGGACCTTCTTTCCTAAGAGGGGTAGGTGTGGGACCTCAAATGCCTTAACGGTTGAACAAATGGCTCTGGTGTCAATCAAAAGGGACACTGGATGCCCATTGACTTCCACTTCCATGTAGGAACCACTACAACCTACTTCTAGAACTGCGCCAAGCATGCAATCCTCCTCCCCCTCAGGCAATGTCATTAGGACTGTCTGAGTTTGACGGGACTCTCGAACATGAAGGGAACTTGGGGAACAGGTGTTGCAAATTAGTTCTGGTGAGGGGCTGCATGGGGCTGGAAGAATGTGTTTCCATTTTAAATCTGGGTGGGTAACTACAGGGCTTGAGGTAGATCTGATCTCGAACCCTTCTAACTCATTACAGAGGGTTTGGGGTTTTGAGGGGTTCCCTCCTGGATCATGGAGCTTGGTACTAGAGCATCGAATTGCACTCGATCAGAGTTAAAACAGCATTTCCTTTTCCAGTGACTGACAATATTGCAAATTTGGCAAGGGTTGACTTTCTTTAAAGCATTGCTGCTATTGCCATCCACATTTCCCTTCCTCTTCCTTGCACTGGTATATTCACTCCATATGGCATGGCAACTCCTAGCATGTCTTCTCCTGTCCTATTGGCAAGGTCTTATCCTACATCCATAACACCCAAGCTTTTCGCACAGACTGTACAAACTTTTTCTGGGTAATCCTGAACCTTTCCATCAGTCCCTTTTGTTTGGCCTCTAGTGTGTCATGGAAATATTTTGCTTATCGCAAGATCTCATCAAATGGCTTGCATTGCCAACAGAACATGTCCTGTTGTATCTAGGCCTGGGAGTAGCTCGCGGACTCATGATATGCGGAGTTCTGCGAAGTGTCGCAAAAACTCTGCTTTTCTTCATGGAGTTCCATGAGCATGCGGAGTTGCAGGACGCGCCCGTTTGCGTGATGTTTTTATGTTTTACACATCGCTAAGCACGTTCTCGTGCCGAAAACTGCACACGAACAGCACCACGCGGTTCGCATGGGCGCGGCCATTGTGTTTCCTGTTCTGTGCATGGTGCTGGGTCTGTTTTTCAATCTATCTTTAATCTTTTCAATCCTCCCCCTGTCTAACTCATCCACCCCTCATTTTTATTTATTGTATCAGTGTGTGTCTTTGTGTTTGTGTATTTGACGTTTTTGTCATTTTTTTGTGGTTTTTCGTGACTCTTTTGATCTTATTTAAGTTTTCCCTTTACTTCTGTAGTTCTTCCTTACTTTCTTCCTTTTCCTGTTTCTTTTCTTTTTCCCCCCACCCAGGCCATGGCAGAGCAAGTGAGCAGGGGAGAGGTGGCGCCAGGCCACGTATGACTAGCTAAACACCTTGAGGTCATCGACGTCGCCAAGGGGTGCAGCCCCGCACACATTTTTTGTGAGGCGGAGGTGGCAGCACTAGTTTTTTTGTGCAATGCCACCTCCCCTCCATGCTGGCAGCAGGTCTGGCAGCGGTTACCCCCTGCTGGAGTGTTGACTGCGTTGGGGGAGGGTGCACTGGTGTGTGTACCACACCGCCCACGCCCATCATCCATCACACCCTACAGAACCTTACGCACCACTGGGCGGATATCATCGACCGCGAGCAGGACCTGCTTGACCTGCTAGGCGTGGAGATTGCGGTGCTCAGTCAGTAATTATTTGTTGTTTTTGTGCTCTACAATGCTAACTTTTTTTTCCAAATAGCATGCTGCTCACACTCAGGGGTAAGTTAAGTTTGCGTTAAGAATATTATGTGATCCAGTTGGAGCCAGCCAGGTGCTCGGAGCTACCTAATCAACTTGTTGGCGCTCACTCTGGCTGATTTGTTAAGAAGCCATTGCAGACTCTTCTGTCCTCTTGCCGCCAAGATAGTGAATTAGCGATATCAGTGAGTTTGCATTCTCTGTGACTTTCTTTATGTAGCTCACAGAGTCCCAATCAATCTCACAGTGATGTGTTGTATGCATCTCATCTATACATTGCAAAAAAGGGAGACTGAGTTGGCCCATCAAGGGGGTTGAAAAATAGAATCAAAGATCATTCCTTGCAATTCATTAGTTCCAAATGTAGTTTTGGTTAAGGAAATTTGGAATAGTAATTTTAGGATTAGTACGGCCAACTTGATAGTTGATACTAGTTCTATAGGCGATCAGATTTAGAAAAGTACAATGTTACTGTGTTTGCCTGTCAAAATATTTTTGAGGAGATTAACGGTACCACAAATTTTTCTTTTTACCTTCTTTATTTCTTTCATCAGCACCCAAGGGAATGAAGAAGAGGGACAGCTCGGAGACGGGTCTGGGAGTCAGTGAGAAGGCTCCGGACACCAGCGCTGCTGCCAAAGGTTCTGCTCAGCCCAGTAAGTCTTATTATTTATTATTATTGTTTTCTTAACTCTTACCTCTACCCACTATTATACTACTTTTTTATTTTGCCTTGTTTATCTTTTTATACCGTCTCCTTTTTTTCCCAACTCCCATATCCAATTTTTGTTTAATTCTTTTTATCCCTGCATTATCCTTTTTTCCATATTTCATTAGTTTTTTGTAACTGACTTTCTCCTGTCTGTACTAGTCTCTAGTTTTCTTTTGCTCTGTACTATATTGCAGTTTTCTTATGCTTTGTTAGTAAGCTTTCCCTCTCTCTTATATGTCTTGTGGTACTGTAGGAATAATAACAGATTTTTGGTACTCTACTGTCTACTGTGAAAATTGCAGGCCCAAGTAAACTAGTATTATTCACCACGCATGTTTGTTGAGAAGACAAAAAAGTGGCCATGGTCATGGACCCTCCCAGCCCCACCCAATGTTGTGTTGTAATTCATTTATACAGAATACCAGCAGTTTCCATGCCAGTGGAGCATGGCTGAAAAGTATGAGAACCCATTGCATTTGCCAACCAACACCATATGCCCTTCATTAACCATTATTCCAACCCTTCATTGCACTTCAATGACTCAGAGTCTTCATGATAGGCTATAGCTCTGCCTCTCCATTACGAAACATTTTTGGTTGGCTTGACTACCTGGATTTTCTAACATTGTCAACCAACAAAATACCCAAAGTGATATTTTGGATAGAAGATACTGTTAACCGAACTGTAGTGATGTAATGCGGTTGTATTTTTTTGATTAAAAAAAAATAAGGGGAGGCGTATCTGGCATCTGAATAATGTGCAATTTTTTTTCTAGCAGCACAGACCACCAGTGTCGGGGCCAGTTCTGCTGCGGAGGCAGTTGGACGGGGAAACACAGCCGTGGCAGAAACTGGTAGTGGCAAATTGCTTTGCTTGCTTATTGACTATTACTATTATACTCACTACAAGGGCATCGTAAGACTCGTGACTCATGAATCCCCCCGCAACAGAGGTGATTGAGTTCTTATGGCCTCTTCTATCTGCAACTCAGCAAAAGCTCACATAATGAACATTAAAAATGATGGGTTGATGGAAACGGGAAAGAACTGAAGCTTAAAAGAAAGGATGGGTGAAATGGTATATGAGTGAAAGGATGCGTGGGTGGGTGGGTGAAAGGATGTGTGGGTGGATATTCGGTAAATGAATGGAATGGTGAAAGGATGGTTGAAAGATTAGAAATTATGGTGAAAGACTGGATGAGGGTAAGGAAAAGTTTAAATCAATCATGGTGGCTATCAATGGGTGAATATAGAAGACTGAAAGGCTGAATGAATAGTGCTTGGATGAAGAAACAAGGGAGCTCTTTTGGAGAGGGGCATGCTCACCTACTTGGTTTTATCAAACCTATGGTTTAAAGTCGGGGTATTTTAGATTTTGGTCTATTCCCTTGACTCACTGTATTTGTTAAGCGAGGCAGATATGTTTCCCACCCATCATCATTTATCAACTCACTCCCTGTGCATGGCATTTCACCACCCATGACCTTAGTGCAGTATTGTGACTGCAGTGTTGGCTGTGTAATGTGCGTCTGCTTCAGGTAATGTAGCATTTACAAAGTTTTCAATGCATTGCAAACCAAACACAAGGTGTGTTTCCCCTCATCCACTCAGTCACCTCTTAGTACTTCACTCCTTTATTCTTTCCTAAGTTCTCGCCCAGCCTTCCATAAAATTGAAAAATCTGTTCTTGGCATGTGCCACATTTTTATGGCCATGTGAACTTATTCATAGATATATTTCATAGTTTCCATTACAGATTTACGCCTGTTCAAATTTTTCCTTTTCAGCTTTAGTCAACTGCAATGACTGAATAAGCCAAAGTTTAGGCACATGATGATGATCAGTGTCACCCCACTATTCTATAGCAAAAGCTCTACCTACCCAACCTAATCCCTAGCTTACCCTGCATTAGAGTAAGTTAAGTTTCCTTTCCTTGCTACCAAGCAAATGAATTTGTTGGAAATAATTTGTGGTGGAGCATGAGGCCAGGGAGTAAAGTTGGACTAAGTGCCTGATTTCAAGTTTGGCGGATGGAATACTCTGTGACCAACATGCTAAATACAATCTATATATCCCATTCCTTTCCCTGTAGTGCACTGCATCGTTTTTCCCATGATCTACTTACGGCAGACAGGATATCCACAATTTATACGTGACATGTGTGACATAGTATCTTACTTATTATTTATCTGCCTCTTTGGAGTCAGGGTAGAATTTGAAAGGCATTTGGAGAAGAGCAAGGCCATTGGAATTAAAGCAAAATAATGGTCCATTACAGCTGCCCCAGCTGCAAAATGCAGAGAGTAACAAAGTACCCGATGCGCTGGCTGGCATGCATCAATTAATTTAGCTCAACCTGTACTCCATAGTGCATAATGCCTTGCTCATTAATGAGAGATTTTTTTTTTTCCTCACAAACCGTCTGTTTAGTTTTTTACTTGGAAAGCATTTAAAAGAAAAAAATAAAATCACTCTGTTTATTTAATCTGGTGTTATTCTGTCTTAATTCTTTTCAGGTAGACAGTCAGCACTTTTTATGTGAGGCATGTGAGGGTAAATGGCCCTGTGACTCTCCTAACCACATCAAATTCCAATGGCCTTAGGGGACCAGCAATGTACTACTACTGCACCACTATTTAATTGTAAACATGTGTTTTCACAGAGCATTGTTTACAATTTGTCTTTTATCTTTTAGTTTTTTTCTTGAAATGGCTACTCTTGCTGGTCCGCCACCACCACAAACACGGCAGGAGATAGTGACCCGGCTGCGGTGGCAGAGGCTGCAGACTATCCTGGCAGAGTACCACTGGTTGGTGGCGCTGGAAGAAAAGGAGGTGTAGGAAGAAGCATCTGCCTCTGCCACGGGCCCCAGTTCCTCCAGCCAGCCGCAGCCTCTAGCAAATACATTGACACCAGTGCCTCCACCGCCAGCCATCAGGGGCCCTAACCGCCAATGCTGCCCCCACCGCTCAGACCACCAATTCCAGCGCTACCTCCTGCAGCTGATGGATCAATTTGAAAATAGGATGGCCTGGATGGAGCAGAACGTTGGTCGCCTCCGGACCAGCATAGATGACGCCCTCTTCTAGCCCTTTTTTAATTTTTTGTTTTGGGTGGAGGGAATTTTGTTGTGGGTGGAGAGGGTGGGAATTGGGGAGGGAGTTGGGGCTGGGAGTTTGGACTTTGTTGGACAGTTTTCTTTGGACATTGGACATTGTTTGAGGATGGGGTGATTTGTTTGAGAGAGGGATGGGCCTGTTAAGGGTGGAGAGGGTGGGTTCTTTCGTTGTTAAAAAGTAAAGGGAAAATCTATTTTATCATACTTTTTGTGGCTTTCTTTTACTTTGCACTGCTGCCTTTTTGAACAACATGTTTTTTTAATCTGTTTATCAAAGTGTATACCAGTTAGTTATACTTAGTTATATACCCTTGTCTTACTACCCTCTGTGGGTATCTTGGCAATTAGGGGGGTGCCATGTCCTATATTGCCTACAACAACCTAGATAAACAATTACTTATCGGCAGTAGAAGTTAGTTACATACTAAACAAACTAGTTCACTTCACTACTTAGTTCTCTTACCTGAATAGATGATGCGATGGCTGCTACCTCTCTCAATCTTCCAAAACCTTAATTACTGCAGGGTTTCCCAAGATGTCATTCTTAATGGTGGTGGTAGTAATAGCAGGCTAGTGTGCTAACAGGGAAGGCATAACAAGCGAGGTCCCACTCCCACATAGGATAGCTCAACTGTAGGATTAATCAAAAGGATTATCCATCACAGGAAAAATTGAAAGAAAAACACAGAGTTAGTGGGTTATATTTATATCATAGCCTTAAAAGGATTGAGACCAGACTACTACCATCATGACACAACAAAGAATACCGGATAATATAACAAAAATAGTATTAGTAACTTCTTCTGAGCAGTGGGGAGCTGGTATTTAATTGAAACTCAAGTAACGAAATCCTCGAGTCAGGAAAAGTGGACTCAAAGTCTGGAGTGGACAAGGTTAAGTGTTTATGCAACACAAGGCCTGAATGATGATGCTGATGAATGATGTTCTTCTATTTCTAAAATATGGATCACTTTTATGCCTGGGTGGGTAAATGGGGCCAGTGCCGGCTATTGCTCAAGTAATAGAAGAACCCACATTGAGTTGGTGTTGCTTTCACCACATCCACCCTACCAAGTGTGCGATCCATTTATGGTGTAAATTAAGTCATACCTCAATAAATCACACAGCCCGGGGTAAAAGGGTTAGAGGTTTGATGAATGGACAGGAAAGGGGATTTGGGGAACGGTGTGACAAAGACAAACACTACACAACGACAATATTCATTTGGGAGATGAACAGCAGATCATCATCAATCTGTTGTGGAAGGAAATGAAGGAATGAGTATGACACCGTTCATTTAAATGCATTGCAAACAGTCCTTCAGCCCCTGAGACCCAAGTTGATATTATATATCTCAATGTTTGAAAAATACAAATTTTGGAGGAGTTAGGAGAACCCACACAGTTCTAAAAAATTATTTAAAAAAAAAAATGATACTGTATTGCCAAATTGGGTGGCGCATCGGCATTTTTCTCGTATTGTCATCAATCTTGGGAGCCTGGCTGAAGTGGTCCAGAAAGGTAAGCAGGAGTGTTATGGAGCTTTTGCCTTTTGTGTAGGAGAAGAGAAGGCCTGTGGATTGTAAAACAGAAATTATATTGTAGAGTCAAGGAAAAGGACAGAAGGTAAGCTTCATGTACCAAGAAGACTCAGAGGCAGAGCAAGAGCATAGCCTGCTGCAATCATTCATTTTATGACTCATGTGCGATCGATTAACTGAGAAGTGAAAGCAAATTACAACCAATCTCAGACAAGTGGCTGCATGTACCAGGCTGAACAATCTCACAACTGTCATCATAACATTTAGCCAAGAGCATGCATAATGTGTTGATTTGACATTACATGTCTGTCGCCAGTAACTTACAACAATAGACCCCATACCCGACTGTTTAAAAGAGGAGTTTCTAATTTGAGCCAGCACACACACTCAGCAGCATTGCATTTCACAAATTAACGCAACTCTCACCAGTCCACAGAGCTATGTAGGCCTCTTAAAGTCATCATCATGTTGGTTTCCCTGAAGGTGATAACTTCATTTTTCTGGCTGTTGTTGAGGTAGTCCCGTCCTGAGTCCTTCCATCACCCTCCTGACTCCGAGTAACAAATCTGTCCAACTCTGTTCTGACTCCTGACCCAAATGAGAGAGATCTACCTGTAGTGCACTTCTGTTGAAGAACAAGAAGAGAAACATTGAGGTTTTTTTCATGTAGATTTGTGTTTGTTAACTAAACTGACTGGTCTGGTCTTTTAAGAGTGTGAACCAAAAAACAAAGGATTGGACCCAGGAAGCAAATCACGCTAAGTGTCAAAGGGTAAGGGCCAATCACCTGCAGGAAAAATGATCACGCATCAGGCCACAAACATTGCAAATCATCACAATCAAGCTTACACAATATAGTTGAACACCCTCCCTCACTGTTGTCTACCTCCACATGAATCATCACTCACAATCTCTCATATATCACTTATTGGTGCAGTAGTTACCTGTTCCAATCCAAGGACAGTGGTATACAATTGTCGATCCCCTTTGATGCATGCAAAACACATTGGGCAGTCTTGTAAATCAAATGTTCTGGGGCAGTCCTGCTAGAGGATGAAAAAAAGGAAAGGCACGGAACGAAGGCAAGCATTGTCTCTCCAATGTCCTTGAAGGGAATGAAGGGGAGGATTTTTCACTGCACACTGGTCCAACTCCAATCCGGCCATACATGTGCCTAAACAGGTGGGGCTGCATAAATCAGTCAGACACAAACAAACAAGATATATAATGTCCCCCTGTAGTGTAGCTCCTATTTCCCTAATAGGCTCTGCACATTGGAATAATATCCCCTATAGGTTTGACATAGGACTAAGGTCAGTATGTCCCTATCGAGTATATTAAACTTAATTACTTGTGCCAGCTAGCTCAGAGGCCACTAGAAACTCCTTGACGACAAGAAGGGAGTAGTTTATGGCAGCCGCAAAACATGACAACTTTGTTTCCCTTTAGAATCAGAACGTGTCCCAGAGTCGTGGAAACAATAGATAACTATTTCACTCAGCTCAATCGTGCATGCTTAGTTTTCCTCAAAGTTACACAGAAAGAAATAGACGGGCGTTTCAATAAAAGGTTTATTGAACAGTCTTGTTTCTTGTGTAAGTTAAATGTGCTGTTACGATCACAAGACAGTATGCAAGATAAATAATGTACAGCGTAAGCAGTAGAAATAAATAATACTGCGATAGCATTATCTTTTAGCAGATATTCATTCACATAAATAACACAGACTAAAAAGGCGAGTACTCATACGATGCGTTTCTAAGCTAGTTCTACCCCAATGTGCCTAACCTAACCTAGGTGTAGGGAGAGGTATGAAGTAGGTGAAGTATTCCTTACTATGGTATACTAAGAGTATGTTAATCCTAGTATGCCTAGTATGCCAAGAGTCCCTCTAGGTTCTAGTCAGCTCCATACCTTTAGAATGAGAGAGGTGGGAATCTCTTGCCAGATTCGAACTCCAACACCCCGCAAGGGAAGTTAGATCACTGGAAGCTGGACTCTCTGCGTGCAGGGATGACAGCGTCTTCTCAGTGCGTCAGGCCGGGAAATGGGCTCCTCTGAAGTCGAGGTCTCCTCTAGTTTACAAGGGCTAGGGAAGGTATATTTATACCTGAGAGGTACCTCACAATGTTAGCATTGACGTGAATCGGTCAGCGGAAGACGTCATGAATGAACCCCTAAGGTATAATGGTTCATGCATAATAGATGAGTCCTTGAAGAAATCAATAGTCCTGTGCTAGGGAAATTCCCGAAGCCTAAGGGTCTGTTCTTCAAGAACTCGTTGTGACGTTAGGGTGGACGGATGTCGGAGACCATGCCTGTATTTGGAGTGCACAGTTTAATGCCTAAATAAGGACTGGGATTTTATGCCTATATAAGGGCAGGGCGAATTGTGCCTATATAAGGACATGATACAGGAAAGCCCGTGTATGGACACCCTGAGAGGAATACAACACCCACTCCACTTTCATGTGTACGATAATACTAAAATGCTAAACATTTAAAATGCTAAACATTAAATGGAGTACCGCATATTGCTAAAATATTTCTTAAAACCGTTTAAAAAAGGCATTTAAAAAACCCATTAGAATGCAAAAGGTACTGTACATTTTAAGCATTGCTTTTCATTTCAGGCATATTTTTAAAATAAAAATGCAATTTGAACGAAATAAGCAGTAATATTTACATGTGACAAAAAAATGATCGATAAGTTTTTCAAAATCAAAAGTCATTTCATGTTATGGAAATTAATAAACTTGTTTAGACTAACACAATGAAAAAAGTGTCTGAGGAAGTACCGCGAAGTCTGTACTATAAGGCTAGTTCTACTTGAAGCAGATTGAAGTGCCATTTTAGTTCGAAAAAATGGGAAAAAGTTCAATTTATGGAAGTTTTTGAAGTATGAAGGCCAAATTGTTACTGCATCTCTGGAACACTGTGGGCTGAATCAGAGGTAGTTTACGGGTCTGGTGTAAACATGAGATCATCTATTTCTGTAGACAAAACATCGTCCACTGAAGTTGGTGTCAGTTGGAACACCTCGTGTAGTAGATTAATTGCACAGAGATGTGAAGCATCGCTTTCAGCATAGGTTGCCGCAGCAATGTTCGCGTCCGTTGTTACCTGTGTGCCTGTAGATCTTTCTCGTACCTCAGCAGCAGCTGGAAGCGTCTGTGAGATCTCAATGAATGCTGACATCAGGATAGGCAGCCTCTGGGGACAACACAGAGCATGGGCCGTTATCGGGACCAGCAGAGTATCGACATCCGTTGGCGTGGCTGATGGAAATGTTAGACAGGTGTCCAACACGCATTCTTCACCGCATAGCAGGCATCGTAGAACAGGTAAGATGCAATCTTGCCAGATTGGTCTGAATGACAGGAACCACGTGGTATTAAGTTCCCGTAGACGAGTCATGCCCAAAAGCTGTACTATTCGCTCACGGCACTTTCGTTCAAGGAGAGCTTTCTCCATTTCGCTCGGAGTGATGTCTGCGAATAGGCTGGCCATAGCGTAATAGCAGGAAGAGAAATAGGATTCCGGCAACAAGTGCTAGAATTAATGGTATGCCACCAAACACCGAATGTGCAAAGTTCGGGATTATTCCGAGTATTGCCTGGAAAGGTGCTAACAGACCGGTACAGATGCTCTTAAATACATGTACAATTCCACTTGTATCAGACATGTTGAAGATACGTGTTATCATTTCTACTAAATGTATAGGGCAGTTTGTACGTATTAAAGTCTGTATCTCAGCCGAAGTCCTTGCTACTTGTAGATCATAGGTTTCTTTGGCCGAGGTCAAAGGCACTGTTTGCTGTAAAAGCATGGCTTTCATTCTGCTTAAAGTATGAAATCTTATAAAAGAGACGTTCAGCGAAGGCCACAAAGGCGACTCCCTGACTGTGTCTATTGGGGGAAACAATACTTGATTACAGCAAGTGACCCTGGAGTTGACCGTTACTAGATATGGGATGCCTGGCAGCATGCTGCAGCAACTCTGATCATTCAACATGAGGTAACTCCCATTAGAAAGTTGTCCAAACGTTGGATTAATCACAGCAGCTGGTGTACCCTGCTGAGGCAAGACAAATTTGCCACAGAACCATTACAAGCCCCGTGTAAAGAAATGTCCTGACATATAAGTGAACCGCTCAGTGCACGTTTACAGTGTGTACCGCTCAAAAACACTTCACGATCCCCACTCCAACATCTATATGTATACGGTAAATCCCAAGATGTCTTAATGTATTCCTTACCCAACCTTTCATATTTGCCTGCTTGCATTTGTGTGAGGCAATACTGAAACTGAAAAGTAGTCACAGGTAATGTGATTTTGCCATGAATGAGCATTCTGTAGCTGGTTTTTCTGCCACTGTGAATGGTAACTTTTCCAGTTTTTCAATGCTCAGCACTGTATACTTTGCTCCTCTTTGTGCCAGTTCGATCTGTTTACCAGTTAGATTGTATTCTGCAAACAGAGCCGTTGTGTTGATAAAACGCCAAGGCACATAGCCCGCTCGCAAAGATTGCAGCGTCCAGCTTAATAACACAATAGAACGCAATTGAGATTGGCCTTGCTGTAACATCGCCAAATCTTGTTCCAGTATGTCGATAGCAGAGGATACAATGCCATCCAATGAATATATTCTGGAGGACAAAGTTGTTAACCCATTGTCGACCACATTATCTCACCGTCTATTTTTGTTTTTGAACGAGTGATCGCAGCTACGGAAGCCGTCTGAACAGCCCCCTTTGCGGCTTCGTCAGCCAATGAATTCCCTGCAACGTGAACGCCATCACGTTGATGACTCAGTGTGTTGATCACGTGAGCCTTTGGTAGTTCGTTTTTCAACTGAACTACTTGTTCCCAAAGCATTTTGTGCTTTATTGTGCCACCTTTCGCATCTTTGAAACCATTTTCAAGCCAGTTTTGTATATAGTCATTATACGACTGAACACAGTAAAAGGAATCGCACACTATCAGTGTGGGGAATTCTCAATCTGTACTTTCAAGTGCCAGTTTGAATGCTTGTAGTTCAGCTCGCTGAGCTGTACAATCTCCTAGAGATTGTGTTTTTGTGACCATAGGTCTGAAGATGCCATCTCGCATGCGACCTTTAACGATTGCACATGCTGCACTGTAAGCTTGCTTACTCCCTGTTGCGGGTTGTGCGGATCCGTCAGTGTAAATTATGAATTCGTACTGATCGAGAGGCAGAATTTTAGTAGGCAGAGGACATTCTTGTTCATATTGCAGGAATGCTTGTGTTTTTAAATCAGGATCAAAAACATATTCAACATCTATTGCAGCAAGAGAATTAACCCATTGTATCCATCTTGGATGTGATGCTTTTGCATTTGGAATGCTTGCTTTTGTGACCGCTTCTAAAGCCGGTACTGGGGTTACGACAATAATGCGTTTCCCTTGGGCTAAGGCTCTTTCTTTTGCTACAGCGGTTTGAACTGCTGTTAGAATTTTTTCAGTTGAACTGAAGCACATTTCCGCTTGTGTGTACAAATGAGATTTGTATGCGATTGGTATTTTCTCACCCTCATTGAAGGTTAAGTAGGTGAATCTGCATTGACCCAAAATTATTCGGATCACCAAATTGCGTTGACTTACGCGTGTTTGTAAGTGATTTGTTGCTAACATGTTAGCCTGGAGTGAACGCAAGATTTCTGTGTGTTCGTTAGTCCAATTTTTGATTGAAAAATCAGGTTTGATGAATGCGTAGAGAGGTTTAACCCTTTCTGCATAATTTAGAATGTATGGGGCATATCTACAAGGGCTTTATCTCCGCTTTTTGGCTTAAAAAGCCAAAAAGCGGAGATAAAACTAACGCCCTATCAACAAGAGGGTGCTAACATGCATAATCGCATGTTAGCACCCTTTTTCCCAACGCTCCCTTTGCATCTCTAATGAGATGCAAAGTGGGCGTTACTGGCGTACCCCGGATGGACTACGTTTTAAATATCGCCGATGTTCACATCGCGATATTTACAAGGCAGCCCACAGGATTATAGCAGACGTTAAACTTTGGCGAAAACTGCCTTTTTCGCCAAAATCTAACGTCTGCTACAATCCTGACTTACCTATGTTAGACATAGGAGGTGGATTATGCTGATACGACCACAGGGTCGTATCAGCAAGGTTATCGCCGTTTTGCAGGGCACATCCTTGGAAAACCAGCGATGTTCCCTGCAAACCGGCGATAACCTCGCTATCTCTGGAATTTTTATCGCCCCGGAGAAACGCTTTGTTAATAACGCGCTACCAGGGCGATAAATTCCAGAGATAGCCTGCGTTAGGAAATACGTCGCTAATCACGGCCAGCGATAATTATCGCTGGCCGTTGATAATATGCCCCTATGTTCTTCCAAAGTTTAGGAAACCCAGGATGGATTGTAAGTTTTTTTGCGTTTTTGGAGGTTGGAGGTTGGAGCAGCGCACACTTTTCTAAAAAGTTAGCTGCCAAGCTCTTGCCTTCACTTGAAAGCTCATATCCTCGAAATAGGACATTGAGATGGGCAATTCGGGACTTTTTAAAGTTGAACTTGTAGCCCTAAGAGGCGAAGCCCAGTATAATGTGCTTACCCTGTTCAAGTGTTTGTCCAGGTCATCGTCTGTCAGATAGATGTCATCGACATAGGACAATGCCTCATTGTGATAAATTTGTAGTAACTCCGTTACCCTCGCTGAGAATAAACCTGGGCTGTTCTTGAACCCTTGTGGGAGTCGACAAAAGTGACGCTGGGTCCCCATTATGGAGAATGCTGTTAAGTACTTGCTTTCAGGTGCTATGTTTTGACAAAAGAAACCATTTGAGATGTCTAATGTTGTTTTGTATTTTTTACGCACAATGTTATTCATTAATGCTGTGCTATGTGCATTTTGCACTGCAAAGGTTTTAGAACAAGTGTTTAGGTGTCTGTAATCCAAAACTAGATGATATGTATTGTCTGGTTTGGAGACAGGAAACAAAGGATTGTTCATTGAGGAGGTGCATGTTTCAATCACCCCTTGGTATTCAAGTTGATCTAAGATCTCCCTGACCTGTTTTTTAGCTTCTTGCTTTATTGGGTACTGCCTTTGTGCAGTTGGTTCATGTTTCAGATGTATTTTATGGTGAGGTGAGCACTCATCCCATCCTACATGATTTTTATATAATGCTGGGGCCTGGGCTACTGCCCATTTCCTGGCATATGTATATTTTAGATGAATTGGAATATGGTTGGAGAAGGCAGGCATAATAATGTCCTCGCCGTGTGGGCACTCCCTGACAAATTGTGGTGGCCAGTCTTTTTCTGCTAGAAGTATGTCATAGCCCCTTGATAGTCTTTCCCAAAAAGTTCTTTCACCTGTCTAGGTTTGTCTCCCTCCATCCGGAGTGTTATTTCATATAACCTTTGTGGAGTACTAACCCTGGTGTCTACAGTCTCAACTGTAATGTACTCATTCAAGTCCACTATCTCCAGAAGTTCCTTCAGGTTCTGGCGAACTATTGTGACTTCTGCTGCACTGTCCAGCATTGTCTGAGCCCATTCTCCGTTCTTTAGTTGTGTTCTCAGTATTCTCGGCATGTCTGATCTTCAGACTTGCTACTTTCTTTTGGAGAATTGAGGTTTTGTTTTGTTTTTGGAGCGTGTTTTTCTTCTTTGGATTTCACGCGTTCTTCTCTATGTTCTGATCGTCCTCTTCTTTCCGAAGTCTGTGATGAGATCTGAAAGGGACGAGAGGAACGTGTATCATTATCTTGATACCTGTCAGGTTTTCTCAAATTATCCCTATTCCTGAGGTTATACCTCCTTTCAGAGGTCTCCTTTTGAGGAGACCTACCCCGGGATTGAGAACGTTTCTCGTTTGATTTGTGTTTAGTAGACTCCCACTTCTTTTTAGAAGATGTAGGGGTTTGTTTAATGAAGTCCTTCTCAGGACTTACAGATAGTTTTGGTTTCACTGGTCTTCCACCCAAACTATCTCTGCCTAATTCTGCATATGATTGTTCAATTATTCAGACCCCCAGGATATTGCGGCATGGATTAGCAAATTTAGCGGCACAAATATGGAAATTTAGCGGCACAAATATGGAAATTTAGCGGCATTTTTACGGCACTTTATTTCACTCATAATCATTCATTTTCAGCCTTAAATCAATGGAAACTGTTTTAGCAGAGTATTCCACTTTGAAATAGGCAACCTGGGATATGGAACAGAGGAAGCAGCCCACAGGTGAAGGCTGTTATCCCTTGGAAATGCAATCCTCCATTTGCTTTAGTATAGGTTCTGAGAAGCCCATCAAAGATGGCCTGGTAGCATCCCATAGGAAATGGCATTCTAGAACCTACCTTAGTGTATGCTCTGGGGGTCCAGATTGGAGGGACAGGGAGATACCCAAAGAAATTGAAATTATGCAACCAGTCACAGTATATGACCTGTGGAATCCACTTAGGAGCAGCAGAGGAGAAACTCATAATAAAGGAACTATACAACCGTGCAATACTTCAAGGCAAATCGCGAAATCCTGGAGGGTTTGGCTAGGGCTCCGACCGTTTATGTTTTCACGGGTGAAGGGGGCGGGGGGCACAACGTTATAACATTTGCAATGTAATAGGACTCGCATTTACGTCGCGTCCAAGCTATTGACATTGTAAATGACAATGCCATTTATTTATGTTTTAAAAACCAAAACATAAATAAAAGGCATTGTCATTTACAATGCCAATAGCTCAAACTTGCGTAAATGCGAGACCGATTGCATTGCAAATGCTTGTTTTTTTACTATTCTGCTAGGGTGACAGACATTTACACAGGACATGTATGGATGGATTTTGCTGCTGCTCTGTCCTCTCTCCACCACTTCCTTGCCACCTGACAGTTTCCAGAGTGTGACTTCTTTTCACCTGATCTGCCCCATTGGGTTCACTGCCTGCCCGCTAAGTGTCCTGTTCTGGCCCCTTGTCTCCATGGTACCCATCACCTTCTGGAAAATGTCCTCCTCTCTCTTGATTTCTACCCGCGCCAGGTTCTGCCCTAAGGTGCTCGCTGCCATGCCACTCCTTCCTGCCTTTGTCCTCATCTCATCTTCTTGTGCTGCCTTTTGCGCCATGATGCCCGACACCTTTCGTCCGCCTGGCCCTTACTTGTGCCAACTCTGTTACCAGGAAGCTTGCTGCCTGCCCTTCTCTCGCCTGCCACCTACATTTGTCATGTTGCCATTACCATACCAGTTCCTTCACTGGGTTTAGCTCCCAAGATGTCCTCTTTCTGCCCGAGTTTGCTATGATAAAGGCACCCTCTTAAAATGTGGAAGAAGCGTCTCCCCATGAAACTTAGTCACCAGCAGTTACTGTCTAATTGTGCGCATTGCCGATTTCACGGGCACTTTTGTAAAAATTGAGGCATTTTTACAAAAGTGCCGATTTCGCGGGCACTTTTGTAAAAATCGCGGCATTTTTACAAAAGTGCCGATTTCGCGGCTAACCGCGAAATCGCGAAATCGCGAAATCGCGAAATCCTGGAGGGTCTGATTATTCTGGGTAGCTCTGTTTGATGTTCTGTAACATCGAATTCCCTTAACCGCTTAACCGCGGCGGCAATTCCGCCGCGGTGCGGCGGTTTAGCGGAGAGGGCGGGGCCGCGTCGGCCAACGGACGTTCGCAGCACTACAGAGGTAGTGCTCGCGACGGCCGTTGGCCGACGGGCGCACGCAACGGGTTAATCGTTGGCGGATCGCCACTGCTGCTGCCTCCCCTTTAATATTAGATAATATTATTGTTGAGACCTGGTCGAAATTTTTCAGTAATTTCATACCTAAATTTAGAGCAGGCTCTGCCCCGTATTCATTTTGAATTTGTTTCAGGACATCAGGTATTACCGCAATTGACGGAATGCCATGTGTTTTAGTATAGATGGCAGCAAAGACTGAGCCCCAAGTGGTGCAATCTTCCAGTTGTGGTGTGATCCCCATCGGTAAACTGATTGTTAGGATTCTGTGTTTCTCATACGGGCTAGTATTTGGAAATACTGCTTCTATTTGAGTAATTTTTTGAGCTATCCAGAATGTAATTTGCTCACGTTTTGTGGGCATTTTACCCATGACTGCGTAGAGAGTCTGTGGTGTAATTTTTAGTGTATTCCCCTGTTGGGGAGTTGGATTTGGAAGTGTCAATGGTTGCTGGACTGTGAAAGTCTGCATGACATATTGGACCAATTGTCTGTAGATTTTTATTAACTCTGTAAGTTGAATAAGTAATTCCTCATCTGACATTATATCCAGTTCAGGATGAGGTGTGTAGCCGGCTAGAATCGGCCATGTTGCTCCTGGTCTACCTAGTGGACCGAGCCTGGTAATGTTTCTGTGATGTTTTAGGGCGCCTTTAAACCAGAGCTGATGCTCTTGGTATGTTAATGGAATTTCTATATCCTCGAAAGGAATGTATTCCTCTGGTGGATCATCTTCTTTGTAGAAGTGAAACATGTGTGTTACTGGATTGGATTCAGGAAATATTACCCATGAATAGAATACCTCTGTCTGAAAGGATTTGTGTGCCTCTATCACGAAAACTGCTCTACCGCCTCTTGGTGGTAGGCCATGTTTTATAAGTTTTAGAGTGATGGCTCTTCTTAAGTTTGGAGCGATGTCTATAACACCCTCCTCGGTTTCATTTAAACCTGTAATGTTAAAAACTGCTGCTTGGGTTGGATCAGCCGCAGCTTCACCGTTTCCGGCTTCAGTCATTTTGTTTTTTGAAAAATGTAGAACAAGTTTCAAGGAAACAAAGATAAGGTGCACAATATTTTGGAACAGTGTATCCTTCAACGTTGAGTAAACCAAACAGCTAATATATAGGGTGTTTCCCTATGTAGCCGTGGTGGATACTTAACCCTGCCCACTCCAGACGTCTTTTGGAGTATATGGGTAGGGGTCTCTGAGAGAAAAAGCACGGCTGAGTTACTCAGTCTCTAGCGTTAAATTACCGCCTTACCAAATGTTGGGCGCCATGTAGTGTAGCTCCTATTTCCCTAATAGGCTCTGCGCATTGGAATAATATCCCCTATAGGTTTGACATAGGACTAAGGTCAGTATGTCCCTATCGAGTATATTAAACTTAATTACTTGTGCCAGCTAGCTCAGAGGCCACTAGAAACTCCTTGACAACAAGAAGGGAGTAGTTTCTGGCAGCCGCAAAACATGACAACTTTGTTTCCCTTTAGAATCAGAACGTGTCCCAGAGTCGTGGAAACAATAGATAACTATTTCACTCAGCTCAATGGTGCATGCTTAGTTTTCCTCAAAGTTACACAGAAAGAAATAGACGGGCGTTTCAATAAAAGGTTTATTGAACAGTCTTGTTTCTTGTGTAAGTTAAATGTGCTGTTACGATCACAAGACAGTATGCAAGATAAATAATGTACAGCGTAAGCAGTAGAAATAAATAATACTGCGATAGCATTATCTTTTAGCAGATATTCATTCACATAAATAACACAGACTAAAAAATGCGAGTACTCATACGATGCGTTTCTAAGCTAGTTCTACCCCAATGTGCCTAACCTAACCTAGGTGTAGGGAGAGGTATGAAGTAGGTGAAGTATTCCTTACTATGGTATACTAAGAGTATGTTAATCCTAGTATGCCTAGTATGCCAAGAGTCCCTCTAGGTTCTAGTCAGCTCCATACCTTTAGAATGAGAGAGGTGGGAATCTCTTGCCAGATTTGAACTCCAACACCCCGCAAGGGAAGTTAGATCACTGGAAGCTGGACTCTCTGCGTGCAGGGATGACAGCGTCTTCTCAGTGTGTCAGGCCGGGAAACGGGCTCCTCTGAAGTCGAGGTCTCCTCTAGTTTACAAGGGCTAGGGAAGGTATATTTATACCTGAGAGGTACCTCACAATGTTAGCATTGACGTGAATCGGTCAGCGGAAGACGTCATGAATGAACCCCTAAGGTATAATGGTTCATGCATAATAGATGAGTCCTTGAAGAAATCAATAGTCCTGTGCTAGGGAAATTCCCGAAGCCTAAGGGTCTGTTCTTCAAGAACTCGTTGTGACGTTAGGGTGGACGCATGTCGGAGACCATGCTTGTATTTGGAGTGCACGGTTTAATGCCTAAATAAGGACTGGGATTTTATGCCTATATAAGGGCAGGGCGAATTGTGCCTATATAAGGACATGATACAGGAAAGCCCATGTATGGACACCCTAAGAGGAATACAACACCCCTAGCAATGTCCATTTTTTGGGGGGCAAAGCAGTACGGCGATAGAAAGTTCTATGGTGGCCCAGGCATACTCAGTCAGGGAAGTAGAGTTCGTCCTCAAACTAACATGGTTCACCCAGAAGTTGGTCAGCTAACACACTACTATGACCGGAGTCTGACCGATCACCCTCTTCCTCCTCCTGTGTTATTTCAGATATGGTGTAATTTTGGTGGTACAAAGTTTTGGTCCATTTTGATAATGGTCAATCTCTCCACGTTTTGAGTTGAGAAACTGGTCCTTCTCACTGTGACAACTGCACCCGCTGAACTAAACACACACTCAGCAGACACACTGAATCCGGACAAGCCAGATACTTTATTGCCAGCCTGATGAGCACTATACACCAATGGATTTTGATCTATATAGACCTCTGATGGGTCATCCAGATAGTCCTGGACCATCCTCTGAATGGTCATTGGTGCTGCAACTTGCTCGACCTGTTTTGCTTTCGCCTCTGCATGGGACTTAAGACCTGCCACTTGAAACCAAGACATTGCAGTGGTTAGGGCTGATGCTTCTGAGGTTGTGGTTGTTGCTGGTGTTCTTGCTGGTGTTGGCTGCTGTGATTCAACAGCACTGTCCTCTATGGAAGTTGAAGGCTGCACCCCAGAACTTCTGCCGAGAAGTGGGCCTCTGATTTCCAGTCATTCTTCTTCCAGGTCGCAGGCTTGCTCAGCAATTTATGTCTTACATTGTGAAATTTTCCCTTCTTAAAATGGAATGAAAGTTACCAGTAATTGTTTGTACCGTGGATCAAGAGTTGTGGCACAGAGGTACTGTTTGGATAGCACAATGTCTCTTTGCAGCCTTGTATTATCAGCCAAGCGAAGGAATTAAGCTCTCTACCAACTCATGCTCATCTTTCTTTTCGTCACTACTGCGTACATTTCAGACACCTTCTTTAGCTGGTCCTGTAGCAGATGCAACAATGGGATAGCTTGGCCCATCGTACTGGCCTCCTTGCTGACTTCCAGTGTGAAAACCTCAAAATGAAGCAGCATTTCTGTCAGGCATTTGTCTATTTCTCCATCTCAATGATCATGCCTTTCCCAGTCACAACCCCTCTTTGCATGACATAATAGTTGATCTGTCTGTACTGCTCTAACAGACGTTGCAACATGTGATAAGTATAGTTCCAATGTTTTGGCACCTCTTGTATGAGTGTTTTAACTGGCACTCTAATATCACGCTGAATGATCCTCAACTGCTTCCGGGCTTTAAAAGAATGGCTGAAATGAAAGCAGATTCATCTGCAATTGGACAATAAGATGCTGACTCGGACTTCTTTTTTGAGAAAGTCCTGTACAGCGATGTTGATGCAGTGCGCCAAACACAGGACCCTGAAGTAGCCACCATCTGCCATGGCCTTAACTATATTACTGCCGTTGTCCATGGCAGCAAATACAATGTTAAGCCTTCTGGGTCGCAGCCATAGAAACAACTTGCTGTTAAAGTTTTCCAAGATGTTTGTGCATGGGATTTCTCTAAGTCAAACATGGCTACTGTTGAATGGCTCCAAGCGCCATTAAAAATGTCATCAGCATCAAAACCTGAAGATATAATTTCTCTAACCCCCATGAAAGAGGTCCAGTGTGCAGTGATACACAAATAATCAGTGGCTTGGCAACTGGTCCACATGTCTGTCGTCAGGTGGACAGTGTGAACAGCACTCTGCTGTAAAAAGCTTGTCCAACCAATTCCAGCACATTGTGATGGAGTGCTGGAACAGCAACTCTAGCAAAATAGGTCCAGCTGGGAACATTCCTTTTTGGGCAGATTGCCGCCACAAATTTTAGAAAACCCATTCCTTCCACAAAATAAAAAGGGAGGAGGTCTGGCACTAACATTTTAGCTTGCTTCCCATTGTACAAACGTATCGTTGGGTGGTTGCATTCATACTGCCCCTGCTGCCTAAACATGGAAGTAATAGTAGTCTGGAATTTTCTTCTTTTCTGGTGCCACTGACAAAGGCGACTTCTGGAGAGAAGAAGGTGTAGACTCAATGTGAGTCTCGGGGCAGTCACTGTATGCCATTGCTGTGGTGTCTCCATCTGACTCTAAGTCTTGTGCCATTTCAATGTTACTGATGTGGGTGATACTAGTTCACTGCTGGGGACAGGGCTGCTTAGCGTAAATATATCACACTCTTCTTCCTCATCACCTTCACCTTCAACCGTGATCAGAGCAGATTCCCTGCTCTAGTCACCTTCACCAACACCACCTACAGCAGGTTTTTAAAGGTGCGCCTCCCAGCTGATTGAATGATGTTTTTTCATATGAGTCATTTGGCCTCCAGTATCATAGTGTGTACCAGGCTTACCTCGTCGATCACTTGAAAAGCAAATGGAGCATGTGGCAATGTTATGCTTCTGCTTGCTAACGATAAAGAAGTCCCAAACTGGGGAAGTCAACTTTCTCACCGGGCCACTGGTGTCACTGCCAATGCCTGAGGAAGTGGAGGTAGGTGGGCATGTCGACGATTGCCTCTCTGCAGTGCGTACTTCTACTGACGTAGTTGTGGATGCAGGTCACAGGGGCCTTGCAAATATGGGAGCTGGTGGTGGGGGTGGTATAAGTGCATCATCCCTCGGAGCAGGATGAGGAGGGGTAATGTCGGTCTCCTCTGGGGCTGGGGTAGCGTCCATGAAGATGACTGGCTCGTCATACTCTTCTTCTTCATCCATAACTCCAACGCTTTCAGAAACTTTAATTTTCCCTTGCCTCCCCTGGCGTTTTTCGGACCGAGGTTGGTTCCAATCCACGTCCAGATCATCAGAAGCGGGCTTAGAGAAGATGGTGGAGTACCCTTCCTTTTTCTTGCTGGAGATCTGGAAGCCAATGGATCTTCTGAAAGAGGGGGTTCTACTTGCTCAGCAGGAAACTCAATCTCCTGTTCTGCTCCTACTTTGGGGAGATCTACTACTGCTGGCTGTGGCTGTTGTTGTCCACTTAACTAAGTTACCTGCAAGGATTGGGTACTGCTCTGCGAAAGAGACAAATCCAATTCAACGTCACTGCTCGTTGGCGTTGCAGTGTTTGTGGTGGCTGCCTCTATGGTAGACATGGGTTTGGGCCTAGGTTGGGGTGGGGCTGCTGATGCGGGAGTGCTGCTCCCAGCTTGCTCCCTGGAGGCTGGTGCGGCAGGCACACGATGTTGACAGAAAAAGGTTTGGGCCGACACGCCAGTGGTGGGAAGCTGCGTCTTATCACTGGCCACTTTCTTGGCAGCACCTTTCTTCAGGGCCATCTTGAAGCTGTCAGTTTGTAATGGCAATTAACTGCACAAGCTGAAGAGATTGGAGGACTGACGTCACGTGTTGTTGTGTGGTCACGCGTCACGTGTCTCTGCCTTCTGTCTGGCAGTACTGTGGGTGATGTCTCTTCTCTTGTGCACCTAAAAGCAAACAAGCAAGAAAGACATAAGTGAAACGTGGCAATGTTGCACTTTGAATCATTACAGACAAAGTCAATATAATTTAGTGTGGTTACTTAAGTTATATATGAATAATTAACAACATTATGGTGTATCCATTACAAAGTTAAACCACACCAACATAACATAATATGACATTTTCAGGAAGGATAACAACAACATACAGCTGTAACTGTTTGCTTGAAGTGCATCATCTAGGGAGACACATGTGGCACTCAGGGAGGTGCAGGTAAAAATTGAATAATCCTTAGAAAATAAATGCTGTTGTGCGTCGTGCACCTGTGGCATGCAGGGGGGTTAATGGATGGTAGGAAAATGTTAAAAAAATATGAATAAAATGAAAACATTAAAAAAATTAATTAAACATTTCTTTTACAATTTACAAAAATTAAAATTAAAAACATTGAAAAACAATTAGAAATAAAATTGAAAATATTCTCGTCACGCTCGCCAGCACATGCTAAAACAAGACTTGGGCGCACCAACGGAAAAAAATTCTGACACAAGGCGGAAAGTGGAATTTATCGGGAACTCCACGTTCTCCGCATTCTGCAGAGTTCCCGAATTTCTCAAACTCCGCGAGCGGAGCGGAATTTTACACCAGGCCTAGTTGAATTTAGGAGCTAATCTAGGGTTGTAGTCCAGACACAAATGTGTGAGAACCCCTCCCATGTTTTCTCCGAGCGGGTCATTCATATCACTATGCTCCCTCTACGTTTACATCAGTCGGTCAAAATACGCATGCACAGTAGCGGTCGGTGGTGGGAGTGCCGCCGGGCGCTGACGTGGGGCGGGGGGTAGTA
This sequence comes from Calotriton arnoldi, assembly GCA_963921515.1. Lineage (NCBI taxonomy): Eukaryota > Metazoa > Chordata > Amphibia > Caudata > Salamandridae > Calotriton > Calotriton arnoldi. Next base: position 878,116 of record CAWUFW010003159.1, read on the forward strand.
AACTACGGATTACGGGCGATTACAGGTAAGTACACATATAAATAAATAAAATGAATTTCGTTTCTCGCGCTGTATCGCCAAATGTGATGCAGCGCGAGAAACGAAATTTGTTTTATTTATTTATATGTGTACTTACCTGTAATCGCCCGTAATCCGTAGTTTACTACCCCCCACCCTGCCCCTCCCCCGCCCCCACGTCAGCGCCCGGCGGCACTCCCACCACTGACCGCTACTGCGCATGCATTGATTCTTTTGGCTCCTAGGTTGTTCTAAAGATTTTGGGCCAATTCATCTCTTTCTGAGGAATTTTCATTTTGAGATGGGCAATGACTGCATCATATTTAGCTTTCACTACTGGTGATGGGGCATTTGTGTTTGCTACTCTTGGAGGTTCTTTTGTGGGCCAATCTAGGCCTCGCTTACATTCAGCCCATAGGTCTTTCGGGCCTGCCACTTGAAGAGCATGTTCAAATCTTCCCATAACACCTTCAAGATCGTCACTATCTGATCGATTTGGGTGTACGATTTATCCGAATTCTCTCTCAGTTTCAGGAGAGTGTGTGTGTGAAGTGAAAGAGATCTGCTCGAGAACAAGTAACAAGTACATAAGCTCATCACTGTACCTCTCCTATTGGGTATTCCTGTACTGTGGTCTCAGTACATTCCACCTTCTCATTCCCTTTTGGTTCTAGTTTTCATTTCACCTTCGACCTCTCTTTCTTTATTTTAGGCAGGTGGCATGCAACCTCCTATTAAGTACTGTACTAGAAATAATTAGGCCAACTCAGAGACAAGCAGAGACGTTTCTTCTGGAAGATAAGGAAGGGGCTCTCTGTTATTTTATGTTATATTTTATTTCTAGTGCACAGGATCCCAGAACTTCTTGGCATTGATTTATAGACTACAACAATGTAAGATATTTATTAAAAAGCCAGGTTTTCAAGAGCTTGCTAAAAATAATAAGATTTAGTTCCACATGTACGTTGTAAGGTAAGCACCCCAGAGTTTAGCAGCGACTATGGAGGAGAAAACCCAGTCTCCAAAGGTCACTAAACTAATCTTGCTCCATTTACTACAAGGAGGACATGGTTTGACAAACATAAGGAACTGCTTGAACGATAAACAGTGAAGGTAATGAGATGGATCCGGACATGACAGTTTTTATTGAGCGGGATCCAGGCAGGCCTCAGTAATGTCTAAACCCCAGGAGCACATATTGGGCCACAGAAAAACTGTGGATATATATATGTATATATATATATGTATATATATATATTCACTGAAAAAAACAAAGGTTAACATACCGTTACAGTTAGGTGAGAATTTTAGTGACAACGTACTGTTTTAAACATACAAAACCATTGGGATTCACCAGTTATAAACTTTAACAGATAAAGCGAACCGGATGACGGACCCAAAACAGTCGCACCTCACTAGTGACTGTGCCCTTCTTTTGTGGTTTTTAGTCGTGCACACTTCGACACTCGTCACCCTTCAGTGTCACTGTTTCACAGATTAACGCATAATACATTCAATTGAAGGTGCACCGCAAAAATAAGTAGCACAATATGGTGTTGGTTTGTTCTTCAACTTTTTATTCTTTATTTCATTGTTCTTTTACGACAGACAGCCAACGCGTTTCGTTCCCACTTTACAGTGTGTGGAACTTCGTCAGGGCTTGAATAAAATAAATTCGGAAACGTAGTTTGACGGATGACCATAGGGAATCCCAGGAATAATGGGTTTACCCGCAGTAAGACCTGCCACCTCGATAAGCGGACCGATCGTCAGTTCCTTGGATTCTTGTGTGTTGAATTGAATGGATTCACCAGTTATAGTTAGCTCTGGTAACTATAACTCATTCCCTAAGGCAACTATAACTCATGCCCCACCATGCACACTTTTCTCATCAATAATTTCACTACAAATGTTGCAGTGATATTATCAATTGTTTTTAATAGAGCTTAGATTGTATGACATTGTATGAATGCAGACATGAATGGATCAGTATGTTTGAGTTGTTTCATTTTATTTTTGTCAAATGATTATCAATAAAACAATTTTTGTACTTTTCTAAGAAAAATAGCTATGTTGGTTCTTTCTTCTTTTTATCTGTTATTTTCATTATATCGACTGTAATATGATTGTTATATATATGTTGCCTTAAGTATTTACATTGAAATACTCTAGCCCTGCCTTAAGGAACATTACCTCTTTAGCAGGGGGCCTCTTTCTTTACATGATATTATCAATTGTGTCATAGAAGATGTCATGGGTGCTGCGATATGTAGGGTAATTAGCAGTGTATGGTGAAGGCACGAGTTATAGATACCTTAGGGCACAAGTTATAGTTACTTGAGATAATTATAACTGGTGAATTTCAGTGTTTTCTTCCAGTTTAAAACGTTAAGTTGTCATTGAAATTTTCACCTAACTATAACATTACTTTAACCTTTGTTTTTTCCAGTGAGTATATATATATATAAAGTTTCGGGTGATCTGTCAAGCGGGCCGAAAAGAGGGGGGGTCAAAAAATTTGCATTTCTCATGTTCATTACCAGAGGTCCTTTAGACATGGCTACAGGCCAAACTGCTTAACTGAATTACACCAAATTTGGCAAAAAGGTAGATTTCGTTCCAGGGAAGTGCTTTTTGTGATTTGGTGTAAATCTGTTCAGTAGTTGTGGAGATATTCAAAGAAATTTCCAATATATAGGGACGCAGAGGATCCGCGACCCCTCACGATCTCGTACTGAGATCTGATTGGCTGCCAGCACTTCAAACTAGTAAGTGTTGGCAACCATCTTGGGACTCTGTACAAACAAAACAAGAGGCAGTGGTGGCATCAACAGCAGCACATCAATCCTATAAAAACCAGAGTCTATATTGCAACAAATAACAGATTCCCAGTATTGGTGCCTCTCAAGGTCACAAAGACATCCCACTACCAAAGATGTCACTACACGGTAATTCGTCTGAACTTCCGTGTTCTCAATGCAGAAAAACACTGTGCCTCGGCACTCCTAACGTCCCTATTTTAGTCTTCAGCCAGTAAGCAATAATCCTCAAAATAGCCATAAAACTGCGCACAGAAAATAAATATCAATCTTAATAAATTGTTTCAAGAATTCTTTTGGATCATTACAAAAAAAAAATTTAATTGTCCAACGTCAATGCTCCACTTTGCAATCAACAATCATATTTCAATGATTATGTATATCAGTCCAGCATAGTAACACAAATAATATTAGAACAGATGAAAATCATGTTCTTGATGTTTCCTCGGTGTCAAAGGATAATGGCAGCCGACACGTGTTTCGTTACTTACTGTAACTTCTTCAAGGCTTCAGTTCTTAAACTCTCCCGCTATTCTACGTAAGGAACAGCATATCAAATTTATAAAAAGAGTTCTAGGAGTCCTTATTTAAAAAGCATCGGGATTTCAAGAAGTCGTTTGACAGATCCACGTATCGATACTTTTCTTTGCGGGACTGTACTGGACGGAGAAACATACGGCGGGATCGCCAAGGACTAGGGGCATATCACAGCCCTTGTGCACTTTATCTTTAAATAGTGCGAGATTTAAGGTGCCGTCCAAATAAGTTTGTTGTCTTTACAACAGTGGCTCGTTTATATAGATTGAACTTTGGATCTGGGATCTGGACATATTTTTCCAGGAACCCCTCTTGGGAACAATTTGATTCTCACGTGGATCTGTCAAACGACTTCTTGAAATCCCGATGCTTTTTAAATAAGGACTCCTAGAACTCTTTTTATAAATTTGATATGCTGTTCCTTACGTACAATAGCGGGAGAGTTTAAGAACTGAAGCCTTGAAGAAGTTACAGTAAGTAACGAAACACGTGTCGGCTGCCATTATCCTTTGACACCGAGGAAACATCAAGAACATGATTTTCATCTGTTCTAATATTATTTGTGTTACTATGCTGGACTGATATACATAATCATTGAAATATGATTGTTGATTGCAAAGTGGAGCATTGACGTTGGACAATTAAAAAAAAAAATTTGTAATGATCCAAAAGAATTCTTGAAACAATTTATTAAGATTTATATTTATTTTCTGTGCGCAGTTTTATGGCTATTTTGAGGATTATTGCTTACTGGCTGAAGACTAAAATAGGGACGTTAGGAGTGCCGAGGCACAGTGTTTTTCTGCATCTTGGGACTCTGCTTGAGCTGATTCCCAGAAAAAACTTTAAAAAAAAGAAAAGGGGGCAGGGTAGAAATACCCTGAACCCCTAGGTCTCTTGGGGGGGGGGGGGAGGTCGCACAGGGAACCCACTGGGACATAAAAGCATTGTTTTAAACAAATTTTGGCGCGAATCGCGTTGGATCTGCGACTCCTGCTGAAATCTTTTTTTAAATGAAGTGCGGGCTTCCACGCTTCGTTAGTAATCGGCCCCCGGGTGGGCCAGGTCCTGGTAAAATCTGTAAATAAATTAGAGGGGGCACAGGCCCCCCTGGGGCTTATTAATGCCCCGAAGACCACCACCTCCCCAGGGCTTTTTCTGAAAACAACGCAGGGGCTGCCACCTCTCTGGGGCTTTAATTTCAATGAATTTCGGGGAGGGGTGGGTGCGCAGCCCCGGGGACCACCACCTCCCCACTGCAAAATCCAAGAAAGGCCCCCCTCTTGGAGCCATACATGGCCCTGGGGACCGCCACCCCCCAAGGCCGGCTCCTGCTTTGTCCCGCAGGCCTGTAGCCAGAAGTATATTTTTAAGGGGGCATGGCCCTCAGCTATGACCGTACATTAAAGCTGTGATCTATAGATACATTTTGTTCCCAAATACTGGTTGTACTACTAATTATCGCACCACTAAATATCGTGGCACAAGAATATCGTGGACAGAATATCAACATGTAAGTGCAGATAGAAAAGTATAGATTTACTATTCTTAACTCTACATCTACATATCTTGCAGATATATATATAGACCCAGTAGAAGGCATTTCGCCGAAACACTGGGCTGAGTTACGGTGTTTAGAGCTGGGAGGTGGAATTTGGGCCTCTCCCTGTAGATCGCTACCTGGTGGCACTTCTCTGCTGGTACCTGGGTCGCCTTTTGCTTTACAGACACCAACAACGAGCACGGGGCCTTTCTTGGAGAAACGACAACATTGCAGGGCCCGACAGCAGGAAACATCTCCAGACTTTCCTCCTCGCGGCTTTACACAACTGTAGAGATACTTCTGAGAAGGAAACGGGATCTAATACATAATCTATGTTCTGTGGCTCTTGAATGCTAACTCCGCTTCCACACATGTCCAAACCCTGTGTTCTTGTGAAAAATGTATCGGACCCTACGCCTCCGGTCTTTAATTTGCTCGAACTGAGGGCGCTAAATGTCGAAATCATGTATAGAAAACCGGTCACCTACATAGATTCCAAACGCTCTGCTTAGTCACGTGACACTGGGTTCAGAAAGATGGCTTACATTAAAGTAGTGCTAATGGAAACATGCAGTAAAACAGAGAACATTATAAGATAAAACCAACACAATTAAACTAGAAAACAGCTAGAAAAGATATATGGTTCCTCCTGGCTGGGGTGATCAGGCTTGTTTTTAAAAAAAAATCTGAAGTACTTAAGAAAGCTTTACCCAATTAACTAGTAATATACAGAGGAACATCTCAAAGCAGCGTTATTTTTCACTGAATTTTACAAGGAATAAGCAACAATATTTTAGCTTTAAAACGACAAATAACCAATCGCACTTTGTATATTCCCTTTAATTGCCAAGTGGAGAGTGGACAATGAGTAAAACTTAATTCAAAAGTAAAAATGGGTGTTCAGATCAAGAATTCAAAATGACAAACATGTGAGCCATTATAAACTGGGCAAAACATGCCTGTGATTGTTGCTCATCTTGTACACGTTCTGGTACATACAAGGCCAAATAAGATTGTGATTGTTCACAATCTTTTAGACATGTCTGTCTTTGACTCATTCACTATATGAGCTTTTGCTGAAGCAATTAACCCATTGTTTGCTTTTTTGGCGCTCTGAAGTCGCCACGGCGAAGCACGGTGCTTTCTGAAACTCATAAATAAATATATAAATCTGAAATAAGGGCGTTCTTCGCTGGAAAAAAATTGCAAAAAGACAGGTTCGTTGTCCACGTTTTTTTGGTGGCTCGCCTCGATAAAGTGCTGGTTTTGGCTGTCGGTGGCTGTCAGGGAGAATGACCCCTTCGTTTGCCCAAAACAGGGGATGGATGTTTCGTCTATTTTCTGTACTCATCTTATCAATAAAACTGCCTGCTCTTAGCCAGACCTAATCGCCTTCTAAGCAAATCACTTCTGCCACGACCGGGCCACAAATCATAGCTATGCCTGTGATTGCTGAACATCTTTGAGGGGTTGCTGTCTTCGGCTGACAAGTTAAAGCCTGAGGTAGCGTTGCCTTTTGATTATGGCTCGTTTGCTCTCTTTTATATATATGCATCCTGGTAGGTAATTCATAGCAGGCATCCCGAGGTGACAGTCTACCCCCACCCACCCCCACCCTCTCGCCCAAGGCCCGCTGGATGCAAGTGTGTGGCATGGTGTGATTGCGGCCGCAGCCAAAGCGCCGGACCATTCCCTGTGGTCATTGCTGAGGCTTGTATTTCTTCTGTTTTTTGGATTGCCATTGCGTTGAAATGATGTGCCAGTGAACCCAGCGCACCAGTTATACAATTTGTTTCTGTTCGCTGCTCGTCCCTTATCGGAAATCTTCATTTCTGCAGCCCGCCGGCACTGGTGGGATCTGGGGGCCGCCTGCTTCAGGACGGAGATCCTGTCCTCTTACACTGTCACTGGGAGAGTGCGGGGTTCAAGAATTATTATAAACAGGGAAGAAAGGGGTCTTTGGGTGGGAGCAACAGGGTGGGATATAGAATCCACGTCAGCCTCGACACAGCCCCAACTTAAGCTGTCATTTAGTGGCCCTTCTTCTTTGTATTTTTTTTTCTAACGGTCTTTTGAAAAACAAACGCCACCTGCGGGTAGAGTGGTTTTGTCTAATATATATATATTTTTCGAAGATGGTGGGTCGGGAGAAATAGTCTATTTGTATTTGTCACGCCCAATAGAATGAAATATAGTGACTGGGCCACGCCCGGCTTCAATGTAATGTCGGAGGAGTGGGCCGGGTAACTTAGCTGGGCAGAGGAAGGACACCGGGCGCAACGAATGAAATGTCATTTGCCATTGTTGGAGCAGTGTTTGAGTTCGCTGTTTTCAGCAGGAACAATGTGTCGTGAAATTAGGGCACTGTTTTCGTATGTTCAGCACAAATCGGGGACATCATAACGCAAAATAATGTGAGCCCCGTCCGCCCGGAATGGATTTTAAATTAGATAGATAGATAGATAGATAGATAGATAGATATGCATGTGTGTGAAAATGCGATTTCTTGGTGAGCGACTTCCCATTGAATCAGTTTTAAACTGCCTGCATTATCCCATTGTCTTTGATCTACAATGTAGTCATCACCCTCAGCAGTGTTAGATATGCATAGGTTTTTAACTCGGATTGCAATGTTTCGAAAGCAAAACAAATCGAATCATTTCACGCTAAAGAATAATTCGTTCATCGCTTAAGAGACATCTTCGATCGATTTAAACCGTACTTAGTTTTTTTTTTTTTTCTTTTTCCAGTGCGGTGTAGCTTTTCCTACTAGAGACCAAGCAAGTAACTGTCTGTAAATAAAGAGGAGGCGAGATGAATGTCATGGACTCATTTCCATTAGCAATGGACTCAATTTCATCACTGGAAAACGTAAAATGTCGATTGTGTTATTGTGCAGGCGGTAGACACACATACTGGAAATGTGAACATACATGTGTATAATACATACTAGCAATACCTGAGGTTTATACCCGCAATAACAACTCACATTTGTTCACCTTAAAGTTATGTAAAAATGGAGTAACACTTCTGTGCAACACAAAGCAATGTCTGCCTTACCCATTGAAGGTATTGTTATATCCAAGCCAGCTTTGTGTTTTTCTCTATACATATGTCTAAAATGTCACATAACCCCAGTCTCTCTCGCACTCACACACACACGTACATTCCCATACATGTATTATAAATATGATCTACATATAAAACGTATGATAAACGTGCATACCTATTTTCATTTTTGTGCATATTTCACACATTTGGATATGTCTATGAGATAGATAGATAGATAGATAGATAGATAGATAGATAGATAGATAGATAAGTGCATCGATGCTAGTGCCCCTTGCATGATGGAGCCCAGCGCACACTCTGATTCGCTGTCTGATCCTCTGCCTGCTCCCCCGGACAGGCACTACAAGAGCCCCTTTGATGCGGCTCCAGACGCCGCCGGTGCTCGTGGCTGTGCTGGGATTTATTATCGCTGGACTGATAGATGGCTCTGCTGTCTGGCGGGTTCTTCTCTCATGAACGGACCTGGGGGTGTCCGGCCGTCACTGTAACGAGCCCTCAGAGGGTACCTTTAAGACAAAACCCAGGCGCCACTCCCCGGAGGAGCCCAGAGTCCGCGAGTGCGTGAGTGACTGTTTATCTGCACCTCTGAGGCTAGGATTCGGCGTCTCTTGCGCCTCCAGGGGAAAGCACCGAGCACAGCTGTGCCCCCAAAATGGATGCGTCTGAAATAAACCACGAGAAAGGATGGGTCACATTTTAAACAAAACCGTACAGGTGCGTTAACACATTTAGTCACTTGGCTGTGACAGGCTTACACTGTTTGCCATTTTAAATTCGGGACACCAGGGATGGGGGAGGCAGTCTCCTGAGGCGGCACCACCCGAAACTAAAAGCAATAACTGCCGCAAATTACAAACACCGTGACACTGAAACACACCCGAGATAAATAACTACCACCTATAAAAAGCAGCGTGACACTAAAGAAACACCCGAGACCAACATCTGACGCCAACAACAAGCGCCGTGACACTAAAACACTCCCGAAACCCATGCTGTCACCACCAAAAAAGCACCATGACAGTAAAACACGCCCAAAACCCATACTGCCACCACCAACAAGCACCATGACACTACAACACCCCCGAAACCCATACTGCCGCCAATAACAAGCACCGTGACACTAAAACACGCCCCAGATCAATAACTGGCACCAATAACCAGCACCGAGAAACTAAAACACACCCGAGACTAAAAACTGACATTTATAACAAGCACTGTGACACTAACACCCGAGACAAATAACTACCTCTAACAAAAAGCAGCGTGACACTAAAAACACCTGAGATTAACACCTACCACCAACAACAAGCGCCGTGACACTAAAGCACGCCCGAAACCCATACTGCCAGCGACAACAAGCACCGTGACACTAAAACACGCCCAAAACCAATAACTGACTTCAATAACAAGCACCGTGACACTAAAACACGCCCAAAACCAATAACTGACTTCAATAACAAGCACCGTGACACTAAAACACACCCGAGATGACATCAATAACAAGCACAATGGCACTAAAACAGACCAGAGTCCAATAACTGACATCAATACCAAGCACCGTCACACTAAAACACACTCGAGACCAATAACAGACATCAGTAACAAGCACAGTGACACTAGAACACGCCCGACAACAATAACTGCCTCCAAAAATAAACAACATGACATTAAAACACGCCCGAGACCAATAACTACCGCCAATAAAAAGCATTGTGGTACTAAAAAACACACGAGACCAACAACTGCCACCAGCAACAGGCACTAAACCTAAACTCCATAACTGCCACCAATAACAGAGTGACTCTAAAACACACTCGAGACCAATAACTGACAACAATAACAAGCAATGTGGCAATGGTTCACGCCCGACAAAAATAACTGCCACCAATTACAAGCACCGTGACACTAAAACACACCCGAGACCAACAACTGCCGCCAATGACAAACAACGTGGCGCTAAAACACACGGACAACAGCTGCCACCAGAATAAGCACCTTGATGATAAAACATACCCGACAGCAAGTGCCACCATTAGAAAACACCGTGACACTAAAACACACCCAAAACAATAACAAACACATCGATGCTAAAACACACACGAGAATAATTAACTGCCACCAGTAAAAAAACCACCATGCTCCGAACAGTGAAACTATCCGCACCTGCAGATTTTTAACAAACCCATTAGGTAACATTGGGGCATCGAAATAAAATACAGTGCCTGGCTGATGCCTTGTCGAGTACAGCACAGACAATACTGTAGAATTGTGTCAACATGGGTTCGTGTTTTTTTTTTTAAAGGTGACGGAGTCATTGGGAAAGCTTTTAGCTCGAAAAAGAGTAATGCCGTCTTTTATGACGTCGATGGGTTTGAAATATCCAACGTGAGAGGAGCGCTCCAGGTCGAAGTAAAACAACAGTTGTCTGCTTTGTAGATGGACGCAAAGTCCGGATAGCTGCCTGACTGGCATGCCGTGTATCACACGTGAGAGCTGCTGCATGGGCAGCCGAGATTGAGCCAAGGTCGGGATGGTCAGAGAGCGCGATAAAGCGTGAAAGGGTAGAGAGAGGATGTGTGAGAAAGAGAAGAGATAATTGTGGGTCATAGAGATGCCAAGATTTGTTTTATAGTGTGTGTGTGTGTGCGCGCGCGCGCTCGTGTGAGAGAGAGCAGGGTTCCGAGGGAATGGGGAAGCGTGAAAGGGAGAAATGTCAGAGAAAAAGATGCGCTCAAGTGGAAGGGTGTGTGACGTGAGGTTGAATAAAATGAAAAAAAATGTGAGTTTGTGAGAAGTGTGTAAGCGGGACAGAGAAAAGCCCGACAGTGAATGTAAACGATGAAATGTGCGCGAGAGGAAGAAAGATTGAACCGTGAGAGAAAACGCACTGACAGCAAGAGAACTGGCAGCATGTATATGTGTGGGTCATCCCTAGAGAAGAACGGTATGCTAACATAACTCTGACCATGTTTTATATTATGTTCCGAAAATGTAATTTTTTTTCTAATCCTGCCATTGGTTGAAATCGCAAATGCATTAAAATGAGGCTACCCCTGAAAATGATGCCAATAATTTTAATTGGGGACACTATTAATGCGGATTAGGGGGTTGGAAACCATTGTTTGTACAATAATAAAAAGTGTAATGCACATATAAATATATATTACATGGTTGTCTGGCTGTCTTGATCATATTTAACTAGGATGATGGGTTGCCCATTAATATTTCCACATCCGGGTGCATGGCATAATCCCCAAGAGGTATGGATTTTATTGCATGGGAATACTGGCTTCAACTAGTCGCAGTCTAATATCCTTCCGCCAAGCTAATTAGAATCTAAGCAGGGCAAAGGGTACAGGTACTGGAGGCTCAAAACCACTCTGCTGAACGTCCCCATTGCCTTTGGTGTAAGCAGCAAAACATGAGCACTTTTGTTTCCAATCAGGGCCCAGTGTTAGCTGTGCTTTGCAGAGAGCAGCTTCAGATGCCTCTCACTTCTGCAGATCACAGTGTTATTTTTTTTACCAAACCAAACCATGGTTTTCACTAAAACCTCAACAACTGAGCTCAATAATTAAACATGTTCTCTTCTTCTACTGCACAGCACTTTCCAGAGAGGTTTTTAAATCCATGCCTTCCTGCATATTTTGAGTTCTTTAACTTCAGTCCCCCACATTTTATATAACATCCTGGAGTACACGTTTTCTTACCTATGTGACATTTGGTGGACACTGGTCAAAAGCCCACAGTTTAAAACATGTTTTAAGTACTTTTTGATATGTTATTTTCCATAGAATGTATATCAACACAGTCAACTTTAAATGCATGAAACTGCACTTACTTTGACGTGTTCGTGTAATGTGCCCCAAAAAGTTGTACACTTCCAAATTAGTGAGAATTGGTCAAACAGCTTTAAAGAACAAGCACTGACAAAGCAAATAGGCATTGCATTTAAAAGATGAATGCCAATAAGTTGACTTTGCCGATGCTTGTTTGCAGTGACAAAAGGAAAAAATCCTCCAAAATAAAGTGAAAAGTTACGTCCATCGTGTCAGTGGTTGAAGTATAAAACTTACCCACTCAAAAAGAAATTAAAGCAGCTATGCTTCAGGTGTGGGACAAAAAAAATAAGGGGGAAAACAATTGAATCAAGAGCACGGATGTGAGATGGTTGAAAAAGCCAATCAATCGTGAGCGAGGGACGAACCCAAAGCCCACTCTGTGTATTGTATTGTTTTGTTCACAGTAGGTCTTTAACACCTGGCAGCAATAGCTATGTGCAAGACCTAAAAAGCACTCTAATGCTTGCCCAGTTACGACCCAGAAATGCTGATGCGCCTATCAGTGAACAAAGCCACTGTGTTACCTACCTGGAACCCATGGCATTTTTCACAAATGTACATTTGCTGCAATGAGTGTACATTTGGAAACACCAGAGTATATTTCTGATAATGAAGGTAGATTTGCTCTGTTGAATGTACAATCAAGACAAAAATGAGCATCCATCAAATAGCACGAACATTGATGCAGAGTAGCCTTCACAGGGTTAATCGTTAAACTAAACTCTTATGAAGTGAAAAGCAAAAAAAGAGGTAATTTGTCTTGAAAAATGTAATTTCCACATTGGCATTCATAGCGCGGAAGGAATGTGGAGCGAACACATACCCAGACTGAACAAGTTTGCTTCTGGGCACCTCACACCTCTGCATAGTCAATGGCATTCACTTCCAAAAAGAACATTAATTAAAAAAATGAAATGTTGGCGCGAAGGTTACAGTAATTGAAGAACACCACGTGGAAAAATAATCCCTCAAGCTTGCTGGTTATGCTCCGGAAAAGAAATAATGTGGGTAATATATTGATGTGGTCATTTTTTTTCCTCTCCGGTCCTTTTAAACCCTTATATGAATTTACTGGGGCGGTAACTGTCTCGGTAATACAGTCCAAGCTCCGGAAATTACAATGCTGTAAGTGGGGCTCTCAAAGACCGCCAGGAAAACTGTTCCCACCAATAGTTGTCGATAATGTTAATACCAGGCCAGCCATTTCCACAACATTTACGCTGTAAGTTCTAGGCCTCAAAGTAGAGGAGCTCCGTAAATGAATCTGGAAGTGAGAGATCTGGGGTCAATGTCACATGCAGGCATTTCTGCAGTATTCTGAATAATGCATGCGTGTTTTAGGAATGCCGACTTGAAACACTGCCTCTGTGGAACATTTCTGTAAATCTCCTCCAGATGATAAAAGTTGACAGACACTTCAGAAAATTAGTGCGCGGTGTTACCGCAAGGATATCGGTTCACCCCTAGTGTCGCAGCATCCGCTGCCAGAAACTACCAGAGCATTACTAGAATATTTTACATGTAGGTCCACGGCCTCCATTTTACAACGTGGAATTGGCAGGCTAGCAGCAGGAATTTCCGCAATATTTTGGCATTGGCCTCGAGTTTTGGTGACTGACACTGCTTCCACTAGTAATTTCTCCAAGACTTCTCCAACAGGAAAAAATCCATATGAGCTTCCCACCGTTTCTGGAAGGTGCGCGGTATTACCGTTACTCTTCGCGGTATTACCGCATCAGGAAGTGACGTTACAGGAGCGGTTTGTAATGCTTCGGAGAAGAAGAAATGCCTTGTCTGGTCATCTTAACCTCTCCAGAGCATAACCAGCAACGTTAACAAGAGGAGGCAAGTCTCTTCAAGACTTTGAAGAATGTGCTTTATGTATATATAAAAATTAAAAAAAACTCCCTCATAGCGCTGTACAAAACCTTTAAGTCACCCTTAATCACCACCGCAGCACATCACACGACATCGCCCAGTGCATAACTCATGGTGAGTTAAGGTTTTGTGTAGACCTGGATACTCAATCATTTTACACGTTGTGCAGCTCTACATTATAAACGGGGGTTATACGCGCATACGCGGGCAGTAGTAAATCTGCCTTGCATTCTTTCAAGGGGGTTGATTGATGCCAGCTTTTCAATTAATACGAAATTCCTTGAGAACATTATTAAAGCGCGCGCTGCAGACAGACTGCACATAACTGCCTCCTGAACCTATCATTAGCGGAGTCTCTCGCTGGATGCCACGCATTCCTGGCCAGGCCGCTCCAGAAACGTCCCAGAGGGGGGAGGAGCCACGGAGCCGAAGAAAATGAAATAGGAATAATTGTAAATAAGGCTCCTGTCCGGGCCGTGAGCGGAAGGGCCGGTTCTGCTGCTTCTGCTCTGCTCGCGCCTAGTGTTTTTTTTTTTTTTTTTACAGACCTGACAAAGGTAATCGCTTGTTGAAAGCAGCGCGCTTAGGCTTCCGTGGGGCACTAATTGTTTTAATGGCATTTTTAAGAGTCAGCTTTTGAAAGGTTCAGAAACCTGATCCAGGAGAGATTCCCCCCAGCAGCCTTCTGCTCGCAAAAAGTTGTAAGCTTGTTCAGAACTCTTTCAAAAAGAGTCCAAAACCCCGTGTAATTCTTCCCCAGAGAAGCCGCTTAATGTGTGTTTACAACATCTCGGTGTTTAAGATGTGGTGCGGATCAAGCGCGAGACAGAGACGGTTGGAAGGGACTGTGGGCGCCGGGAGCGCGGATGACAGGAACAATCCCAGGGTGTGAAGCGAGTGGCGCAGCGTGTGCAGCAGATGTAAGAGCGGAGAGAGAGAGAGAGACGCACAGACTGGAGAAATGAAATAGGGAAGGAGAACTATAACACAATTCAAACAGAGGCAGAGCGGGAAAAGCAGAATTAAAAGCAAAGATAAACGAAGTAAAGAGACCGAAAGGGACAGGCAGAAGAAAGCGAAACGTAGAGAAAGGCAAAAATACATCAAGAAAAGTAAACACACTTAAAGTGAGAGACAGAAACAACGAAACGTAGGGACAAGAACACCAATCCAGGGGGAAAAGAACCACCCACATGAAATGGAAAGTGAAAGAGGCGAGGGATGATCATGCAAACACATATAGATAAACAGAAGGATGGGTAGAGGTAGAGAAAATTAGTCAGGCGGATGGGCACATAGACAGACAGGTCAATGCACATACATACAGAGCGATTCAGTTGGACAAGTAGACGACAGACAGACAGACTCAAGAAGAGAACTAGATAAACACAGATAAAAGGCACAAAGAGAGAGATACACAGAGAGATAGACAAGCTAAAGTGAAGGATAAACAGATTGATTAGGAGGGATGGAGAGAGGGAGGGAAAATGAAGCAATGACGGATGGATGGATTGATTCTCCGGAGTAATTTTCCAGGCAGTTGTGAGATGGTGCACAATTGACGCTTTGAAAGGATGACGGTCCAAGGGTGTGTGCGCTGGTGCAGTGCTACCATGTGCCATGGTGTCCGTGTATGTAGTATTCTATTGCTGTGGTGCTTAGGACTCTGGTGCAGCAGATCTCTGGTGAAGGGTGCTGAAATGTATCCGTGTTAGGGCCCAGTAGCAGTTTTATCTCTCTTGAAGATACTCAAAGTACGGCCAGAGGGCCACATGCAGCACTCCTGACCTCTACATGCTGCACCCTGGTCAACAGCAGTACTGGTCTGCTGTTCACTCAACTCAGCACTAACATTAAAAATATATTAAATAAAAAGCCAAGCATTTATTTACAGTTAATTGAAGTTAAAGAAAGGAAGTAACTAGGGTGTGTGCACGCTTGAGTTTAGGAAAACCTTCATGCAGAATACATCTTGCAACAAATGTGTAAAAATATGGTAAAGTCTCTTCAAAATTCTAAAAGTGGATTTCATTAAAATGCAGACCTGTTTTACCTTGTTACATCAGATTATCTCAGTACATTGAGAAATAGTTTTTAAAATTGTTAGGTTTCAAACATGATTTTAGAAACATTCATGCTTCCACCCACCTTGAAAACAATGCCAATAGTGAACTAAAGGCTAGTAAGGTGTTATGTGCACCCTTTGGGTGATCTCAGTTGCTATCATTCATGGCAAATATTGTAGTTTATTAAATCAAACACAGGAGAAAGTTTTGTACAGCGCACATCCTGAAGTCATGTTTTTCAAAGTCCTCTGATACGTCATGATGAAGAAAAAGGAAGAAAAATTTAATAAAACAATTGCCTAGAATCGCACAATTTGGTCAAGTGGGGAGGCCAAGATTGATCCCAAGTTTTCTGGATTCATATTATTCAATTCAGCGACTAGATGTACATGCTTCGCTGTCCCTATACCCACCTTATACACCCCCCCTCCTGACAGCCAACTTAGTAGCATCAATGCAGCCCTCAGATCTCACCACAAACAAAACATATAGGCCGTTGGGAAAATGTTTGCGATTACCCATGATCTAGAACAGTGATACTCATAGTACGGCCAAGGGGGCAGCACTAACATTAAAAATATGTTAAATAAACAGGCAAGAATTTATTTAAAGGTTAATTGAAGTTAAAGGAAGGAAGTAACTAGGGTGTCCTGCCCCCTTAACGTTAGAAACAACTTGATGTGTTTTAGAGCATGTTCTCTTGCAGCAAAAGTGTAAAATTATGATAAAGTCTGGCCTGGGTTCCTATTATACTCGAACAACATTACAGTTTATTAAACCAAACACAGGAAAATGTTTTGCACAGTGCACATCCTCAAGTCATGTATTTCAAGGTCCTCTTGTATGTGATAATTAAGAAAAAGGAGGGAAATTGATTTTAAACAATTGCCTAGGATCACACAATTTGGTTAAGTGGAGAAGCCAGGATTAATCCCAGGTTTTCTGGTTTCATATTGTGCAATTTAGCCACTAGATGTATATGTTTCTCTTCCCCTATGCCCAACTTACCGCCAAGCCCTCGCCCCTCCCCCACCAATAGCTCCTGACTGCCACCCTGCTAGCATCATTGATGCCCTCTGTCACATCACAGACCAAAAATGTAGACCCTTGGGAAACTGTTAACGAGTACCCAGGCTCTAGAACATCCAGTGGTGTATACCAGTCCGCTTAATACAAATCCAGTATGTCATGGTATCGTCGAGCTACACCCTTCTGTAAGTGCATTTCACATCCATACATTGCATTAATACTCTTCCTAACACCCCATGGTATCCAACATTCTGTTTGAAACCCACCGTAATGTCCCGAGCATAACCCAGCATTTATTCAAAGCAAGTTGAACATCGTCATAAAACCCAAAGAAATCCCCAAACTACCTGTGTGCTTTTTCAACCCAAAGCTCAGCGCAACTTCAATTGGATTTGATGAATATGTAAATTATAGTGTTACATAAGAAAACTTTATTTGCGTACTGGCTACTCACAAAGTTTAGATTGATTAGACGGTGAGACTCGTTTACTACTCACGGCGACTGAGCTTTAGTTGAAGTAGCCACTCGGCTTTACCTGTGAAACATCTACCATTGGCTACCGAGGCTTCGTTTCACCACAGGAAAAGATAAAATGTCCTGACTATGAATGTTTTAGTGTGGACGGTTCGGTGTTGCCTCCTTTAATGCACCCTTTATACTCCCATGCTGTCTCCCAGCCCCCACGACGCCCCCTCTCGCATCTCTTGGTAGAGCCCAGTCAGCTCTCGTGCGCCACTTCCGGGCTGCGCCGTCGCCGTGCCTGGACGCAGAGCTCCCATGTGCCAGTCACTCAGATCAGCAGGTTCCTCATAATAGGATGATTAATGACTGTTAATGCTGCCATTTCTTCCTGGCAGGGGAGGGACACGGGGCGGTGGGCAGGCACAGTCCCCCGTCTTTGGGGTTTGGTGAGGAGGAGGTTCCCCCGCCCCTTCCTGGAGCCGGTCAGACTCAGCAGCAGCTTCCCCCAGGAGCGTCCCTTTCATCTCGCCGCTGCTGGCGCCTGCAAACAGCCTCACTCCGTCTGCAGCCATCCACCAGAAGCCCCCTCCCGCCCGCCGCCGCCCGCCCTCCCTCCAGCTACAGAGACGCATACCTCAAGCCGCAGCAATACTGTGTTCAGAAACGCAAATTCTCTGTTAACCTTTTCACGTCGCTGGTATACTATCTCACAGCGTTTTGGGGGGCGGGGGTACAAGGCAAGGTAACTCAGCGAGTTAAGCACTTGCTGATGACATCTAGTGTGACTTGCAGGTGATAAAGTGATAGAGGCCTACTCAGCCTTTCAGCACTGTTTTCTAAAGTGCTTAGAAGGTACCACTGCATATGAAGCGCTATGTGCAAAACTAGTCATTGTGATTTTACATGTGAAATCAAATTGAGGGCTCACAAAGGAACCCAGTAACCATATCAAGACTCCATTTCCAGTGCTCAGTATTGAGTGTTATTTTTCGCACCCAATAAATGACGACATCCTGTGGTATACGATTTATCGAATGAGATACATAATGCCATCTGCGAATTTCCCTATTGAAATAGGGAATAACACTCAGCTCGTGTTCCACATTGCAGCAAATTCCACATGTTCTGCCCTCTACCAAGCATTTTTCACCCAGTAAATTTCAGCAGGTTTAAACCGATTGTCTGATTTTTCTGACATACTCAATTCTGACACCCATTGCAAACCATCATCTTCGCCGGTTTCAGAATTTTATGAGACATTTATATTTGAGGGCTTTGTGCCCATTACCCATGCCTTACATGGTTAGGGGACAGCAAGATCCCGGCTGGGGGAGCTCTGCTGGGAAACATTAGGGCCCTGCTGATCAGCAGGAGACCAGTTGATGGTGGGCCCATAATAAGCTCTATGATGGTGCAACAGTCAGAAAGCCTGCGGGGGGGAGGGGGGGAGGGAAGGTTTTAAGAACAACAATGTGTTCCTTTACTTAGGATAGGCAGAACAGAAGATGCTTGTCTTCAGATCACAGCAAAGATTTGGATAAGTCACCATGGGCTCTGAAGTGGGTGGGCAGGACTTTTCCAGAGAATGATGCCTTGGAGGTGCAGGGACCATATCTAAACCTTCTTTGTCTAGGGGCGGGGATTGCCAGTTTAGTTCTAAGAAGTGATCTTCAAATTCCTGGGAGGGAGGAAAAGTTGCAACACCTTTGAAAGATAAAGCAAGGAGAGCGGCCATGTGGTCCTTGTGGACAACTAAAGTGTTTTGAGCTGATTTTGGTTTGTGGTTAGAGGTCAAGAGTGAGGCCAAATGATTTGGGTGGCTTGTGTTTAAGTTCTTTTGTGCCTTAAGGAGCTCTGTTGGCAGTGAACGGTAGACAGCAATAGGGTTTTAAGTGAGCCGGGTCCCTCCGGGTCTCAGACCCAGTAGTATTTTAGAACGGACATAGAAACGGGCCCCTAACGGGCCCTATATTCATGTCTTTAACTCTACTGGGAAAAACACTGACGATTTCTGACCAATTAATGTAATACATGTTCAGGTAGTTCATATCTGCATACCTGCCAACTCACACTGTGCCACCGTGTGACACACGATATCGGCTCCCTTCACAAGGTCACTCGATGAGGAGACGAAATCACATGGTGGCAGGGAAACCAAGCTGAAAACCACTGTAAATTGTGGGTTTCCAGCTCGTTTTCTGATGCTTTGAACTGCTGTGGTCCACTAAGGGGTGTGAAAACACCCCAGGACATTGGCGCCAGCCTCAGCAAGCTTTTATTTTGGGAGGAACGGGCTTGGGGGCGGGGTGGGGTTCAAAAGTGCCTCCTAGCTACTTTCGGCAAGAGGCCCAGCCCCTTCAAGGCCCCACCCTTCCTCATACGGTGAGATTGTTCTTCAAGTTGGCAGGTATGTGTCTGTGATTTAGTTCCCATTTACATTGCATATGTTTTACCAAATCTTGCACTCCATTAGAGTTTTAGCTACTGCCAAGGTGTTGTGTTTTTATATTTTTGGTTGTTAGTTCAGAATATTAGTATTGTACAGTGCTTATTTTGAAATTATGAAATGAGTCACCTTCAGGTGTTTATAATTGTCATGATGAAGAGGTCTAAGTTTGAAGGCAGTATGAGTTTTTGGCAGTGCCTGTCAGTGGGTAAAAAAGGTGTTCAGAATACATGGCCATCCGATTCTTGGCTTTTCTCCAGAGTGCTCACAGACAACCATTGACGAAGCCAATAGTCCTGGCTGGTTTTAGGTGTGTGTCAGTTGTGTTATTTATCTGGATGCAATCGCAGAAAGCTCACAGAGATGCCAAAATACTGGTCGGGCGGCACAGTATGAGAATCACAAACTTGATTCACATGGTTTAGCCATGTCTATAACAACATAGGCACGCCCCTTTTAGAGACCCCCCTCTTTTTTCCATTCCACTTAAAGCCCTGGACAGCAACGATATTATACAGTTTAGAGTGCCAAGTACTGCAGAGGCAATATGCGATTTTTGAGAATAAAAAAATAGTTTTGCTTTTAGCCAATTTTTTTCAGATTGATAAGAGCCTATCAGATTCACCAGGAATGAAGATTTGTAAAAACCATGATAAAAAACAAAACATTGATAGAACCAAAGCATCATCTGCAACCGCAGACCTATTGGTTCTGCCAATGCTTGTTATATTTTCTAGCACTATCTTTCCTACCTCTATAATTTAAAATAAAAGCAAATATTTATAGATTTTGTGGCTTTAGTGAAACACAGTACACCAATTTTCAGTCACTTCCATGAGCATTTTGGGGAACAAAAGAGGAGGATTAGAAAGAAAATACACAGCGAAAGACTTTGGAGAGTAGTCAGACGTGGATTTCTGTTCTGGAGATGTGCACGGATCAGCTATTTCAAATTGTTAGGAGTCCTTGCAAATTTCACACTCTTCAATTCAACAAAAAGCATTATGTTGGCATGGCGAGTCACAGAAGTCATACAGTTATTGGCAACCATTTAATACACATTGTGCCCGAAGCAATACGATTATTATAGTGGGTGTCTTTGGAGTTTTCTCTTTATCTTCATTACTATTGCAAGTATTGTAGTGTCCTACTACATAAGTCTCTATGGAACCTCATTTGTTGAGTATCACCGTTCGCAGGATGTGTCCAAAGAGATCGTAGACTTTCCCTCATCCCAGAAGAGAATGCACAACCCAATATCTTAGTACAAAAGGGTTTTTGAGTTAAATTTATTTCATAACAACTCATTTTTTTAAATCCATGAAAACCTTCAACATTAGTGTTATCCAGACATGCAAATGGAAGATTGTTCATCAAACATTCTTAAGACAAATTTTCTTCTTTACAGTACCCAAATAAAAATGTACTATACATTGAAAGCAAGCTCTTTCCTAACCCATAACTCCATCTCTCATTTTTTTTAATGGCAAAGCATAATTGTTTGATATATTCAACCTACTTGCATGAACCGAAAATATTTGCCTAATATGAGAAAATATTCTTTTACTCGTGTGCCCACACCACCTTCGAGCACACACACTGTGGGCTGGTCACAAATACTGTCTCTGGATGTCCCGGCAGGATCTGTGCCCCTCTTACATCCTATGGACCTTTCAGTTTGGGGATGCAGGTGCCAAAAGCATGAGTACGCTGTTCTGTGTCCAAAGTCTACCAACCCTCTCCCAGATCCACACTGGGGGCCAAAATATTTCATGCAAGACCTCAGGTCAATAAATCATGAAATGTAAAGTTATCCAACAGCATTCATTATCAATGCCACCCAGGCACTGGTGAATAATTCCCTACTTCCCAAGAGGGAATTGGAAACACACAAGGAATCTGCCAATTAGAGCAAGAGCTGGAAAAGTTGGAAGAGCTGATGACACAACTGCTCTGTTGGCCACTACAACGTCACTCTATCATCCTCCAGTGATGATGAGACTCCACTTCTGGTAATCCAAAAAGCACTGTCTCTACAGTGGTGTGCAGGGGTTAAGTCGCACCACTAATGCTATCACCTGTCCAAAAATGCTTAGTGCCCTCCCAAAACTGGGTTGCTTCTATTGATTTGATGGGATCTCCTCAATCATTTGGTCCCCCCCACCGTGTACCATGAACCCGGTAAGAGGTTCACAGAAGAGCAGAGGTGGTCAATTTTTAGGTTTGTCTTGATTGCCCAGCTATCTGCAAGACCTATTGTAATAATGTCTCTATGATATACATAGAGTGGGGTTTGGATCTACAGAGGGAAGTATCTGTCTCTTACGCTATTGGCTGGTATCTTTCTACTTCCCGTAGAGTGTGTGCACTTCGCATAAGGGACAATTTTACATATCAAAAGTATACGAAGTTACCATGCATTACATTCTTTATCTCATAAGTAGATTATATACATAAGGCAACCGTTTTTTCTGTTGTGGGCTTTTAAAATTGTTTTAGTCCAAACTCAAAGTGCAAGCCAAGCTTATAGGCTTCACCAATACTTATTTTATTCTGTCTGTGGGAAGAGGAAAGGAATTGCTGGGTAAAAATGGCATTTCTGCACTTCAAGATAGAAAATAGAACCACTGTAGTTCATCTCAGCATTTTATTTGTAATATGTTTTTGTTGCAGGTGTGTCTTAAAAAATTGCTAGACACAACCTTGTTCAGGTATATTGCAATGGTCATGAGACGTCTATGCTAACGTCAACATTATGTTTATTTTAATTGCTGCACATATATTTCCATATAATAAATGAAGTCCCATAATATTGTTTTTTAAATAAAATAATAGTAGTCTAGTTTTCTTTGAATGGGAAGGGTACCTCATGCCTGGCTGGGCCACAGCATACTCAGTGGACAAGAGTAGGTAGCATCAGTGGTAAGCCCTTTCGGTCCACTTTTCAGATCCTTTATAAGAAAGTGAACATAAAAACAAGGACATTTCCCAGACTGTGACATCTGCCTGTCACTGCCAAATAAGTTTTTATCCACTGAGGCAGTCCCCTATATAAGCATAGAGAGGCAGATCCCATTAGCTAAAATAAGCATTGGCAAAGTAAATAGGTCTCTCCATTTGGCTGCCAATGCAGACGATTGGCTTTGCCAATTCTATTTACCAATGCTAGTTATCATCCGCAAAAATAGGAAAAAATGTTTTTTGCAGATGCTGTGCAGCATTAACAAAAAAAAGTGCGATGTAGTGTATGAGTGTATGCGCCGTCACGCATACACTTATGCACTGTGATGCTGTAGCTGCACATGATGACAAATACTCATGCAGGTGTTACATGCATGGATGCGCATGCGGACATTTTTTTAAATAACTATTCCAAAATGGCACACACCAATCTTGGAGTGGATAATAATAATCACAATAATACTGATGATGATGGTGATAATAATCATAATTTTAAAAAAAGTAGTATAATAGTAATAATAATAATAATAATGATGCATTGTTATTTATTGTAATGGAGAATATAACAACCTATTCCTCAAATCAAGTTGCTGATGCACCTAAACACTTTGAACTGTTGTGTGTTATTGTTGGAAATTGGGTTTTGTTTGAGTGAGAGACGATCCTTCTCAAGCAACAACCACAATCTCTGTCAGGGTCAACCACAGAAGTCACTAAATTAACCTGTGCTTAACCCTCTAGTAGCTTGGCAGAAAAGCAGTCAGTCTTAACTTAGAGGCTGTGTGGGCAGTATTTATGCAGCACATACACAGTAATAAAGTGAAAACACAACACAAGAAAAATCCCAAACCAATTAAGAACAATAGAGTAAATTTAAAAAAAGGATACCAGAGCAATAAAAATCCAATCAGTAAAGTCAGAGATATGCAATTTCAAAGTCTGAGCTAAGTATAGTGCCTAAAAGCACAAAGCACTCCCAATCATCTGATTGTGCTAGACCGGGGGAAAGTCACTAGTTCAGGCCGACCTCAATGAAGTGCCAGCCTGCTACAGGGACCAGGTTAGCCCCAAACAAAACTGTTACCATCTCAAAGTCTGACGTAAAGAGTCCAGTTCGCAGTGGAGGAGGCTGCAAGGAACAGGGAGAGCATCATGGATGGTTGTCACTGTAGCGTGCAGATCATGCTGTGCATCCTGGGCAGTCAGTCTCTGGAGCTTGGCTGGCTGGAACTGTGGGCTGTCTTTGCTCTAGGGAAAAGTGCAGATCTCGCATTTCTGGTGACCGATGGCGTTGCTGTGGAGAAAAGAGTTGGGTTCACCGGAGCCTCGTGCTGGGTGTCGGTGCTGACAGCAAGGTCTCGGCACAAACTTGCCCGGTCAGAAACGGCTTTACCAGGGTCAGTCTTGTGGTGATCTGTTCTCAGAGCTGGCAAACCCTAATCCGTTGGTCCTCCCACTGAGGACTGTTTCCATTTCCTGCCCCTCTATCTGGGTCTCCATACTCTTCTTTTGGAGTAGCATACCAGAACCCAGAGCTTTCAGGCTCCATGGGAGGCCACCCCTCCCAGCTCCTCTAACACTGCTAGCAATTCATTTCCCAGAATGCAATCAATGGGCATCTGGTAACTAACTGTGACCTTCCTCTGGGTCACTTTCACACCCCATTCCAGGGACACCAGAGCCAATGGGCAGAAAAGGTCTTGCCCATGGGCCTGAGTTACCCTACATACCTCTGGTGTACTGCTCTGAGGTAACCAGCCTTTCCACCATCATAGTCTGACTGGCACAGGTATCCGTTAGGACATTGACCAGTATCCAATTAACTGCTGTCTGATGGAGGTGACGACTCCCACCTCAGGGACCACGAGTTTACCCTTGGAATCCACCTCCAACAAAAAGACATCAGGGCAAGCTCCACCCTTTTCTCCTAGGGACTACCTACTTCTAAGGCCACACTGGCCACCCCTGCAGAGTTGCCACCACTGGGTGGTTTCTTAGGCCATATAGAGCTCCCCTGCTTATGTCCTAACTGGGAACAGTCAAAGCAGTGGGGTTGGAAATGGGGCACCCTGGGCCACAGCCCGCTAGAAAATCGCTCTTGTTTCTCAGAAGGGGCTTGGGACCCCTTTCCCCCCACCTTATTCTGGGACCTGTCTGTGTCACCTGGAACCTTCCCCTCACTCTGCAGGGGGAGTAACTGAACCTCCCTTCTTGGGGTTCCTACCGGGTACTTGGCAAGCTCTCTAGGGCTATTGAGCTTGTTGTCTATCTGGTGTTGCTGTAGCTCTGGAAAACAATGACCGAACATGTGCTCTCAGAAAAACAGATTTTAGAGCTCTTCATAATTGTTTACTTCACTACCCTTCGCCCAACCATCCAGTGCATTGCTGAAAATTTTAGACAAAGTCTACCCAAGACCGGTCGGGCAGTGTTGGACTTAGCCCTCTCTGCAGGTCAAGCCCAAACCTTTTGCCTTCACCCCTCCTGTTTTCTGAACCAGTTTTTGTTGGCTTTTAGGTCTCTGTTCACTTTCCCACTGCTAACCAGTGCTAAAGTGCTTGTTCTCTCTCCTCCATACACAGTATCATTGGTGTAAGAAAACAGGGCTCTTTGCAGATGCCCCCCACTTTTTTGCCCCCATTTGGACTACTAGATGCTGGTTTTTGACTCTGACAGGGCACTGGAGCCTGCTAACCAGGCCCCAGTCCAATGTTCTTTTTCCAAAATTGTTATATCTGAATTGGTAACCCAAATTGGCAAAGACTTTACCTCCTTATAAGTCCCTAGTACATGGTACCAGTGGTACCCAGGGCATGGGTTGTAAAGGCAGCACTGTTTGGGCCACCCTGAGTGACCCAAGTAAACTACTGACAGCATGCCTGAATTGCAGACTGCAGGAGCATTGCATACTACTCTAACTCGACTGTGCTCACTATTGTGGCACAGTCAAATACACTACCTTTAATATATGAAATGCACCCCTAAAGTAGGCTTCCTCAGCCCAGGGGGCAGGGTGCAGTATATTAAAGGTGATGAGATATAAGTGCAAGTCTGAATGTCCCTATAGTGGTGTTCCCCATTGGAAATGACTATAAGTGTTATCGGTCCATAGGTCCATAGGATAACATGAGCTGCCAACCGGACAATCTCAAGATTGCCAGCTCCATTATGGTACCACTAAAATATGTTGTGTCTGGTGTAAAAAAACGTGCCTTCTCACCCCTGATGCAATTTTTGTGCCTTGGGTGATGTGGCATGCACCCAGGTGGCACCTTAGCGGTTGCACACCTGGTTGTCCCAGCTTCTCTGTGCTCTGGCTGGCCAGCCTGTACTTTCGTGTGCCTGCTGCTACCAAGACAGAGTTCTGACCTCCTGCCGGGCATTGTGATCACTCCCAGGAGTGAGTCATTAACAAAGGCCTTAGTAGGTAGGAGGTCACACCTCCTCTCCCTCAGGCAGGCTAATGAAGTGGCACCTCAAAGTGGTGAGCTTTAAAGGCTGCACTGCCTCTAATATGCATCAGGACTGATTCCAAGTGGAGTAAACCACCATCTCCCTTTTCCAAGCACATTTGCACCTGGGCAAGGCGGGAAATTAGGTATGCAGGAGGTGTACACCTCCAGCTAGCCTGGCCACACCTCCAGGGTGAGCAGCCTCATCTGTACACAAAGAAGAGAATTCTGCCATCTTTAGAGGGGCAGAAGTAGTGGGTTCTGGGTAGAAAGGGTGACCTACACCCCCGGATATGGTCACCTCAGGGACAGATTAACTGTAGGGCCTAGCTGCCCATTGGCTACTAGCCCCCCATTGGCTACTAGCTCCCACACCACTAACTCCCAGAAATCTAGGATTTAAGGAAGCACCCCCCTGACACCAGAACCTCAGATCTGAACAACTTTCATCAAGGAAGGACCAAGAGGAGACCCATGTCGCTCACATCAGGACTTTGCCCACAGCACCAAAGCAAAAGAGGGATACTTTGTACCTGTGCAACAGACTGAGAACTGAGTGAACTTCCCTCGTCCTTAGCTAAAACTCAGCACTCCTGAAGTGAAGGATACCTATGGAAGCACACACTGTCTCCCCTGGACTAGTGGCACTAGTCCCCTGCAAACTGCAGGTAAAAACACTCACCGGATCCAAAGACTCACTGGGATCCGTGGGATCGCCCAAATCCATGTGTTCCAGTACATTGCGGTAATTGTAGTTCCGCCTGCCTTGAAATCTCCGGCCACTACGTCGCTCTCCTGGACCCCGTGAAGTTCCAGAAGCTTTTCGCTCTGTTTGCTACTGCCAAGGCTTGTTGGTTGACAGTCTGGCAAACAACCCATTTACTCGACGCTGCATCAAGAGGGAACTCCAACCAACATGTGACCGATGCTAGTAAACTCTCCGCTGTTGTCCTTGTGCATCTTTCCCCCCCCGCAGCATCATTTCAGCGGTAATAGCAACTCTCTAGTGGCTCCGGTTCAGCACCACGGACACCCAGGACAACTCTGCACTCGGGCTCCACTGTCCAGGTAAAATTGAACTGACTGTTGTGGCTTGGTCCTGGGACCCACATCCCCTTTACCCTGGAAGGGTACAACGCAACTCGACTTGCAAGTGACCGATTGTCACTGGTGGTTTTTGACATTGACCACAATGTTATCTTTTCCATGTATTTTTTGCACTGCTTTAATATTGCTTCAAAAATCTATAACTCCGGTTGTGTATGCTATTCTGTTCGTTTTGGCATCTAAATTAAGATAAAAATACACTACTTTTATACATTGGTGTGGGATTTCTCTCGAGTTGTGTCAATTACATATTAACCATGTTGGGGCTCTGAAATGCTTAACACATGTTTCTCTAGTAAAGCATGAATGCTCTTTGCCACTTTACCAGGACTTAGCTAAGAATTTATTGGTGTGAGTCCAAGAACCATCTGTGCGGTATTGTGATAATATTACATGGTAAGGCTACCCAGCCATACCACATAATATTCCACTTTCCTACAATTGGCTTACATCCAATTGGCGCATTTAATTTACTTATTAGTCCCTAGTGAAGTGATACTTCATGTACCTAGGACTAACCCTGGGCAAAGCACTACGCTACGCTCGCGTAGTTTGCGAAGTTTGTGCTACTTCGCACAACGCGAATTGCACGTAGCACAGTGCAAACACGCGTAGCGTAGCGTAGTGCAGCGGTCATTTTTGCTTGCTCGCGGTCCTCAACGTCAAGTTGGCGACCGCGAGCAAGCAAAATGACATCCCGGCGAGACTTTTCCTGCGTTCGCGATCAGCAACATCAAGTTGCCGATCGCGAGCGTGGAAAATAAACCTCCCGGCGAGATTCTCAACGCGGGAGGTCAGGTTTCTCATTGCGAGTGGTCGCGTATGCTCGCGACCGCCGCGATGAGAAACTACCAGTCCGCGTTGAGAAAGCTGCCGCTCGAGTAAAAATCTACTCGAGCGGCAGTAAAAGACAGCTCGCACTGTGCAAGATGCCGTTTTCAATGATTGCACAGTGCGGACAAGCATCCGGCACTGTGCAATCATTGCGAACAGTGCACTACGCAGTTTGCGTAGTGCTACGCGTAGCTCGCGTAGTGCGAACTGCACTTTGCGTAGCTTCGCGTAGCGCTACTTCGCGAACTACGCCCAGGCTTACCTAGGACCTGTAAATTTTAATCTACTTGTGGGCCTGCAGCACTTATTGTGCCACACATTTAGGAAGCCCTTTAAAACATGTCTCGGGCCTTCAATCATAGCCTATGTGCAGTTTTTAACTGTCGTTTTGACCTGGCAAAATAAACCATTAGCTAGGCCTAAACCTTCCTTTTTAAAACATATAAGTCAACACTAGGGTAGGCCCTAAACAGCCAATAGGGCAGGGTGCATTGCATTTAAAAAGTTGGACATGTACTTTTAAGTTTTACACGTCCTGGTAGTGAAACATTTCTAAATTTGTTTTTCACTACTGGGTGGCCTACCTCTCCCATAGGCAAACATTGGGTTACCTTATTACATTTTATAAGTGCTAACGTTTGATTGAGAGCAGGTAGAAATGTCCTGTTTGGACTCACATGAATTATAATTTAAAATCCTCTTTAATGTTAAATCAGGTTTTAGATAACAGTTTTGAAAATGCCACTTTGAGAAAGTTGGAATTTTCCTGCCCTAAACTTTCTGAGGACTTCTAGAGGTTTCCAGTTGCCTGGGCCTGTTAATTGCTCCCCCATCAGTAATGGGTATTCAGCCCAGACAGTGAACAATAGGACCTGGGTGTTGCTGGGAGAGGATCGTCCTGCCAGAATGGGAGTGGCGGAGCTGTGTCTCGTCCCACTTAAATTCTTAAGGAGCTGCCTCAGCACACCCACAAAAAACTTGACATTAGGCTTTTGTCATCCCAGACATCTTGGGACCTTGGAAGGGAGGTAGGAAATTCTAGAACCATCTGTGGGGAGAAAACTCCAGAAGTTTCTTCCACTTTTAAGATGGAATCAGGTATAAATAGTGGACCCTCAGACCTACTCTTGAGTTCACTCCTGGATCTGCGGAAGACTACAGAGGGACTGCCTTATACTCCAGTGGACTGCCCTGCTGTTTTAGGCTTGCCTTGTTTCTCAGTTGACTGTCCTGCTGCTACAAGAGGACTTCCCTGCTGCTTAGGCCTTCTTTGTTCTTCAGAGGACTGCCGTGGTGCTTGAAGCCTGCGTAGTTCTTCAGAGGAATGGCCTGCTACTTGAGACCTGCCTTGCTGCTTGAAAGAGATAGGACCATCTATTTGAACCCAAGATAACCAGAGTAGCTCTAGGAGCCTGTTCTGGCCTATAGGAAAACAGCAAGCTCCATGTGTCTCCCTCCAACTGCCCAGCTGATCTGCTGCAATTGGCCCTGCCTGAAACTGCCTTTCCTCTGCTGGCTTCTGCTGGAGTGAGTTCTTGATTCCCAAGAGGTGCCTCCCCAGGCCCTGGATCATTGGATGCCATCAGTTGAGCTCCTTCTGTGAAATCATGTAGTTTTGAACTCTACGCACCGGACTTTGAGAAGATAACTTTTTCAGCTGAACTAACCTGGTCCCTGTATCTGGCCAGTACCCCATCGCAGTCGACCTGAACATGTGACTTTTCCCCAGTCTAGCGGAACCAGATACCCAAGCGTTTTCTGCTTCTTGGTGCTAGATTGAAGTAATCATTTGAAATTGCATATCTCTGGTTCTGCTGATTGTATTTGTGTCATTTTGATCTCATTTTATTTATCACATTTTAATATATTTTCCTAAATTGGTGTGTGATTTTTCTTCGTTATGTTTTCACTTTATCACTTTTTGTGTGCTGTATAAATACTTTATACATTGCCTCTAAGTTAAGCCTGACTGCTTTTGTGCCAAGCTACCAGATGGTTGAGCACGGGTTATTTTTGTAACTTTTGTGATTCACCCTGATAGGGATTGTGGTTGTTGCTTGAGAAGGGTCATTAGCGCCCTCAATCAAAAAACTACATTTTCCACAGGCCGTTTCTGACTGTCCCTGAACTTTAACCTATACTTTTCAGGGTTGAGTCCATACTTTCTGATACGGGTTGCCTTCATCAGGGGGTATTTCATCCTGTCACCCTTCCCTAGGGCCAACAAAGAACCCCTCCTCTCTGTAGGTATGTTCCTCCAAAGGCTGGCTCCGCAATCTCCCTCACGGAGCATGTGCATTTGAGAGGCTACCTTGTACGTGTCAAACCACTTATCTATGTCGTCTCCTCTATCAAGCTAGGCACAACGTCTTTAGGTATGTTGTAGGAAAGTAGGATCTGCTTCTTATGGTTACCCCCACTTTTTGCTTGATGTGATGCTGTTTTTGACTAGTCTGACTGGGATCCTGCTAATCAGGACCCCAGTCTATCTGCTTTCTCCCTAAATGGTTAGGTTATGTACTTAGGTACACTCCAGATTGGATACTGGGGTACCCTTGTCAGTCCCTAGGATATGGTACCCAGGTACCGATGGCATAGGTACCCCAGAGGCCTCCCATGGGCTGAAGCATGTTTTATGCAATCCATGAGAGGCCATGCAAAATGGCCATTGCAGCCTGTGTAAGTTGGTGCATGCACCACTTACTAAAGTTATAGGTTTACTATATCTAAGGGTCACTGCACTTAAAACCTATAAGTCACCCCTAAAGGAGGCCTTTACAATCCTGAAGGCAGGGTGCTTGGTTCTAAGTGAGAGGGCACCCCTGCATGAGCTGGACACCCCTGCAGCCTACGGAGTCCATTCTCCCGGGTTGTCAGTGAAGCAGCCATATACTAATATAGCAGGGGCATTACGTGACCGCGCGATAACCATCTAAACAAGCATTGGCATAGCCAATAGGTCTCGCTTTTGGGACCTTATAAGTATTTAGTTATGCAGCACAATATCCTTGGTGCAACAACATCAACCGTTGCATGGCTAAACACTTATAAGGTCCCAAAGGCGAGACTTATTGGCTATGCCAATGCTTGTGTTATTTGAGACTCCAGCTGGGCCATAACAAAGGCCGAACTTAAAGGCCCATTTGGCCTTCTTCGTCCGAGTATCCAGACTGGGCGCTGCCTGTAGCCTCACACCTAGATGTAAATGCAGAGGAAGGGAAACAAAAGCAGCAGCTTGTTAACACTTCAAAGGCGCATAAGAGAGGCACGATTTTGACTTTGTTCGGACCCCCATATATAATAGATATTCATGCACTGTAAGAACGTCAGATGCGTTACTCTGTCCCAGTGCAAAATAATTTAAATACCAGTATTTTTTACTGCAAACATACATATTATATTGTCAATAAATCACACAAGTTTGTGTTACATAAGACAGTGAGTGTTACTGGGTGTAGGAGTCACATATCATCCTTCATAGCTCACTGTGCTGTACTAGAAGGATTACAATGCAACTGCATGTAACAAAAGGATCTCTGTGTTCAAAGCACTAACCTACTTACCTATCTACATAAAATAAGATCTGCCATCTGCATGTTAAATGATGTGCTTTGCAGGTGGCGCATTAACCCTGTATGCTACTTTAAGCCAAAACTAGGACTAGGAAAAAACCGATCTTTCCATCAAATGTGTTCACCACCAGGCAGCTAAAGCAATCACATCTACATGGAAATGTGCTGCACATGGAATATTACGCCTGGTGGGGTAGGCTGGCAACAGAGTTAGTTTGTCAATCCTTGGGTGAAGGAACCAGTCACTTCCTGTGATGTCACTTCCTGCAATGCCACGCACTGTGATGTCACTTCCTGTGATACTACCTAACTTGGAGAGTCCCCCCCCACTTCTTTTTTAGGACTTGTGCCCTGACTGTAACATGCAAACAAAGTATCCCTAAGAGCGTTTGTTTTCATGTAAAAGATGCAACATGCCTAACAGTAGTGGCAGAAGAAGGCAGTGGGTCGATGTCATGACGCCCCCCTAGGGGTAGCTGCTACTGCGTATAAGAGCTCAGTGGCAGACAGAGGGGTTGTCTCAGGAATGAGAGGGAAGCTCGTGGGTGGGATTATAGACCATAAATCTGAGAGAATCAAACGGGCGGAGAAGCTGTTTGTTTGTAAGTACCTGTAAGGTTATCCACGAGTGAGATAGTCTCTGTCACAATTCACATTTTTGTTTCTTACTTCTTGGTATATGTGCCCCTTTTGACAACTAGTATTTCCTTTCCCTGATGTTTCTGTAGTTTTCATTTTCCATGCAACATATGAGTCTTGCTTACTGCATACTAATTTACCTCTGTGTGTCTTGTGAGTGCCATGGCAATGTAAGAACGATTCACTGTGAATGACTGTAAATATTTTCCAATTTGTGAAGCTTATATGCCAAATAAACTGGAGGGAAGTTCCAAGCGGTACACTATCACATCCGAAACAAAAAGCCTTCAATCCTCTGGATAAAGAGCAATGTAATGTAATGCTTCCCTTCACTCATTGGGTGTAACGGTAAACCGTCAGTGAAAGGCAAATGTTGTGTGATTTGTGTGATAAAAAGGTGAAATGTACTGGTGTTTAAATACAAAGCATGTGCCTTTCAACATGTTTGTAATGTTAAAAGCTGAAAATCGAATTAACGACAATTTTGTTTTTCAAATGTGTTCGTAGTTACATTCTAAAACAAATGCCCTCTTTACAAAACGTGAAATGGCCGGTCTACAGAAGCTCCTACCGGTGGGTGCGAGCCATGGGAAATAGCCGGTATTTACTTACGAGCCGTGCCCCAGGCATGGTGCTGAAGCGGGCTTGGGATGGAAAAAGGTGATGTTTCAATGGTGCACAGCACCCCAACAGCGCTGTTGATACATTTGCTACTGCTTTTGTAGACAACAGGGCAGGGGTCTGCTGCAGCAAATCCGAATGCAGCCGCTTGTCTGCCTCAAAGGGACTGGGAGAAAAGCGTCAAGAGGGGACGGGACCACAGTGGCTAAGCAGTAGTGCAGGCAAAGAAAAACGCGCGCGATATGCACGGATGGCACACCCCATCTGTATTTACTGTCAGCCGGTGGGAGACGACTCAGGTTAGTGCGGGCAGGCCATTGCCATGTTTGAAGACCTTGCGGAATACAAAGCAGAGATGAAAGAGTTCCTTGGAGCTTGTCGCACTGAACTACAAAACATAGCAGCAGGAAGTTTAATAGCGTGGCCGCCAACAATGCCAGCAACATCAGTTAACAAGCATTGGCCGCGCGGCCGTGAAACTGACACGGCCGCGCGGCCGCGAAAGTGAAAGTAATCGTGAGGGAAGCCATATGGCGCCTGATCGCGCGTGCACGCTCGCGTGAACGCAAGCTGGTCGCCAGCAAAAGCCACTGCTGTTTGCACTTCCAAAACCCGCTTACTAAAACTCTCGCCGAGAGCAGCGCTAAGCGCTGGCTCAGGCGAGACCTAAAAACGGCTGCTACAAACCTTATTGTGTTTGGTGTCAAACATGTTGGAATCATACCCCCACACCGGTAACCGGTGTGCGAGGTATGATTCCACCCACCAGGAGAGCCTTCCGTGGGGCTCTCGGTGTTTCCGGTACCAGCCTTCCAGCTCCAGACAGCACAAAATGGCTGCTGCCGACCAGAGACACATTTCTGACCTCCTGCTGCTGAGCCAAGCTCGAGCAGGGAAAGGCAGGACAATAGGCATCCTGTCACAGGGAGGTGTGACCACCTCCCAGAGAGGATTTAGTGCATTAGGACTGGGTTGGTGCGCTTGCCAGCGCCTGAAAGTCTGCATGAGGGGCACATTTGATGTCCCTGTGCATAGTCCAGTTCAAACCAGTCCTGGGAGCCGTTGGCTCTCGTTCTGGCGCGAAACTGGACAAAGGACATGGGAGTAACCTCCCCCCTGTCCAGACCCTCCCCGGGGAGGGTCCCCTGAATCTTTCCAACCCTCACCCGTGGGTACTTAAGGGCATACCTGGTTGAAGGACCTTAGATTCGTCGTGGACAAGATTCAGAACTGAAACCACTGCACTTCTATCATCTGGGAACTCTGGACTTCGCTTTGTTTGGGCCTGACTTTGTCTCCCTCTCAGTCTGCTGCCTCGTCTGTGCCTGTGCACCATACAGGATATGTGTAGGACCTGTGGAGCATTCAAGACACCTGAATAATCTCCCTTGGAGTGGAGGAGTTACTCCCCTGCATTCGCAGGCACCGCAACACTGCTGACCCGTCTGCTGATCCCAAGCTCCTACGGACTCCAAAGGGTTCAACAACACAGGAGGTGGGTTTCTATGTCCCTCGAGGCCCGAGCTGCCCTCTCACTCAGTTTGAGGCCGGAATCCCTCGTGGGGGCTGCAATACTTAACCTCTGTGCACCGCGTACTTTTGCAAGTGCAAATACTTGCTGGCAATTCTGCAGCAAGTGCATTGGGCTCCAAGTAGCCCTAACCACTGGCAACTTCTCCTTTAAAAATCTTCAACCACATCACCCCGTGTGCTCCGTGGCCTGTTGTTTTGTAAAGCTGCTTGAGGTCCTCTGGTGACTCCTGTGCCTCCGGCCTGTGGGTCCAATTGAGGGTCATCTTTGTTTTCCTTGGGCTCCCCTGATTGCTCTGGGCCTGCCCTGACTCCCCCTGCTTGTGGTGAGTCTCCTGGACCTTGCTGGTCGGAACCGTACACTTTCTTGACTTCCTGCGGGGGTGGTATTTGCTTTGGCTTGTTGGTGCTCCAGCCGGTCACTGACCTCTCAGCTCTCGACAGCCTTCATGGGACAGCTCGTATCCGGCTCCTGGTTGTCCTCAGCATCGCCTGGTCCCCACAGCTGCAGAGTCAAGGTCACCATCAACGATCCTGAAGCAACCGACATCGGAGGGCATTCGTCTTCCAGGTCTCCTGGTCACTCCCGAGTGACATAGACACTGTCCCCTCTGCTGTCAGGTACTCCTCTTCAAGAATCCACATTTGGATTCTCACGGACACTTTCTCCTCTTCCAGCAGCGGCACTTTCCTGAAGTCCTCCATTGGGTTCAACAGCGGTTTCCGACACCAATTCACGCCTATGCACCCGGCTTCCCTGGGATAGGTAACTTGGGTACTTCCGTATCCACAAGTGGGGTGGCTCTCCAACCTTCTGTCTTCCATGGGTTTCTTCAGGGTCCACTGGGAAGGGTCCCTAATCTTTAAAAATACAACTGCGACTTGCACATAGACTTGTATGGAGCACGCAGTCGTGTTCACACACTGCACATGCACTCCATGGGGTCCCTATCTACTCACCTTCTGTCTTCCATGGGTTTCTTCAGGGTCCACTGGGAAGGGTCCCTAATCTTTAAAAATACAACTGCGACTTGCACATAGACTTGTACGGAGCAAGCAGTCGTGTTCACACACTGCACATGCACTCCATGGGGTCCCTATCTACTCACCTTGGGTGGTTCCTTGGGGTCCCAGAAATTCTACGTCCTCTCGACATTGTCCTGACTCGAGTCGTGGTTCTCATACCACTTTCTTAGTATATGGTTTGGTCCACGCCTGGGGCCCACTGTGTATTAGTGCTATTTACTGTGATTTCTTTGCTAAAGTATTATGTGCTTTGTGTCTATCTCGGTGTGGGAGATACTGTAACGTACTAGATAGTGTTATATGATGAATATATTTTTTTTATAACTACTGTGTGGTTCTCCTTTCATTTAATCTATACTATAAGACTGTATTCTGGTAAAACAAGCTGCTTTACACTCCTTCAAGACTAAGCCTGAAGGCTGCTCTCCACAGCTACCACTTGGATAGCTTTCTAAGGTTGTCTTAGACCTCTTAAATCACCATAAGGGTTGTTTGGACTGGTGCAAGGGGCCCACTTACATTAGTGGACACCATATACCAGGCCAGCTTCTCACATATGTGGATTCTCCTTTCCTCATGAGACGCTGTGTTTTCTCTGCCACCATTGTTGCTGGACTCTGTGCTTGGCTTAGCTTTGAGGTCAAGCTCCTTAAGACTCACTTCATGAGCCAATATGAGTTTCCTTTCCTCCAAAGCTGTGTCAGCCTCAACCTTCTCCCTTGCTAAGGCTGTCTCTGCTTCAGCCTTTCTTTCTTCTGCAGCCTTCTGGGCAACTGCCTCCTCCATTTTAAGTTTGGCCATCTGCAGCCTGAACTCCCATTCTGCTTTCCTGTCTGCAAGATTCTCAGGGGAAAGGTAGTGAGAGGAGATAAGGGAAAAATTGTGGGAGTAGATACTGCTGCCTACTCTGGGTGTGGCACGGGCCCTCACTCCTGTGGGGTTTCCTCTCTCCTGTGAGGCTAACATCAGGGGGTTGGCATCCTCCAATCTCATCTCCTTCTCAAAGTCCACCTCATCATCCTCCTCCTGTGGTGTAGATTGCAACTTGTGGACCTCCTCCCAGGCCCTAAGGGCCTTCTGCAATTCCTTCTTCATGGAGTCCTTGGTTGTTGAAGACCCTTCTTCCTGCAGAATCCTTTAAGTTCAGCCACAGTGTAGTTCCAGATTGCTGAGCTCAAACTCCATGCTTGCAGGCAGAGTCACAGGTGCACGAATTCAGGTGGAATGGAAGAGAATTTGTAAAAAGGCAAAAGAGGTCAATAAAGGAGAATTTTAAAGAGAGGTTTATTCTGTTGTCAAGTTATTTATATTGGATTTTAGTGTTACACAAAATCACTGAGTGGCACTGCACAAACAAAAGTACTTGATCCCACCCCTGAGCACCGATGTCGAAATTGTTTTTTGGATCGAGGGGGTGAAGATCTTTCACAAGCAACAACCATAATGCTTGTCAGGGTGAACCACAGAAGTCACAAAATTAACCTTTGCTTAACCCTCTGATAGCTTGGTACAAAAGCAGTCAGGCTTATCTTAGAGGCAATGTGTAAAGTATTTATGCAGGTCACAAACATTAATAGAGTGAAAACACAACACATGAAAATCCCAAGCCAATTTTAGAAAAAATAGAGTACATTTTAAAAATAAAATGATACTAGAATGACAAAATCACATCAGTAGAGTTGGAGATATGCAGCTTTAAAGTTTTAGGTAGGTATAGCATCTAAAAGCACAATGCACCACTCATGGTCATCTGGTCATGCTAGATGGTTGAAAGTCATAAATTCAGGCCGACCGTAAGGCAGCATGGATACAAGGACCAGGTTTGTCCCACTGAAACAGTTACCTTTTCAAAGTCTTCCGCAAAGAGTTCAGTTTGTGGTGGAGGAGGCCTCGAGGAGCAGGAAGATTATTACGGATGGTTGTTGCTGTAGCATGAAGAGCAGGCCAGGCATCGCAAGTGGTCATCGCTGTAGCATGAAGATCTGGTCGGAGGTCGTGGACGGTCGTTGCTGGAGCTTCATGTTGGTGGTCACCGGAACTGTCGTTGCTGTAGCGTGAAGTGCAGATCTTGCACTGACAGTCATTGTTGGCTGTCAATGTAACTCGAAGAGCTTCAAGGAGATGGTTGTCGTTGGGAGCAGAGTCTCAGCACAAACTGGCCTGTTCGCGTTCGTAAAGGGCCCAAAACTTCAAGATACCACCCTTCTTGGCAGAGGAGTGCACTATGATGCCAGCTAGGGGTCCAGAACCTGGGGAGGCACCTCTTTGGGATAAGGGACTCACTCTAACTCTAACAGAGGCCAGCAGGGCTCAGGCAGGTCCAGTTGCAAGGCCAGGCAGGTCCAGTTACAGCAGGTCAGCTGGGCAGTAGCAGGGAGGCCTCTGGAGCTTGTTGTGTCGCTGTAGCTCAGAACAGGAGGCCAGCCAGCTAGCACTTGGATTCACTCTGGTGTTCCTGGGTTCAGGGAGCTGGTATGGGCTTCCATCCTTAGG
Source organism: Calotriton arnoldi (assembly GCA_963921515.1). Classification (NCBI taxonomy): domain Eukaryota; kingdom Metazoa; phylum Chordata; class Amphibia; order Caudata; family Salamandridae; genus Calotriton; species Calotriton arnoldi. Next base: position 916,064 of record CAWUFW010003159.1, read on the forward strand.
CAGCAGGACAGTCCTTCCAAGAGCAGGGCAGCAGGGCAGTCCTTATTCTGAGCCTGCCATAGTTACAGAAGTGCTCTGATGAGTGGTAGGTGCAAGAGCTCCATTATGGATACATGGTTCTAGCCTTTGGAGAGGGGGGGGGGCGCCCTGTACTACCCTCACATCTGGTTCTGGAAAGTTCCTTCCTTCCCCTGCCCAGGCTCCAAGTGGTCGTGGATGATAATAGGTTTATGTCAAGTCTCTTTGTGAGTGTGCGGGAGGCAGCCCTTTAAAATGTAGGTAAGACGGAGAACATCTCTGTCCTAACACTGCTGATAAGATGGCTCATCTTGCCCACCTAATTCCCCTTTGTCTAGCTGCCTGGGAGGAACACACAAAGGCCAGCTTCCAAGCTATTCACAGTCATGTGACCAGGGCACCAAATGGTTAGGACAAGAAAATGTCAACTTTCTAAAAGTAAAAAGAACAATTGATGGACAGAATGCAGAACAATGTCATATATTCACCCCAGTACAGAGATCTGGGCCTAAACCCATCGTTTTTTTGCTCCCCATGCCATACTAGTTTGTACCCAGCCATATGCAAATCAGTCTCGACCCTGCGCCTAATGGGAACAGTCCAGCCCGAATAGCCAGGCCAGGTCCTCCCTGGACTGGAAACAAGCATCCTAGGACCGGATTCAGGGTTTCACCCCTCATCAGCCAGGACAGCTTGACTCCAGTGGCATGAAGAACACAGGACCCACGTCTGGGCATACCCATCCCACTCGGGGTGACAAATGCAAAAAGAACAATTGATGGACAGAATGCAGATCAATGTCATACATTCACCCCAGTACAGAGATCTGGGCCTATATCCTTCGTTTTTTTGCTCGCCATTCCTGTTTGAACCCAGTAATATGCAAATCAGTCTCGACCCTGCGCCTAATGGGAACAGTCCAGCCCGAACTGCCAGGCCAGGTCCTCCCTGTACTGGAAACAAGCATCCTAGGACCGGTTTCGGGGATTCACCCCTCATCAGCCAGGATAGCTTGACTCCAGTGGCATGGAGAGCACGGGACCCACGTCTGGGCATATCCGTCCCACTCGGGGTGACAAATGCAAAAAGAACAATTGATGGACAGAATGCAGAACAATATTATACATTCACGCCAGTACAGAGATCTGGGCCTAAGTGCGCCGGGTATGCCCAGACGTGGTCCTGGGCTCACTGTGCCACTGGATTCAAGCTAGCCTGGCTGATGAGAAGTGATGCCCCGAAACCTCTTCCCAGGATGCTTGTTACTGGTCCAGGGAGGACCTGGCTTGGTAGTTTGGTCTGGACTGTTCCTATGAGGCACAGGGTCAAGACTGATTTGCATATGGCTGGGTCAAAACTGGGGTGGCATGGTAAGCAAAAGAAAGATGGATTTAACCCAGATCTATTGACTGGGGGTGAATGTTTGATTTGCTCTGCATTCCGTCCATCATCTGTGTCTTTTGCTTTCTCGCCATAAGTGCGCCGGGTATGCCCAGATGTGGGTCCCGGGCTCACTGTGCCACTGGATTCAAGCTAGCCTGGCTGATGAGGGGTGATGCCCCGAAACCGGTCCCAGGATGCTTGTTTCTGGTCCAGGGAGGACCTGGCTTGGCAGTTCGGTCTGGACTGTTCCCATGAGGCACAGGGTCAAGACTGATTTGCATATGGCTGGGTCAAAACTGGGGTCGCATGCTGAGCAAAAGAACGATGGATTTAACCCAGATCTATTGACTGGGGGTGAATGTTTGATTTGCTCTGCATTCTGTCAATCATCTGTGTGTCTTTAACTTTCTAAAAGTGGCATTTTCAGAAATGTGAATTAAAATACGACAATTAAAGAGGGTTTTAAATTACAATTCATATGAGTATGAACATACTTTTCCTATCTGTTCCCAAACTTCAGTTATCACTTATTAAGTGTAATAAGGTAACCAATGCTATCCTATCTGAGAGCTACGCCTAGCAATAGTGAAAAAACGACTTTAGGTACTAGGACAGGCAAAACATAAACCCACACATACTACTTTTGAAATACAACTACCCTATAAGTCTTTAGGGCCTACCTTAAGGGTGCCTTATATAAATGTTAAAAATGAAGGCTTTAGCCTGGTAAAAGGTTTATTATTTCCCTTCCCAACCTCCTTACTCCTCTTGTTTTTGTTGAATTCATTTTTGTTGGCCTTACGACGCTGCACACTTTACCCCTGCTAACCAGTGCTAAAGTGCTGTGCTCACTCCTTCAAACGTGGTGAAATTGGCTTACACCCAATTAGCACATTTAATTCAGCTGTAAGTCTCTATTAAAGTGGAACTACATGTACCCAGGGAAAGTCAAATAAATGCTACTAGGGGGCCTAAAGCACCGATTGTACCACCCACATACGTAGCCCTTTAAACTATGTTTCAGGCCTGCCATTGCAGCCTGTGTGTAGTTGTAAATTGCCACTTTGACCTTGCAAAATAAACATTTTGCCAAGCCTAAGCCTTCCTTCTCAATTCACATAAGTCACCTCTTGGGTTGCCCCTAAACAGCACCTAGGACAGGGTGTATTGTATTTAAAAAGTTGGACATGTACTTTTTAGTTTTACATGTTCTGGTAGTGAGAAACTTTTCATTTCATTTTTCACTACTTCAAGACCTACCTCTCCCATAGGATAATATGGGTCTACCTTATTACATGTAATAAGTGATAACTTTTTATAGGGAGTAGGTAGGAAAGTCATGTTTGGTGTCTGAGGAATTGTAATGTAAAACACTCTTTAATGGCAACGTTGGATTTTAAGTCACAGTTCTGAAAGTGCCACTTTTAGAAAGTTGACATTTTCTTGTCCTAACCATTTGGTACCTGCAGCCTGTTCCTGGGTCACATAACTAGGTGTAGTGGTAGTTGGCCATTGTGTATTCCTCCAGACATCACAATAGAGGGTCTGGGTGTTGGAAGGATTGGCCTTTTCTGGCAGAATGGTGGGGCCCAGCAGTCAATTATAAGACTTGCACTTCAAAGGCACTGTCTCAGCTCACACGCAAATGGCTTCACAGTAGCATATTGTGCCCCCAGACATGCTGGGGTAAGGGCAGAGAGGCAGGAAATTCCAGACACCCTTGTAGGAGGAACTCCAGAAGCTTCTCCCATGTCAAAATGGGCACCAGGTATAAATATTGCACCCTCAGACACACCACTTCAGATCACTTCTGGACCTGTAAACATTTCAGAGGAAGGACTGCTCTGCTGCCCTGCTGCTCTGCTGCAAGAAGGACTGCCCGGCTGCTCTGCTGCCCTGCTGCTCTGCCCGCAAGAAGGAGTCTTGTAAGGGGAAACCCCCTAAGCTTCTTCCACTTCAAAGTGGGAACAAGGTATAAATGTTGCACCCTCAGAATCAACTCTTCAGATTACTTCTTGACCTGTGTAAGACTTAGAGGAAGGACTTATCTGCTTCCCTGCTGCTCTGCTGCCTTGCTGTTCTGCCGAAAGAAGGATTGCCCAGCTGCTCTGCTGCCCTGCTGCTCTGCCTGCAAAAAGGACTGCTTGGCTACCATGCTGCCTGAGGAAGAAGGTTTGTATCTACACCTTGAACCTAGGACCACCAGAGTGACTCTGAGGGTTAGTTGGCTGGCCCCCGGTTCTGAGCTACTGGGACACAACACAGCACATCTCGGTGCAGGAGCGCACATTGCAGCTTCTGTTCGGCGGCTGCGCAAGCACCAACCTAGCACAACACATCCCGACACTGACAACCGGCCGAGCTTAATGCACCTTGAAGTAGGACCACACATCGCAGCTTCTGTTCAGCGGCTTCACAAGCACCGACCCAGAGCGATGCATCTCTATGCAACAACCAGCCCAGCTCGATGCATCTCGATGCAAAGCCTCGCAATACCAGTGGCTTGATCGGCCTCGACGCAGTGCGACACACCTCGACGCCTCCATTACAGCTCCTGATCGGCAGCCTCATAGGTACTGATGCAGGACCTTACACCACAAGATCCCGGTGACTGCTCCTCGACACCCTAACTACGCAGGTCAACACAAGGACTTTGCATTTCGACACCCAGGACACAAACTACTTTTAACAGCTCACTGAACTCAGTCCGGCATCCGGCCTGTGCTCCATCGCGGTCAGCCTGATTTTGTGACCTGAACCCGGTCCATCGCAACCAGATAACCGCAATTGGCGCTTGTTGCTTCTAAGTGCTATTTTTCTTCAAAACCTTTAAAATTGCATACCTCTGATTCTACTAATTGAACTTTTGTTCTTTTGGTCTTAAAATATTTATTAAAGTTGAATCTATTTTTCTAGATGGAGATTTTTCTTATGGTGTGTTTTCACTTTATTACTGTTGGAAGTACTGCATATATACTTTGCACATTGCCTCTAAGTTAAGCCTGACTGCTTTGTGCCAAGCTACCAGAGGGTTAAGCACAGTAACTGGGGTCTGCTTGTGTTTCACCCTGGCAAGCATTGTGGTTGTTGCTTAAGTAGAGTTTCACCCCCTCAACCTATAACCCAATTTCTCACAATTGCCCTGGCCATCTAGTGTATTTCCCTTTCTCTGGAGCATTGCCAGTTTAATTGTGTTCATCCAGCCCTACTTTTAGGAAACCATTTTCTTTGCTTTAGGCACTCCATGAGAGTGCATGCATTTGCCACCTGTCTCCCAGGGTTCTTAACTTCCCCCCTTTGAGCTCTCTGTTGCCCTCTCTCCTGTGTCCTTCCTCCATGTTCCTTATATGATGCACTTACCCACATTGCTTTCTTGCCCATGTACTTCTCCTCCCAGCTCCACTTTACTCTCTCTCTCTATCTCTTGCGCCTGTTTGCTTTTCTCCGCGCTCCACCCACGCCTTTGTGCTGCTTCCCCGCACCCTTATCCTCTGTGTTGTTTCCACCCATCCACATCCCCCATATTGCTTCTCCCACCACCACCACTGTGTTGCTTCTGGCCCCTTGACCCTCTGTATTCCCCCCCGTGTTGCTTCCCCCACCCTTTCAAAGAAAAAGAAACATGCGTTTGCACATTTTTTTCTTTTTATTTGCCAATCTAACTCAGATCAGTAAATAAAAAGAAAACCAAATAACGTGGGCATTTGCATCAGAGGTTGTTTTTTTTTAATTCAACTGTTGCCATGCTGAAGAGTATTGGGGATGTGGGGAAAACACTGGCAAAGCCAAAAGGTCCCAGAGGCACGACCTATTAGCTTTGCCAATGCTTGTTTATAATTGTTTTCTCTCTCTAATTTGGCAAACATTTAGCAATCCAAAGAATGTGAAGTGTGCCTCTACCATATGCATGTGCAATATGCTGAACTTCCAGTCTTCTCAAACACTTATCCACTGGACGCTGACAATTATTCATACATGCAGCACTGCCTTATGCACAAGGGGCACTTCGTTTTTTGCTTAAAAACTCAAAAATATCTCAGTGAAAATTCACCAACCAGGAAAGAGGCACTGAATGAAGCCAAGCACCTTGGCCATGGATAATTTGGCGTACATTCCTTCAGGTCGTGCAAGTGTCCGATCAACATTTCAAAGTTATTTGGAACCGTTTCTGGATTTAGGACACTCCTTATAACTTTTAATCCTTTTAACCAATTTTCAGCAAATTTTGTATGCTTTTGGAAGATCATTGAAGGCTATGTTTGATTCTTGTTGGTTAAGGGGGCAAAGTTATTAAGGGTAAGAGAGAGGCCCAGATTGATTACCCAGCTATTGATTATTTGGCCCTTTAGGCTGTGGGTCACGTTTATTGTAATTTTGGGTTTGTGCAATGATCACAAGAACGTTGCTGTTGGGTTGAAACGAGTAGCGGGGCAAGGTTGGATTGAACATGTTCCACAACGTTAAGTAAGTTTATACAAAAGAAGGAAAATATGTGTGGGAGAAGAGGGAGCATTCTGAGGAGCTGATGTCACTAAGATTTAAACTTATAAAACCATAGAAAAGGCACAAGCCAATAAGGTTTCTGAAAATCAAATTGAAATGATCTTATCAAAAATCTCAAAAGATCCCTGCAACAAATATAAAATAAACATATGGTTTGATCAGGAATGCTGCCAGGCAAGAAAGACCCTTCATAAAGACGCACCAGACCTGGGTTATCATTGCAAGTTTTCCTGTCGGGCAAAAAATTAAAATGTCATTCGCTGCTCACTTCGCCTCTTTCCAATTTTAGCAAAATCCTACATATTTAAGTGAAATCCAAATTTAGGATTTAGAGCTATATTTCTGCACCAAATTTGTCATCACGTCCATTATTGATGCAAAGATGAATGTTGCGCAAAAAAGCACCAACAAGTCAATTGCCTGAAAAAACAGCTACTTGTGTTTTGTTTGTTCACGATGTTCCCAGACAGTAATTTTGCCGCAAATGGTGGCATAGTTACCTGGCTTATTATAATGACGTCCTTTCGGAATTTCGTGTGACAAGTGTACCATAAAATTCCTGAAATCACATGAATTATACCACCTTAATTAAAATTTTGCTGAGGCCTACTTTTAAGACTACAGCATGTGCTGAATGGTTCTGAATAAAAATAAATTAGCAAAAAGTAAATGTAAAGTTTATAACGTAATTTAACATCATATCTGTTTGAACTCTCGTATCACTAATTTTCACAGAAAATATTTTTTAATAAAAACCTCCAATATCCAATCATATTGACATTTAAAAAAAGTTTCAAACTGAATATTTCTCAAACAATATCAGTTTGGAAATAATTGAATTACAGAGGCATTGGACACAATATCTCTTGTGACATGCGGTGTATCATTTTATATACAAATAAACGTTCGAAAAAAAATTCTCTGGAAACGTAGTTCATACCAGTGTTACATTACAACTTGAAGAGACAAAAGCCTTGAAATTCAAAATCGGTCCACAATTTTCAAAAAAAGGAGCTTGGGCGTAGGAGCCAGGCTTTCGGCCTCCCTGAAACCTCTTTTAATCATTAACTATCATGTGAACCATCTGAAGCTTGGCCAGTTCATGATAAATGTGCATGAGAGACGGTGCAATTCTGCAGGTTTCTCTAGTGTCAGGACAAACAAAAAGAGATACATCATTTACACCTTAAAAGAAGACAAGGAAGAAATCAAAAACTTTCAGTGTGACAGGCACGTTGCATTCTTTTGTTTTTTTTTCACATTTACAGAGGTTGCACTGCACTTTAGTTGTACCATGCAATATAAATGAATAATGCATCAAGTGAAGTCACTTCATCAGTAGGAGTGGTCAAATAGAGTTATTGCTATTACTCCTTAAATGAGGGCAAAAATAAATTCAAAACTTCAGTGTTCCAGGCCATTTACACTCTTTCTTTTACAGGTACAGTGGGTGTGAACTGCACTTTTCAATGTGCATGGATGCTACAGCAAGTGACTTCACTTCATTAAATTCTGCATTTATATACTAGTGCTGCTTACATGTGCTAGTGCTTGGAGGCCATCTGAATGGCAGAATGTGTGTTTCAGCAGTGCTTGTATCATAGTTTGCAAATAAGGAATCACTTCAGTGCACTTCATCTGTTTACTGATATTTTGTACACGTGATCAAGAAAAACCGCAATCTGTGATGGTCACTGTAGTTCATATATGACACTTGTAAAGCTTCAAATGATGTGATGTGTGACAGCTGCTGTCATCTATGATACCATGAGCTGTATATTTTGACATTTGCATGAGATGTCAAAAGCAACGTCACCATTGTTGGAGAAGTAGGGCATTCAGTCTTATTCTGTGGCAACATTAAAACTTGCCATACCATTCCTTCTTAGGTGCTCCTTATTGTGAGGCTTTTTAATTCCGATATGATTAATTTTAGAAGATTACAGCCCCATCAGAATTACACGATCCGTGTTAACACTGCAAATGTCAAGTCTTTCAGACAGTGACTCCGCTTTACCAAAGACAGGTGAAGTCTCCATGTTATATAATGGAGGAAAATGAAGAATAACCACATGAATCAGGACTGGAATTACAGATTTCTCTGGTCATTCTTGGTTCGTCAGGGAACCCTAAGACTCCCACTTCTAATCAGATGGTGATTACTGGTACTTCTTTCCAGTAACTCCGAGGGGGATCACAAAATATTACCAGGGCACTCGTGATAAAACCCTAATGGCGTTCTTACGAGTTTGGCGGTGTGGCAGCTGGCTGCCACGCAAGCACCCCGCTGGCACACTCCCAAACTCATCCTCACACCACCCGCCAGATTACGAGTTCATTTGTGGTCTGGTGGGTTGTGCTTTGGCAGTCCCAAGTGGAATCTTTCAAAGGCTCATATCTGAGCCTTATAAAGACACCACAATGGGAGCGCCAAAGCCCGATCCAGCACGGAAAGAAATGCACAATGTTGTGCATTTCTTTTCGTGCTGGAAAAGGGGATGCAAAAATACAGGGGGGCACAACATGTGCCCCCTGCATGCATTCCCAGGCCTAGAGGTAACAGGGGGCCCTGCAAGAGCCCTCTGAGTTGCCTCACTACCATTCTTTCCATGGCGGGCTCACCACCATGGAAATGATGGAGGTGAGGCAACTCGTAATATGCTTGGCAGTGCCTCAGAGGCCTCTGACCACTGCCCACCCGCTGCGGGATCACAGATCCACAGCAGTTGCAGCGGTCCTGTGACAGTCCAAACACCTAAGTCGTAATAGGATGGGTGGACCGCCAGTCTGGCAGTCCACTGTCTGCCACAGCAACTATGGCAGTCCTATGGACCACTGTAATCGTAATAAGGCCCTTAAACTTTTTAAACAAGAACAATAATGCTACATAGAAAAAATTTGCTCAAGAAAATGCCTTTAGTTTTGTATTAGAAGTGTATCTTTTGATGTCGTGGCCTAAATTAAGCGAAAGTCGTTCGCTGTAGCATGTTTTTGACATGATTGATGAAAGTGTGTTCTTTTTACATCTCGCTTTAAGAGTGCTTTAAATTTTTCACTAGACTATTGTTTTTCAAAAAAGTAATACATAACTGAACATACACAGAGGGGCTTTTGGTGAGCAGGCTTCAGCCAATGCTCAGTTAAACTGTCAATCACAATTTGCTTCCTCCACCACAGGATATAGCATATGGCAACTGGCAGCCCACTGTACCCACTGACTCCCTTAACTTGTGTGACTGCACAAAGTCTGTGTATGTTGTTCTCACATCCACCTAAAAGTAGTTCCTTTCTTTTCAGTCACAAAACTGGTTCAATGTGTGCTTGTTTATTTCTCTTAACATTAAATGCTGGCTATTTATTTTGCATGCACTTTGACTGCACAGTTAGATGGGGATTTATTTCCCAACAGCTTTTTAAGTCACTGCTAAGTGCTTAAGTGTTTCAGAGTTTAAGTTACATTGTAACTGCGATTTGAGTCCTTAGGTTGTCATGTATTCTTGTCTCGCTCACAAACAATAATACTAAAAAAATGCATGAAGCAGATGGAAGGTGTGTTATTTAAGAAACATCACGATTAAAGCAGCCACATCGCAGAATCACCTCTAAATGTAATATGTTTATTACAAGTGTATGTCAGCCATATTTAAGAGGTGGCATTTTTTTTTCTTTTTCGTTTTGTGATACATGTGCAATTACATTTTTTTTAAATTAATCATTACACCTCCTTGCCTAAACCAGATCTATTGGCTTCGCCAATCCTTGTTAAATGGAATGCCACTTCATGAGCGGCTTAACATACAACTGCTGCATTATTTTAGATTCTTATGACCCCAGAGAGACATCCATACCACACTCAGCACATATCTGGATGTCCTTTCAGTTTAGAATGCATTGACATTTCTGCTGTCACAGTCAACCAAAGGGTTGCTCCGTGACTTTCAAGAAGAGTGAGCAACAGTGGTATTTAGGGTTCGACATTAGACAAAAGATATAAAATGTGGTCTTTTTGTACACCTTGTCAATACCATGTAGGCTATCCACAAAGGTAACTTATACTTGTGAGTAATTTACAAATGTAAGTTTAATTTTACACTTATGAGTAACTTAAGTACTTTTGGTTAATCACCATTTACGAGTGTAAAGTTACTCAAAAGTGTAGACTTACATGTCTCCACCCCCTAAAACAGGGAGTTCAGCTAATTTTATGAGGAAACGTTACTACAGCTAAAAAGGATCAGTAGTAAGTCCATTACCTCTACGTCCCTCGTCCTCGACCCAGTCATCACTAATGAGGTATTCCACTTGACAGGAAACAAAACAGGAAACGCTTTTAGGCTCCACCCACCCTCCTGCCAGGGGCTATAAGTACATAGCCAACAGAAAGCACATCCTGTTTTGTTTCCTGTCGGTGGACCTGACGGGGGACGCTTGGGTAGGTGCTGGGCACTTACTTGCTTCGTGTTGTCCTGTGGTTTTCCTCCTTTGCTGGGCTCTGGGGGTGATCCTGGACCTTCGTGGGAGCTACTTGAGTCGGGCTGCTGGGCTTCCTGGACTCCTTCAGTCTCCTGGTTATCGGTTCTGCTGGGCTGCGCTGGTTTCCTGGAGTCCTGCTGTCTGGTGAGTCCTCCTTTGTGCTCCGTGTGTTCCGTGGAGCTGGGGATGCGCAGTCAGGCTCCTCCTGCCTTGGGCCTGCCTGCTCCTCTTTCGACGCCTTCCTGGTTTCTGGGGAGCGTCCGGGTTGGGTTCCGGCCGCTCCGTGTGCCGCATGTCTTTGTGTGCACTCGGGTTGGGGTCCGAGTGCTCCAATTCATCTTCCTCTCATGCCGCTCTGGCGCGACATTGGTGTGGCGCCCGGTTTGGGGTCCGGGCGCTCCATAGGCAGCGCTTCATTTGGGCTCTACCACAGCAGTTGTGGAACGCCCGGGTTGGGCTCCGGGTGCTCCGCTGCTCGTGCTCTGTGCGGGGCTCCAGGGTGCTCCGCGGCGTTCAGGCTTTTTGGCGTCTTGTTCCCGGCGTCCTCATGTGTGGTAGACGCCGGGGCTGGGCTCTCGGCATGATTTTGGCCTTCGGCGGCCGTAATTGGTCGGGTTTTGTGGCTTTGGTTGGTCACGCCCCCTCCCGCCTCGCTTCTCTGTTGTGCTCAGCTGTTTACCATGCCGGCTGATTAGGGGACGATTTCCGGCTTCTATCTTGTTTAAAAGGGGGGGGTCACATTCAGTTCTGTTCCTACCCTCTGTTGGTTGTATACGCTGGGTCCTGTGTTTTGGTGTTCGTGATGGGGAAACATCACAGAAAACGGAGGCATGTGTCTCCTGTTTCCTCTTCTTCTTCTTCCCCGGCGGTCAGTGGGGATTCTGCCCCTCCGGTGAAGCGGGCCAAGTTGGATGACGGCAGGTTGAAGCGCCTGATTATGGAGACTTTGTCTGATCTGCGGTCCTCCAAGAAAGCTGTTGGAGGTCGTTCTGCTGGAGGTGTTGGTCTATATTCAGACATTTCTTCCTCGGATTCTTCTGATGCCTCTTCCTTGGGAGCGGTGGATCTCAAAGGCAAATATGTTTCTAAGGAGTCGTTGCCTGACCTTCTTTCTCATGTGCGTGTGAACATGGGGTTTCTTGATGATGCTGTGGCCAGCACTTCCACGGATGCTGTTCTGCCGCAGTTTCGGAAACCTGTTACTACTTCTCTTCCTCTTCATCCCTTTGTGATGGATGTCCTCTTGAAAGAATGGAAGGATCCGGATCACATCATGTTGCCACGCTTTATGTCCAAACTGTATCCTTTGCAGGACATGGAGGAGTCGTTTCCTGAGTCAGTGCATGTTGATTCCATTGTCGCCAGTTTGGTGGGTCGTCCCTCTATGGCGGATGATAATATTCTACGTGATGGGGTGGATAAGAAAATTGACTCTGCGTTAAGGAAATCTTATGCTGGCTCTCACCTTGCTATCCGTTCTGGTGTATATGGGGCTTATGTCGCTCAATCACTGTTGACTGACTTTAAGACCTTGTTTTCCACCATGCAGGAGGGGGGCAGTTGTCCGGATTTGCTGGAGTCCATGGACCGTCAGGCTGAATTTCTCTCGGACATTGCCTTTGATTCTGTGCGTGCTTCTGCCTTGTCCTGTGGTTCCTCTATTGCTGCTCGTCGCAACTTGTTGCTGAAGGGTTGGAATACGGACGCTGCGCAGAAATCCATGGCTTTGCGCTTGCCCTTTACTGGCCCTCGTCTTTTTGGGGACGCCCTTGAGGATAAACTTCACAAGGTGTTCAAGGAGCGGAAGCATTCCTTTTCCTTCCGTCGGCAGCCTTCTCGTAAGGATTTTTCTTTCTCTCATGCCCGGTCCTTTCGTCAGCCTTCCAGGTTTCAGCAGTCCTCCTTTAAGAACCCAAAAGGTGCTGGTAGGGGTTTCCCCCGGAAGTTCCAGAAGAAGCCCCCCCGGGATGCTGGACAGGGGCCGCAGCGTTCCTGACTATGCCGCCCCCGAGGTTGGTCACGCTGGTGTTGCACCAGCGGTTGGTGGGAGGTTGCAGTTGTTTCTTCCTGCTTGGCGACGGACGACCTCCGATCAGTGGGTGCTGGATGTCCTGGTCCAGGGGTATCGGATCGAGTTTCTGTCCCTTCCTCCTCCCTCGGGCGTGGTGCGGACTCCGACGCCCTTGAACCAGTCTCGGCGTCAGTCTTTGGTGGACGGTGTTCGCACTTTGCTCTTGAAGAAGGCGATTGTGCCCGTTCCCCGGTTGGAGTGGGGTCTGGGGACCTATTCGATTGTCTTTCTTGTTCCGAAGGTCACAGGAGGTTTTCGGATTGTCATCAATCTCTGGAGTCTGAACTTGTTTGTCCGGAAGATCCCCTTCAAGATGGAGACCTTGCAACGGGTGATACCTTTGATTCAGGCCAGCTGGGTGTTTGCTACACTGGATCTCCAGGACGCTTATCTTCATGTGCCTGTGGCTCTGGAGGATCAGAAATTCCTGCGCTTCTGCCTGGAGGGTCGTCATTGGAAGTTCTGTGTCCTTCCGTTTGGTCTGCGGTCCGCTCCCCGCGTGTTCACCAAGGTGGTGGCTCCCTTGGTGGCCCATCTTCATCTCCTGGGTGTGTCGGTGTTTCCTTACTTGGACGATTGGCTGCTCCAGGCTCCTTCCTCCACGGTCCTGTCTCAGCACCTGTCCTTGACCATCCGTACGCTAGAGCTGCATGGGTTTCTCGTGAACTTTCCGAAATGCCAGCTGATTCCTGCAACTCGGCGGTCTTTCATAGGGGCCGTCTTCGATTCGATCCTGGGCAAGGTGTTCCTTCCGGACTCCCGGCTTCTGCGGCTTCAGTTCCTGTTGCGGAGGTTGTTGTCCCAGGCTGCGGCTCCCCTCCTTCAGTGGCTCGAGGTTCAGGGTCATATGGCTGCGACTGTCTTCACGGTGCCCTGGGCCAGGGTTCATCTTCGGCCTCTGCTGTGGCATCTTCAACGCTGGGTGCCTTTTCCAGTTCGGGATTATGCTGTCTCTGTGCCGGTGTCTCTGGAGGTTGTGTCCGCTCTCCAGTGGTGGCTGGATTCCTCCAATCTCTCCAAGGGAATGTGGATTTACCTGCCGCCTCCTTTGGTGCTGACGACGGATGCCAGTGCGTCCGGTTGGGGGGCGACTCTGGGCCAGTGGACTGTTCAGGCTCGTTGGCTCCGGTCGGAGTCCCGCCGGTCCTCCAATTGGAGGGAGCTGTCTGCAGTGGACCGTGCTCTTCGTTTCTTCCAGGGTCGTCTGCTGGGGTGCAATGTCCTGGTTCGGTCCGACAACTCAGTTACTGTGGCTTACATCAACCAACAGGGCAGTACTCGCAGTCCTTCATTGAACCTGGTGGCCTGTGCGATTGCGGGTTGGGCGGAGTGTCATCTTCTGGCCATCTCTGCTCAGCATATCAAGGGTGTGGACAATGTGGTGGCGGATGCCTTGAGTCGCAGGTTTCCGTCTTCTCTGACCCTGTGTCTCTCCCCCAGGATTTTCCGGCTGCTCTGTCGGAGGTTCGGGACTCCCAAGCTGGACTTGTTTGCCTCGAGGACCAATGCGCAGCTTCCCCTCTTTTGTTCCCGGACTCCGGAGTTGGGTGCTTGGGGGGTGGAGGCGTTGTCTCTCCGGTGGCCCCCTTGGTTGCTGTACGCCTTCCCCCCCTTCCCCCTGATTCCGGCCTTCTTGCTGAAAGTCCAGCGGGTGGGTGCCCGGGTGGTGGCTGTCTTGCCTCACTGGCCTCGGAGGTCCTGGTTCTCGTTGTTGTTGAGCCTGGCGGTGGGTCCTCCTTGGATTCTTCCCCGCTACCCGTCTCCCCTGAGGTTTCCCTCTCCCTCCCTCCTGGTCCCTCTCACCCTGGCGGTCTGGAGGTTGAACGGCTGTCTCTTGGGGTCCGGGGTTTGCCTGACCACCTCATCACTGTGATGCAGGGCTCCCGTAGGCGTTCCACTTTGTCCTCCTACTCGAAACATTGGGCTTCTTTCTCCTCCTGGTGTTCGGGGTTTGGTCTGTCTCCCTCCTCTTGCCCTATCGCTTCTATCCTTCAGTTTTTTCTGGATGGGTTTCAGAAACACTATGCCTTGTCTACACTGAAGGGGCAGTGGGCTGCTGTTCGGGCATTCCGGGATCCGGCTTCGCTCCCGTCTTCGGATGGGTTGTTGGTTTCCCGGCTGTTCCGGAGTTTTTCTCTGTCCTCTCCTTCTGCTCGTTCTCCGGTTCCTCCTTGGGATCTTTCTTTGGTCCTGGGTGCTCTGCAGTCCTCTCCCTTTGAGCCCTTGGAGTCTGTTGACCTTAAATTCCTCTCTTTTAAGGTGGTTTTTTTGGTGGCTGTCACTTCTGCTCGGCGGTTGGGTGAACTCACTCCCTTGCGGTGTTCTCCTCCCTTTTTACGTTTCTTGGATGACGCGGTGGTCCTTTCTTTGGATCCTGCCTTTGTTCCTAAGATTCGTTCTCGTTTTCATTCCTCTCAGGAGTTGATTCTTCCTTCCTTCTGTCCTTCTCCTTCCTCGCCTGCTGAGTTGTTGCTTCACTCTCTGGATGTGAGGCGTGCATTGTCTATTTATGTTGCCCGCTCTGCGGGGTTTCGTTCTTCCGACTCTCTCTTTGTGACCTTTGGTCTGGCTGGTCGTGGTAAGGCTGCTTCCCGTCTTACTCTGGGTCGCTGGATCAAGGCTGTTATTGCTCTGGCATATCAGGGCTCTGGTTTGCCTTGCCCTTCTGGGGTTCAGGACCGCTCCACTCGGGGTGTTTCTGCTTCCTGGGCTGCTTTTCATGGGGTTTCCCTTGATGAGATCTGTCGGGCTGGGACTTGGGCTTCTGATTCTACTTTTGTGAGACACTATCGTCTGAATTGTGCTCTGTCTGACCGGACCAATTTTGGTTGTGGTGTGCTGCGTACTGTGGGGCTTGTTCCCCCCCCCCTGATTCTGTGTGTTTACATTAAATTGTTTTTCTCTTTTTGCACTCCACTTTTGTGTTCGGTCTCTGTTCTCTGTGTGATTTGCCAAAGGCCTGCTTGTGGGGTTGCTTTGGTATGCCTCATTAGTGATGACTGGGTCGAGGACGAGGGACGTAGAGGTAATGCTATGATTACTTACCGGTAATCCCCATTACTCCTAGTCCTACTCGTCCTCGACCCAGTCATACTTCCCACCCACCCTCCCTGTTCAGGCCTTTGTTGCTTGGTATGTCAGGATGTGCTTTCTGTTGGCTCTGTACTTATAGCCCCTGGCAGGAGGGTGGGTGGAGCCTAAAAGCGTTTCCTGTTTTGTTTCCTGTCAAGTGGAATACCTCATTAGTGATGACTGGGTCGAGGACGAGTAAGACTAAGAGTAATGGGGATTACCGGTAAGTAATCATAGCAGTACCCCACATGGCCAACCAATGATACTGCACAGAAAATAGAAAATAATGGAGGCAGAGACTTAAATAGAACCCCAAAGGAAATAACGTTAAATTAAAATAATATATTTCACATTTCTAAAAATATATGAAGTGAACATTAAAAAGTCTACATATTTTAGAAATAAATATCATTTAATGCTAACATATTTTAAGAACTTTTAAATTTCAAAATAAATGTAGCTTTACTTAAAATATATTAAATCAATTAATTCTATATATAGGTTTGTGTCATTTTAATACATAAGTAAAAACAAACATTTTACTTCAGATGGGATTTTTTTAAATAAATATTATTTAATATAGCTAAAATAATTAAATATTTAATTTACAATTAAGTGAACAGTGATGTAACTGTTTTATTTTGTTACACATTTAATATAAATATTTTAAAATATGTTACATTAATATTTAACATAAACATCGCTTTACTAATATTTTAATGATTAATAAACTTGTTACATTTTCATTATACTTTACCATAGGGAGATCTCCGCCCCATTGGTGGACTTCTCCCTGTAGTAAAATAAAAGAAAAAGAGTTTATTAACCTTGGGAAAAAAATAGTAAAATATATTTTGTTACATATTCATGATAATTCATTTTCTACATTTGTTTTAAATGTAGAACAGATTTAAAAAATGGTAAAGCAATATGTTCTTAATTTTTAATTGAATATTTAATTGATAAAACAATAAAATAATTAAATAAAAAATCTTTTGGGATGTTTCCATTTACAAAAATACCATCTAAGATTAAAAAATACATTTTATCTATTAATAATTATTACATGTGATGTATGGAATTATTAAAAGTAATTTAATTATATTTTAATAAAATTAATGTTACATCAACTTAAAATGTAAAAAGGTCATTAAAATATATTCAAAGGGGGGCGTGGCCAGCTGTCATGGCCGCGAGGACGTGATCCTGCTCGGCTCCTGCACCGGCGTCCGCGTTGAGACCTCCATCTGCATAACCAGCCCACCTACGACACCGCAACGACGCCAGGAATGACGGGTGACCACTCGGCCACTGTTTTCAAGACCTGGCGGTGACCATGAGGAGATCTAGCCCCGCTTTCCCTACCGCGGCGGAGCGCGGCCAATGGCACGATATGGCGGCCGGGCCCTGCCGTTAGAGAGTTCCCGGCGCAACTGGCCCTTTCTCGGCGCCGGGTGAGTCCGGCGGCGGGAGCGCACTCCCCGGGCCTCGCGGACAGCGGCTGGGATGACTGACCATCGGCTGGGGGTCCCGCATTAACAACGAGCGGTGATACCAACAGTGCGTGGCAGTGGCTTCCACACGGCAGGCGATGTGACGCAGGAACCCCTACCCCCGGAGCCCACTGAAACGGACACCGCACCTCAACCGATCCAAGCGCCGGCGTGGCCCTGCACACGGCCCCCTGTCAGCACCTCGCATCCGGCAATGACGCCCCTCCATGCCGACTCGACAACCACGGTGACCTGAGGTGAGAGAGTGCGCCGACTCCCGGAGGGCCCCGGGGACCCCAGTTTGCTTAGAAGTGCCTCCAGCCTCTCACTGCTAACTGCGCTGCTCAGAGGGGACCCTTGCACAACAGGATTACTGGCTGGGACCTTGCAATCATGAGTGACACTAGACATCAAGCCTGCCTGTCCTCCCTGCCTGACCCTAAGATGGCCGCCTGAGCCCTTACACTCCAAGCTTCTGAGGCTACTTGAGGCCTCGTAGTAGCCCACGAGCTCCCGCGAGACGCCTCCTGGGAGCAGCGGGGGGCCCACCTGACTGCGGAGAGGACCCTTAGATCCCGTGACTTACTCACTGCACCAAGAGCCCGGACGTCTCGGCCGTGGGTGCGGGGAGTGTGCTGACACGCCAAAGGGTGGCCCGGCCCTATGAATCGCCCATATGCCGCCCAAGAGGACACAGTCCAACAAGGTCTCGGGTTACTTTGGCAACTCTGGCAAGGGTAACGGACCGAACAGTGAGCACACCCAGATAGAGGGGACGATGGCGCTATCCCGCGATGAACTCCTGGCCACGCTCGGGGACTTCAAAAAAGAACTCCGAGACGATATTAAAGCCGACATCAATGCCTCTCTCGACGCCTTCAAGTCTGATATGGCCTCAAAAATCTGCGATCTCCGTGCTGACGTGGACTCCGTGGGGACCCGCACCCTAGACTTGGAGGCCAAATGTCAGACTCTCGAGGATCGACTCCAACCGCTTGAAGACGGCGCCGAAGCCCTCACAGCACCATTGAACTCTGCACTCCTCAAATGCGAGGACCTAGAGAACCGCTCCCGGCGGGAGAACATTAGAGTGCACGGCCTGGAGGAAGGACGAGAAGGAACTGACCTGGAGCAATATATTGTTGCCCTCTTCACTGCCATTATAGGCAGCGATGGCCCGCCGATTCAACTGGACCGTGTTCACAGAGTGGGCCCGACCCAGCGAGGGAAACATCAACGTCCCCGAGACATCCTAGCCAAATTTGCCTCCTTCAAAACAAAAGAGCTGGTGCTCCGCAAAGCCCGAGGGCGGGACACCATTGACTACCGGGGAGGATCATGCACCTTGTTTCAGGATCTCGCCCCGG
Source organism: Calotriton arnoldi (assembly GCA_963921515.1). Classification (NCBI taxonomy): domain Eukaryota; kingdom Metazoa; phylum Chordata; class Amphibia; order Caudata; family Salamandridae; genus Calotriton; species Calotriton arnoldi. The sequence continues at coordinate 934,444 of CAWUFW010003159.1, forward strand.
CTACGCTGCTGCGCCGCCAGCAGTTTCGTCTTGTCACCACCGCTCTGCGAGACAAACAGATTCGATATAGGTGGACGTACCCCTTTGGAATCACCTTTACTCTCGAGGATAAAAAATACCACTTCACTGAGGTGGAGGGCGCCGCGAGACTGCTTGGCCTCACCAACGCTTCACCCCGGGGGAGCCCGACCCCTCCGGGTACCGCCGGGGGACGAACGAGAAGCAAGGAGTCCAATGAGTTCTGGCAGACGGTTCCGACCACTGGCAAAAAGACTCCATGACCACCCTCTGCATTCTGCCCTACTACACTTGCCGAAGGCACCCCATCCCCCAAAGGCGGAATGGACTCTCACACCTCCTCAACAGGAGGCCTACTGCAGGACACATACCAGGCCGCACGATGGACCACTGGCAACCCCTCGAACATTCTCAGCTTACACGATACCGATCAGAGGGTCATCTACTATACTTAGCGGACTGCTTGGTGCAGGACTGGTCCTACCCCTGAGGACCTTCGACAATGCTGACTTCGAAGATTACGAAGAATGTTGTTCGTTCTCTTTTTTGTATTGATTCTATTTTTTTTCTTTTAGGTGTTCTACCCAGGGGGGGATGTACCGGGGGTGGGGGAGAGCTGGGGGAGATGAGGGGAGGCTCTGATATCAGCAGGACTGTCTCTCATTGGGAAGATGGGGATTAAGCTCTTATCTTGGAACGTTAGGGGCCTCAACTCCCCTACAAACGACACAAGTTCTGGAAATATATAGGAGATCAGGGACCGTGGGTTGTGGCCATTCAGGAGACCCACATAAAGCGGGGGGAAGAATGCAGACTTAGGCATAAGCGCTACCCCCAGATCTACCAAACCACCAATACTAAGAAACAGAATGGGGCCGCCCTAATATTCCACTCCTCCGCTCATTTTGTCCACGAGGCCACACAGAAGGACAAAGAGTGCAGATTTGTCATGGTTAAGGGGTCGCTGATGGGCAGGCCTTGCACAATAGCTTCTGTATATGCGCCCAATACGGGACAAGCTGAGTTTCTCACCTCCTTTTTAGATACCTTACTGGGTTTTGCAGTAGGGGACCTCATCCTCATGGGGGACTTCAACCTCATCTGGGACCCCCTTCTGGACTCCTCGCATACACAACGCTCCGGGGGAGGCACATTTCCCACTTCACTCAAACAAACACTGCAACGATCAGGGCTGACAGACATCTGGCGCCACCTCCATCCGACCGAGAAGGACTTCTCCTTCTTCTCTCATGTCCACAAAACATATTCCCGCATTGACCATGTTTTTATCAGCCAATCGCTCACTCATGCGGTCACGGCTTCTGCCATCCTCCCTATCGCTATCTCCAATCACGCCCCTCTGACCTGCCTTTTAAATTGGCCAGCCCCACGCTCTAAACTCACGAGATAGTACTTCCCAGAGTTCTTATGCAGAGACCGTCTCCACCGAGATGACCTTCGTAAAGCGATAAAAGACTTTTTTCTCCTTAATGATCCAACCGATACATCCTTAGCGAATAACTGGGACGCGTTTAAAGCGCATGTTAGGGGACACTGCATCTCTCTTGCCTCCTCTTTCAAGAAACTCCAAACCAAAGACCGCTTAGACCTGGAAAAAGAGTTGGTGTTGGCAGAGGGGCAACACAAGATCTATCCCTCAGACCCTTCCCTGAGGAAGGTCACGGCCATCAAAGGGAAACTTAATGCAATCTACACGAACAGGGCAGAAAAAACAATCCTGAGGCTCCAGGCCAGAGGTTATGAAGGGAGAGATAAAGTGGGCTCCCTACTAGCCAAACAATTACGGGTCAAACAAGAGAAAGAATACGTAAAACAGATCCTAGACGACCATGGCATAACCCACACTAATGAGGAAGAGAAGGCTCAGGCATTCCACGACTTTTATCAACAACTATATCGAGCTGTCACCCATAGCAAATCCAGGCAATCACAATACTTAGCTCCCATTACCCTGCCCCAGCTCCCTCACTCCGCCAATGAAAAGCTTGGTGGTCGTATTACCCTGGAGGAGGTGCAGGCAGCCATAGACTCCTTAAAATGCCACAAAGCGCCAGGGCCTGACGGCTTCACCGCCCAATTCTATCGTACTTTCGCTGCAGACCTGAGCCCTCACCTGACCACCCTCTACAATGACATCGCAAGCCAGCAGGCCGTGACTTCGTCTATGGGCGAAGCTCTAATTTCTATCATCCCGAAACCCGAAAAGGACCCCCAGCGGTGTTCATCCTATCACCCCATTGCCCTGCTTAACCTAGACGCCAAACTGTACTCCAAGATTCTAGCTACCCGGCTCGAGACGTATCTCCCTGACCTTATCCATCCAGACCAATCAGGGTTCATCAAGGGGTGGCAGACACATGACAATCTTAGACGCATTTTTCATCTAATTGACAAATCCCAAAAGAAGAAAATTCATGCCGTCCTACTATCGCTCGACGCAGAGAAAGCTTTTGATCGCGTTGACTGGAACTTCCTGGAGCTCTCTCTGCGGCGATTCGGTTTCTGTGACACCTTTATTGCAATGGTCCATGCCAACTTTAGTGCCCCTAGGTCTCGAGTAGTGGTAAATGGGGTAGCCTCAAACTTTTTTAACTTAGCGAGAGGAACTAGACAGGGATGTCCCCTTTCCCCGCTCCTCTTCGCCCTAAGTATTGAACCCCTAGCAGCCCGGATTCGTGCTAATCAAACAATCACGGGAATCCGTTTTGGGACGGACGACCATAAGATCGCCTTATTTGCAGATGACATTCTTTTACCAGTTACTAACCCGGCCACCTCCCTCCCTGCTATTAACCAGAAACTAGAACAATTTGAAATGGTATCCGGCTTCAAAGTCAATCTAACTAAATCACATATCCTTAATCTCACCCTGCCTCCCGACATGCAAAAGACTCTGGAGGAAACATCTCCCTTCCGATGGGCACGTAAAGCCATCACTTATCTAGGGATTCAAATTACTCCCAAGATCACTGACCTCTACAAGGCCAATTTCCCTCGCCTTTTGCAACGCTTAAGAGCTGACTGTAAAAAATGGAGCACAGCCTACATCTCATGGATCGGCAGGATCAACGCAATTAAAATGAATGTCCTGCCACGTCTCCTATACCTCTTCCAGGGCCTCCCCATCCCGCCAGACAAAGCCCTCTTCCCTGAATTGAAAACCTTGATGCTCAAATTCATTTGGCAAGGGAAGCGCGCACGACTCCCCTATCACCTATTAACCAGACCACGTCCGAAGGGGGGCCTAGCCCTACCGGACTTCCTCACCTACTACAGGGCGGCCCAACTAAGGGTTCTGAGCGAATGGTCCCTACGTGAATCAGACAAGTTGTGGCTCCACATTGACAGACAGGTGACGGGTAGTACGATCTGGGACTTAGCATGGCGCCGCAAAGCTGATAGACCTCTCAACGCTTATCTAAGCGTACCCACATCCACCACCCTCCAAGTATGGGACACAGTAACTAAAACTCTACCGCTGACTACCTTCCCTTCCCCCTATACCCCCATACACTTCTCTCAGGACTTTCCACCAGCCCTTCAAGAGGGACCTTTTGACTTATGGTACAAAGGGGGTTGTCTCATGATCTCGGACCTCTTTCAGGACACTAAACTACGCTCCTTTCACGACTGCATGAACCATTTCCACCTCCCACCCACTGAGCGATACCATTACACTCAACTAATCCACTGGATCCAGCAGCCGCAGATCCGGCAAGCCGCCACCAGAGCATACCTTCCGATAGAGAAATTTGTACAAACGGGCACTACGGGCAAAGGTTGGATCTCCTTTCTCTATAATCTCCTGCTCACACTAGCACCGCACCGTAACCAACGACATAGGGAAGTCTGGGGAGATATGCTCCAGACACCACCTTCAGACAAGCAATGGGAATCCCTGTATAGAGACATAGCGAAATTTAACAGATCCATGCACCTCAGAGAAGCCCACTACAAAACGCTTTATGACTGGTATCTCCACCCACACAAACGCCACACTATCTTCCCGGGCACTTCTGATCGGTGCTGGCGGGGCTGTGGTCTGCTGGGAGATTTTAAACATATCTGGTGGGACTGCCCAGTTATTAAAACCTTTTGGAAGGAAATCCTCTCTCAAATTAAAGTGATTCTAGGCTACCCAATCGGGGATTCCATAGACCATGTGCTGCTGGGGCTCCGCGACCCCCTGCTCAAATACCAAACACATGAAGATAGATCTATTCTCTGGCTCTGCTTGGGAGCCGCGAAGATGGCCATAGCGGGGGCATGGAAGAAACCTGAGGCCCCTCGCTCACCCAATGGCACGCTCGATTATGGAAGGCCCTAGCAATGGAGCGACTGACGGATATAGCTGAAGAGTCACGAAAGGGCTTTGATTACATCTGGACTCCCTGGTCAGCTACATCTCATAGGGTCTCCCTTGTTTGCATGTAGCCCCAGGTTGAGAGCTCTCCATCTCTTCCTGATTTAGGCTTCCTCTATCCACCCAAAGACAAACATCACAGACGCGATGGCCTCGGCGATATGGCATCCTGCGCTGGTCGTGGGGCGCTCCCGCCTTGGCCTGGCCTCCTCCTCCCTCTACGACCACCAATACAGCTTCACTGCCTCCCTGGGTACCACCATAGTTGAAACGTTGTATTTTTTTTACCTTCTTGTTTAGCTACCTTTGTTTCTTTTTCTTTGGTTTTTCGCTGCTCTTCTAGACCTACATTACATACCCTGGAGTAATCTAGGCACTGCTGACAGACGATCTTCATTATGGGTCTACTAGATACCAGTCGCGCACCGCACGTTGTTGTTTACGTAAACAGGCGCTATATGGCGGATTGAACTTGGTGGCTCTGGGGAACTACTGAGTATACTCTCCTATGTTTACTTATGATGTGTCACCCTCCGAGATAGCATGCTAAGGGGCAACACTGCCAAGATCAACAGAAACTGTGCCTTTTATCTTAGCTACTTGAAGACCGGCATTCATGCCCACTGATCCCCACGAAACGTATTGTGTGCTGTATGCGCTCTACACTGTTTGTACTTTGTTACAAAATTTCAATAAATACATTTTGACAAAAAAAATATATTCAAATAAAATGATAGTTATGTTTTCTTTTTGCATAATCATAATTTTTTTGAATTATATTAAAAGTATTTATATTTTTGAATCATCTTAATAATTTAATTTAATTTAACATTATTTCCTGTGTGGTTTTATTTGAAGACCTTACCTTATTATTCTATGGGAGTATGCCTACCTTGCTTATCTACTTATGCATTAATCTTCATCTTAAGTCAATTAAGGAATTTTCCAGTTAGAGCTTTATCCCCCAAGATAGGACCTTCTTAAGGAGACACTTGATGTGTAGTATTAAGGGCAGGTGGCATCAGGCTAATGGGAGGAGTCACCCTTGATTCGGGCCATCAAGAAGGAAACTTGACAGATCTTCACATCGTCCTGCCTTTGACAGATTGCAATGCCCATAGTATTGCTCTTGCTATGGCTTTCTCTCAGGACACAGCATAAGAGTTGCAATAACCATGTCTTAAAAGTTCAGTGTTAAGTCAGACATTGATATTCAAGTGCAGTGTTAAAGTTAACAGAATTTTTGATTCTGTTATGGTACATTTTGCTTTCTGTCCTGCCCAGTTTAGTCAAGAATGGATACATGAGGAATACTTGATTGGTTGCCTTACAGGATCAGCCTTGGCATGGTCAGAACCTCTAGACCTGAAAAGCCTGTTTGGAGACTTTTGATACCTCCGTAGTTGCATTTAAGAAGATGTTTCAATGTCCTGATTTGGATCATCCCACTGAGGCAGCATTATGTGATATTCAGCACAGTAGAATAGATGTTTTGAGTTACATGACTCGATTTGTCAATTAGCAGCTGAAACTAGTTGGGCTGTTAGACCTCAAATGACATTTTTGAAAAGAGGCTTGAGAAAAGAGCTTAAGGACGAGTTAGTTCATTTGCAATGTCCTATTTCATTTTCTGGACTCATTGATTTAATGCTGTTACTTGAATATCGACTGCAGGCAAGAAGAAAACAAAGAAGGAAGTCCTAACGAAGTATTCTAATTTCAGTAGGGTCTCTTCTTTAAATTAACCAGATGTTCCAGTGGTCTTGTTGCTTTAGGAAGAACCAATACAAGTTGGGGTGGTGAGGGGCACTTAAAAGAGAAGGAAATCTGTTGTGAGGCTGACATATGTTTTTATTATGGTTATTCTGGGCCTAGTATTTGCTCCAAATGCCATCAGACAAAATGGAGGAATACTCCAATCATGTCATATGAAAAAGAGGGAATTGGTTTCCTTGTATTAGATCATCTATGAGTAATGTTGGCAATCATTTGTTTCATTTAGCAATCACTGCGAGAACAGAAGAATGCAACGTTATTAATGCATCTGAATTGCCTTATATTAGTGCCTGTGGAATATTCATTAATCTGGATTGGGCCCCTAAGAATGATGGTTCTTAGAGAGTTATAAATGCTTTGGACGTGATGCAAACTGTAGATGACTCACCATTAACTTCAGATTTGATTTGAAAGGCGTCTTTGCTGTTGCAGGTCTCTTTTGCAGATCATAGTGAAGGGCATTCCTTTGACATTATTGCATTTGCTGACTATGCTGTAATGTTTGGAATACCTTGGTTGAAGAGGCATAATCTCTTTGTCAATGAATTCATTAGAATATTATCTTTGTATTCACAGTTTTGTTTTAACTATTATTATGCTTCAGGAAGTTATTGGTCCCAAAGTGAGGAGACAAAGGATTCCACCTCAAATTTAGTTTGGCTAATCTTTCTTCAGTGCCACTTTAGTACCACATATTAGCTCCAGTTTTTGCCAAGCCTAAAGTCTGTTCGCTTCCTTTTCATATGGATTATGATTACAACATACAAACTGACCCCAGTGCTGATGCTCTTTTGGCCTCCTTTATCCTTTATTAATAACAGTGATGGATATTCTGAAGGCTTACTTACGGGAAAATCTGCACAGTGGGCTAATTGTGTGATGTTCTTCTGGGCCCCTTTGTTATTTTCTTCTGGGCCCCTTTGTTATTTGTATTAAAGAAAGATCAAGATCTCCAACCTTGCATAGATTACAGAGGGTTAAATCAAATTGTGCTCAAGAGTCATTATAGTTTACCTTTCATAATTGACATTCTAGAGTCTGTTCAATCAGCACAAATCTTCGCTAAACTGGATTTGCGAGTTACTTATCATCTGCTGCATACAAAGGAGGGCATTTTGAATACTGTGTAACGAATTTGAGCAGTGAAGTGCTTCTGCCATTTTTTAATACCTATGGATTCAATATATTCTGATGTCTTTAATCATTTTGGTTTTTTTCTACCTGGATGATATTTTTGTGTTTTCTAAGGCCCTAATGGAACATCAAGAATATGTGAGCTTGGTGTTGTCAAGGCTCGAGCAAACTCATTGTCTTTTAAACCTGATGAATGTACATTTGCATGGGAAAGTATCCTGGATTTAGGCTGAATGCTTCTATCCTTTCTATGGATCTAAAGAAAATAGCTATTTTGGAATTGCCTTCTCTAACTATTGTCTGAGAAAGTCAAAGCTTTTTTGGATTTGTGCATTTTTATTGCTGATTTCCTAAGAACTTTGCAGACATAAACAGTAACATCACATGTTTTAAAGGACAGAAATAAGCTTTTACTGGGATGATCGAGCATGAAAAGTGTTTTATACATTCAAAATCATGGTTTCTAACCATGAAAATGGCTTGTACTGAATGTATTTTAACACAAAGTACTAGGACATTAATACAGAGAAAGTACTGGGTTCCCCTAACACTGAAAGAAGGTGCCCATGGAATAGTTAGATCCTAGTTGGGGCGTTCCCTAAAAAGGCCCTCACCACCGAAGTGGGATGCTTCATCATCAGCCTGACTTCATCATGGTTCCCAGAGGTAGGCACTGTGGACTTTTCCTGGAACTCGTTTGAGGAGATGTGTATGTCTCTGTGTCATTGAGGTGCTTGGAACTTAATAAGTTTAAATGCATGAGGGACAACAAGTAATAGTACAGCTACTTTACTAATACGTCTCTGCCGAATGAGTAAAAAAAGTGTGCTCCAGACCCTGTGCAATGCAAACTTTTAGCCTGGTGTCAACATGTTTCTGCCTGCTATTCTACACACCCTAATAGGTCTGGTGCATTGATCAGGACTAGGTCCCTCTTACTCTCCTAACAATATACTAAGGGATCAATGCTAAATAATATGTGCGAGAGGACGGGAATTGGAATAGAAAAATGTGCAACTAGGCAAGAATAAGTCTGACCTTAAACCAAATTGTTGGTTTTAACCACCCTAATTAAGGGAGTATTGACCCAGTGGTCTCAGCGGCAGGGGACACCTTCTGCAGTCAAACGTTTGTCAAGAAGAGTATCCTATATGGTACCTAGGTTGCTATCCGCAGCCTCGTACACCACATGCGTGGCTGGGACTAACACCTACAACAGGAAAGGCCCCAAAATGCAATGTGGAAAAATCAAAATGTTTGCAAAATGGTTTGCAAATTGACCCATTCTGGTGATGTATGTGTGGAATTTTGGCCCCAGCTTGGCCGTCGTCCATGAAAATCTATTAAATCCAAACATTTCTGAAAACTAGAAACTGGGTGGAGTCCAAGATGGTGTGGCTTGCATTGATCCACCAAGTTTTCTTACCCTCAAACATTGACTAAAATCGTGCATTTTTATCACATTTCTGTAAGGAAAAATTATAGAATCTACAAATTTCCTGTTACCCAGCCTTCCCATAATTCTCCCAATAAAAATGGTACCACACTTGTGTGGTTAGGAGTATTGGGTGCAACAGGAAAAGCCCCAAAATACAATGTAGAGACTTCAAAATTTCACCTTGAAAATTGACCCTTTTCGGTGATGTGGGTAGATGCCATATTAGGTCCTGGGCTTTTCCACCACTTTGTGAAACCTACTAAGCCCAGCCTTTTTGGAAATCTAGTCACCCAGTGAAGTTTAAGGTTGTGTGACTTGCATGGATCATTGTGTTGTCTTGCACAGCATTCCCTGCAAACCTCACACTGTGGCTAAAATCACATGTTTTTATCACATTTCTGTGGGGATAAGTTCCAGAATTTGCAGGGATCCCCGCAATTCTTATCACCCAGGCTTCTCAGGTAACTACTGGTATCCCATTTGTGTGGGTGGGACTATCAGCGGTAGCAGGAAAGGCCCCATAACGCAATGTAGAGACATAAAAATTTCGATTTGAAAATGTATCCATTTTGGTGGTTTCTAATTATGCTAATTGGGACTGGGCTCAGCCACAACCCAGGGACATTTACTAAGCCCAGCAATTTCTGAAAACTTCACATCTCAGATGAGCTCAGGGTGGTGTGACTTGCATGGAGCCCACTAAGATTTCTAACCCAGAATTCCCTGCAAACATCACGCCTTGTCTAGGAGCCTAAAAGCATGCATGTGGATATGAAGTAAGTTGTATGACAATAAAGTGGAGGTCCACCCAGTGTACCTGACTGACTGAGACATGACAACCGGAAATAGACAGCCACCCAGCTTTCCTGAATACCTAACATGGAGGAAGCATACGCTTCTGTAAGACTGCGACCACTAAGAGTACACGGAAGCGAAAGTTCACTTGGTGTGCCTTAAAAGGGTATAACGTCTAAGCCGCCAGCCTTCCACAGAAATCCACTTCGGGAAAGTGGGTAAAAAATGTCACGGGCTTGACGCATTATGCACATGCGAAGGCAGTATCAGCGAGTAAATATTCACCTTTATCTGCAACTACACAAGTACCCCGAAAATCGAATGTTATATTATAAATATATGCGAAAATACGTTCGGCGAATGCAAGACTTTCTTCCCGCGTTCTCGGATTCCTTCGCACTAGTGAAGTGACTCGCGCCCGTGCTGTACGGCGTTCGTCAAATTACACCGAGACTTCCCTTTAACCCCCAGGGAAGGGGGGAATACAGAAGCCGAAGTCGCACTATAAACACCCCCTCCCACCTCCACTGCTTGAAACGAGCTCGTATCCAAGCGAATCGCAGACTTCAAAAGCTCCGAACAATTGTTTTCCTGTGTAAGTGTCTCAGATGAAAGCTCAGGTGATCTGTTAACTGTTTACATGTAGACAGGCGGGGAGACGGCGCAGCAGGGCGGAGGGCCCGGGGTGGAAGCAGCAAGAGAGAAGAAAGAGAGCCAAGGTTATTTGAGCTTCCTCTTCGTATAATCAGCCGTAATTGCTCGAGTGGCTTTTCAATTCGCCTGTGATCGCAGCCCTTCAGGGTCCGGCTAATGACACGGTGCAGCGTTCTGCAGTCTATGTAATTAACCCCTAATTGATTTTTTTTTTACAGAACCTTGAAGGGAACTAGGTAAGAGGCTCTTGGCCAATAGCGTGAGCCCTGGCGTTTCGTCAGCGGCTGGGATTGGCTGGGCCTTCAGAGACAAAATAAAAAAAATAAAAACCAAAACAAATGAGAGGAAGAAAGTTTGAGGGAGTTTTGTCGGAGAAGCCGGAGGTGACAGAGCTGAGCGCTGCAATTTGGGGCGGTGTTTTCTCGTGGCTGCGGGGACGGGGATCAATCTCTGGGGAGTCCTGGAAGGATTTTAGGACTTTTCCTCTCCCTAGCAGCAGTGAGGATGATGATGGCGCGGTCTTCGACGGGCAAGGAGGACTTGTCTTCGGACGAGGAGGGCAGCCCTGTCCCGGCGACCCCCAGCGCGGACAAGGTGCGGGTCTCCAGCTTACCCTTCTCTGTGGAGGCGCTGATGGCGGACACGAGGTGCTCTCCGCGGGGGGTGCAGAGCGCGCCCCCGCCGCAACCGCCGCACCCCACATTCAGAGGGGCACGGGACAGCCCCAGTCCCCTGGGGGGCTCGGCCTCCATGGACACCGCCTCGGTCAAGTCGGAGAACTCTGAGGACGGGGGGACCTGGGCCAAGGACGGGGGCAGATACTCTCCACCGCCAAGTGAGTACCGGGGGCCCGTGGCTGATGGGGTGCGGAAGTGCAACTGGGGAACGAGGGGGGCTGCTCCAACAAGCCTTGATGGCAGCAGAGCTATCTTTTTTTATGCAAAATGTATAATTTCTGTTCTACTTCATGCACCAGGGACTGTGATAAAAAAAAAAAAAGCTGATAGCCCCTTACGCCCCCTGCAATACACAGAGTGCAAGCATTGGGATCTGTTTTATCTGCTGCAGTAAAGGGACCCTGCGACTGGTATCTGTGAACTTCAATGTCACATGAGCTGCGCTATAACCTGACATTACTGCACGGGTAAAATACATTGCATATTTAAGGTATCGACTGGCGCGTGCCCCCCATCACCCGCCACTGATGCAGCATTTTTCCCACTGTGTGCGCATGAGAAGGATTGCATACGATCACCCCCTGCTGCACAAAAAGTATATTGAAAGGCGAAAATATCTCTCCTGTGCTGCAGGAGCCTTAACATTGGTTACAATCGTATTATTATTATTATGTGAAGAGGTCTCAAGCTTTTCTCAGGAGCCCGCTGTCAGCGCTGCTAAACACCAGGCCCCCTGGTCTTGATATTACTCCATTCTTGCAGCCCACCCTACTCTTCTCTTCTCGTTATCTCACTCTTGCAGCGCATTCTTTCACCCTGCGTTCTCTTCTCCCTTTGCCGCCATTTCCTATCTTTCTCGTCTCCTCCTTTTTCTGCAGCTCTCTCAAATACTGATAAAGAAAAATAGTCCGCGGACTCCAAAAATGAGAGGCGCTGCCCACGACCTGCAAGCACCGGCACAAATTATGCATTGGATTGGGTGTCATGCCTGCGAGCTATGCTGCATTGCCGCATAGCATGGCACGGATGCCACCATGTTCAGTGCACTGTGTGCAATGGATGGGAGAGTTGTCTCCAGTACCAGGCTGACTTGTGCTCCGAGTACTTGGCGCGTGGCGGTCTCTGTATTTCGGCCGGTCTACCTTACAGCGACTAGTACGTAACCTCCACTCCTCGTTTGCGGGTCCCACCGCCCCCCATGTAAGCAAACTGTAGCCTTGTTCATTATAGGGCAGAAGGCAGCGCTTTATAATCTACAACGGGTATAAACATAGGTATAGACAGCCTCGTGCCTCTTAGAATGTCACTGTAAATGTGTCCGCTTTCACTTTCTGAGTTTGGGAGTGGCTATTTTATAATGCGTAAAGTCCTAACCAAACCTCATTGAAGCTAGGAAAACTACCATATCAAAAGAAGTTTTTCCATAACTAAAGCAGTACATATGGCCTGTGCACCGGGAGATCCATTTATAAAACAGTATTATAAATATTGCGTTGCTCTTGGGCACGCCGCCGCGTATATTCTGCTTGAGACACGAACAAGCAACGTGGTGAACTAGCGATACGGTGGAAACTGACGCTGGGGTCACCTGCAACTCAAGAGAGATGATCCCGGCTGAGAATTTAGCCGTTCACCCTTCCGAGGTGGTCGGAAAATGCATGGACATTCACCTGCACAACTGCAACGCCTTGTATTTACATATATAACTCGCTAAAAAGGGTTTTGCCTTCTACAAACTATTTTAATCGCGCCCCTGTACTTTGGGGGGTTACACAATATATAAGAACACAACTGCATATTCATTTGACAGGCAGCGCCTCGTGTAATTCACCTCCCGTTATGGGTGGGTGGTAAGAGTCGTTTTATTAACGGCAGCATTGCCGGCGTGCACTGTGCTGTAGAGACGGCGGTGTCCCCGGCGCCATGCTGTACAGAGATGTATTTATAAACAGGCCCGCTTCGCTTCCGGGATGTCTGCATTCACCGGAGGGTCCCATGATCAACCCCTACTACGGGGTGGATCGTGGTATCCTGAAACCACTCGCTTCAGCTTCACCCCATTGCTGCCAGCAGCGGGGGGCACTGAACCCCTCCTGCATTGAGACTGTTCCCTGTGTATAACTCTGCGGAGCTGTCACCACCGCACCGCATAAGCCGGTTCATCTACCGGTTTATACTGCGGAGACGCTCCAGAATGGCAGGGGCGTCGTCAGTTTATAAACCGCACTATCTGACCCCGAGTTTAGAGACATTTACTCTTGATGTGGGCTCAGTTCCCTTCCCTAAAACCTTAAACCGGTCCATGTCACTGTACACACTGGGGAATGCTTCAGAATGAGAGGGGCGTCGCCAGGTCATAAACCGCTCCATCTGTCCCTGAGTTCAAAGTTATCTACACTTCATTTTAGCTCGGTCTCCAAAACACCTTAAACCGGTTCATCTCACTGTATACACTGAAGGATGCCCCATAATGACAGGGGCCCCAGCAGTTCATAAACTGCCCCACAAGTCCCGGAGTTTAAAGTTATTTACTCTTAACGTTGGCTCAGTCTCCGTGACACCTTAAACCGGTTCATGTCACATGTCACGTACATACTGGGGGATGCCCCATTACGAGAGAGGTGCCACCAGTTCATAAACCGCTCCATCTGTCCCGGAGTTTAAAGTTATTTACTCTTAACGTTGGCTCAGTCTCCGTGACACCTTAAACCGGTTCATGTCCCTATATACACTGGGGGGTGCCCCATAATAAGAGGGGTGCCACCAGTTCATAAACCACTCCATCTGTCCCTGAGTTTAAAGTTATTTACTCTTAACGTTGGCTCAGTCTCCGTGACACCTTAAACCGGTTCATGTCCCTATATACACTGGGGGGTGCCCCATGATAAGAGGGGGGGACACCACTTCATAAACCACTCCATCTGACTCTGAGTTTAATGTGATTTTCTCTTAATATTGGCTCCTGGCGCCACGTTCTTTACAAATAACAGCTGCCAGTCAGAGAAGCCCTCTTTATCCTTTCGACGTTCTGGGTAAACTGCAGATTGTTTTATCTCACGAATCTTCCAGATAAATGACCCGATTTATCCCATACTGTTGCACTAATATAGTTGCACATTTCACCTGGCTCTCACCGAATGTATAGGCGCGTCTCGTTGACGTCACGTACGTATTGCTTAGTGACTGAACCGTCTCTGCCGCCTTCTCTGGTTGTTGCATTATTGCCTCTTTCGCCTCTGGCACGGGGGTGGTTATTGCATTCATAATCTTCCCAATCTCCATCTAGTATTAGAGGGAATTACACGGAAAAACCTGCCTGGTTTGCTGCTACATAAGGGCATACTGTATGTATTGATATATTCTGCCGCTTCTAAGCGCGGCAAGATGCAGGTTTTACTCTAACTCGATTTATTGTACCCCGTGTACCCACTTCCAAAGGATGCATGTCGGTGTCGGCCTTGCCTCTCGCGCCCCAGATCTCCAATGCGAGCGTTCATCTCAGTGAGCTGACAGTTCCCTGGGTTTTGTGCGTATAAACCGGTCCTCTGGACCTCCTACATCAGCTCACCCTGCAGGGATAAATCGTTCTGGGTTCCTCCTGTGAGGTGGGTTTAATGGTCAGATACTTAACGACTCCATTCTCTGTCTGCATTGTACGTTTATTTCTGTATAACCCGCTTTATTTCACATATAAACAACGGTTGCTTTAAAAAGCACCGATTCAAAGAAATCCTGACATTTTTCTTCTTACCAACTTTGACCCCAGGAAGAGGTCTCCTGGCTGTTGCCGCCTTGACTTTTTAGCGGTTGTCGCATTTACCGTTGTGGTTCCACCTTGGCCCGGGAACGCAGTTTTTTTTTTATAGCGTTGTGTTTGGTGTCCTTGCTTAGTGCGTCCAGGCACCCTTCATGTTATAAAACACCAGAAATGTTCGTTTAATATGTTAAAGCAACCAGACTCTGTTAGCCGAAAAAGTTCGTGCAAGGAAGACCATTTTAGCTTCGCATCACAAACCAATGAATTTCATTTCAGTTTGCGTTCTAGCTTTAAAGCAGGCGGGGTTTGCAAAAACAGCTCAGCCTTGGATATATTTTTTATTTTAGTATTATATGTCCACACACACACTTATAGCATTGTTATCAATAATATATTGCACTTTAAAAATGTTAATGTAACCCACGGGCTGAATTCCCTGTCATGCAATACAGGCCGGGATGAAGCCAGCAATAGCTCAGTGGAAATCTCTGTATGGCACTTGTGTCTGTTTATGGCAATTGGAGGACTCCCTCGAGTGATATAGGCGTGTGGGGTACCGTAGAATGAGTGTTTGCATTTAATGTAATTTCCCATCTGTAGAGCGGTAAACGGTAGAAGTGCGTCGTGCGCCGAAATCAGGAAAGCGGTCGAGAAACTTTTGCCAAAATCCTGGAAGGCTAGTGCTGCATCAGGCGCAAACTAAAAGGGCGCTCGATTCTTCTGCCTGACGGCTCCTGGGCATCCCTCTGGGGACACTACAGGGTTAATCCCGTGTGTAAACTGCTGGTCACAGGTTCCAAACTTTTCCGCACCTGCTCAGCTTTCCATTCTTCCGCGCTGGACAAAAGAAAGTGAACTGAAGCGCCCACACAGGACTTTGTATGGGTATGTGGGCGCTACTGAACTAATCCGAAAAGTTGCGTAATACATTACATTACACTCCTTTTGTTAGAAACTAGGCGCGTGCCCACATTATTATAAAATGTTACCACGGGCCGCTATTTAAGAGCGCTCAGGCTGTCAACAATGCCCCCCTTTTTTCCCGAATGCGTGCGTTGAACCCCGCTTCAAACGCTCGAAGTCCGGCAGGCCAGATATCGCGTGCCGGCTATGTATTAAAATCATATTATGCACACGGGACAGATCCGATGACACATATTAATGTCAACAGGATTAGGGCTCAGTTCCAGTCAGTAAAACAATACTGCATAGTTTAACTACCCAGAGCAGACGAGGGAAAGTCACGTAGCAGAAAAGAACCAGCATGGAGAGACCAGCAGCAGTCGCCCAGAAGCGTCAAGGGCAGCCGAGGCGGTGGGTGGGGGCCCCTCAGGGCCCTACCAGGCGGCAGGGGCATGAAAACACAACATTAACTTAGCCCCTGTCAGACCCGTTTCATGTCCTGTTAAGCGAAAAGTTTCTGAGTCCATCCTTGGGAGGGATGGGGCGTTGAACGTAGCTCCAGCGTTGTGTTCTGTAGTAAATATATTAAGTGAATTTGGCAGAAACTCTAAAACATTGAGTATGTCAGCATCCCACCCAATGTACGCCCCCCCCGCTTAACACCACCCCTCTCTATGGCGTATACAGCGTTATGAACAAATGCAACTTTTCTGCACTGAGAAAAAAAAAGATGCAAATTATTCAAGTATCCGGCGTGTATTAAGCGAACCCCACGACAGAGGCGTTGCGCATGGGGCCCCAAGCCTCCAGGGGACCCCCAACCCTTCAAGGGGGTCCCAGTCAGCCGAAGGCCAATGACAACCTGTGAGATATTGGGGATTCAGGGTGGCCCTCTTCGAATTGTGTGTGTGTGGGGGCATCATTTTGTGCTACGGCACTGCCCCACGGGCCCCTCTGACCTGGAAGTTAACGGCTGAGCCAGCAATACAGAAACAAACCAGGTGGGTGGAAGAGTGGCGCGATGTTTGGGCCCACCCCAGCAGCAGGCGGCTTCCTTCCCACGCAGAGGGTCACGGAGAACAGAACCACGAGGCCTGGGAACCACGAGGCCTGGGGATAACTTCCCCATTTCAATAAAAACAAATGGCAAACTGTGTGTGTCCTGCAGCGCTGCACTTTTACACAGCTCGAGATGTAAGACCCTCTTTGTCACATATGTGACGGGCGCAAAAGGAAAAATAAGTATCACTCACAGTGAGGTCTGAGAGGCTGGTGGCTTCCGGAAGTGACGTCGTTCGAGGACAGATCTCTCCTTATTCTAAGTGGGGGTTTGTGTGGTCGCTGTGACCGCTGCAGGACAACTGGGAAACGCCTCCTTTCCAAAATCCCTCTCCTTTATCGATCCTCTGAGGGCTGATGGAATAATGTCACGCCAGCAACATGCTAGCAGGAATTAGTGACCTTGATGGCTGAGCAGTGCCACGGACACACCAGTGCTTAATTTGAGCCGGTGGGGGACCACCGGCACTCATTTTTGGGGCCCGGCTTTTATTTTTCCTTAGTGGACATTTCCCGAGACTGAGTGAAACCAGAAACGGGAAAAAAAGAGAAAAACGGAAAATCCTTCATAATGGAAGAAAGTAGGAATCGGCAAGAGTGAGATACAGGAGCAGTCGGTGTCTGGCAGAGGCCTGAGGTGGCTTCAGGGCCATAGAGCCTTGGTATTCGGCGCGCTGGCATATAATAGCGCCGGCCGGCTTCTGAGCAGCTCTTTGGGCATCCGCACTCATTATTTTACAAATTATGCACTGACTAACCTAAAATCCGAGCAGCTCCTCACTTCTTCCTTGTCTAGGTTAGGAGTCCAAGCAGCTGAGCACTAACTAGCAGAAAACATCCAGCTCGGCACTATAGACACTATGGCTTCTGTATATTCCACATGGAGACCAAAAGACGCTGTGATGCCAGGCTGATGGCAGATTGAGCACTATACAGGAGTAATCAGCAATGTCTATTATTGTTCCCTGGTTGTCTCGGGTGGTGCACCGCAAAATGATGTTTTTTTTACTTGAAAATGTGGTGAGGTATCTCAAAGGGTTCACTTGGTGTGGCCCCTTCACAATATACAGCGACCTTGGCAGCGCGTGCAGCGCCCACGAGTCCGCGCCGCGTGGTATCATTTCCTTGTAGTGGCCAGTGGAGGCAACGCTGTGGAAAGTCGGGCCACCGGTCGTACTGCAAGCGAAGTCCCAGGTCCCAAAGTGCTGGTTTGGGTAGCAAAAGATTGCCATGAATTGGGGCGCAGTGAGCCCGCCGCCCTCCTGGGCCTCAAGGCCCCTATGCTTGCTCCACTAATGTAGGGTGACCAGATTCCCAAAACAAAAAACCGGGACAGGTCATAAACATAGAAGTAGGACTACAGTTTACACTGGTGGCTGGCTGTATCTTGGTGCAGGCAGTGACCTCTGACTCCAGTGAGCAGGGTCATGCTGGCGGTTCGGACACGCTGTTGCCTCGATTGCTGGTATAATTACATTCTTGCTGCGTTGTAGAAAGAGAAGGGAAATCCCAAGAGAAAATGTCTCTCCTTAAAAGATTTTCCTTCCCACAACAACCTCATCTGAAGTGACGTCACGCCGTAACATCTCCAGTAGTGATAAGTGAGCATGCGCACATCTTTTTAACACCAGTGCGTACTTGGCCACTACTCAAAAACTGGGACATTTCTGTGCTCATCCCAACCACTATCCAAAAACCGGGACATTTATTCAGTTTGGAGGAAAGTGTCGGAACACCGGGACACTTCACGAAAAAACCGGGACCGTCCGGGGAAAACCGGTACGTCTGGTCACCCTACACTAATGATAGTTTTGCTTTTAAGGAACTGATTCAGAGCTCATGTCAGGGTAACTCTCCACAAACGTGACACAGACCCCGTCTGCCTTATTACACATGCGTTATATTCAATGGCCCTTGTAGGATGAGGGAAGGGACTTTGCTCAAGCACAAACGTGACAGGTATCCCGTCCGCCTTATTAGAAGAATATTATATTCTGTGGCGCTGTATAGAAGAGTATTATATTCTGTTGCGCTGTATAGAAGAGTATTATATTCTGTGGCGCTGTATAGAAGAGTATTATATTCTGTGGCGCTGTATAGAAGAGTATTATATTCTGTGGCGCTGTAACAGCTGTACATGTTTGCGGTTTGTGATGGAGTAGCCCGTCCTTCAAATTCTAAATCCGGACCCACTGCCAGTCCGACAGTAGCATCACCTGCACCATGACGCCGCCTGGGTGAACATTTGAGCTGCCCAGGGCAGCAGCGTGAGGGGGCCTAGGTGACATTGGCTTGGTGGGGTCTGCAGTGCTGTGCCAGGGGCGATCAGCTGTTACCCGAGACAATTCTATAGTAACCTGCAGAGGAGGTGGGAGCAATGGATTCATTTATAGCTGGTGTGCTGTGTTTCTCTTGTGTCTTCTTTCCACTACTCCATTAAGAACTGCGACATAAGAGCGGATAAGAGCACCCCTCTGGTCGCTCACAGATGCCATCAAAATACTTCTGCTTGACCACACTGCCTTTCTATTCAGGGCCGGACTGGTGGTACCTGGCATCAGGCGTTTCCCCAGGAGGCTGGAAGGGTGGGGGCTGGTTTTACATCAGAGGGGGCCGGTTTTGTAACCGAGGGCCGCTTTTGCTGTGGTGCTGCAAAATCAGCCCCCAGTAACAAAAGCAGCAGTTCTTCACACTTGCAAACCCCCCTGACCTGACAAAAGTGCCAGGGCTGCTTTGACTTCCCAGTACGACTCTTGTTCTCATTCTAGCAGGGTCAACACTGATTTGCATATGGCTGGGTCCAAACTGAGTGACATGGTGTGTAAAATAATGATGGACTGGGATGCGGCCCAAGTAATTACTAATGGCTGAGATTAATTCAAGCATTCCATCCATCCCTTTTTGTGTATCCTACTAGCTATAAAGCTTTGTTCAAACACATCTACAATATAAATGTAATCTCAATGACTCAAACATTCTCACTACCCAAGGAGCTGGGCAGAGAAACTTTATGTGAATTAGGACACTAGTCATGTCCCATTCACTTTCCTTGGGGAGGAGTGTGACGGGAATTGTAGCCTCACAGAATCAGACATTCTCACTGCCCAATAAAGGGACAGTGTTCTCCGTGACTTATAAAACTGTCCAGGAGAGGCTGCGCCAGTTTCTGGAAATTATTTCATATACTGATCTGAGACCCTTCTTTCCACTAACTGGGGCTTCGTAGAGGTCCTTTACTTTAGGAAAGAAAGGCTAGCTGGCAGGGAATTCTCAGTCTCGGCTCTAGCCCGCTGGAATGACCATCCTCATTAGACCTGGTGGACCCCCGAGTTGCCGACTTCTAGGAACCTTCATAAAATGTCTGTTAATCAGCTCTTGCGCAAAGGCTGCCCTATCCTTTCCACCTTAGTGCCAAGAAGCCCATCGGAGTGAGCACTTGCTCTACAAAAGATATCAAACTGAGAAGGTGTGTGTGCACTGTGATGTAACAACTGCAAACTGCAGATGGACACCTTGTGTTGTCAGTCACAGGCCATACCTGCATGGTGGAAGGAAAGGGCAGATTATGACTCGGCGCCTTTTAAGTGGACTCATAGCATGCACACCACACCCTCGCACATTCTAGCTGCACTAGGAAGATGAACCTCACACATCACCACACCCGTGGGGATGAGGAGCTCCGCGCCGCAGGTGGCTCTCAGACGAGGAAGAGCAGGACAGATGAAGCAAGGGAACACCCTTTCTATCTATGCAGCCCCCCCCCAGCTCTGCTCCCATATAGGAAGGGGGCGAGGAGCCGCCTCTCGCAAGAACAGTCCGTTTCTGTGCCCAGAACCCAGCTCCCCTCCAGTCACTGGATGACTTTGCCTGTGACCCTGTACAGCTCTCCGTTGACCTTGGTTAGGTGGGCGCTATACAGATATCATATACATAGCTCCTGACATCACACAGCCACACATACCAGCGGCTCTGGTGAGGTGCGCCTTACATACACTCCGACAGACACACAGTGTAAAATCACAAGAGAGAGTCGACGCAACTCCTGTGCGTCATGACTACAACCAGGCCACAATTCCTCACAATGACGTCATACTCGAAGCAGGCCTTCCTGGTGCCTCAGGAGCGCACGAAGTAAACCGGGGGGGGCTGAAGCCTGGTTGCACTAGCTCCACCCTCTCAGCTCTTTTCCCCTCCAACTCCCCTCCCCCCCTTTTTGCAGGGGTTGAAGCTGGTTGTTTTCCAAACACAGTGTGGAGGGGTGAAAGTGAGCAGAAGGTACAGACATGGTTGGAAAGTCTGGGCTGAAGAGGGTCTGATGGGGACACTACTACAGTACTTGCGATCTAATATAACAATGTATATTATGCCAACATGACCTCCCAAAACCTCGGGGCGCACGGATTAAAAAACATAGATGTGATGCTTTACTGGTGGTAAAAGGCGCTATGCGATACAAATGGTCATAACATGCAGGCAGGTAAGATGGAGCATAATTCTGGCCACAGAACCCCTAGGTGTGGCAAGATTTGCATATGAGGCGCCTAAATGAAATCATTAACATCAACAATGAATTTAGAAGTAAAACAATTCCCCTTTTCGGGAGCTTAGTTGGTGAAGAGTTGAATAAGTTTCTGACTGAATCTGTGGACATTATTTTCTTGACTCTTTGAAACGTTATTTTCATATGCGAAGCAGTAAACGCATTGTGCGTATTTGGTACGAAGTAATGTTCTGATCTAAAATAAATATACATTTCCCCGAAAAATAAAAGTGCTGCTTTTTATGGCGACGTGGGAAAGTAATGAACCATAGATCTGGCTGCAGGGCCGGCTAGTTCGGCTGGTGTGCACTCAGGGCCCACTGCCATCTCTGCGGGTGGGCGGGGGGAGTTGAAGTCCACCAGGGGTGCTCCCATGAACTAATTCAATTATTTGGCTGTGGCACCAATGCTTACCGCTTCTCCTCCCAAAGCCCCTGTCTCGTAAAAGGCCCTCTAGTGAACCCCTTGTTCTCCCCACGCAACAGATAGAACCGCGCGAGGATGTACGCGTTGCTACTTCGCTTTTCTCACTAGTCAGGTGTGTTTCCGTAACCACATCATTCTGTTTCATGAACCCTTGTTGAACATCAAATGCATGCTTTGCCTGCGATAGTTTCACCCCCATGTTTTTTTTTATTGTTTTTTTTAACAGCGCGAGTATCACATAGAATGGCCTTTGGGCCATCCTAATATTGTCAGATAAGGGGGAGGCGGAGGGATGAAGCAGAACTGCCCAAGGACGCACAGTGCTGGCTTGTGCAGCCGAGATCACGTCAGTTCTTATGACCCTGCAGGCAGTAGTCGTTCACCTCCCTGAAAGAGTATTTTAAAATTTAAGGACATCTGCTTGCACAAACACAACAACTGCTGGCTCATTATAAGAAGACGATATATTTTCGAAGTGGACCCTACTGTTTTGGGTGGGACCACGGACGTACTTAAATAAAACACAACACTGACATTTATTAAGCGCTGCCTGAGGCCTTGGCAATCGCAGAAAAACAAAAACCATGTTCTTGCTATTGTGCAATATATAGCTAAACACACCAAGTGTGTACAAGGTGCACAGAGCGCCATCTGGTATATGAACAGGCTTCTTCCCTCGCACTGTGATCATTTTCAAAGCGCTTCGAAGCTCCGGCCTTCAGGATATCAGGCACAGCAACAGTCCATCTGGGTACGGCAAGCCCATAGATCTGCTGACCAATGGGAAACACAAAAATACACTTGTTTGATACAATGACCTAACGGTGTTGGAGTTAAGGTGTTTAAGTGTTACTGTTTCTTTTCTTAACCATAACATCCGAAGGCACTTTTAAATTTACATTATTTACATTTTCAGTTAACCACGAAAATAAAAGCAGCCACCTGGTATGCACCCGCTAATGCACACTCACAAAGACCCACGCACATACACGTGCTCAAAACCTCCTCACGCACACAATTTGTGATTCCTTATATAAGGCTGTTATCTGAGGAGTATAAAAAAGTTCTCGTAGCCCTGTAAAGGGAACTACAGGAAGGGCAACGCTGGAAATTCTCTCATAAGCCTGAGAGGAAGCAGTGAAAGGCATCACCCCTAGGGGGGGGGGGGGGGAAGAGAGAGAGAGAGAGAGAGAGAGAGAGAGAGAAAGAGAGAGAGAATGTATATATATATATCCCTTTCTTACACTGTACTGTGATCTGTTATCCATGGCCCGTTACTTACAGCGACTTTCCCTTATGTTTTCCGGGTGTGAAACAGACGGTCTTCAGCAGCAATTTAAACTTGCTAGAAACACGTAATTTCATTACACATTCACATTCTTTTCCGCCATAATTAATCGGAATATTCTCAGGCAGCCATTTGTAATTCCACACTCAGTACGACAGAATTTGTTTTAAAAGTCGTTTTAACGGCCGGGACAGACGAGCAAAACAAGTTTTAATATTTTATTACAGTGACTTAAAATCAATAAATGAATCATTTCAAATTAAAAAAACAACATATTAAATACATGTTCAGACAATGACGGCCATATAAACTGATTCAAACTAAAATTTCACTTAGTTAAAAAAAGAAAAATCCTTAAAAATTTTTAGTCACCCTACCTAGCAATCAAAATTCTCGAAAATATTTCCCGTCAGCGGCTTCTTTAAAAACAAATAGATCAAAAATCACAACAAAGCATGCGCACGTTGTATAGTGCCTGAGAGGCTTTGTGGCACTATCTGCTTGATGTGTCACCCGTGATTTGACATACTGACGTCATAGGAGGGCTGTCCTTGCAGCTCCTTTAGTTGTCCGCGTTTACTCTAAGGCTCACACCTGCACTTGTGAACATTATGGACACTATGGACTTTCTAAGAGTGCTTCGATTAATATGCCGTGGTACCGCTAGGCGCTTCCATCTAAATATCTCCGTTGTGTACTTCGTTTTAAAACTGCCTGACACACAGAGCTTTGAAGGGCCTTGGTTGGTGTGAGCAGGTGGGAGTATTCATTCAGAATGTGCGCAGTGGTCGGTGAGGCATTGTCCATCACACCTACAGAAACAGTAGCACATCTGGCTGTCGCTTTGCACATCTGTGTGCAACAGGGGGCCACCTCCTCCTGCCACACCCGCCTCCCACGACAGAAATCACAAGTGTGCTGCTCGCTGAACCTGGCCTGCACGCGCCTGTGTAAACAAAGTGCGTGTACCGTGGGCTCCCAGAGGTGGTTAGAAGTGCAGGTACCGTGGTGTGTATAATGCATAATGGTGTACCATTGAGTGCCAGTTCTGTGCAAGAAGTGCTTTTACCGTGGGGTCCCAGTGGTGTGTGAAGTGCGTGTACCGTGGGGTCCCAGTGGTGTGTAAGAAGTGGGTGTACCGTCGAGTTCCAGTGGTGTGTAAGATGTGCGTGAGCCGTGACGTCCCAGTGGTATGTAAGAAGT
The DNA here is from genome assembly GCA_963921515.1 of Calotriton arnoldi. NCBI lineage: Eukaryota > Metazoa > Chordata > Amphibia > Caudata > Salamandridae > Calotriton > Calotriton arnoldi. Next base: position 958,496 of record CAWUFW010003159.1, read on the forward strand.
GCGTGTTCCGTGAAGTGCCAGCCATGTGTAAAAATGAAAGCTGTTGTAGGATCCCGCGAGTGTAACATGAACAGCATTCCATGCTAGTGCGTATGTGTGTTTGTAATACACAAACTAGGTTGCTGCGTCCTGTGTGTGTCTGTAATAGATGAATTTAAATGAGCAATATTCCAGGGTCTTGCCTGTGTGTGCCGCGCTGGTGTGCTCGTGTTTGTGTCTGTGTGTGCAATAAATGAACACTATTACCGGATCCTGCGTGTTTGTGTGTCTAATAGATGAACTGAAACGAGCAGTGGGGCACGCGCGTGTGTTTGCATGACATTAACTATATTGCTGGGTATTTCTGCGTGTGTACTTTAGAGAGATAACTGTGTGTGTTCGTGCGATTACAAAAACAATATAGCAGTATATAGTATAAAGAACACAAACATACAACATTGCAGGCTTGTGTACGTATGTAATAAACGAGCAACGTTTCCTGAGCTAAGATGTGTAATAAATGAGGAATATCGCGCTCTCTACACGCACGTTTGAAAAACACGCACTGTTCTAGGGCCCTGTTTCTATTTAAAGCATACATATAACGATTACTATGCAGCACCTCGGAGGCCTGTGGTAATATAAGTAATATTGTCGATAACGAAGGCCACTTCGAGTATGTAATAAATAATGAAACAATATCACGGTATGCTATATGTCTGATATTAGACGAGCGGTGAATATCGCAGTGCCCTATATGAGGCATTGATAACCCAACAATATGGCCGCATTTGCACCGTCTTCTTGCGGCGTCCCTCTGTCACTGCACAGGCTCAAACTTTGGCGACCCTGAAGCACTGTTTTCAAACTGCACAACGTGTAATTAAGGCAGACACAATGGGCAGCTTGTGAGCGGTTACACTAATCCCATTAATAAAGTCTGCATTACAGGGAAATAAAGAAAATGCCTTACATTTGGAAAGAAATCCTCTTATGGGGAATTAACCTGCCCATCACCCCTATCACTGCCCACTTCTGTTGTCTGGCCAGCTTTTTTTCCCTTTTTTATGAAACGAGGAATGTTAATAATAAAATCGATGGTTTAGCTGCAGATGTGTGCATGTCCCCTGTCCATTTTTTTTTTAACAGTGTCAATAAACGTAGGCAATTTTATAAAAATGAAACGGAGACAGAATGTCTCTTTTGCAAACCCTGCATTTCTGTAACTGCCAGTTGCCCATCACAGAACTTCATGCGCCCCTTCCCGTGAATATCCGCCACTATGCGAAAAACAGTGTTCCACTTGAAATTAACTTCGGGTTAAAAACGAGACCTGACATTTTAACGACTTCGTTAGTAAATGCATGGACTCAGAACCGCGGAGCTACCTCGCACACACAATCACTGTAAGAGGTGGCTTAGAGAGTCGAACACTCGCTGCTGACATCGGATGTCATGGGCAGACCATCCTTCGGAGGTCGGCAAATTATCTTTACATTGAGTAACAGTAACGCTGATTATTTACAGCGCTTAGAAGTGACAAGAGCGCTGTTATTAAGTTGTTGCTGTTAGTAGCGCTCTCCGTTCGAGGCAGGAACACTCCCAGTAACAGCGGCCCCTCCAGGTGGAACTGGGTGTACATTCAGCGGCTGGACTCGGGTTCGGGGCACTCACAGCTGTGGGCAAAGGACAGGACGGGGGAGCTGGACTGCGGTTTGCCTTCGCCAGGGCGACGCATGTCTCTGCCGGGCCTAGTGTTATTAATTAAACACCCCCCAGTGCTAGGGCGAAGCTTTTCCTGTGGCTTCAAATCTCGATGGGCGAAGGGGGTCAAGACAGAGAGCGAGAAAACAGATCTGCAAAGGATCACACGATGCAGGTAGGGATTCGGGAACACGTGTGACTGGAGTGTGGGCCGCCTAATTCCGCTGGTGACACTTGGGCGGCTCAGCGACAATTTCTTCTCACGGATTTTAACACAAGGATCTCAAACACGTACACCTTCTTGCTGGTACAGCCCTTTAGAAGCGTGCACACTTTTCGTATTGTTATGTGTATATTTACACATGCCTACGTTCCATATATATTTCTCAGAGTACACAAGTGGCTACAGAGAGGCCACCGGGCCCTTTTCATAAAACAAACTAACACATAATTCTGACAATTCCCAGCGCGTTTTTTTGGCATAAACGCACTGATCCCTGCCACTTTCAGAATGCAATGTATTCCCTGTGCAGCTATTGCCCTTTTCACTGTAATAAACGATTTCACTTTGCCATGCATTCAGTTTTTTTCTGTTTTGGTTTCCTCAATGTGTAGGACGGCGCCTTTCGGTATTCCTCCGACCTCAGGGCGCCTTAAATCACCGTGCCTGTGTAAGTGTGCGCGTTTATGTCCTGGGAGCACCGTAGATTCCACGACAGTTAAACACCGTAAAGAGGGCCCCGTGGGGTTTCTGCTCCGAATCCAGTGTGGATTTAGGACCTCGTCTCGATCATGTCCCACAATCTCCGGCAGCAGCGGGCCTCGTTCTCGCCCGACAATCCTCCGCTCTGGGTTGCTTAAAGTCACCCCCGGCACACCCACCCTCCCAGGCCGGTAGGGGTGAGAGTTCACAGAAAACGACAAAAGGCGGCCATTCTGTTTGAAAATCCGAGCCACGTGCTGAAAACGGTTAAATAAACCTCATTAAAGATTCTAGAGTGATTGTTCCAGAGTCTCACCCATATGCTGTTTAGCGGGAAAGGACATAGCTACTAGTAGTGCAACAGGTGCAGTGACACCGGGACCCTGGAATGTCGAGGGATGCAAAGCCTCAACATTATAGTCGTCTTATACTTCGCGACCACGATGGGGGACACGTTCCCGTGCTTTGGCCCTCCCGATCCGAAGACTTCTGCCTTTAGTGGTGAATAGTGTTCCTTCGGAGGGCCCTCTTTGGGCCCCCATACACTGACCGTGTCCTCAGACTCTCTGAGACCTTTTGCGCCCCGCCCCCTACATTTTAAACGTCATACGACATTTCCGCTGATAAACTTGTAGAGGATCACACTGTCAGCACTCCTTGAAAATGTCACAAATGCGCAGACGTTGGAGTAAATTTCGACTCCTATTTGGTGAGAATTTAGGAGGTTTCAGTGTTCCCGATGGTGCAAAGTACACATTGGGTGCCCCGCCCATGCCCCTCCCCCATCCCGAGCGCTCCCAGTTCTGTTTTCCTTCAATTAGAGCAGATTGTAACTGGGCTGGCACCGTCCGAGGTAATAAAAGCCGAGGCGGAGAGCGCTGCTGGGAGTGATTTAAAGTACAGACAGGAACCACATCCTGCCCGAAATTTGTCAACGCGAAGTCATCCATTTTAAGGGAATGCGTAATTCTTTATGGTAAAGGGAAAAACAATAATTGCCCTCCCTGCTGGTCCGGAGCCCCGCCCCCTCCCTCACCCTGATCTAATTTAACCCAAACCCTGAGCGTTGTTCTGACGCCAACCTGATTTATAACCAGCCGCTGAACACGTCTTGAACACAATCTACATTTTATACACGCACTGCTCATCTTGTGTGTACTGGCGTTTGCTGCCTGTACTGGTTGCAAAACTCCCGTTCGCCTCCCAGAGTCTGCTAAAAGAAAGCATTCTACGCAGACAAAGCAGCGCCTTCAATTCAGAAATAATTGCACCACTTAAAGGCTGCAGCAATGAGACTCTGACAGGGCGAATGGGCAGTAAAAATGATTCATGTTATCTTAAGTGAATTGTTCGGTAGGTTTATGCATCTGCCGCAGCGCTCTGTGTGCCGGCACCACACCCTGGCACGCTAGACAGGTCGTCGTCGTCACACTTTTATAACAGTGCGGTTTACTTTAGTATAATGTGTATGTTGCTTCAGCAGGGTTGTGTGTGTGAGGGTCGGGGCCGACTTTAGCGCTGGTAGCGCCTGGTGCCATAATCTTTTTTTTTTTTTTTTTTTCGTGCCCTCCCCCCCCGCCCCGCCCCGCCCCGCCCCTCATGGCTTCCTCCTCAGATTCTAACACTACCACCTGGCAAAAGGCCCTTTCATCTTTCCATAGCGCCTCTCTTAAATACATTTAATTTGTTTTAAAGTGCCGGTAAAGCAGCCGCAGTCCGTGCAGGTAACAGCGGTGGGGCCGCAAGGTGGGTGGGGGGGGGGGGGGAGGGTAATTCGAGGGACAATGCCGAGGGAAAATTAATTATTTATTTAATATTCCCTCGCATCGTCCCTCAAAATCTCAGCGCCCCCACCTGAGGTTAACGCCCCCCACTCCAGGTCAGCACCCAGTGCGGCGGCACCAGTCGCACTGTCCTAAAGCCAGCCCTGTGGTGGGGGGGGGGGGGGCTGACTCGCAAGAAGCAAGCACTGCCCTAAAGCCAGCCCCGTGGGGGGCCTGACTCGCAAGAAGCAAGCACTGCCCTAAAGCTGGCCCTGTGTGGTGGACCTGACTCTAAAGAAGCAGTCGTGGATTAAGTCAAGATGACCCCTGTGCATTTGCACGTGACTTATGACGTGGCGTTCTTTCATAAACATTTGTTTTAAAAGAAAGCATTGAACTCGAGCAGGGTGAGTGGGAGCTAAAGTCCTTCAGAGGCCTCCAGACTGGTACACGAGCTGGTCATTGTGCAAAGTTATTGGCAGTGCAGTCTGGTTCTTATGCCAGGTTCACTATACTGCACTACTAGCAAGAAATGTGACCTTTGCACCATAGCAAGAAATGTGGGAAGAGTGTTACATTTTTTTTTAACTAAAACAAATGTTCATGAAAAAAATGCTGTGGCATAAACCATATATGCAGATGCACAGAGTGTAATATGCCATTTATTACCGTTGTTGTGGGAGGGGAGGGACATCCTGACCCACTCCAGGCTTCGCGTCACGGCACACTGAAGAAAGGTTACATGCAGATTACACTCTGCATATCTTTTTTTCTTCTTCAAAAGAACATGGCAATGGAAATAATTCAATTCCTAAGTGTGCCATGCTACTTAGTTGCACGAAGTAGGCTAATATTTGTATACGTTTTGTTAGTTGGAGGGGTTTAGTAAATCTGTTGTTGCTGTTTGTTATAAAGGCATATATGCTTAGCAGGACGGCGAGGCTTGCCTGCAGTGCTTTGCCCATCTAACAAAGAGCAACTGATTGGGGTTGGTTTGCACACATGAGCATGTTGATGGAGCACAATGTAGTCAGTTGATATTATGATTATTCAAAGGCATCGTAGTTCTTAGACACCAATTGGCTGATGAAAAGAAAGTCGGACAGAAGTCCTTTCTAGGCTTCCAATTGGTTGAAATCCGTAATTCATGAGTATGAGGTCATTCCTACAAATGAATGTTTCAGCCTCTGCTGTTTGTGCTTAAATAAGAGTCAACCATTGGAAGAGAGAGGAACGGGTGAGGTGCTTGAGTGCGTATGGGGTTTTATTTTACACCTCGTTCATTTATAGAATTAGTGTTCTGTCAGAGCATATTTGGTAGAACATGAAGAAGTGATCACATAGGGTCTTCTGCCTGCGGTGGCACTTTACTGATAGCATCCCTTCTTGTGTTCACATTTAGGTAGCTTCATGGCCTCCTCACCTAGCGCTGGCTTTTTGGCCACTAGCAGTTGGCACTATTGGAGCCCGAAACTCATTATGTCAAAAAGTGTCTCTCAAAGTCCTAGAATTCAATGTTATGTTGACCAAACATTTTCTCTCTGAATGTACCACACGTGATATTATCCAATAGGCTGCTCTGTAGGTACTGTTATGAGTTTATTTTTCTATTTTGCATTTTTATAAGCGCTACTCTACCATAAGAGCAGTCGGTGCATTGGACACAAACAACAACAATTGAGATGGGAAGCATCCCTTACAGAGAGCATTCACATGTAATAAGTCATCAACCATAAACAGATGACTCCATAAACGTCATCATCTCCAAACACAGGGAGCAGAATGACCACGGCAGCTCCGCAGGGGCAAGAGTAAGGTACAGAGGAGGGAAGGTGATGGAAGAGTACGAGTGAGAGAAGGGGGAGCAGTGGCATCAGGAAGAGCAGAGAACCTAGGGTAGTGCAAGAAGAAAACGCGGGAGGCAGCGCGGTTACTATTACACAAGGCCGCCATGTTGGTTTGGGGAATGTTTTCTACTGACGCCACTAGGCAAGGGGCTCAGCGCCAGACTGGCAAGGCGGTGCAGGACACAGTCTGTGGCTGATTTATATATTATAAATAACACATGCTATCCGGGGTTAGAGAGAGACTGGAAACACCGAGCAGGGCTGCTCTAGCTTCAGAGACTGCAGGGGACGCCGCAGAGGGTTACAATCTCCTTTACAGAAATAAGGCCACGTTCAGTGGCAAAGCTGCCTTAATTATGACCCACTGGGGTCTAGCTCTTAATTAAATACAACCATGTCCTAACATGTTCTGAAATAACAGCCACTAAGCATCAAACGTTAGTTTAAATGCTACTTAAAAAGTTCCGACCACTAATTGAATTGTCTCTTGCTGTGCAGTTGTCAACATGCCCCATTTTGTAAGGAATTTTTTTAGCCAGCCTCAGGTTTTCAAGAAATGAATGTATTCTAGCAGGTATTCCTATATTTAGGATTTGACGCTATAAGTCCCGGCAGCCTTTGGGATGGAGGCAGGAATACCAGGCCTGGCCATGCATCACAATTATGACCTGGAACCAGCTGAAGGGATGGCCCTTATAAGACATGTGTTATTATTTCACCACTTAATGGACCTCCTTTTATCTACCTCAGGGTGATGAAAGCATGAGACAATTCCTCTATATATGTATTGATATGGTATTTCTAAACCACAACCCTGACTAAAAGGCAGCGGAGCGCTGTATATGCAAAGCAAACATAAAGTCGGCAAGTAATAGGAAAAGAAGCTGGCTTGTGGATGGTTAGTGCATTGTGATGTAGTGTTATTTCAAAAGGTGAGTCTTTAACTCTTTCCTAAATTGGAGCAGCGTCGATGCAATTCTGATGGCTGTGGGAATTAAATGGGCATATATCGTCCTCAGGCCCATATATGGCTCCCATCACACTCTGCCTCCTAACCAAACACCCTAGATATTCATTCAAAGAGAACAAGTACACACCTATGCATTTGCATAAAATGTTCATTACCTTTAAATGAAAAGAAATGAAACCAGTAATACCATACCCGTGAAAAATAGCGCTTTCTTATCACTTCTAGCAGAAAAACACAAGAATATTTCTTTTCACTACTTCCCATCCCAGATCCCAAAATTGCAACCATTGTAGGGGAAGCTGGCACTCTTGGCATTACTAATTTTCACAATGTATATTAAGGTCCAGGAGAAAATCTAGACTAAAAAACACAAAAACTGCAAGAACGTTGGCTCAAAAATATAGCCTTAAAAAGATTTTGACCACTTTTATAGGAACTAGTACATCTGCATTTCCATTTTACATTACGCTTTTACTAATTGTCTAACTTTTTCCGCATGGCACTTGTTTTGGAGCAAAAAAATGTCTTCAATAATTATAACGTGGGTGTGTGCCACATCTTTTTCTCACTCCTTAGACCACTTAGGTAACTCACAAGCATTGTGTACATGACTGCGCATCTCGCACACGTAATGTCTGCAGTTTCTTGGAGAATTAAGGGTAGTACACAAACAGAAAACGGAGTCATTTGGCACATGTTTCTGAACTGATTTAATGCCCTATTTTAACTCTAGCTCTGCTGTGCTTGTCTGGCTTCTTAATAGAGGAGTGTTCCAAAAACATGCCTGCTCCTAAAGCAAAAAACATACGTGCAGTCTCTGCCAAGGCCAAACAACACCTTTTAAAAAGAACCTTACTTTGTAACAAAAAAAAAGAACATAAGAAAATAAAAATAACTCAGACTGTAAATTCACTTTCCTGCACCAGGGCCAGGTGTGCTATTTCCACTCTTTGTATTCTCAAACTAGGAATGTGCAGTTACAGGTGGGCGAGTTAACAAATTAAGAGGGAGAGGCGAGCAGGGTCGGCTCTAAGAGCCCGTGCACTATAAGAGCTTTGAAAATATTTGTTATGTAAATCATGCAACAAACATCGTTAGAATATGATAAGATGTCTTCAAAATTAAAAAAAAGTATTTTTAACTTGCACAAAGGTTTCATTTCACGTAGTACATAAGATTCTTTCACTGCTTTGCAAGGATTCCGATAAAAGTAAGCATTTTGAACTGAGGATCACTCCTGCCCCCCTCCCCCACCGCCCTGATGACAATGCCATAAGTGAACTAAGAGGCAAGTCATTTGTTATGTGTACCCTATAGGCAACCTAGATTCCGATTATAGATGAAGCAGCATTATAGGCTAGGAAACCAAACACAGGCGAGGATTTTGTACAGTGACATCCTGGGCCCCTGTATTTGAAGGTGCTCTCATATGCGATAATGAACAAAAAGGGGTCTCGGTGAAATAAAGCTCATGCAGAATCACACAATGTGGTCAAGCAGGGAAGCCAGGACTGATCCCTGATTTTCCAGTTTCACATTGTTAACATTCTGCCACTAGATGGTATCTCTTTCTGACTTCAAAGGGTAATGCTTTGTCCTTAATTATTGGCGGGTTTGATTTGAGCGTTGTTGACACCATTTTTTGGAGGGCAGTTTTGCATAGCGCCAACCTTGCCCGCGGACATAAGAGCACTTCTAATTAGACACAGACTATGTTACACTTTTTTTTCACAGGGAGCAATATTAGGATTCCCAGGATGCTCAGCCGAGGCCTGGATTCAAACCTGGCTCCCCATGTTCCATGTTCGGCAGCTGCAGCCACTAGGCCACATCATCTCCCTTATAACGTGGCTCGCTTTGGGGTCGAGGTTCCAAGAGGACCTTGGCCTAAGACGATCCAGGCATCTGTCTCAAGTCTGGTTTATGCTCTCTCTGGCTCACTCACCTCTATGTGAAGTTTGCAACCCAACTGACTGCAGTTTATGATGAAACCTATGTAGCAAGAGGTTGCATCGTAAAATGTCCATTTACAGGGGGTGCAAAATGACCTGCCTAATACATATCAGTTAAACAGGTCGCAGTTTGGGACCCCTGTGATTGGGTCTAGTGGGGGAGCCATGGGGGGGAGGTTGAGGGGGTAAAACACAGTAGCGGCCCGTGGTGGGAGTGCTGCCGGGCGGTGACGTGGGGCGGGAGAGGGGCAGGGTGGGGGTAGTACAGTCGAATACGGCCGAATAGAGGTAAGTAAACATATAAATAAAACGAATTTCGTTGCGCGCGCATCGAAATTCGTTTTATTTATTTATATGTTTACTTACCTCTATTTGGCCGTATTCCGTACTTTACTACCCCCCCCCCCACCCTGCCCCTCCCCCGCCCCACATCACCGCCCGGCAGCACTCCCACCACGGGTTGCTACTGGTAAAACATTAAACTCAAGGGGCAGCCATTTCGACATTGTCTCTAAGAGAGAGAGATTGAGAGGGAGATATTGAGAGAGGGAGATATTGAGAGAGAGAGGGGGAGATATTGAGAGAGGGAGATATTGAGAGAGGGAGATATTGAGAGAGAGAGGGAGATATTGAGAGGGAGATATTGAGAGAGAGAGAGGGAGATATTGAGAGAGAGAGAGAGGGAGATATTGAGAGGGAGATATTGAGAGGGAGATATTGAGAGGGAGATTTTGAGAGAGAAGATTTTGAGAGAGGAGATTTTGAGAGGGAGATTTTGAGAGGGAGATTTTGAAGATTTTGAGAGGGAGATATTGAGAGAGATAGATTGAGAGGCAGTGGGTCTCCTGCTGAACTCCTCTACATGATGACCCTGGGCCACTCCCCTGTCTTTACCTTACCTGGCCACAGAACGCACTGTTCAGCTGACTAGCACACGAAAGGAAAACATTAAAACGGTATCAATTGCAATACATTTACATTTTCAAATGTAAACTTTTTCATTGGGAAAATCAAAGGACTGGCCCGATTTTGCAAATGAATCGTTTGTATTTCAATTTTAAATGCACGCATTCCGGAGTCCCGGCCCATCAACCTTTGCGTCAGGGGTGCATGGGGAATAGCCAGCACGCGAAAGTGTGTGTGTACGTGTGTGTTTGGGGGTGGGGGGCACCCCATGACCCTCTATTATCTCCACCTTTGCTCGAGGCCTGCTGACGGGCGCGAGCAGAGGCCGGGCCTCTGAGGGGAGGCTGCTGAGCGCTGCCCGGGCTGCAGGGACGCACGCTCCGCTCCCAGAGGCGGGAGCTGCAGACAGAACCTGTCATCGAAAGAGTGCCTTTCCCTGCTCCGGACTCCGTTCCCTCTTAACCCCTTCGGACCGCAGTCAGTGCCTCTGCGGTTCCCTCCCTGAATCATTGCCTCAGCGCAAACAATTCTGTATGTCAAGAAGCGCCCTGACGGTGCAAGATGATGTTTGGCGCTAAACACATTGGATGAATATCGTATGTGCCATTTAACTCTAGACTACCGCCTCAAATGCACGCACGCTGTCCGCTTCTATAATGATGATGACACACCTGGGTCACTGAGGCACAAACAAGGCTGCGAGTGTGATAAACGTGATATCTATCGTTTCACAACATTGCGAGATTATTAGACATAAGCCGTACAGGTAGGGTAATGCCGAGAGGGAGTGTGGTGCATCACGTTCACTGATGTGACGCCGGCAGTGATATAAATGTTATATTACCCGAACACCTCAATGAAAATAACCGAGTGTTTATTTTGTTAGCCATGAAATAACACCAACGCATTCATATAGCGCTTGCTAAAAGAGATAAGTGCTCTGACTGCTCAGCAAAGAAGCCTTGCCACAGTTCATCAAAATGGCTCCTTGTTCCGACTCTCTGAAAGATGAAAGGCTGTTTACTTTGGTGCGGTCAGAGTGTGCCGCGGGCAGGTTTCAATGGCAGGGGAGAGGTTTACACGTGTAGCATCCTAGCTAATGATCAGCCAAGTGGCGCTATAATCCCCAGGTCGAGTGTTGTATTGACGTCACTAACACCCCCCCCCCCCCCCGTTATTGGACCACAATATTTGGGATCAAGTTTGAAATCTTTTATTTTAAACAAAGTGGATTTTAATACAGCTATCTGTTTCACTTTGGTTGGAAACAAAGGTATCCACAAACGTGGAACAATTTAGTTTCACCGAACACAATCTCCACACGCCAAATTTGCGGGACTAGATTATGTAACATACAAATTTGCCTATTTAAACTGTTTCACATCTCCCCAACAAATCTTTTGTTTCCATTTTTAAATTCAAATCTGCACATATAATGATTACATGTTCCTATCTCTACAGAGCGGTCTGGGGTTGTGAAACGGAGCATCTCCCCAGCTTTTTAATTATTGTATTAGGTTTATTAAATGAAGCAGACGCCAGCAGAATGGTCCGTGGACTGCACCACTGGGCATGGGTGGCGATAAAGAGGAGTTATTGTGCCCTCTGCAGATCTATAGAGCTGCCCCTCGTAAATGTGAGGAGCCCCCCCCCCCCAGTCCGTCTTTTCCTTCCCTTCCGGCCACTCTTTCCCTGCATTCATAATGGGAAACAATGCAAGTGTCAGAATGCAAGAAAGTTAACTCGGCTGGGTGAGACAATCCCATCTGATTCTATACTTAATGGGGCGCGTTTGTGCGTATATTTATGTAGCGCAAAAAGACAGCTGTGCAGATGCAGCGAGGCGCTAAATGGTCTCTGTAAATTCATCTGTGTCAAAATGTGACCAAACCTTCTCAATCATGCTCCTCTGCAAAGAGTGCCCTCCTGAAAAACTGTTTTGGTCTAGTGCAGTTTGCCAAAGCCCGAAAGTGCTTCTCTGATGCCCTCTGAACACTAAGATTCTGAAGCTGTTGTATCTCTGTTTTCCGAAACAGAAAGCGAAGCATCTCTGTGACAATTACGTCGGCTAGGCTTCTGCCAGGGACTGGAGGCTGAAGCAGCCGGTTAACCACGACACGTGTTAAGTTGACGTACCGGAAGACGCATTAAAAATGTATGTGTGCGCGTGGTAAACAGATGACACTCCCTGTTCAAACCACACACACAGATTTCTTCAACCAGATGAGCTCGGTTCACCACAGCTGTGGAGCAAAATGCTTAAGCCGCCCATCGGGGAACGGATTCTAATTCAAACTTTCGCACTTGTCCAAAGTGTGTGATCCTGGACACATCACTTTATCCCGAGGGTCCCAAATCCCTTATCTGCAAACATTGAGACAGGCAGGACTGGAGACAGACAATCTGACTGCATTAAGCACAATATATAGTCACCCGGACATCTCAGTAGACATTTGGCACCTTTCTTTTTCTGAAAATGGTTGTCTGAGCTCCGAGAAAACACGTGTTGGACACTGCTGTCACAGGCCTCACGGAAACAATAAAAGAAAAGAAAGAAACACGAGACATGGTGGAAAAAAGAACAAAAGGAGCAGGTCCGAGGCAGCCAGTAAGACATCGCAGCTGAGATGGACAAATAATTACATGCCCGATAATGTGCCAGTTCTGGAAATAATAATGAGAGGCCTTCTGTTCTTCGAGTATCGCAATACTGTTGCATTAATATCGATCACGATTCTACTCTCAATAGTATCAATAAGACCTTTTTATATAGCGCCTCTGCCGAAGCTACGCGCTTCGTAGCGTTGCGGACTTGTTGCTTAAAGAGAGTTTTCTCTTATGCATGGGGGGGGGGGCGTTCGAAAGAGCCTCGTAAACAATGGAAACTTTAGATCGGAAAATGTATGGAAGTCATTGGGCTATTGACTTCTACTCCAACCCCCCCTTCCCCCGCCGCGCAGTTCTTCCCACCCCTCCTGAGGCCTTCAAGCATCTTTTGAAATATTTAAACAAGCCTCGAAACAACAACAACAATGATATTATTATTATTATTAAGATACAACACAGAGACCCGCATTGTATCCCATCATTAGATTGTAAAAGCGCCGAGCTGACCGCTGCCGGGATTTCTCTCTTCTTGTCTGTCACGCGCCGGGCGGTCTTGCCGAGGGAATGTCGTCAACAGAAAAAGGACTGGGCCTTACCCAGAGCACGGTGGACGTCAGCGGCGTAACGCAAAACGGTGCCCCCCCTTCAGAAGGTGAAGAGAGGCCCCATATCTACAGGTATTCATTAGCCTAGGGCTGCCCCCCCCCCAAACGGATTGGGGGCCCGGCCCGCGCTACTTTGGTGCAAGTGTTGTTGTTTCTACGTTCCCTATTACGTTCCACGTGGGCCTCCTTTTATTTTATTTTGTCACGAACATGGCGCATGTCCTTTAATATTGAGATGTTTTGAGCTGCCCCAGACACTCGCTGCTAGAGAGGCTGCTCTGTCTGCTGGACTGACTTTAACATCTAATAGGTCAGCGGACCAAAAAGAAAGCAGTATGTGACGGCATTGGCTAAAGAATGGCATTACTGCCTACATAGTTTTGTAATATTACAAAAACGTAAGAAACAGACGCGAAACACTTAATAAGAACAACACGCACAGGTGTTGTTAAGAGAACGTCGTCATCCAGTCTAGCTACAGTTCAGGTGCATCGCTGTATGTGTGCTGGGCTGGCAGTGTGAGGTGCAGGGGAGAATCCAGCGTCCCTGCTGCCAGTATAGCCTGTTTTGTGCCTGCTGCTATGATCCGCTGTAATGCCACTGGTGGCGTTTATCCTCCTAGAGTCGATAACATAAGTACGATTGGCTGTGGCATAAACAGCATACCTCGAAGTAAATGGGCAGAACTTTCTGCACCTTGAAAAGATTGAATATGCTCAAAACATATGATGGTCAGCAGATAAAGTAATGAAAACAATCTCTTCCAAGTGTTTCACATTATTTTGCGAAATGTTTTGGATATAACGTTTTTTATGTATGATTTCTTAAATCATATCAATCTCCTGTCCACAAAGATGTGATGCTTAAAAAATTAAGTTCTTGCTGCTCCGTTTTTTTGAGTCGCATATATTGCCACGTCACCTAAAAGCTAAGCTACACATTTTTAAAAAATGGACTAATTTTGGCAATTTTCTACAGATGTCTTAACCAAAAACTGCCTTATTTGAAATATTTTGCAGAATATATTCATTTTTAAGTTAAAAAAAAGTTTATTGAGCACATAAGAATAAACAACCATGTTTCTTACAATTAAACTTAAAAAATTATACAAAGTAGAGAATCAAAAATGCATTTAGGCTGGTCATAAAAGTCATAGTTTATAGCAAGGGATAAAAAAAAGCGAAAGACTTAATGCATGAAAAGGCATATATTTGAAACTAAAGTGGAAAGGAGAAGAAAAAAAATATATGGCAGATAGTGATAATCAAGATATAACAGAATTCAAGGAGGTTGAGCAACTTTATATATATTTATATATTCATTTTAATGCCTCTTCACTGAATCCTAGGTCAATAATTAGTCCAGTGCACCCTTTTACAAACATTTTAATGAAAGTGTTTATTTACAGACATTGGAAATTCGAGAAGTGGTTGCAACCTTTGCACAGTTCTTTTGAAAATTTCCTAAAGTTTGCAAAGTCTTATGTTTTCTCACATTAGCATGAAAAACTGGTGACTTTTTCAGTAGTTTAGATTGAAAAGGTATACTTGCCACAGTATACGTTTATAATCCTGCCACATGATGTTTACTTACTTCTGCCACAGTATACGTTTATACTCCTGCCACAGTATGTTTGCATACTCCTGCCACAGTATACGTTTATACTCATGCCACAGTATACTTGTATACTCCACAGTAGTTTATACTCCTGAAATAGTATACTTATATACTCCTGCAACAGTATACTTGTATACTCCATAGTAGTTTATACTCCTGAAATAGTATACTTATATACTCCTGCAACAGTATACTTATATACTCCTGTCACTGTATACTTATATACTTCTGCTACAGTATACTGATATACTCCTGTCACAGAATACATTGATACTCCTGCCACAATATACTTTTTACCAATGTGCGTAGAAAAACTCTGAGAAAGGGTACCTTGAAGAGAAAAATAATGTGCAGGCATTTTCCATCATGGGTGGGTTTGATGTGAGTAAAAATGGCCTCCCCTTGGACAGAAAATATTTGCAGAGGCTAAGGCAAAGGGAAACCAGGAACATTTAAAAAATATATTAACAAAACTTCGCTGGCGAGAAAAATCTTCACGCAGATCTAACTTACAATTGATGTGAAGCAAACATTAAAATCCTGGACAGTTCCGTAGTGCTACCAGTATTGAAACACCAGGGTGCCTCGCATGTCTGCCAGCTGTTAACATATAAGAACAGCCAAACTTTCCTCCAGCGTGCCAGTGAGCAGGACCTGGGAAAATAATTTAAAACACTTCCATGTGGCCAATAGAGTTGTGTGCAGTATGGGTTGTACAACCTAATCTTGCGTAGATCCCAATATTTGGGCTACCCCTAGTTTGCGTAATTTCCTGTTTCCATACTCCGATTGCATGGTTATGTCTCTCTGGGGAGAGCTGGTAGGGGCAACAATGGGATTAACAGGATTTCTGCACGTGCCGTCTGCACACTGCGAACATTGTCCAGTGTGGGACTTACAAGAACTGGACAGTGGATCTTCACAAGGGAAATGTATGCAAAATCCTTTATAATCGCAATCCTATTGTGAGAATGGACCTCTGATGAGCAATAGGAATGTCCTGATTTTTATTTGGACGACAACCCTTGCATTTCCCTCAAAAAGTCTTCAATTCTTGTGGGACTTCCACATACTAAGCAAGAAAACCCTGCACAACGTCTCCCACCCCTAGTGGTGAAATAAGAGGCTGGTCCGTTTGTTTGATTAGTCCTTCCTTGCAGAATCAGCCTACAAGGATGGTAGGAAGACCGCCTCAGCTGAAGGTCAGTAACACTTTTGGAAGGTCGCCTCAGCTGAAGGTCAGGAACACTTTTGGAAGACCGCCTCAGCTGAAGGTAAGTAACACGTTTGGAAGACCGCCTCAGCTGAAGGTCAGGAACACTTTTGGAAGACCGCCTCAGCTGAAGGTCAGTAAAACGTTTGGAAGACCGCCTCAGCTGAAGGTCAGGAACACCTTTGGAAGACCGCCTCAGCTGAAGGTCAGTAACACTTTTGGAAGACCGCCTCAGCTGAAGGTCAGTAACACGTTTGGAAGACCGCCTCCGCTGAAGGTCAGTAACACGTTTGGAAGACCGCCTCAGCTGAAGGTCAGTAACACATTTGGAAGACCGCCTCAGCTGAAGGTCAGTAACACTTTTGGAAGGTCGCCTCAACTGAAAGTCAGGAACACGTTTGGAAGACCGCCTCAGCTGAAGGTCAGTAACACATTTGGAAGACCGCCTCAGCTGAAGGTCAGTAACACATTTGGAAGACCGCCTCAGCTGAAGGTCAGGAACACCTTTGGGAGACCGCCTCAGCTGAAGGTCAGTAACACATTTGGAAGACCGCCTCAGCTGAAGGTCAGTAACACTTTTGGAAGGTCGCCTCAACTGAAGGTCAGGAACACGTTTGGAAGACCGCCTCCGCTGAAGGTCAGTAACACGTTTGGAAGACTGCCTCAGCTGTAGGTCAGTAACACGTTTGGAAGACCGCCTCAGCTGAAGGTCAGTAACACTTTTGGAAGGTCGCCTCAGCTGAAGGTCAGTAACACATTTGGAAGACCGCCTCAGCTGAAGGTCAGGAACACCTTTGGGAGACCGCCTCAGCTGAAGGTCAGTAACACGTTTGGAAGACCGCCTCAGCTGAAGGTCAGTAACACATTTGGAAGACCGCCTCAGCTGAAGGTCAGTAACACATTTGGAAGACCGCCTCAGCTGAAGGTCAGGAACACCTTTGGGAGACCGCCTCAGCTGAAGGTCAGTAACACGTTTGGGAGACCACCTCAGCTGAAGGTTAGTAACCCATTTGGAAGACCGCCTCAGCTGTAGGTCAGTAACACGTTTGGAAGACCGCCTCAGCTGAAGGTCAGTAACACTTTTGGAAGGTCGCCTCAACTGAAGGTCAGGAACACGTTTGGAAGACCGCCTCCGCTGAAGGTCAGTAACACGTTTGGAAGACCGCCTCAGCTGAAGGTCAGTAACACATTTGGAAGACCGCCTCAGCTGAAGGTCAGTAACACATTTGGAAGACCGCCTCAGCTGAAGGTCAGGAACACCTTTGGAAGACCGCCTCAGCTGTAGGTCAGTAACACGTTTGGAAGACCGCCTCAGCTGAAGGTCAGTAACACTTTTGGAAGGTTGCCTCAACTGAAGGTCAGGAACACGTTTGGAAGACCGCCTCCGCTGAAGGTCAGTAACACGTTTGGAAGACCGCCTCAGCTGAAGGTCAGTAACACGTTTGGAAGACCGCCTCAGCTGAAGGTCAGTAACACATTTGGAAGACCGCCTCAGCTGAAGGTCAGGAACGCCTTTGGAAGACCGCCTCAGCTGAAAGTCAGTAGCACTTTCCCTGCTAGGCCTTAGGTTCAAACCTGAGGAGAACTGTAATGAATATGCACAGCGCCACTCGCGCAGTGCAGCGCTGACTGTGCACCAGAAGTCTATCCCAACCCTGAATATTTCATGGTTTGTGATGTTGTTAAAACATCAGATTGCTTCGGGCAGAAAATGCATATAAAATTATTAAGAATATGCCGGGTATGATATATGAAAATATAACCGGGATGTGTCAACAGACGTCCTCAGCAACTCGATATTTTTTCCGATCTTAATGAGCTTCCTGAACTTTACAAGTTAATAAAACAAGCATTGCCAAATCCAATAGGTCTTGTTTATGAAAGGCGTTATCTTAACTTTTGTCTTTACTGACATTCATTGCTGATCGGAACAGTATCTGCAAAAAGACAAAACAAATTTATAATCACCATTGCTGAACATCATGAGCAAAAAAATAAAGGCAAAACACTGACTCCAGCGTGAGGATGTATGCACATGCATACGTCACTACTCTTGAGCACGTATGAGTCATGATGATGCAGTGGACATTTGTTTGCCATTAGTGAACGTAATAAAAAAAAAAAAATGTTTGATGATGATGATGATGATGAACAGCATCAGCAAAACTAATAATCATAATGACTGTGGCCAACGTTTTTTTTTTTTTTTTTACATTTTATTTGCTGTTCCAATGAGACAGATGCCCATCTTAGAATGGCAAATTAGAAAATAAAAAGTGTGCAAATGGGGGCTTCCTGTTATCAAATTTCATCTAGTGGGCCCTCAATGCTGGTGAGTGGCGGGGAGTCTCAATGAGTGGGAATGGATGTGACAGTAATAGAGGAGCTGGTGGGGAAAAAAAGCAGAAAAAAGCTCACCAGGGCGGAGAAGAGCAGGGGAAGCAATAGACGAGTGGAGCAAAGTGGAAAGCACAGGGGGCAGGCATGGGAGGGGGAAGCAGCACATGGAGGAGAGAGAAAGAAAACACATGTATTCTCATGAGGTGCTGTAAGAAAAAGGTAATTACCTGATGTCATCCATGGAAGGATACAAGTCATCCACTTAAAAGGCTGGTACAGAAGCCATGATCCAAGGGACTGACATACAGAAGCAGAGAAAGGAAATCCATCAACTAAGAAGAAAAGCCAATGAGAGTAACTAGAAAACTAACCATTGATAAGCAACGGGTAGAGCCATAGCCCACTCCTAAATATAGTGTTGTACACAATAGGTCTTTCAACAATAGACAGCTAAGCCAGTGTGTAGGTGAGACTCCAAAAAGGAGGCGGAATATGTGTTCTAAGTATAGTTTTGTAGGGTAAAGATTTTCTTTTCAGGTGAATTATTATCACAAAATGTTTTTGTGTGAAGATGTTCTTACAAATTTGATTTGTGCTGATAAAACTCTCTCGCATGTCAAGTTTGTGTGAACTAAAGTTTGGAATCTCAGCAAACGTTGCAAACTAGATGCTTCGAAGTTAAGTTTGAAACTTTATCCATTCCTAATTTATACATCAGTACATATTCCAGATCCGAACCAAAAGTATATGGCTGCCAATGCAATATCTGAAATATTATATTCAATGATCTGTCACTGTAAGGTCTCATTCAGCACCATTCACCTTCTGTGCAGATCTATGGAACCATGAATTGCGCTGCGAACAGTGTTTCTGTTCAAAATACTTCAGTCATATAAATACAAATGGTAGATTTTACGTTTTTGATTGCACCAGGAGCAGGGAGGTTTTACCTAATGGTGTGCGAAAATGCACATTTCTTTCTTGTAACCATTGCAAAGATTTATGGAAAGTGTGCAAAGGTTGTACACTTTTCACTTTTGTACATTTGGTTGAAGATCATGACTTTTGCAACTTTATTTGCATATATTCTTATTTAAGAGCAATACAGTGAGGGGATAGATGCAGTGACGAAATAGATACATGGAGGGAATGGATACTGTGAAGAAATAGATACTGCAACGGGATTGATATTGGGGCCGGAGGGGGGAGGGGGGATTTCTGGAAATAGAGGGCATATTAGGAGAGCATAGACTCTAGGAAGTGATGGATGTGAGCAAGGGAGGATATTAGTGGCGGATGGGAGCATACTGGTCCTGGGTGTGTGCTAAAAGTGGACGGATACTGTGTAAAAAATGGGAGAAGTCATTCCCATCATAAAAAAACCGACAGAGAATCCCGCTGAACCTAGCAACTTTCGGCCAGTATCCAACATTCCCCTATTAGCTAAAGTGATTGAAAAATGCGTTCAGCAACAACTAAGTCAGCACATTTCTAAATTCCAACTACTAGACGATTGCCAATCAGGATTTAGACCAAACCATAGTACGGAAACGGCAATTCTGCACATAGTAGACGACGCATTACTCGCTCTAGACCAAAATAAAGCATGTCTGTTTAATCTTGCTGGATTTATCATCCGCGTTCGACACAGTTAACCACGAGTTATTGCTTGAACGTCTGGAGAACAGGATGGGTTTTTTCCGGGAACGTTCTTGAATGGTTCAAGTCCTACTTGAGGAATAGATCACAAAGATTTCTGGTGAATAAGAACCTGTCAACATCATCCCCCATTCAGATAGGGGTTCCTCAAGGATCAACCCTCTCCCCATCACTATTCAACTTATATGTGGAACCACTAACGGAAATGCTCCACCGTGCCAACATCCTTTTCCACATGTACGCCGATGACACGCAGATTTACATTAAGATCTCCTCCTTAGAAGAGATCAGAACAATGAACAAGGCTCTACAGGAGACGATGTAATGGCTAACAAGCAATCAGCTTAAACTAAACGCAAAAAAACAGAATTCCTCCTAATTTCCCCCACTAAAAGCCCGCCCACCATAAAAGAATGGACCAATTTGATCACTGCACTCAATTGCACCCCGATCATCGTAGATTCAACCAAATCTCTAGGAATAACGCTAGACCAAAGCCTGAACATGCAGTCACACATTAACACGCTGGCTAAAAATGCAAGATTTCACCTGAGCTACAATAAGAAATTGAAACCATTCATCGAAACGGCGGACCTCAAAATGGCAGTTCAAGCATTAGTAATCTCGAGGATCGAATACGGATGCACAACACTTTCTGGGCTCCCCAAAATTGCAACAGCACCTCTAAAAGCCTGCCTCAACACAGCAACAAGGCTCATAACCGGGTCAAAAAAATTCTCTCCTCTCTCCTCACCTGAAAGCACTGAACTGGCTACCTTATGAAGCCAGAATTCAGCTCAAACTGGCGTGCATAAGACACAAAGCTCTACACTCCAAATCGTCAAGATACCTAGCGCAGAAATTGGTGATCTCTGGGGGAAACGGACAATCAAGGAGCGCCAGAAATCTAGTGCTGAAACCACCGATTTTCCGCAAAAAAAAACCTTACAACCGAGCGTTCTCAGGTGCCGCACCGAGAATATATGGAACTCGCTACCTCCAGACATCAGAAGGCTACCCAACCACGCAAGATTCCAGAAAGAAACTAAGATCTTCTTAATGAGAAAATTCCTACCGTAAACATTACAGAGCATCCACACATGGCTCGCCCAAATACTCTCTCTCAAGGTCACAAGCGCTTTTTACCACGAGCTATTTGTCATTTGTCCCTACAGGGTTTTGCTTCCCTGGAGGACTTGGTTCCTCTAGTCTTACAGCCGGCAAACGTACTATAGCAGTTATCAAAAGATGTAGCTGTGACAACTTTGAACTGGACTAGAATATTTTAAATGTCATACAGAACTCTGTACCGGAAAAGTTACCACGTCCTAAACTGTGAAGCGCTCTGATACCCTACGGGGTCAAGTTCGAGCTATACAAAACACTGAATAAATAAATAAATATGTATGGATGGACAAATTCTGGGAGGGGACAGATTGGAACAAGCATTGGCATAGCCAATAGGTCTCGCCTTTGGGATCTTATAAGTATTTACTTATGCAGCACAATATTCTTGGTGCAACAACATCAACTGTTGCATGGCTAAACACTTATAAGATCCCAAAGGCGAGACCTATTGGCTATGCCAATGCTTGTTCTGTATAGTACCACATTTCCACAAACGCTATTTTGCTGCTAATCCTTGGTTAATACTGACTCCAGCTGCAACAAATGTTTTTTTTTTGCAGATTTATATAGCGTGAACTTGACCCGAAGGTATTGAAGCGCTTTCCAGAAGCACCAGTTACGTTACAGAGGGACACTTTCATCATTTTTAGGCACGGGAGATTAAATGATTTGCCCAGAATCACAGGATGCTGAGCTGACGCCGAGGATCGAACCTGGCTCCCCAGCTCCAAAGTCGGCAACTCTGGCCGTAAGGGCACATACTCTCATATGTTTAATCGCCCACAAAATACAAATACCAATCGTAGTCAATATATGCAATTAACACCATAACACATTTAAAATAAGCAACTGGAATCAACTGGAACTGCCTGCATAGTTTTTAATGCGTGTTCAATAATCACATGCAGCAATCGGGTCCAGTAGAAACCATTTGTTACTGGTCAACTGGAATTGGCACTAGAGGGTTTGTAGCAAAGTCAGTGTACCTTGAACGGATAAAAAATGAAGCAGTGAGTGGTCTTACCCCAGCAGTTTGAGGCCTGGTCTGAGGGGCGGTCATATTTCTTCGTGCCCGACTGCACAGCGCTGCCTCACAGTTCTCCTGCCTCGCCGGCCATACTTTCCGAGTGTGGCAAGAATTTCGCTGAAGTCTTGGCGACGTTATCTCCCGTTCCACCTCAGGCCTTCAGGAGAAAAGAAAGCCGCCGTGCGGCGCCGAGTGTTTGGGTGAGTAACAAGCTCCAGGATACATTTCCAGCGGCTTTGCTTTCAAACCGAAATCCGCCACACCTCAGTGGCTCGATTTGGCAATCTCTTCAATGTTGACCCTCCTTCCAGTCAACTCTCCGATGGCCACAGAAAGGAACTCGTCAAGGAGCTGCGCAAATATGCCTAGCCTTATTCAATCTATGTTGTTTTTACATGACATCGTCCAGAGAAAATGTACATGTGCAGGCCAGCATTTAAATTACCATACACTCACTCAGTATAACAAGCATTTGAAGGCACGAGGCGGGGAGGAGGTGGGGGCGACGCGAGTGGTGCGCGCGCCACGGCGAGCGATCTGCGCGCGCCACAGCGAGACATCTGTTTTGCATTATCGGGCACGATAATGCAAAACAGATGTCGGCCCTGCGCGCGTAACCGCAGGAAAAAGGCCATGACGCACGAGCGTCTGGTCAGCTTTCCAAACCCCCTTACTAAAAGTCTCACAAGCAGCGCATGCGCTGCTCTAGGCTCGACCTAAAAAGGAAAAGCTTACTTGAAGTTCAGAAATCTAAAAAAGTCATGAATATGCAGTTGGAATGGCTATCATGAAGAGACAGATGATGGGAGGAGATTGCCATTGTCAGTGAAAAGATACCAGGAGAGGGGATTGCAGGGTGAGGGCACTGGTGGATATATACTAAAATAAATCTTCTCAAGTGAGGAAGGCAGTCATAATAACCCTAAAGCCCTGACAGAATGTAGGATACTGTGATGTGTGAAGTCTATGAATGAAGGGGAAAATGAGTTCCCACTCCAGTTGCATCATTCACCATCATATTTGATCTTCTGATCATTGGAAGTGACATCACATGGCCTTTAACCCCCATTAATTCACAAGCATCGATACCATAAAGCCTTCGACTCCGATTAAGGTACATGGAATTGAAATAAATAAATAGCACAATATGGGTAAACATAATAATTCCAAACACTTACAGCTCAGGCAAAAAATGCAGGAGATGGAGTCAAATTAAAGAAACTGGGACAACTGGCGGCCCCAAATGAATCCATGGTTTCTGTTATTTGGCCACAGTATCAATTAATGGTCCACATAAATCCTTTCTGTTCCTCTGCTTCCCGTGGATAAGGGGCAAACACATGCTCTTGTCTCTGCTCAGCCAAGAGCAAGTCTCAAAAGAAGGCCCTTTGGAAAACGAAGACTGTAAGAAGTGCAGGGGTTTCAAGACACTGTAGTTGTTTCATACAGTTGTAACCCTCAGTAACCCCACTATGCTATCCAGAGATTCTTTGAAGTAAGGAGTATAGGTATAAGAGGGAATGAAAGCTATCTCCACGTGGATGACAGACAACTACCTCCAGCTAAATGCTGATAAGACAGAGATTATGTTGTTCAGTAATGCCAAGAGCTTTTGGTCCACGGATTGGTGGCCAGCGGACTTAGGGACTGCCCCCGTCCCTAAGACGGTGGTAAAAAGCTTGGGCGTTTTCTTAGATCAGACATTGTCTATGGAGGACCAAGTGGGGGCGACCTTGGGGCTTTCTTCTATGTTACGCTTGCTACCCAGAGTCTTCTCCCTCCTTCCGCTGGCGGTACGCAAAACCTCAGTCCAGGCACTGGTGATGAGTCGCCTGGACTATTGCAATGCGCTTTTGGGCGCTGCCAACAAATCTTTGCTAAATAGACCACAGGTTGTACAAAACACGGCGGTGCGTTTGGTTACTAATATGCCTTCTAGAACGGCCTCTCTTCCTCTCCTACAGCAACTCCACTGGCTGCCCATCCGCCAGAGAATTATATTCAACGTATGCTGTATGGTCCACAAAGCCTTAAACGGCAAAGGACCTAGCTATTTAGCTCAGAAATGTATTCCTTACCAGCCCAGCAGAGTATTATGCTCAGGTATGAAAAATCTTCTCACTATTCCCTGTGTGAAAAAATCGCGTTCTGGCGGCAAAGTGTTCTCTTATAGGGCTCCTTGGCTGTGGAACTCCTTACCCCTTACTTTGAGCAGCTGTGAGGATCACTTGCGCTTAAGGAAACTCCTGAAAACAGTACTATTTGTGGCTTAAGTGTCTGTAGCCCTAGCACTGCCAGTTCGCAGCGCGGAGATACCCCCTCATGGGTGAGTCCTGCTCTTTATAAGCTTCTAAAATAAATAAAATAAAAAATAAGTTAGATGTATGAACAAGACCACTGGAATTATGCTGCTTTGGCTGACCGTATTATGTGGCAGGTTTGAAATGTGTCATATATTTTCTCATTTTAATGTTCACTGATTTAAAATGGATCCTAATTTTATAAAAAATATACTATCTGGGAAAAACAGCCCCTGAGTAAACACCTCAATACAACAATCAACAGCTAAAAGCTGACAAGTAAGTTTTTTCAGAGTATCTTTTGCAGCCAGAAACATATTTTGGAGGGTAAAATCCGAAAGTTGTGCTGCAAATTAACATCTCGGTAGAAAAAAACAGTGTCCTTAAAGTCACGTTGTTCCAGTGGCTCTACCTACGGCCTATTGATAATGCTCCCCGGGATTTGCACGGGGCTGCTGAAAATTGAAATCAGCATCTCAGAGGCCAACAAGTGGTCCTCATGGTTCTTCATCCTTGCATCGAATAAAATGCGCTGCACCATAGAAGCTTCTTGGTATAACGGTGGGATGAATTCACTTTACCAAAAAGCGAAACCAATGCTTTTTTTTTTTTTTTTTGCAAAACCCAACCTGCAATAATTTAAGAAAGTTGGCAGTGTTTATTCCAGAGGACATTGTTCGCATATCTGCTGTTTTGTTGAGTGTTGTCTTTCTTAATGCGTGAGTCAGCTAAAGGAAGCAACAAACATTAATACTGAATCATCATGCTGCTTCTCGTGATGCTGAGTCATTGCTGCGGATTCCCTTTCCACCTCTTTGGAGTGCAGTAAATCGTTGAACCATTAAAATAATTTTGCAACTGAGAAAAAAAATATACTAACACTGGCTCAGCATTAAATTAATGTTTTCGCTATTTGATTCTTTATTGATATAAAAAAGAGTTACCTGCAGTGAACAAAATGCAAATGGGCTGAAGCATGAACACAGTTGCAAACGTTCTAGTTGCTGCCAAATGTCACTTCTAAGAGCGAAAAGCCACTTTAAACTTTTTACTGTCAGAAAGTTTGGCTTGGGATACTTTAGCAGACGAATCATCATTGCCGCACTACAAAATTTTATCAGAAAACAAAGACTATCTGCCAACCTTTAGTGCTGGTGCTGTTTCTAAAATATTGACATATGTGCAGAAATGCCGGTCTTATTTTTGAAGTTAATGGTGCACATCTCGGCTTGCCTGAGCTAAAAATATTAAAACATGCCCAAAGTCTGAGCTGTGTGCTGCATATTCTGGAAGGACACCCTTATCCATCCATCTTATCCATCAACTCTGCTCCAGTTTAGGAACGTGCTCAAGACAGACCTTTTTATAGGACTCTACATCACATTGCGGCACAAGCCCGCAGATACTGTTCCAAGACACTTGGGCATTATCATTATCTTTGACACAAGACGGCTCTTTGATGCCTTACGGCTTAATTTGTAAAATATTAAGTGCCAGGGCTCTGACCAGGAGGCCACTGCAGCTTGCACCACCCATCGCCCTTGTCATCGCTGCCAAAACAACTACTAACCATCTCTCTCGCATGTAAAATGCGACAGTTCAGATTATTCCAGGTCCCCAAAGCTAAAGGAATGGCTGGGGAGGCAGGTATTAGCAATTGTAACGAATATTGTTTATTCCTAAACAACCGTTGTCCTGCTCATCTCTAAATTAGATGAGCAGCGCCACCATGTGGTAGACTGTTCCAAGTATGGTGTTGACAATTTGGTGCCGGTGCTGAGCACCTGAAAGCACCGGCTCAAATTAAGCACTGCGGCTAGGTTTGGGCTCTACAAATACCACATACATACATACATCATTCTGCACCCAATCGTGTCAGAATAGCCACAATTTCTAGGGAAATACCTGTTTTCACAGTTCCAAAAGTAGATTTATGCTTAACGTGGAATGTATGGAATAATCTGCGATGTGGAAACTCTGGATTGCACCTTCATTCTACAATTGAGTAATTTCACTCACTTTTATTACAGCTAAGAGTTTGTCCATCTTTTCATGCTTTGACGCACTCAGTGTGATTGAGTGAAGACTATATTCACATTTTGATTCCTTAGTTCCCTTGAAGTGTCATTCAGTTACTGAAGCAGGTACTCTGTGGTGGATGGACCTTTCTTAGACAATCGAAATGGAACTGGACTGGTGGCTTTGAGAACACCACAGCTGATGTGGGCTAGTATTTAGAGGCCCTGGTTGCCCTTTCCCCATTTCCCTTGGTTCATGCCTGATTGTCCATGGGTTGACTGGCTTGGGTTACCACGCGTGAACCGGTGTGGCTGGGGGTGCTTGGCCTGTTCTGTTCGGCATGGTAAGATTGTCGTCTCCTGGCCCCATTATTGGAGCCAGTACCCTCTTGCCACAAAGAGAGGGTAGCTGTGGCTTTTGGGCCCACATTTCAGTAAGGGAGTGTATTAAAATATTAAAATTCAGGCCTGACTGTACGTTTCCAATATTATTTTTCTATCCCCACCAGACATTTTGTCCTAATCCTGAGGAGGAAGTATTATAAACCAAAGTGGGCCCAGCTAAACTTTTGCCCTTGGCTCCACTGATGCCTCTGGCAAGCCTCTTGCCACTTCGTCTCCACCCCATTAGTTACATCATGTTCTAGTGTGGCGGGCAGTTTCATCTTTCTTCTTGTGTTACTTTGTCAGGTTAGTGTCCCCCTATATGATGGTTTCATCGCTTGCCACCTTCTTTCTATTGCCAATACTGACTAACAGGACTGAGGCAATGATGTGTTTTGCAATTCTTAAACACAGGGTGTGATTATTTGGTTTAATGCTGGTTTATACAGTTGAATTAAGTGGCGGGAAAATGGCGGCACCATGTATCGGTAGACGCGCACTTACACAGAGATGGCATAGTGCAACCTGCAGACCATCTAACACTGCCGCCTCATTTACTGCCCTTGATTCTTCCTGTTTGCTGTGCTCTCCTCCTGTGGATTTCTAATCGCTTGATCTCACATCTGATACCCTTTCGTTTCTTGTTGTTCCGTGCCCCACCTGAACTATACTACCACTAAAGTTCAGTACTACCCCATCTAGGCAAAGGATTTTTACCATATCCTCTCACTGCGACTATGTAATAGCCGCTGCCTCCTTTCTCAGTGCCCTACTTCTTCACTATACCTTTTTGTAATAGCTCCTGCCTTTTACATAGCTGTCTTTGTGCTATGACGCCCCCTGATCTAGCTCTCCATATGCCAGCTTGAACTCGTCCCATCCATGCAGTTCCTTTCAATACTCCAGCTCAAACTTACTGCAACCTATCTATGCCCAGGGTAAATGAATTAATGCTGCAGGGGAGGATTAAATGATGTCGCAGAGTTGACTAAAATGCAGCAAGAAATGGAAAGTTATGTGGCATAATGTGGCACATTTTGTGATAGTATTTTTATTATATCATTTTTACACATGCTAACACCGTCTGGGCTATGTGCATGGAGAATTCACTTAATTTAGTTTAGAATCACTTCAGTTTAGAAGTTGAACTTCTATGTCATCTACAGCTGGATAAATAACTATATTTGCATAGAACCAGTTAAAACTTGAACACCAGTCTAAGACTGCGGTTCACAAAGCCAAGTCTTACAGGGGCAGACATTTGTACCGGTTCGTTTCATTGCTGCTCTCCAGATACATATGACCATTGGAATTATTGTGATGCACCCTTTCAATGACTGATGTAATCACAGGAAGGTGTGGGGCCTAGCATTTTGTGATTTGTTATAAGAGTATGAGCGGGTGTGTGAGGGCATGGAGAGAGTTGTGATGAGTGACAGGCATTTTGATAGGGGGCACCAGTACAGAGGTGTGATGAGAATTTGCTGTGGGGAAGATCTTGAGAGGAAGGGATGTGCTGAGGGAGTGAATGCAGCAAGAGACGATGTTGGGATCTAAGGGGTTTGGACAGAGGGGTTTGGCAAGCGAAGAATCTGTGGACAGTAGAGTGTGGTCAGACTGTGAGGTATTACATGATGGCTGTCACAGAAGTGGTGCCTAGTGAAGTCTACCTCAAGAGTGGGGCAGTCAAACGGTGCTTGTAGGGAGACTGACATGGAGTGTCTGCTGGAATATATCACTGGTGAGGCGTGATGGTTCTGCAACGAAGGGCGACCATGAGGAATGAGGCAAAAGTAGCATGTGGCATGATGAGATAGCTGCTTGGCAACAGTGTATTGATCCTTATGTAAACAAAGAGCAATGTGGGAAGTATGTGGTGTGTGTGATTTAAGGTTGGAATGGGGATTGACTGGAGAACCAATAAAGAAGGCCTAGTCACATACTTATCTGAATAATTAATATAATTATGGATTATATTTAAGTCCATGAAGATATGTGTTGCTCTAAGTTCTCCGATTCTAGGTGAATTTAAAATTATGTTATTGATATTGAATAATTATTTGCAAAATGATGTGTTCTAGCACTAGAATGAAATTTGATTAAGGGTTTACAAATAAAATCAATACATTTTGTGTGCAATGCCGCCTTCTTTTAAAAACCCAGTGAATACACGCGACTAGTCTGAAAAGCACATTACGAATTAGATAAGAAGAATGGTGTATTAAATTGTCTGAAGTGTTTCAGTCTGTGTGGATAATTGTAAACATATTGTCAAGTGTCAGGGAGGTTTAGACGCCCATGCTAAGTTTACCATCTTACAGTTTCTTTTAAATTACTTTGCAGGACACCTGAGCCCTTCCACCTGCACCCTGAGGAAGCACAAAACCAATAGGAAACCACGGACCCCTTTCACCACCTCCCAGCTGCTGGCACTGGAGCGCAAGTTCCGACAGAAACAGTACCTGTCCATTGCTGAGCGAGCCGAGTTCTCCAGCTCTTTGGCCCTCACGGAGACCCAGGTGAAGATCTGGTTCCAAAACCGCCGCGCCAAAGCCAAGAGACTGCAGGAAGCAGAACTGGAGAAGCTCAAAATGGCCGCCAAGCCCATCCTGCCTCCTGGCTTCAGTTTGCCTTTCCCCATGAATTCTCCTCTACACGCATCCTTGTACGGCTCCTCCTACCCCTTCCACAGACCAATGCTCCCCCTTTCACCTGTCGGACTCTATGCCACACCTGTAGGGTACAGCATGTACCACTTATCATAGGAAGAATGATAAGAGCAAAAAAAAAAAGACATGAA
Source organism: Calotriton arnoldi (assembly GCA_963921515.1). Taxonomy (NCBI): domain Eukaryota; kingdom Metazoa; phylum Chordata; class Amphibia; order Caudata; family Salamandridae; genus Calotriton; species Calotriton arnoldi. Next base: position 988,018 of record CAWUFW010003159.1, read on the forward strand.
CAGCTGCGAACTTCTTGCCGAATAGATTGTCTTTCTTTCAAAGTGCAGCCAAAAAATAATGGCCATTTTTCAGTTATGTTTCAAGAAAATGGACATCTGTGGCCTGGGGTAGAATGTCACATTGCTGTCGTGGTTCTTGAACAAGAGGGGAAAGACCCAAAGGAGACGCCCCAGTCACTGCCTTGATGGTCTCCTTGAACAGTGGATGGGGGCACACCTCAAGCAGTACAAGAAACAACATCAGGGAATGAAAACAAAACTATGTATGTCGGATCTAACCCACTCCATTGCTTTCAAGTCTAAAAAAAAGTGCCGACCAAAATTAGAAAAGAAAAAAACCCGCAGAGAAGACATTTGAAGGCAAGACATTTCTGCAGATATGGTGGGGAAATGCCCCTCTGTTTTGTTTGTCGATGCAAGTCTCAAAAACTTGAGAAGCATTACAGAGGGTATTGCAACAAGGGCTGTTGACACCAGGAGGCAAAAAGGAGGACTGGTTCCCAACTTCCAGGGCTCCTCCCAGAACCTTGCTCGAATGGCTCGGTGGAGCGAGGAACCCCGTCCGAAACGCCTTTGCGCTTATGTGAGGAAGAGCCCCATTTTCAAAAACTTTGTTCCGGATGTAGCTTTTTTTACCCTTATTAAAGCACCTATGTGGCTCTACACAGTCGCCATGTTATACCGTCAAAGGAGTTCTCGTCTGCCACTCTAATGACAAAATACAATTATTTAAATAAATGATACTAATCACAAAGATTTGGTGGGCGGCTGTTTGATGTGTAAAGGTTGAGAGATCAAGTTCATAGGATTAGCTGTTGCAACATAACATTTCAGAGTAATAAGGTATGTGCTCTATTTAAAACGAATATAAATAACTTGAATTTCTATCCATTATTAGATTCTCCCCATTTTTTCATGCATTGCAATCCCGTTTTTCACAAGTAGGTGACAAAGAACCAGGAAAACAGTACTTGTAAAAAGAAATAACATTATTTGCCAGCTATATCGATTTGGGTGTTTAAAAGTTATCTCACTTGTAGACGAAAGAAGCTTGTCGTTTAGAGTTACATAATGGAAAAGTCAGACAGGGTGTCGATGGGTGAGAGAGAAAGAGACCGAGGACGTGAGAGGTAGATAAAAAAGCGTGAGAGATGTGTGTGTTTTAATAGAAGTGAGAAGGATAAGTAACTTGGGGGCACATGCATCCCTTTTCGACCGGTATTTTTGCATTTGGGATGCATCAACCCAAATGCAATTTCTCAATATAGGTAATCGCAAATTTTACAATTACCTAAATTGCGAATGCATTTAGGGAATCGCAATTTGCAATCCCTCAAATGCAATGCAAGAAGCAATCTGAGATTGCGACTTTGCATTAAGGAATCGCAAATTACCGAGATTTTCAAGGGGATGGTAATTTGCGATTCCTTTGAAAAATGCACAAAAGTGCATTTTTCAAAGTGCCATGTGGCGCACACACATGAAGTGCATTTTTCAAAGTGCCATGTTGCGCACACACGTGCCCTCAGGGCATGTGTGTGTGCCACATGTGCACACATGCCAATTTCGGGATGCATCAGGGTGGCCTTATGGCCCCCTTGCACCCTTGGAATTGCATGCGCAATTTGCGAGTACCTATTTGGTAATCGCAAATTGCGCATGCAATTCCCATTTAGAGGCCCATAGGAATGAATGGGAAGCTATTCCTTAATTGCGAATCGCAATTTGCAATTCGCAATTAAGGAATATGTAGGAATCGCTAATATTTTAGCGAAACCTACATGCATAGGCAATTGAGATTCCATAATTGCGATTCCTTAATAATTGCAATTATGGAATCGCAATTGCCTACATTGATGCGTGTGCCCCTTAGAGTGAGAGCATAAGGAGGGAGGAGATGAAAAATGTATGACATAGAGGTGTTTATCTTTGGGGGGAAAAAAAGAGACAGGAAAGAGATGCAAATATAAAGAGAAAGCCTACAGACGAAAAGGCAGGGAGGAGAATAGGAAGATGAAAAAAAGTCATAATGAAAATAGAAGGAAAAAAGTAAGAAAAAGCAGATAGGCAAAAAGAGGGGGAAGGGGTGAAGGAGCCAAGAAGGATTATTTATCTCGACCAGTCTGTGTCCCACAAGAGAGTGATGACTTATGGTGAGGTCTATGGACCTGTGTGAGTAACTTATTGCCAAGTGTGCCAAAATAATCCGACATCTCTCACTGTTTCTCCTCAAGAAAGTATTCGAAGAAATTATAGTCTAGATTGTTTTCTCCCCATTGTTGGAGAACTTGATCTTGAACGTGTGTCACATCAGGTTGTAAAAAATGACAAATGCAAGAACTGTATGGTCGGGGTGGACCAGTTTATCAAAGCCTGCCACGTCTATTGTCCCCTTTATTTTACAGTCCCTTTGATAGGGGCACCTTGTACATTGTTATATATTTTATGGAAGAGTTATTATTTCGTATATCTCTGTTTGTAATTAAATTAAAATCTTGTCTATGTGCCTCAATGTTGAGTCGAGTGGTTATTTGCTGCTGCCCCCCAACCCAAGGCAGATCTTTCCTGGATCTTCAGCAAAGGGAATCTCGTCTATTTTGTTTTTATCATTTACATTAATCATTATACATTTTTCAGGTCGAGTTCTCTGGGTCTTGCCCTGAGTCATGGGACACTGCGCCCTCTCACCCTAAGAAATCTGAGAGTCCTTAGGAAACAACTCTTAAGAGAAGAAGTCTGCAACAGAAAATGGTCCTTACCTAATCCTGAATGGCTGGACTCAGTGGTGTGTGTGTGGGGTGAATCTAAGTACAATAACACCGTTGTCGTAGATGAAATAAAGTAGAAATGCCCACCCAAAGCTTTATGTTATAAAAAAGTAATTTTAATAATATGTCATAACTGGTAAATGTATTTACAGTATGTTAACCAGAGACTAGAAAGAACATAATTTGGACAAATGTATTGAAGCAATAAACTGGTAATCTCACAATGTGAACAGTCAATCACATCTAGAAGCCACTAATCAGTTAAGGCAGTTGTTAATACACTATGGGGCATATTCTCAAGGATCTATCGCCGAGTTAACGGCACATTATCGCAGCCAAAGTTGCAATAAAATTATCGCCCCATTCCCAGCTGGTGCAAACAGCCGATATCAGCAGTTTACCTGCGATAGCAGCCGCAAAAAACATCGCCACAGATGAGCCCGGCAACTATCGCTAATGAGATGCAGAGTAGGCGTTCCCGAGCAAAGATCCGCGACACCACAACGCAACATTCCCAATTACCAGCCAGATCGGCGATGAGAACACAAAACAGGCGATACGACGCGTTAGCTGCAGGAAATTAACACCTGCTCTGACCTGGTGCAAAGTCGGACGACAAACTGCACCAGAAAAGGGAGCCCAGCCCACAGCCACACCTGAAGAACAACAGATGCCATGGAGCTACTCATCCTGCAGCTCGGAGCCCCAACAGGGCCACAACATCCCCCGCCCTCCTCCCCCGGACCACCACGGAGGCAGCGCAGACAAAGACAGCGGACCTTCAGGAATCGCACCAGCCTCAGACTTGACACCAGAGAATGCCATTGCCCACTACAGACTCAAAAGGTCAACCATCCTCTGCCTCCTGACCATCATTGCCCACAGACTGACGGTACCAACACAGCGGACCACCAACATCCCACCTCAGACAAAGCTGCTGGCCTTGCTGCACCTGTTGGCCTCTGGGACATTCCAACCAACAACCGCCAGAGTCGGAGGAGTCTCACAGCCAGCCCTATCCAAGTTCCTCAAACCTGTCCTGGATGCCATCATCAGCTTGGTACCCCAGTACCTATACTTCTCCCACACTGCGCAGGAACAGCTGGAGACCAAGCAAGGCTTCTACGCCATAGCAGGCTTCCTGCACGTGTTGGGGGCAATTGACTGCACACATGTCCTACTTGTGCCCCCTGCTGACACTGCACACAATTACCGCAACAGAAAGCACACGCATTCCATCAATGTGCAGGCAGTAGTGGACCACCGGGGACTCTTCACCAATGTCGTCGTCAACAACCCAGGCAGTGTGCATGATTCATACATCTTCCGACAGTCCATCATCAACCGGCGCTTCGAGGATGGCACCTACGGAAATGCAGTGCTCGTTGGTAAGTACCAAATGAACACACCACACACCTCAACTCCACAATCGTGCAACTCACTACCCTGGGAATGCACACGTTACAAACACACATACAACATGCCCACCCACCATACACGACAGCACAACGTACTGTGGAAACCTGGGCTAGCCATGTACATGAGCCATCAACTGCAAGGTACCTCAGCCACACAATAGCAGTATGTGGGGAGAGGTGGGAACCAGGCATGTGCGAAGGAGGCAAGTGACCCATGAATGAGAATGCACACAATGCCAAGTGTGGCGTGGAAGTGCTGGACAGACTGCAGTATGCAGACCACAGACATATCCACGCCGACATATACTGCTGGTGGTGGTAGTGTTGTGGACAGTGGATGCAACCATGTTGCCTCAGGCTATGGGGTAGACCTGGGAAATGTAGCTGTGTCGGACCCCCCTGTGAGCGTGAGGGAGTGGACCTGCGTACGGCAGTACGGCGTAGGGGTGTGGTCATTCAACACGTGGCTCTGGGCGTGGTTAAGTTTAGGCCTTGCCAGGGAAGTAACTAATGCGTGTGTTTCAGGTGTAGTGTCGGCGCACAATATTCAATGTTGCCATGTAGCATGCACCCGGAGTACGGGCTCGGCCGAGGAGTAAATGAGGGTGCGCAGGCCCGCTCGGAGTCAGGGGTCAGACATGCCAACTGTTGTGTGTGTCGCTGTTTCCGCAGCATAAGCCAAAGGTCTACCCTCGACCGCATGGTGAGTTCAGCCAGGCATGAACTCTACATCTGTGTCCGCCCTGTCCTTACCATTGGCCTACACACACGTGTCCGTCCACCTTCAGCGCACAACATCACTGTGTCGTTCTCAGGCTTGTGGACATGCGCAGACAGGCATGACAATAGTGTGCCGTAGGGGTGCAAGTGATGCTACCGCGCTGCGCACTGTAGTGAACATGCTCGGGGGGAGGGAGGAGCGGCATTGAGGCTACATAATACACATTGATGCCGCTCATTTGCAACAAGCAGTACATGTCATGCAGGAATCACAAAGTCACACATATCACACACACACACACCAATGAAGTGAGCCTGCCAACACATCATGCCCAACAAACTATTGACTCATGTCTCTCTGCACTGTCTCAGGTGACCAAGGATATGCACTCTGCGCTTGGATGATGACACCCCTCCCAGCCCCGAACACACAGGCCTAGAGGCAGTACAATGCGGCCCACAAACGCACCAGGGGCATCGTGGAATGCACATTTGGCGTGTTGAAGTCACGTTTCAGGTGCCTGGACGTTACAGGTGGAAGGCTCCTGTACAGCACAGACATTGTGTGCAAGATGATCGTTGCATGTTGTGTGTTGCACAGCATATGTGTATGCAGCAAGGCACCATGGATACAAGTGCCAGATGCACCGGACGATGATGATGGAGATGAGGCAGGTGGACCACACCCCACTGCAGCCGCAGCAGGAATAGCCCGTAGGAACACCATCATTGACAATTTCTTCACATGAGCATGTCACATTGTGGCAGTACTTGGCAGTAATGGGACAGTACAAAATGACCACAGGCACAGCATGTGCAAATAAGTGCATTCGAAGAACACTATCCCTGAGTGCATGTCTCTCATCTGTACAGGCACATCACTCAGACAAGTGTGAGTGCGACATGTATTGCTGACAATTTTGTGATTTGTTCATGTATGGTGGGTGTGTCCCCTCTGTGCAGAGAGGCTGTTTAGGGTGTCACGTATTCGAACTGCCAGTTCTGTGTGTCGCAGTTAGTAGGGAATCCCACTCTTCGGCGTTTCACATGTGTCCAGATTCATTTCATTTTGGCTGCCATTTGTGTCCTGCAGGTGACAACAGGGCTCCTTTTGGAGTCAGATATGTACCACCATGATGCAGGGATGCTCCCTGTGACTCGGGTCCCACAACATGGGCAACATGTACGTAAGCGGGAGTCACTGCCCCTACATTCGTCCACGCTTTCATAATTGATTGATCATGGTCATGACACGTCTGTGTGCAGGAGGGGTTGCTTGTCCCTCTGCAATGTGAGGGGGAGATGCGGTTTCACTGTGTGTTACATGCATGTTTCAGCATTTGCGCAGTTTACATGCAGACTGCATGTCAATGTACATTGTGACTGTGGGGAGATGCCTATTTGATGCGGGACGATGCTCATTTGTTCTACGTCATGGATGTGGGGTTATGCTCGTACATTGTCATCTCACCGTTTTTTTTACTCTGCTTTTATTGTGTATTTTCCCGCATGACGCGTGGGAATTGCAGGCCTTTCACTGTTTATCGCTGATTTTTGTATCGCGATTGGCCTCATCGCTACTATTTTCGCGTTCGTGTTTCGCATTTTTTCTGTGTCACGTTGGTTTTAACACGTTCATTTGACGCGTTATCGTTGGACTATCGTTGGGGCAGCCGTGTTGTGAATTCCACGTTAACACAGAGTTGTTTTCCCGCGATGGACTGCGATGTGAAGAGTTGCGTTAGACTAATTTTGCCGTAGTTATCACACGTTCTTGAGAATATGCCCCTATGACTTACATTATGAATGGCCTGGTGTTTGGTGCGATATTTATCACACCCCTTAATATCCAACTTCGCGATGGTTGGAGTTCATGTGTTATGATAAATAGCCCCTATTACACGTTTTTGAGGAATATCATGAGGACTTTGGTACTTAACTCAACAATGAAGCATTTTTGTCCTGCTACATTTTGGCTGTTTTGACCTGTCCAAATGTTTTTCAGGGAAAATCACATGGGTGCAGTGTTGGCTTCAAAGCTTCGAATTCCATATGTGTGGAAACAAAAGGTTTGAAAACAGATAATGGTAGCAAAACCTTTAAACGGGCACTGTAGCTATATGGAGGATAGAAATCTTCTTGCCAAAATGTGTCATGTTATATCACTGATATATTGATTAAGTTGGAGACCTCTAAACAGCACAGCACAACACAAAGAAGTCACAATGGAAACAACAGTGCTAATAGTTCCTGCAAAAGAAAGGGACAGTATCTACGAGTGCATGTGTGTGGATTTACAATGGACACAGTGCTTAATTTGTAAACTATTAAGTGCCAAGGCTCTGACCAGGAGGCCACTGCAGCTTGCACCACCCATCGCCCCTGTCACCGCTGCCAAAACAACTACTAACCATGTCTCTCGCCTGCAAGTGCGATAGTTCAGATTATTCCAGGACCCCGAAGCTAAAGGAATGGCTGGGGAGGCAGGTATTAGTAGTTTTCAATGTGTATTGTATTCATAAACACCCATTGTTATGCTCATTTCTAAATTAGATGAGTAGCGCCACCATGTGGCAGACTGTCATAAGTGCAGTGTTGACAATTAAGTGCTGGTGCTGAGCACCGGAAACCAATTAAGTGGCTGCGTGGAGCACCAGAAACCACCAGCTCAAATTAAGCACTGGATGTGCACCAACCTTTGCGTGCTCACATAAACACGAGGGATAAACACATAGCCCTATGAGTGCACAGGGCGTACAGTAGACTACAAGGGGTCCCTGCATCTGGTGGAATGGCTAGCTTACTGGGTGCTGGACCAGCCGACTCAGCAAGGTTAAAGGAGCAGTGAAAATAATAAATGACACAGAGCTGCAGGGAGGGTGCACTCACTAGGCAGTCACCACCCATCTCATATACATTTTCAGAAGGTGATCTCTCAGGCATTCTGCCTTCATCTCTGTTGAAATGTTTGAGGGTTCTTCAAAGGAGTGGGCAAAGAATTCCGCTCCGCCAGCGGAGTACGCAGAGTTTTGCCTGCCCCACGCACCGTGCGGAGCACGGAATTCTGAAAAGCTCAGCAAAGTGACGTGGAGCGGATTTTTTTCTTTAAAGCGGCTCACCAACGTGTTAAGTTGGCGAGCAATCGGGAGATAAAATCACGCGCTAGACCTCCTCCCGGTGAGATTTATCAAAGCGGGTGGTCGCGACTCCTCGCATTGAGAAATCTGCCGCTCGTGTTGAGGAAGCTGGAGCTCGAGTAGAAAGTCTTCTCGAGCAGCAGAAAGCAGCAGCACCCTCTGGTGCGACGCATAGTGCCGTTTGTGCTGATTTGACAGTGCGGGGCAAACTCCTGGTGCTAAAAATCAGTGCGAGCAGTATGACTTAGCAGACTCCGCCGCAGGCGGAACTCAGCAGAGCACGGCGGAGTTTATGCGCCACTCCGCAGAGTTCTGCGGAGTAAAACTCAGCGGACTCCGCCCAGGCCTAGTTCTCAGTAGAGGTCCATGATCAATGCCAATTCTTCAACACAGCACTTTCAGTCTTGTTGTGGGCGTTAAAGTGGGCTTCAATATGCTGGGTTGGTCCTCTGGTCTACTTGGACTGGATGGAACTTCCACGCATGGAAAACGGAGACAGCGGCAGGACAAAGCAGAAGAACTTTAGAAGGGCCTTCTGGGGTAGTAATAGTCTTGAGGTTATAGGCTACATACAGCTCCACACTCTCAATGTACCGGCAGCAGATGGTTCATAAATGTCAAAGGCACAAAGAGGTTCAGTGTGCAGTGCGCATACTTGCGCCTACAACAGGACGTGCTTTTTAAAATTATTATTTATTGATCCAAGATGGATTGGTAAATCAAAAAAAGTAGCATAAACATGCTCTTTTAAAACGCAGTGCTTTTTAAAAAAAAAAAAAAAAAATTTAATGAATGAGTGGGCATGGGAAGAGTTAGGGGAGGGGGCGAGGATAAAGCAACAGGGTGGGTGGGTGAGAAGCAACATGAGGTGAAAGAGGTCAGGTGAAACCGATCATTGTGAAGCACAGGGGAGAATCCCATGGGCGAGAGGGAGCAACAAGACGGCAGAGGGAGGAGAAGCACATAGGAGAGACAGAAAGCAGCATGGCGAAGGTAGAAAAGAACATGAGGTAGACAACTGGTAAACACCTACACCATGGGTACTCGCATACATTTTCCCATGGGCCACAGAGTTTGGTTTGTGATGTGACCAAGGGCAGCATTGATGGTAGTATGGTGGCAATCATGAAGGGGAGTTTGAGAGGAGGTTGTGGTAGTATGGTTGGTGTAGAGGAAGTGAAGCATATACATGTAGTGGCTGAATTGCACAATGTGAAACCAGAAAACCTGGGATTAATCCCAGCTTCCCTACTTTACCAAATTGTGTGATCCTAGGCAATTGTTTTATTTCATTTCCCTCCTTTTTCTTCATTATCGCATATAAGAGAACCTCAAAATGCTTGACTTCAGGATCTGCGCTGTACAAAACCTTCTGCTGTGTTTGATTTAATAAACTATAATGCTGTACATGTTAATTAGGCACCCATACCACCCAAAGAGTGCACAAAACAACTGACTTGCCTCAGTTCACTATTGGCATTTTTTCCAGGGTGGGGGAAGAATGAATGTTTCTGAATCTATGTTTGAAAAGTTTCACTTAAAATGACATTAGTTCTCAATGCACTGATGTCATCTGATGTATTAAGAAACGGGTCTGCATGTTAATGAAATACACGTTTGATTTTTGAAGAGACCTTAACATATTTTTACACTTTTGATGCAAGATGTCTTTAAAACTGAAGGTGCTCCTGAAGTTATGCAGTGCAGGGCAACCTACTTACTTCCTTTCTTTAACTTCAATCAACATTTAAATAAAGGCTTGCCTGTTTATTTAACATCTTTATATTCATAGTGCTGAGTCAAGTAAACAGCAGCCCAGTGCTGCTGTTGACAAGGGGGCAGCATGTAAAAGCCAGGAGGGCCGCATGTGGACCCTGGGCCGTACTTTGAGTATCACTGACCTACACTCTCATGCTTAAACAAAACAAAGAATTTCCCAAAAAGTGAGCAAAGGAAGCATAGAAGCCAGCCAATCAAAGAGATGGTAACATGGCTATGCTGCATGGGAGGGACAAACACAGGGACAGGCTGAAACAAGGCAAGCCATCCAACAGAAAGCAAGCAAATAAGAGTGACAGTAAAGCCAACCAATGGGCAGACTGAAAGAGGGCCCCTGTATGTTCTTGAGAGAGGACCTGAGTATGGGAGAATACTTCATGTGAGAAGGCTGTGGCTAATGCTGAATCTACCATAAAGGAAGAGATGAGATCTGGGGCGGGAAGGAAAGGTCTAAATGGCATAATCAACAAACAAGAATTTGACAAATTCTCTGTGGAAGCCTGATGTCTTGAAGGCACGAGGTTGTCAGCCTAATTTCTAAAAGTCAACCTGATGAGGAATCCAATAAGTCTGTTTGGAATAGGGATGGCAGTCTAGTTGGTGAGCAACAATCCTCTGTAGTATTCAATCTGTCTGGAGCCTAAAATGAGTTCGAGGGTTGGCAGGTAGATGTCGATGGTTACACCTGTGAAGGCAATAGTTGAAAGGACGATTTTAGGTTGGTGGGTGCTTGTATGGCCAGAGTCACGTCTGTTGCACTTTACCCCAGCTAGCAGCAGGCAGTGTATTAATCCAGACTGGAAGAACTAGAGTCTACTTTACTGAGGGATTATCACACCAGAGCTGCCATCCTTTGAGAAGTGTTGACGTGCACAGTGATGAAATTTGATCCAATTATCCAATGACTAATCCAAGATATCTGCTATCAGGAGTGTTGAAAAGGGTTGACGCTCTATTTGTTGAGTGGTGATCCTCTGGGGAATCCAAGATATCTGCTGCCTGAGATGAGCCAGAGGGTTGCTGGTCTATTTGTAGGGAGCTGCACCACTGAAGGCGACAGTTGAAAGACAATTTTGAAGTTGGTGGATGCTTGTGTTCCAGGGCCACATGTGAGGTGTTCCTCCTGGTAGGCAAGTTGACAAACCAATGTTTTTTTTGTAAAAGCGCCTATGCTGTGCTTTCACTTTAATAATAGCAGCGCACCTTACTTTAAACGTGGCTTGCCTAAAGAAGGGGGCGCGGCCTCCATGAATGTGAAAGCACCGCATGGGCGCTAGTAAACAAAGAAAAAAGAATTAAATAAATAAGCGCGGTCGCTATACTTAAAGCGGACCATGTTGCTAAAATAAATAAATAAAGAAACGCCGCCGCTGTAGTTAAAGCGGACTGCCATTAGTAAATAAAGTAAGAGCGGGTGGCAAGCTGCGATGTAGTGGGTGGTATAGGGGCAAATCATTAAACAAAATCGTGCTCACAGCCAAGATAAAGCAGACCGTGTAACAAGACAAGTAAAAGTTCCAGTCGTTATGGGAGGTAAAAAAATGCAGACAAGGCAGTACCAAGGAGGGACTAGCAAGCCTAATAACGACTCCGAAGCCAGCGTTTACGAAGGACAATGACACAAGCCAATAAAAAATATGGGCGGAGAGTGGGAGGGGCTTCAAAGCCATACTCCAATACTGCATGCCTCGCAGCAGCGCATGCACTGCCCAGGCTCGACCTAAAAAATTAGGTACACAATTGACTGTAGCAAAAGGCATCAGAGCACAGCCAAGATAAAGCAGACCGTGTAACAAGACAAGTAAAAGTTCCAGTCGTTATGGGAGGTAAAAAAATGCAGACAAGGCAGTACCAAGGAGGGACTAGCAAGCCTAATAACGACTCCGAAGCCAGCGTTTACGAAGGACAATGACACAAGCCAATAAAAAATATGGGCGGAGAGTGGGAGGGGCTTCAAAGCCATACTCCAATACTGCATGCCTCGCAGCAGCGCATGCACTGCCCAGGCTCGACCTAAAAAATTAGGTACACAATTGACTGTAGCAAAAGGCATCAGAGCACAAGTGCTGCAGACTAGGTAGAACTCACTGTGGACCGAATCGGCAAAAAGCACAGGGTAACAATTTGGGAAAGTGGAAAAACCGCTGAATGAAGGAGAGACGTCTGTGCTACCCAAAGATAATTACTCTAAGGCCCTCCGCCACTACCTGCAGTGATATCATGGGAATGCTGGGACCACTTGCCTTGCAAGTCTGAACAAGCATTGGCATAGCCAATAGGTCTCGCCATTGGGACCTTATACGTATTTAGCCGGAGTTATTGGATTTGCTACAGAAATGAGGGCAAGGGCTGTTGAGCCACCAATAGTAAAAATCAAGTCAGGTTTATTAGGATATGGAATTTCTGTACTGTGATATGACAATCCCAGGTGTAATACAAAATACTGAACCAGATCCACCCACAAAAATCCCTGAAAATGACTTTCACAGACTCTTAGTCTTCACTCTACTTTCACACGCTATTCTTCCTAAGCATATACTGAATTGATGCCTGGACAACACTTTCATCAACACTTCAAAACAGATCTAATCACCCCAGGTTAAGTGGTAGTTGCTCGTCCATTTGTGGCCTTTTCTTTGGATTCCCATTCTTTTAGTTTCACTCTCCCATCTTCTTTCCCCTCTTCTTCTAAATGGAAGACTACAAATACCCGAATGAAAAACCCAAGCATTGGCAAACCCAGTTTGGGCAGTATAGCACTTGCACCCAGAGGTATACACCATGCATAAATGTGCAATTGTGCATAGGCAGACTCAACAACGGGCATCCATAAATATACAAACCCATACAATTACCTATTGACACGAAACATCACAGACCACGAACATAAACACATATAGTTGCCCATGTAAACCAACCACACAGCTGTACACGCACACCGGGATAAATAAATGGTTCAAATAAGCATACATTTGCTCCCTTTTTAGGATGTTGTCAGTGTAGAAGTTGCACCTAACTCGGCCTTTCTGGCACTATTTACTACGGTTTGTCTGCATTTCTGATTCAGTGGCAAGGACACAAGGAGGTAGAAACGACGCAGATATTTTTGTTTTATTTATTAGGTGAGACTCAGGCAGACTGAGCTAATGGCCTTAACTTCCCAAAAACTGTCTGGCATGGAGTGTTTTTAATTGCCCTGCTCCTCAGCATGCCCCCTAACCTTTGATAAAAAATTAAGAGGGGGCAATTAACATTGGTTAACGCTCACTGGTGAGTGCTGAGAAGAGTCCAATAATGCTATAGTATGTTCTTAAACGAGAAAATATAGCTTAGAAAACATATCATACATAGTTTTATGAGATCGTGAATGGGTGACAAAAAGTTAAAAAAAAATATCAACTACCTGAAGCATTTTTGTGGGTTTACAGCAACGAGACTGACAGAGACGTGGCCACTGTGAGAATTAGCTGTTATTTAACATGTGGCACAATGATAACAGGGGATGCAGTGTTAGAACTGTACAATACTAAAAGTTTTATGCACGATACTTAAAATCTTCAATACAATCAGTTGCAAAACTTGGAGAAACAAGCTCTCGGCTTTGGCAAAGGCAGCCGCTTGTTTATAATTGCATCACGCTTTCACTTTAAGTGAAAGCGCGATGCAAAAATAAACACGTGGCTGCCTTTGCCAAAGCCGAATGATAACAAGCGCTAAAACATAAGCGCGGCCCCGCGGCCGCGAAAGTTAATTGTTGAGAGAGAGAGGGGGAGCAGGAGGTGAGACCGCGAGTGGTGCGCGCGCGCGCTTGGGAGAGTCTTAACTTTTCAAGCACTGCACTCGTGCTTGTGGCCCGCCCCTGCTCACTCCCGCAAGGTGGATGCCACCGCAAGCACGAGTGCAGTGCTTGAAAATGAGCAGAGCGACGGCTAAAGGCCCTCCTAAGCAGCGCATGCGCGCTGCGTAGGCGAGACCTAAAAACGAGTAAAGCCAGTCCCACTCTGAAGGATAAAGGCAAATTTTGATGTTATAGAATGGTTTCAGGATACCTTACGGTGAGGTGATGTTCTTGGGCCCCTCACAAGTTTGTAGGAGAGTGGAGCTGTCAGCATAGCAAGAACCCTGTAGGATATCATTCCTGTCTCTTTTGAAGTCCATTAGAAATCCTTGTTTTAAGAGCAGTTCTCTGGATTACTTGCCAAATGTCGAGGGAGCCATATTTTTTCAGTGGCTAGAGTCAGCTAATTTGATTGAAGCAGAAGCTAAGTCCTATCACCTGATGTCAAGAGGTGACATAAAGGGCCTTGGTGGTGGGCCTTAGAATCAATGAAATTGGCTGGAATCACTCAGGGCTACAGTTAGACATTCAAAGGAGTTCTCCAATGGAAGCTATAGTACACCGAAGCGAGTATCTAATTCAGATCCTTGTTACGCACACACCCCACTCACCCATATCAGCACTCTGGGTCACAATTATAAATGTGGGGGAGTGCTCCAAGGGCAACATGGTAGAATGAGGCAGAAGCAGGCTATGATGCCATCTTAGTGTCAGACTCTGTGCTATACCTATAACGTAACATAGGACTCTTGGTATTCCAAATTTAGTGTATTGTGCACCACGGTTTATGTATATTATTTATTTGATAGTTAATTAAAACCATCAAATGTTGTTAAAACACATACATTTCATGTTCCACAAAGAGGAATATCATAAAAGAATAAAAATGTTTTTTTTAAAAACAGAACATTAAAAGGATGTTATATGCTAATGGCAGGATGCTATTAAATCAAGCTAAAAGGAAGGAAATCTAGGTAGAGATGTCCGAATACCACAGGCACAACAGAAAAAGTGCTGGGTGCATGGTTCAAAGCTTAATGGTTACACTTCACTTAGAGCGCTTTCAGGACTTGCCTGTTGGGCAACTTTCGAGGCGACCTTGTCCATAGATGTCAACAATCTCACAATGAGCCTCCAGTCCTTGCCCTGAAAGCAGTGATTTTTTGTCTCCTGGCATAACAAATGTTCGGTTCTCTGAATAATGGCTTTAACAGAAGTCTTCTTTCCAACACAAAACTGCACAACACATGGGCCAAAGTCTCCTTAGGCTAGGGCAAAAGCACTGGAGGCATCCACACGTGCATGCTTCCATCTTTGAAACACTTTCCCTACATCAAATAGGCTCATTCCTAATCTTAACATTTTTAGTTTGTATGATCTTGACAGAGGCAATGCCATATAGGGTTGAGGCTTCAGCTCAACATATGTTGGTACTGCAAACTGATTATGGGACTTTGCTAGCAACATAAGATGATCATTTTTTGCTGAGAAGGTCGTCACTGTCTTTCTCAACAGGAATATGAAGAAGCCATATGAAATATTCAGGGCCCATGGTTGGGTCATTTGAAGATCTGCAAGGGTCTTCTGCATGGTGGTCTGCCAGGGTGAGGTAGAGAGAGTCATCAAATCTTGACCAAGATGACATTTGAAGCTCCTGGCTTCTGTCTTTATTAATTTGAATCAAAATTTCAGCAGGGCCGCCTTCTGTGCCAAGGTTTGTTCCATAAGTCTGAACTCCTGATGGATCTGGGCTTCCCTGGTAGAGTTTGGGAGTCTAGAGATTTGTTGAACTAGCCTTGACTGATTCAAATTTAGCCAACCCTAAATTTGTCCAGGAACGCATCAAGGACATAGACTAGCAAAGGCAAAAAAATCTGCTTTTATTACCTGTAGCAGCGGTAAGAGTGAAGGACCTGTGAGGGTGTTTGCTACTTTACACAGAGCGACTGCAATCCATGAAGACTTTTTTGGAAAAGCTTCCATGTGGAGCTTTGGGGTGCCTGAAGCCTGGAATTCAATGCCTAGATATTTACTTGAACTGGCCCTGTCGATGGCATGTTCCCCTAGGTTCCATGTCCAGGAGTGCCGCTTCCGAATTCGAGTGAAAGTGACAATTTTGTTTTTTACCAAAAATTTCAGAGTGTTGGAGGCCAATCAGAAAAAGTCCAACGAAACAGTGTCGTCTGCATATTGCATGATTTGAAGTGGTTGACAGTTGAGTAGGAGGGCATGCTTTTGGGTTTTTCACAACGGATTCCATGTCTGCAATGACTAAATTGAAGTGGATGGGGGCTAGCATGAAACCCTGCTTTAGCCCTTTGTGCACCATGGTTTTCAGGTACTTTATTGCTGAATTAAAAAACAGGATACGGGGAACCACCCAGCCACTCCAGGGTTTTGAGGTAAACTTCTCCTATAAATAGTAAAAACCTTATTTGACAACAGATAGCCCAAGAATTATAATGGTTGAAAAGAATTGTAAAAAGCAGGACTTCGGTATGCAGAATGTAATGGGTTCACCCATGTAATCAAATTATTTGAAAGTATGTGAGAGGCTCCTGCACGTGAGAGTGCTGGCACAACTTATATTTCCATCTATATCACTGACAGTCTTCCGAAATCAAGTGGCTTTTGCACTACACTTTTGAAGGTAAAATACCAGTTTGAATGGTGAGCAGCATGTTCTCACCCACTCTAAAACGAGGGAGGAGGTATGCTCCTGAGATGAGAGGTAAAACAAAAAAAGAAAAAATCGAAAAACGCGAAATATTAGGAGATAGCTCAACAAATACTTACAACGATTGAAACCAAATGTGAAAACCTGTTCTTCAGTAATAGGAATGCAGTGGGGTTGCACAGTGACCGGAATGTGTTAAGTAATGTGTAAAAGACTCCAGCATGTGAGCATGCAGGCACAACTCCCCTCTGAATCTACATAACATTAATAGGGCACGGTGGGCCAAATTTACTAATATTTGGCGCTACGCTGCATTATATTGCATTATAGAGAAAGAGCAGAATAGCGCCAGATCTACTAAGATATGCCACTGCCCCCCCCCACACCCCTTCGATGGAGCACTTTTGGCTGCTTTCCTCCATGCACACACCATGACATCATAGTGCAAGATGTGTGCATGATATATAGCATAGATTTTGAACTGGAATGGACCCTTCCAGTACAAAATACTATAGACAGAATTAAAATGCTTCTAACTTTGTATGTGTGATATACATTGCAGCACACATGTACACTTGGAAATGATTTAAGAAAAGACAGATTTCCTGACACATTATGACTGCCTTGAAATGTAATTTTTTTAAAGTAAATTCCTGTCAACCTATTTTAGTAGATAGGGTTTGAATCAAAAACCATGGATGGTTTGATGGGAACATCTATGTACCAGCCATGGTACACCCCTGTGATGCATTACACTGGGGCTACTTAAATAAAACAAGCATTAGCCTGGGTGCTGAAACATCTACTGTTCTTTAACA
Organism: Calotriton arnoldi; assembly: GCA_963921515.1. Classification (NCBI taxonomy): domain Eukaryota; kingdom Metazoa; phylum Chordata; class Amphibia; order Caudata; family Salamandridae; genus Calotriton; species Calotriton arnoldi. The sequence continues at coordinate 1,005,173 of CAWUFW010003159.1, forward strand.
TGGAGGGAAAGTAAGCACCAAACTGTGTGACACGCCAGGTATGGGAACACATGGAGAGAAATATTGCCTTTCAGCGGGAAATGGTTTACTCCAAAGCTCTGTTTTTAATATAAAATCAGGGCCTTCGGTGGTCATATCACTGAAAATACAAGATTTGAAAAAAATATTATTGTCTATGGGTGCTTGTGGAAGACAATTTCTATGGACTGGAATCTAGAGAATGCTAAAGTAATTCTGGTATTTTACTGACCTATGCTGGTCGTTTTCTATCAAGAAAGTTAAATAGAGGCAGTTGCCAGAAAAATAAAAAAAAGAAAGTCCTTCAGCAAAAAGCAATTCTGGTATTTTACTGACCTCTACTGGTCGTTTTCTATCAAGACAGTTAAATAGAGGCAGTTGAACAAGCAGAAAGCAATTCTGGTATTTTACTGACCTCTACTGGTCGTTTTCTATCAAGACAGTTAAATAGAGGCAGTTGAACAGAAAAAAAGTCCCTAAGTGGAAGCAGACAAGTCCTAGGGCTGATCTCCAGAGCCCACAAAGTACATACACATATAAGTATATACTAAAGTATATACAAGAGGTCTTGAATGCTCAACCTAAAAACAACACTTTGCACCAGTTTACGTGACGTTAGTGATGCAAACCTGATGCAAAGTGTTAGTAAATATGTGCCTGTATGTTACTCCACTGATATGATGTTTTGAAGATGTAATTTCAAATGTGTTAAATATATTACTTTAGAGGTGACTTGAAATGGGTCATTGCCCCGTGTCTGTCTGTAGACATTAAAAAGATGCAGCTCACAATGGGTTACGGTAGATATGATTACCTCTTCTTTTATTAAGCGTGCTTATACACACTGGCAGGGACGCAGGACTACAACAACTGACCCAGCAGCGTTTGAAAATATACATTCCATCCTACACTCCACATTCTATGGCCTTGTTACATCATCCACTATGGGGATACCATTACAAAATCCCACAAGAAGATCCCAACACATCTTGCCTCTTTAGAGGACAAAACACAATCAATTATTAATCTGTATACATTAATAACACTCCTCGTTAGGACAGAAGCAAAACCTTTATGAGAAAACAATTATATTAAATGCTACAAAAGAATTGTCTATCTATAATAACTCAACATACATTAATAACACTCCTACTTAGAACAGAACACAAAATCTATTAGTGAAAATAAATGTATTAATTGCGACAAAAGAATTATGTATTTTTACATGTTATCATTTTTTCAAGTCTAAACATTCTACCTTAAGTTCAGAGGGAAAGAACTCTTCCTAGATGGAATCATTTGAAAAGCATCAGGTGACACAGAGAAAGTTCTTCCCAAACCTTCTTTTGCAATTTTCTTGTCAGTTATCACGCACCAGGGATAATTTACATATGTGCCAATATTTACCGTCTTCCAATTTCACTGCTTGATCATAAACTCTCGCTGCCTTCATAGGCTCTGAAAACCAGGAACCTCTCCCACTCTTGAAAAGTCTTTTCACTCTCACTGCATCCTCCTCATTTACATTTAACCCTTGACAGTTTCATCCTGCATACTGTCTCTGCTTCTCCCATCTTTTCTCCGGCACACCAGCCAACAAATCTTTAGGTGGCAGTTTTTTTCTCCATCCACACTCTATTAAGCTTTTAACCCAGTGACCTTCCCTTCATTAAAACGAAAGGAGAAACCTTAGTGTCAGCATTAGGTGTAGTGTGGATTGTCCAAAACACATTTTTTTTATCTCATGCATCCAATCCAAACCACTTGCAGATGACAATTGCATATTTTCTTTGATCACACAATTACTTGTTTCCATTAAACCATTACTTGTTTGTTACTTAGATCATCCAAGAACATTTCAAATTCTCTTGAAACAAACTGTGGCCCATTATCTGTTAAATCTCATCAGGAATTCTTTCCTTTAAAAACACATTTTCCAAAACCTCCTTCAGCATATTAGAAGTGACTGAGTTCATGAAAGCCATCTCCAACCATTTTCAATAATAATGAATCAGTACCAACACATACTTGATCTGCTCCCCAAATGTATGGGTCCAATAATATCAATGGCAAGTTTATAACAAACTTTGTCATGCACCGGTCCTGGACACACAGGACTAGGTACAATAACTTGACACATGTCACTGGCTATGCAAAACCTACATTGCCTTACATAATGCTCCACATGTTCATACCTGGCTACCAGAACACGTTTCTTACTCTCCTTTTCATGGCCAGCAAACCTATGTATCCCTCATGGCCCCAAACCACAACTTTTGATCTCACGGAATTAGGTACTACCAAATTCTCACCATGACAAAGCAATCCAGATAGTTACGGGCTAACTTGACGGATAGCACCCACATCCACAAATTTAGATGTTGGCCAACCCTGACACACATACTCAATGACCACTTTTAAAATCACATCCTGTTCAATCACCCTAGACCACTCCTGTTCTGTTATTGCTCCATTGGTTAAAACTGATAGCTCACTGACCACCATTTCATCATCCTCTTCCTCTTCTTGCTCCTGTTGACTTAACAGCAATCTTGAAAGACAATCAGCCATTACGTTTTTGATTCCCGGAATGTAATCCATGTGGTAACAAAATTCCTGCACCTAAATTGCCATTTAGCAACCCTGGGTGTAGATTTACCTTCCCCCTTAGTAGTTAAAAGGTCACCTGGGGGTCTGTGATCTACCCGTACCACAAACTTGGTGCCCCACAAGTAATGCCGATCATTATTTATGTTCCACCAACACAATAAACCCTCATGCTCCACCGCTGAATAAGAAGACTCAGTGACTTAAATACTTCGATTGGCAAATTTCACAACATCCTCTCTACCATTCCTCCTCTGTAACAAAACAACCCCTAAGCCATGCTGACTAGCATCCGTGACCACTACACTAGGATCTCTAGTGTCAAAAGGTTTAAGAAGTATAGTCTTGGCAATACAATTTTTTTTATTGTATTACATTTCTCCGTGCACTTGGTACTCCAGACAACTTTTCTCCCTTTTTTGAGTAGACTCCGCACAGCATGAGTTTTTTTCTGCACAATTGGAAATATTTCAAGTTATCCTTCGCTTCAACTCCACTTTAAGACAACTTGTGACCCAGATACTTCACACTAGAAACTACAAATTTGCACTTCTCCAACTTCAACGTAATGCCTTTCTCCTCAAATGCAGCTAAAACAAATGCCAACCTTCGCTCATGAGATACTCTATCTTCAGCATAGATCAACAAATCATCTTGACAACAAATGATTTCTTCAACATCTCTGAACATCATATCCATTAAATGCTGACAAACCACAGAGGCCGAAGCAAGGCCAAACATTCTTTTATAACAAAATGCCCTTACAGGAGTAACAAATTATGTTAAGTGATGGTACTCCTCATCCAACACAATCTGCGGATATGCCAATGCCATATCCAAAGTAGAAAGATTCTTGCCCATTTTATCCTGTTCAACATCTCTGTGATGTTCAGCAACAGATGCAAGTCCACCCAAATATTTGAGTTCATATCTCTGAGGTCTACACACATCCTTAGACTACCATTAGCTTTCCAGGCTAGCACAACAGGAGACAACCATTCAGAACTTTTGATAGGATCCATAATCCCTTGAGCAAATAACTTATTCAACTCATTTAGTAAGTCTGGTCTAACCACTAAGGGAACCCTCCTGCGCTTATGTACAACAGGTTTTGTACCAGATTTAAGTTGTATTGTGTGCCTCAAACCTTTCGACTTGCCTACCACGTCGGTGAGTACCTTGGGAAATCTCATCTCCCATTCCAATGTCTGCACAGCTCATAGACCCACACATTCCTTCTTACGGAGTAATTGTTCAGGGTTGTTGAGATTCAGTATTTTACCAAGATTCCTTTACTCCAACCATCCCAATAATGATGGCCCATATGCCACCACATATACAGAGGTTGGAGTACTACTACATTTGAAAGCCACCTGGGCATCAAATTCACCTTGAACCTCAATGGGTTTTCCTCCATATGCAACTGGCTTAACATTCGAATTTCTGAAGTTGGTGTTTTTGAGTTTTTTCCAATCATTCATTCTAATCAAAGTGAAAAGTGAGCCAGAACCAGTCATTACATCTACAAAAACATCTCCACTAGTCACCAAACTACACAGTTGTTTTAAAGAAATGCAACCCAGTTGCAGAACTTATTCCTTCCCACACTCAACATCCGAAGGACCCATATCCATGCACAACATTACACTCTCATCACTGGAATCAGAAACTTCCTGCACTATGTCATTTTGACTAACTGTACTGGCACGTTTGGATTTTTTACCTTTGCTAGAGTTGCATACCTTGGCAAAGTGTCCTTTTTTTTTTTGCATTTCATGCAAACTTTGTCTCTTGCAGGACATGATATAGAGTTTCCCAAGTGATTTTTGTCCCACATCTATAACATTTGAGAGTCTTAGACTTGGAAACTTCCAACTTATTTTTCACTTTGCCCTTAATATTCGCCACCATGTCTTGAGAAGTCTACCCTTGCGAAGAAATAGACATTTCGGCTAAGTAAGATGCTGTACTCTCAATTCCAGCCACAACTTCCACAGCTTTGTCTAGCATAAGATTAGGTATAGTCAACAATGTCTCCTGAATTTTCTTATTGTTGGTATGCTCGACAATATGGTCTTATTAATTCCTCCTCAAAATTCTTATATTCACAAGTAGAAGCTAACCCTATTAGAGCACACACAAAACTTTGAATTGATTCACCAGGCAGCTGATGATGCCTATAAACCATGTGCCTTTCGAGGATTACATTCTTGTGTGGTTTAAATCTAACGGCCAACATTTTTAGAACCAATACATACTCATCTTCAATGTCACTGTCCCCCATAGCAAGATGATGATGTAAATGTCTCAGAATCTTTCTACCTTCAGAAGCAAGGCAATTCCTCAAAAACGCATATTACTTCTTCTGTGTGAACGCATCAGCCCCAATTGCATTCAAAGGCTTCAAACCCTTCTTTCCATTGTTCCCACTCAGTACCAGAAGTACCAGGCATTGGAACAAATGGAGGTGGAGGTACACTGCTCTACTGCATTGTGAATAAGAAATCCTGCTCAACTATGCTCATAAGCTACATAAATCAGAAATAGCATACAAAGGTCATAAATATAATTCTAAAGTAGAGCACACATAGTATTCATATCACTAATGGGTCTATAAGTTTGATGTAGCGAACATAGTGTAAAATATATTCAAATTAATGACATGCAAGGTGCGCATATCACTGTAAGTCAATATTTTAGTGCAGCGTGCATGTCACTGTGAAATTAAAACACAGCTCAATAATAACATGCAAGGTGTAAAATGAAACTACTTCATATGCAACCATGTACCACTGGGATCACCATGAATCTGATCGTAATATGCAAGGAGTGCATGTCATTGTAGAATAGAAGGGTTGGCACAAAAACAGAAAAATATTAAATTTCATAGCGTGCCAGAAGAACAAATGTGCAGAAAGAATAAAGAAAATACTTCCAGCGGTGGATGGACCTAAAGATGGCCGCAATTGATGTCTGGAAAGCATTAACTTCAGCTGTGCACTCTATTAGGTATTTATTTGTCATTTCTATGTTTGCCTTTCAGTCTACCTAACGTTCTATTTATACTAGGACTGTGTGAAATTTAAATCATGCTGGCATAGTATGTATGCATAATTCCATGAATTTCATGCTATGTTGGATATTTAAATTTCTTGAGATTATGCTATTATGCCATTTTACGCATTATGTGCCATTTGCAGAAAAACTTTACAGCAACTGCTTCATTTCTGGCAAAAATGTATCACAAACGCATGGGAAAAATAAAACACGAGTAGCTGTTGTTCATGATGCATTCGTTTTTGTACTTTTTTAGCGTAAAACTACGGATTTGCATTTTATTTATTTTTCAGTAATTTTGTGAACATTTTGCTTAATTATGCAAAAGCAAATTTCGTGTATTTCACACACCCCTAATTCATACTTTTTTCTCTTTCTGTCTGTTTCTCCCTATACCTAGTTCTCTGTACCCTCCTTTCTCTCTTTTTCTACTATTTTACCCTCACGCACTCTCTCTCACTCTCATTATCCAATTATGTGTACTTCCAGTCAATAATACTCACCTATGCTGCCTTCTGTTCACTGTCTCTCTATTGTAGTATAGTTCTAGTTCTCGCATACAAGAGGTGAGGAAGAGATGTAGTCTGATGGCCAGAGCAGCAGACTGTGGAGCTGAAGAAGCAGGTTTAAATTCCATTGTTGGCTCAACATTTTGTGGTTCTGTTTGTCATTTACTCTCCCCTTACCTCAAAGGAAACGCAAGCATTGACAAAGCCAAAAGGTCCTGCTCGTGTGAGCTATTGGCTTTGTCAATATTTTTTGCAATGTTGCACAGCAGTGTGGCTGCTGTGCAGCGTGGCTGAAAGTTCTTTAAAAAAGTGCTATAATGCAGTTAGAGCAGGCAGCCACATAGCTTTTATTTTAAAAATGCGGGGGGGAAGGTGTGACGGGAGTCATCTCGGAGGATTGGTGTGCAACACAGAGGGCGTAGATGCCTACCTCCTCACCCTTCCACCAGCGTTTAAAAAGTGTTATGATGGCCCACCTCATACAACTTTTTTAAAACTTTCACCAATGCTGCACATCTGCTGTCCTGCAGTGCAATATGGCTAGAAACATTGAGAATGCCAATGGGTTGGGTAGGCGAGAACTCTCGGCTTTGCCAATGCATTCTTTTATTTACAAGGGGTTGGAGGGGAAAGCAACAATGTGGGATGTGGCAGGAGGGGGCAAGCAACAATGCGGGATGAGGTAAGAGGGGGTTGCAACAACGCAGGATTGGACGAGAGTGTGTAAACAACAACGCATGATGCGGAGGGAAGGGGCAAGCAACGGGGAAGTGCAGGATGGGTGTGGGCCATCAACAGGACAGAGTAGTTTGGGAGGGGGGAAGCAACAATAGAAGAGGGTGGGAAAGGCAAACAAGAACATGAGCGGGTTTGAAGAGATTTCAAGCAATAAGAGGGACTGCCGGGAGCAAGCAACAACACAGAGAAGGATGGGAGGGTCGGAGTGGCAAGCAGCAATGGATAGAGGGATGGGAGTGTGCAAGAGGGCAAGCAACAACACAGAGTGAAATGGGAGTAGAAGCACATGACGGAGAGGGCATGCACACACATGGCACTTTCATGGAGTGCTTCAACTAAAAGAAACAATTTGCTTCGAAAGGGCGAGCTGTGGAATGAAACAACTACTTGGGCTGTGATCCAGGGGACAGAAAAGCACACGAAGAGGAAGTGAAGCCGGTATGCTCTGACCAAAGAGAAGCAAGGAAATGAGAGTGACAATCAAGCAAACCAATGGTAAGCAGTGGGCACGCTCTACTGTGAGCTAACAAAATATCTCGCAAGCAACAGCACATGCGCTTTCTCACGCGAGACTTAAAAATCTGGCCTTGGGTAATGGAATGTGGTGCTCACGCAAAAGTGCTCTAAAACCCTTGGGCCAAGCTCATGCTTTATAAAACCACAAAAATAAGAATAAAACACATCATCAATCGCTTTAAGCTCTGCTTTTCCCATCCATACCACAGCATGTTTTCCCCAGACAAGGTCACACCAGCAGCAGCAATGCACAACAACATCTCTGAGCACTTTAAGCATGTTTGCTTTAATTTGTGATTAATAAATACATCCCCTTATCTTTCATATGATTCTTCATCATGACTGCTTTTGAAAAGGTTCAGATTGAGCACACTGATTTTTTAAAAGAAAACTGCGAATGAAATGTTGGGAATATAAAGGAAAGCTCAAGATTTGTCGTTATTTATACCCCCTCGCCTCCTGCTAACTGCAAGGAATAAATAAACCAGCAAGGAGCACATTAGAGTAAAGCTTGGCTATTAACAAGAACAGCCAAAAAGTCAAAAGCAGCCTTTTATTGGTAACCGGGGGCCATAAACCGGAGAGAAAACCACTGTCCCTAGTCCCTTTCAGGAACTGATGATAGGAATAGTGAGTAATTACAAACTGACTGTCAATCTTCGACGTAAATCGGGCTTGTGACTGGAAAACACCCAGATGCAACCTTGGAGAATTAATGACTTCTTTTGAACGGCCACTAGTAAACGGAAAGAATATAATAGGTCATCTTGATAGCAATTTTCTACTTATGTTTCTTCAAAGGAAAAGTTAAATTAAGAGTAAAACGTTCCTCCATTAGACAGCAATTCCCCTAACTTGAATTAGGAGTTGCTGTAAACAAGCAAACTTATCTATAACTGCTAACTGCACTTAGTATGTTAATTCGGTAATACCGCAGGGAGAATATTCAATTTTAAAAGGAACATCAGAAAGGAAACACGCATTGATAAAGCCAATAGGTTTGACGTTTGTATGACGTGTGGAGCAGGCGTGCCACGCTGCACAAACATCAATCCTATTGGTTTAAAGTGCAGGGAAAGCGTCTGAAAAATGGATTGTACAGAAACAAGCATTTGCATTGCAATAGGTCTTGCCTTACTGAAAGTTTGAGCTATTGGCGTTGCTAATAATAATACAACGCCATTTGCTCAAACCTTCAGAAATGCGAGAGCTATTGCATTCTAAATGGATTGCGGCACTCACGCTTTAGCTTTAAACATCTTAAGCTAAAACGCGAGTGCCGTGATTGCTTCAAAAGTAAAGAAATATATATATATATTTTTTCCGATTTCTTTACATTTGAAGCAATCACGGCACCCACGCTTTAGCTTAAGATGTTTAAAGCTAAAGCGCAGGTGCCGCGATTGTAACAAAAGTAAACAAATAGAAAGAACAAGCATTGGCATAGCCAATAGGTCTCACCTTTGGGACCTTGTAAGTATTTAGCCATGGCACACATTATTCTGGGTGCTTAAACATTCAGGGGCAGATTTACAAGAAACTGACGCATCTGTATAGATGTGTCAGTTTCCCTGCGCCTGCGTGAAAAACACTTGCGCCACTATAGATGCGCCGTATTTACAATACAGCGCACTATGGTGCAAGGATTGACAGTTGCGTCAGAAATTCTGACGCATCCGTTGCCGGAAAAGTCACGCATTGTTGGAGTCGTGTCCCAAGCATGACGCAACTCCAGCAATGCGTGTTGCGGCCTATTCCCAATACACTGCGTTACTCCTTACGCCTGCTTCAAGCAGGCGTAAGGTTTTGACGAAGTGGCATCCTAAAAGTCACGCAGTGAAATCTTGTAGATTTCACTGCGTCAGTTTTACGAGGCTTTCCTGCGTGGGAATGCCTACCCTGCATACATTATACCTGACGTAGGTATAATGTCACGCAGGACTTTAAACGTGACGCATCTCCCTAGATGCGTCACGTTGTAAATTTGCTGCATTTTTTATGCTGCCAATGCGTCACAAAAGTGACGCAACAGCAGCGTAAAAGTGATGCAAGGGGATTGTAAATCTGCCCCTCACTGTTAACCTCAAACTCATTAAGCTCACATCTTGCCAACAATCACATTTATTGTTGTCAATGGTAATGGGCTCGTTAGTTGTCACAAGATGGACTATCTACTTAAGGTATTTTGTGTGTCTGGCACAAGCTCTACAGACAAGAGGTGGCAGGATGCAATCTTACCCCTGGTACATGTAGGATTATTTATCTGTGGCCAGAGCAGTATATGTCAATGCGCCCTGTTTGCATTATTACTTAACAGCGGTAGGGGGTGGGGTAAATGGTCATAGATGTGCAGCGATGCTCTCTTAGGTACGAAGTAAACAGAAACTTATTATGCGCGTATTTGTATCAAAATGTTTAATAATGATGAGACAAACTGTGAAAATTATTATTTTTGGTTCTTTTTAAAGTGGCTACTACATTTGTGATTTACATTATTTAATGCCCAATTGATAGGTTACTGCCCAGGTGACAAAGAACTGGAATTACGCCCTAATGAATCCAGATGGATTTTTTGGGCGAGTCTCAAATATAACAAAATACCAAATAAAGCTATTTTTCTAAAGGTTCTATTTGTATTTTTAAAATAATGGAACAATGTTGGACAGAAACTGGAATTTTTAGAAATATGTCGGTTAACAATAGTAAGAGGATTTTTTTGATCAATGGTCAAGAGAAGTCGCTCATATTACAACTTTAAATTGAACTAAAAACCTGAAAGCAATCCGTGCCCTATTTGTTTTTTGTAGATGTATATAGCGCAAACTTGACTCGAAGGTATTGGAGCGCTTTAAATGAGCACCAGTAATGTTACACACAAGGACACATTCATTTTTGCTAGGCACAGGGAAATTAAGTGATTTTCCCAGAATCACACAGGAGGCTCAAACCTGCTTCCCCAACTTTAAAGTCGACCGCTCTGTCCGTAAGGCCACATCCTCTCTCCATGTTACCATGCCGTTTAAAAGTGCTCTAATTTTGGTGCTCGATATGCAAATGGAGAAAGATGTTATTCCATTTAACAATTAGTCTGGACTCTTTAATAATTGGACACTTTCTAAAGCATACCAACGATGACCGTTATCTAGTTCTTGTGTAAAGCAGGCCCTTTGAACTATTTAAATGACAGAGAAATGCATTTATTTACCCGTTTATCCATTTACTGCGATCTTGTGAGACCCTGATGACGGGCCAATTGGGGTATTTAACACTAGTTGACGGGGAAAGCAATTAGTGTTAAAATAAACATTTGAAAAACACGCCCTGGAAGCGTGCACAGTATTTGTAAACGTAAAGTTAGTCACGTCTGCCATGCTGAAACATAAAGCACCATGGCCGGTTTGGCGGCGCCGTGTGATCAAAGAAAAAGGCGCGGCCTCCCAAATAAAATTAAACAAAGTTGAAATCAACATTCTAACAAAGGCAGAGCCCAGCTGTGTAGAGTTCACACATGACCTACGTCATGACGCATGCTGGTTAATGGCAAACAACACGCTCGTCACCATTAAACACCTACATTTTATAATTACAATAGTCATTATTTATGTTGCCGGACAATAAAAGCCATTATTTAAAAACAAATACAGATAGAATGCACTGGCATTCCACGTGTACACAAAGGAATAACTAGCCACCAGGTATCCTGTGGAGGATGTGGCGTTACTGCCAGAGCTGCCAACTTTAGAACTGTGGAGCTAAGTCTGAGTCCCGGCGTCGACTCGATAGCCTGTGATCTGACAAAACACCTTATCTTCCGATGGCCTAAAAACTAAAAAACGAATCTCACTTTGTGTAGTGTAACGTGTGCTCATATAAAGCGCTTTAATGCCCTCAGGCCGAGTTCGCATTACATAGAACTGCAAAAATAAAATAAGTGTGACAAATCAGCAATAACTATACATATTTATTTAGCGTTCATTAAAGATGTTGCTTTTAAACAGCGTTGTTCCTACTATCCGCATTGGAAGGATGAGAGGCGAGGTGGTTTTGACGGTGTTCCTGAAGTAGAGCTACTGTCAGTGGTACATGAGCCCTTCAGGATTTACGACAGCGGAGCTGCTCTTCAAGGAAACCTGGGAGTCTTAAGGTTCTTCTTAGGGGAGCGCTGCACTTAATATGTTGCCAGCATAGAGCATTGAGTTGAGATGGACGGGGGGCGGGACGGGGGTGGGGGAGAAGGGGTGGAATGGTCCAAGTAAGAATGGGAGGAGTTGGGGGTTGGTTGAGATGGGGCACGATTCTAATTCAGCCCCTATCTAATTTAGTATGTCATAGAGGCCTGAAATGGGGGGTGGCGTCGCACAGTCCTAGACTCCTGATTGTGACCATGTGCACAGCCATGTATCACGGTATGGCCTGATAGTAGCTGCAGCTGCTTTAAGCATTATTTGAGCATGTTTAAGGTTTAGCGATGTGTCATAGGCCCTAGTGCGAGGAAGGAGCCGAGCGTCCCTAGCCACTGTTTGAATTGTAAAAGACAGCGATATTCAGGGTTGAATGGGACCCCCACGTCTCCGGGCCCCTTTAACACTTCACCAATGGAAGCTACGGCCTTGATTTTGTATAAAAGACAAACTTCCCATGGCAATATTAGCACTTTTAGGAATGTGTGCCGCTCGTTCTCGGCTGTAAAGCCACGTAATCTGGTGCTGTGCTCACTTTGCTAAGGAAAATGGAAATGAAAGTAAAGTTATGCGAAAGTAAAGTTATGCGTGGAGGAAATGCGGGTGAGGAAGGGGTGCCAAATTTGTTTTCGCCCAGGGCGCGGTCTGAGCAAAGGCTGGTCCTGACCAGAGGCATTCGGATTTTGAACATGGCTGATGCTATAAAAAGTTCCAGGAGCTAAACGGGGGTTTATCATGGGTATCTACATGAGCCAATCTCAGCAAAATAAACACATACGAATCAAAAAGGGATGCGAATGGCAAAAGAACATTTAAAAGTCCGAGACCTCATCTCACTCTGAGGCCTTGGGGGCAATCAGCAGACGTCATTCCATCTGATTAGAACATATCTGACAGAAAAGAATCATTATATTGAACCAGCCACAGTCACAGGCAGCAGCCATGCGATTTACTCAAGGTTTAATATGAAATCCGGAAAGCGAGCGCCCGCAATGCTGTAATCTATATCTTTTCACAAATAATTATCTTTTATGAGCCGAAGTTTAGTCTTCCTGTATTATTCATTTGACTAACACACCTAATTCCTAGGAGACAGATGCTCGTGATCGTATTTGAGGGGTTTTCTGCAGCACAAAATACGACCCCTGCAATCCTCCGCAAGATAAATGCCCAAATAAATTGCAGTGCAAGTCTGTGTCTGTGCTAGTGGTGTTTGTGCAGAGATTACGAGGCAGACTCAGGAGGGGAAAGGGCCAGTAAAGAGAGGGGGAGGTGGGCGGAGGACAAGGAGAGGTCAGCTTTGGTTGAAGACATGCTCAAGGAGAAGAAAAAAAAAGGCAGGCGAACGCGCTAACTGGTAACAGATGCGCACTGCAAAGAATTTAAGGAATGAAGCAGGCACAGTGCGGGGCCACAGCTCGCTCCCGAGCTCCCTAGGCCAGGGGAGAGAGAAGGCGGGACATGCACCCGCCTTTGGCCAATTGCGTGCTGTCTTTCTTAGAAAGACGCACGCAAAGGCCAATAGGGTGTGAGCAAAAAAAAAACCACACGCACGAGCGTGTGGTCCGAGTTGGAAGTCCTTACTAGAAGCCTCGCAGCAGAGCAGCGCATGCGCGCTGGCTCAGGCGAGACCTAAAAATGGCGGCTGCAGGCTTTTTTTTCTATTTGTTTTCTTTTGTTACACTGGTGGAACCCGCGCTTTAGCTTTAAACATCTTAAGCTAAAGCGCTGGTGCCGCGATTGCTTCAGAAGTAAAGAAATAGAAAAGAAAATGCACATTGGGTTTGTGGCAGGCATAAACAGTCAATCGAAAGATAGCTAGATTCATAGAGATAGGTCAGCCATAGAAGGCTGTAGCCAGATACGTGGCTCTAGTTCAGCTCGAGGTCTTTTTGGACACTTGAGCCCAAAACGAGCAGACCTTTCATGTGGCTTCAGCCGGCCAACCACGATCTAAGCGAAAATGTCGAGATTGAAAGACAAAGCATTAACCTTTGATATAAAACATGAGACAGAAAGAGATTCCCACCTAGTGGCTGAGATGCACATTATGCAACCAGAAAGTAGAATCATCCAGTTTTTCTCTCTTGACCACATTGGTAATTTTATTTCACCTCTCCTCTTTTTTCATTATTCCATATTTGAGAGCACGTGTCTTTGATTTAATAGACTTTAACGTTGCTCCATGTGTGATAAAGATCTAGGCACCTGACAACTGGCTTGCCTCTTAGTCAGGGTCAGTGGAATTATGGGATTGTGCATCCATGGCATTTTCTGCATAATTATGGATGTTCCGCGTTTGCATAAGGCATCATCTGCTGCATAATCTGCAGATTTTAACAAAATCGTTGCCAAGTGTTACCATGTGTAATAAAATGACAAAATAATTTAGCAACACTATCACAAAATGTGCAGCATTAATTGCATTTTTGCGCTGCATAATATAGTAAACCTTCTCACTTAATTTGGTCCTTCCCTACTGCATAATTTCAGTGGCTCCACTCTTAGCTCACTAATGACATCATCATCAATTTGAAGGGAGATGAGAATGATACCAAGTTCATGTTCAAAATGTATCACTGTTAATAAATGCCTCAAATGCACGGCTATAATCCAATATACTAAGGTGAAACGTTTCCCTATGATAAAGAAATACACTTTTTCGAATTCTGAAAATACATTACTAGATTTTTACATGAGGTTTGTTGCACGCTTTACATGCAAAGGTTGCCATGTTTCGGCTAGTGTAAGGGTTCTTAGAAGCTAGCCAGACCTTTGTCTCAACTCTCCCGTTTGATCTATTGGCTTGCACACCTCTATAGAATAAGTAGTGCAGTTCCCGCCGCAGAAGAAGCCGCCATGAGGCATACTTTCCTGATAGGTGTCCATGTCGTCCTGCGCCGTCAGGTCAAAGTGCAGCGTCACCGTGAAGCACAGGTCAGAGAGGACTCTAAAGAGTTTGCGGGTATCCGCTCAAGCCCTGCTGCGCGAGGGAAGGGGGCAGCAGATGTGGATAGATTTCATGACGATGAAGAAGGCGCGGTTCTTCCTCTGCAGTCTTCTGTAAGATATGCTGGCTAAGAAGGGTGAAGGAGGCTGGCTAGCCTTGCTCCCAGTAGTGAAGTACTGTGCCGCTACCGTTTGATGTAGTGTGTGACTTATGAGGCACGCAAACTTTATGTATCGTCTCCACACCCACACATACCCGAATGTTACTTTGAATTAGCTGACTTGGGTGACTCAGAGGAACTTGTGGCTAAGCGCCTGACTGGGAATTCCTGACTCTGCTATCGTGCTCCATAAAAAACAAGCATTTGCAAAAGAAACGGAAAAAAATGGTGGCTGCACGCTTTTTTTTCTATTTGTTTACTTTTATTACAATGGCGGCAACTAGCGCGGGTGCCGTTATTGTAACAATAGTGTGAGGGGGCTGAGTGGAATACCACACTCTGCGCCGCACCAGAGCCGGGAAACCAAGGGTTAATCCTGCCTGCCTCTCCTCGCCCACAGGGACGTCACGGACAGCTGGGGACGGCTGACCAATCCGGACACGGAGAGGCGGGGACACACCCTCTAAAGGCAGGCCCGGAGGAACAGGAAGGGGCGCTGCTATCGTGCCGGGAGGAAAGGCAGGAGACGGAGAACGCCGCACAGGAAGAGCCATATCGGAAGCAGAGCCTGGAGGAAGACGGGAAGGACGTCGCGGAGAGCCCCTTCACGCAAGACCCCGACGGAGACGGAGAACCTGACTCCTGGACGGAGGAGTGGTGGACACCCCCGGAGGGACGCTGGAGAGCCGCCGCAGCTCAGGAGAGCTGTGGCTGAGGCGGTACGTGACTTGGGAGGGAGTGCAGGGAGGGAATAAGAGGGAGGGTATTCGGGAGTTTAAAGACAAGGGTTCACCTAGTGTTTTCACTGCGTGCGTTTGCGTGTGTGTGCCCCTCACTGTCTCCTACACCCACCCCGCTCCCTCACGGTCTCTTTCAACCTTATTGAAGGAATGCGATTGCCTCCTCACGAGTGAATGCTGCCTAGGTGCTGACCAAGTGCGACCGGTCCAGCACGCCTTAGGTGGCTTTACGCCCTTTGCACGAGGGAGGATTGTATAGACTGCCCTGACACCCTTCTTATCTATATCACTGTGGACCATCCTCCTCTCTACCTAAAGTTTTGTCCTTAAGGGGCTCCTCTAATACGGTGAAGGGACCTGTCTAGCCAAAATAGTGCCAAGACAGGGTTGCTAATCGCATCTCTCCTCTTTCTTTTGGTGCTCATCTCCCTGCGAGCCTTCTGGGACACCCCTCCACAACAAGAGAACACCTAGAAAACCCCGGACCGACACTCCAGCCATCGCCCGGAGAGGAAAAGACCCACAACCCATCTGCACTGACTGTTTACTGTTTTGCTGGTGTTATATCCTCCAATAAATCAACAACATTGAGCCTGTAGTTCGGCCTCCTCGCTTCTTCTTCCGCCCATCCCTCTCACACCTGGTGTCAGAAGTGGGATCCAGGAAGATGGAGGCCGCAATGCAGAAAATGGCAGAGGGGCAGGACAAACTGGGCCGGGCCATGGAGAAGTTCCTGGCCATTGCGGAGGAGGACAGGGAGAAATTGCAGAAAACCCTGACGGAGCAAAACCAAGCCCAGGAAACCACGTTCGGCTGGCTGGCTGATACCCTGGGGCAACAGAGAGGCGTATCCCCTTTGCCATCGATGGTCTTACAGAAATACGTCAGTGGAGAGGACCCCGACTTTTTCTTTGCCAACTTTGAGCGTATGGCCCGGACCGCAGGATGGACAGAGGACAAATGGGGGCAGTACTTAGGACCCCTCCTGACGGGTGACATGCAGGCCGCCTACCAGGAGGCGAACCCCTTGGCCTCACCCCATACCTGGATGTAAAAAGAGACATACTGGAGAGGTTAGGGTTGGACGAAGAGACATATAGAATCCGCTTGCGCCAAATCAAGGAGGGGCCCCAAGAAACACCACGTGCTCTTTCCTACCGTGTCCGGGACCTAACAAATCGGTGGTTGAAGCCCCTGACTTCAACCAAGGAGAACATATTGGAAAAGATATACCTGGAACAATTCCTCTCATCCCTGCATCCCGCCGCTCAAAAATGGGTTCGGCAGCATACCCAGTTGACATTTGAGAGGGCCGTTGAGATAGCAGGTGCCTTTCACAGAGCACAGGAGTTACAACGCAACAGGGAAGAGCCCCATTGGAAGCCCTCAGGCGGGGGTCTGTTACGAACCAATAGACCCCCTCCACCCCGTCCCCCGGAGACGGTGACTGTCATACCACACCTCACAGCCCCTTCTCCCCGACCCCCCTCCCTCCATCCCGGTCCTCAGTGTTTTGCCTGTGGTGTTTATGGCCATATCGCCCGGATGTGCCCTCAGAAGGAGGAACCGATGGAGGTCGGGCTCACCTGGTCGTACTACTGCAACCCCATGGGGACGAAACCCCGCTACCATAGAACCGTTAGGGTGAACGGGGTAAATAGAAGGGCCCTGATGGACACGGGTTGCTTACAAAGCGTGATGCAACCAACTGCCATACCTGGGGGTGTCACCCGAACCACTGGGGAGGTTAATATCCAATGTGTCCATGGGGACAATAAACGATATCCCACCACCGACGTGCGGATCCAGCATGGGCCCTCCTATCAACCCGTGTCCCTGCGGGTAGGGTTGGTACCTCGTTTACCCGAGCCATTGGTCCTGGGCTCCGATTATCCCCATCTGTCCGCTGTGATACCAGAGCAGGATATAGACAGGGACGACTGGTGCCAATCCGCTCCTTTTTCCAAGGTACCTATCCTAGACCACCCGTCAGGGAAAAGTCCGAAAAGCCGAAACCAGAAAAAGAAGGAGAAACGAAACTGGACAACGATTGCCTTGACCTAAGTCGACGAAGAACCCCTTTGGCAGTACGATAGGGGTTTTTTTGCAGCCCAGAGGGAGGACCCAACGCTGAGGGGTGCTTGGAATCATGCCACAGACACCGAGGATCCCACCCAAGTAGGTCCCCAGTTTCTTATCAAGGGAGGATTGGTCTACCGAAAAGGGAACAGGAACGGTCCCCTCCAGTTGCTGGTACCCCAGCTTTATCGGGAGAAAGTGATGTTCCTGGCGCATAGTCACCTATTGGGGGGTCACTTTGGGGAGGACAAAACAGAAAAAGACATCCTAGGGAAGTTTTATTGGCCAGGTATATACCAACAGGTACGTCAATACTGTAAAAAGTGTCCCATCTGCCAAAAGAACAGCCGGTACCGACCCCCTAACGTCCCCTTACGACCCCTTCCTATCATTGATGAACCATTCTCTCGTGTGGGGATGGATATCATCGGTCCTTTACTCCCTCCCGTAGCGGATGTAGGCACGTGTTAGTAATAGTGGACTACGCTACCCGGTTTCCCGAAGCAGTGGCCCTTCGTCATCCCAATGCCCAGCAGATAGCCAAGGCCATGGTGAACGTTTTCTCCCGGGTGGGGTTCCCTAGGGAAGTGATAACCGACCAGGGCACACCCTTTATCTCCCAGCTCATGAAACAGGTGTGCTCCCAGCTGAAGATAAAACAGATCCGTACGGCCGCATACCATCCGCAAACGGACGGGCTGGTAGAGCGGTACAACGCCACCCTAAAGACCACCCTGAAAAAGATGCTAGACTTGGAGACCCGTCGATGGGAGGACATGTTACCCCTTGCCTTGTTTGCTATCCGGTGCAAATCCCAGAAAAGCACCGGATATTCCCCTTTCGAGTTACTGTATGGGCGACAACCTCGCACCCTTCTCGACATGGCTAGGGAGGAATGGGAAGAAAGGCCCGAAGGGACCAAACCTCTCCCTGAATACGTCATGGCCCTGAAGACACACCTTCAGGAGATACAGAGTATCTGTAGAACCCACCTAGAAAACGCACAGGAGAGTCAAAGGCGACAATACGACAAAACAACCCAAGCACGCGCCCTGAATGTGGGCGACCACGTCCTTCTCATGATGCCTACCTCCGACCACAAATTGTTGGGTCAGTGGCAGGGCCCCTTTCGGGTTGTTGAGATAGTGACACCGGTCACCTATCGCCTCGAAATGGACCCCAGAAAGAAGAATAATACACAGATCTTCCATATAAACCTCTTGAAGCTATGGAATGGGGACATACCCCTCCCAGTGGCACTGACCTCAAGTCCCCCACTCTTATATCTCCAAAGCATGGATCCGGAGCTGACCGCTGAACAGCGACACACTCTGGATGCCTGTTTGAGACCCCTTCAGGCGGTGTTTTCCACCACCCCAGGGAGAACCAGCCTGATTGAACACGCCATTACCACGCAGCCCGGAAAGCGGGTAAAGCTACGTCCTTATCGCCTTCCCGAGTCACGTAGGCAGGCCGTGGAACAGGAAGTACAACAAATGCTTGGTATGGGTGTTATAGAGCCATCTAAAAGCGACTGGAACTCACCCATAGTGTTGGTTCCAAAACCCGATGGCTCCATTAGATTCTGTATAGACTTCAGGGAGGTGAATAAGATCTCACAGTTCGACACATATCCGCTACCCCGGGTAGATGAGATGGTGGAACGATTGGGCGAGGCGAAATACATCAGCACGCTGGACTTATGCAAAGGATACTGGCAGGTCCCCCTCACCAAAACAGACAGAGAGAAAACCGCCTTCTCGACTCCCTGGAGGATTGTATCAGTTCACCGTGCTACCCTTTGGGTTGCACGGGGCTCCTGCCACGTTCCAGAGATTAATGAACACCCTGCTTAGGCCCTGTGTTGGGTATGCCGCGGCGTACATCGATGACATTGTGATTCATAGCAGTACATGGGAGCAACATTTGGACCACCTTTCCACAGTCATTCGGACCCTAGGGGAGGGAGGCCTCACTATCAACCCCGCTAAAAGCCGATTGGCCTCTAGGTCCGTCAAATACCTCGGGTACCTTTTGGGAGAGGGGCTCATCAAACCCCAGAAAGAGAAGATAGCAGCCATAGCAGACCTCCCCTTTCCCCGCACCAAAAGAGAGCTAAGGGCCTTCCTAGGCATCCTGGGTTATTATCGACGCTTTATCCCCGAATTCTCTCACATCGCAACCCCTCTGACCGATCTCCTACAAAAACAGAAAAACACTGAAAAGGAGCTACAATGTCCCTCTACACACCTTCAGCAGGCGTTTCGGACTCTAAAACAAGCCCTTACCTCCAAACCCGTGCTCCTGAGCCCCGATTACAAAAAGCCCTTCATCCTTCAAACGGACGCGTCAGAGCAGGGGCTAGGCGCCGTTCTGTCCCAAACCGACTCCCACGGACAAGAACGGCCCATATTGTATATCAGCCGAAAGCTGTTCCCTCGGGAAAAAAACTATTCGGTAATAGAGAAAGAGGCCCTGGCCATCAAGTGGGCGATTGAATCTCTCCACTATTACCTGTAAGGAAGGGAGTTTACCCTTTTCACGGATCATGCCCCTTTGGAGTGGCTATCCCGTCACAAGGGGCATAACGACAGAATTATGAGGTGGTTCCTGGCTCTCCAACCATTCCGGTTCACCACATTACACCGGAAGGGGAAGGAGCAGGGTAACGCTGATTACTTGTCACGCCATCCCTCGACCATTTTCTTGCCGGCAAGAAAGTTAGGGAAGGGGGATGTGAGGGGCCGAGTGGAATACCACACTCTGCGCCGCACCAGAGCCGGGAAACCAAGGGTTAATCCCGCCTGCCTCTCCTCGCCCACAGGGACGTCACGGACAGCTGGGGACGGCTGACCAATCCGGACACGGAGAGGCGGGGACACACCCTCTAAAGGCAGGCCCGGAGGAACAGGAAGGGGCGCTGCTATCGTGCCGGGAGGAAAGGCAGGAGACGGAGAACGCCGCACAGGAAGAGCCATATCGGAAGCAGAGCCTGGAGGAAGACGGGAAGGACGTCGCGGAGAGCCCCTTCATGCAAGACCCCGACGGAGACGGAGAACCTGACTCCTGGACGGAGGAGTGGTGGACACCCCCGGAGGACGCTGGAGAGCCGCCGCAGCTCAGGAGAGCTGTGGCTGAGGCGGTACGTGACTTGGGAGGGAGTGCAGGGAGGGAATAAGAGGGAGGGTATTCGGGAGTTTAAAGACAAGGGTTCACCTAGTGTTTTCACTGCGTGCGTTTGCGTGTGTGTGCCCCTCACTGTCTCCTACACCCACCCCGCTCCCTCACGGTCTCTTTCAACCTTATTGAAGGAATGCGATTGCCTCCTCACGAGTGAATGCTGCCTAGGTGCTGACCAAGTGCGACCGGTCCAGCACGCCTTAGGTGGCTTTACGCCCTTTGCACGAGGGAGGATTGTATAGACTGCCCTGACACCCTTCTTATCTATATCACTGTGGACCATCCTCCTCTCTACCTAAAGTTTTGTCCTTAAGGGGCTCCTCTAATACGGTGAAGGGACCTGTCTAGCCAAAATAGTGCCAAGACAGGGTTGCTAATCGCATCTCTCCTCTTTCTTTTGGTGCTCATCTCCCCTGCGAGCCTTCTGGGACACCCCCTCCACAACAAGAGAACACCTAGAAAACCCCGGACCGACACTCCAGCCATCGCCCGGAGAGGAAAAGACCCACAACCCATCTGCACTGACTGTTTACTGTTTTGCTGGTGTTATATCCTCCAATAAATCAACAACATTGAGCCTGTAGTTCGGCCTCCTCGCTTCTTCTTCCGCCCATCCCTCTCACAAATAGTAAATAAACAGAAAAAAAGGCATGCAGCTGCTTCGGCGATGCAATTAACAAAAATGAAAGGCACGGCCGCCATTACTCAAGCCGAGGCGTGCCACGCTGGTTACATTTTTAAAAAAACGTTGGGAGTGAGCGTGTCCTGCCTGCAACAGAAAGCAGGAGAAAGGCATTTAAGAAAATAGTGCTCCGAGGCTATAATTAAAATATACCGAGTAGCAACACATGTAACAGGGGGTGTCCTCATGGGAAGTTACAAGAAGAGAAAAAGGCGGTACAAAGGAGGGACTACTACGCCTATTGACCAATGAAAAGCCACCATTTACAAAGGACAGTGACAGGAGCCAAATAAAAAGATTGGCGGAGCTTCATACCCATATCCTGAATACAGCATGTTTCAAAGCGACAGCGCGAGTGCTGCCTCGGCGAGACCTAAAAAGTGTTTCTTTTCTATAGCATCCATTTTTCAGATGCTTTTGTCAACGCACGCGCCATAGTAAAGAGGGCTGCCGACCAACTGATTTTCACATATAGGATAGTCCCCCAAAGTATTACACTGGAGGCTGATGGACATATCCAACAGCCAATAGAAAAGCAGTGAGGCACAACTGCCATACTTCTCAAAACTAAACAGGGATTTAAACAGGAATCAAATAAAGACATGGGAGCTTTCCTGGAAAGAACATCAATCCAAACGTTGTTTCTGTCAATGGCCATGCCTGTTTGACATAATCACGTGTATGCCAAGTTCCACACCGCTTGGAGATGCTAACTCATAAGGGGAGAGTAATGTGTACTGGATGGTTTTATGCATACAAAGCAAATACTGGAAGATTTGAAAAGGTGAGATTGTACCTGACAGCTATTGAGCCAGGCCCATTGTCAACTTTACCAGTTGGCCATGGGTAAGGTTTCTAAGTTAATGTACTGCTTAGCAAGAACTTGTTAATGGGGAACACATTAACTACTTGATCTGGCACATTTCTGTGGGGACTTGCCAACATGGCTTCTTTTATAAATATGCTGGGAGGTGTGATAGCTATACTGTCATGCCTCTTGGTAATTAACATATATGTCTCCAGCATGAATAGGCTGGCAGAGGGAGTATTTGTCAAGTGTAACAATGTTGTCGCTGATTATTCTTCCATTTTTATGGTCATTCTCAATATATTAAGTAAATTGCTGCTGTCAATGCTTACACAATCGCAGTTAATGAATTCATGTTTACTGGCAGGTCCAACAGTGTCTATTGGGGGGTGAAATTGAGTTAATTTGCTTTCGAATAATTACTTGAAATTTCAGACAAGTTGTGCAAAATTATGTGTAATTACACAAAATGCAATACTGGCATTTGGTGCTATATTTTAACGTGAAATGCCTCCTTACATCCATTTGGAGAGGGCGCATTTTGCGTTAAAAAGTAGTGCAAAAGCATATTTGCTGCAAACAAGTCCTGCTCACATTCTGGTCATTTGCATTGGTTCTGTGCACTTGTGCAAAACTTTTGCTGCGAATGGTGTGTATTTACACCAGTTGGTGTATTTAGGTATTTTTGAGAAATTTGTGTAATAAACCTAACGTGAAATTATGCAGCATTAAGCTGGCATTGTGGAAATTTCAGCCGTGTATAGTATCAATGTTATTGCCAAAGGCGTGTGACAATGCGTTTATCAAAAATGGGACTAAAGCGTAAATGGGGAATAGCTGTGCTTGTGAGCATGGTGGTGTTTGAAAAAACAGAAAATTAATACAGAATGCAGTGACATGTTGAAAACTACACTATTTGCAATGGCTCTGGTCAAGGTGTGTGTCGCTTCTGCAACAGCCAGAGACGTTTTAAGGCATAGCCAGAGTGGGCTACTGCCCAGGGCCCCCACCTTCCAAGGGGCCCCTGAGAAAGTAAACTTTTTCTTTATTTTATTTTTTATTTATTTCTATATCTCAGCCTTTAACATATGATTCAATTTTGTTTGCGATGATGGGGCCTGATTTAGCAGAAAACGGGTAATAAAATTCAAAGTTGCTCCAAACAAGGGCCCACAAAATATTTTTTGCTCGGGCCCCTAAAACCCTTTAAGACAACACTGGCCACAGCCTCTAGATGCACCATTGGCAAGCAAAGTTTTGTGGATCGGCAAATTAGGATCACAATTCGCTATCGATAATGCTTTAACGCTATTAATATGGAAAATATGTTTTTCACACACACCAAAATCCCAGATTTTTTTTTACTCTTAGCCGAGTTAGGCTACGTGAAGAACAGTTGCAGCTTAATATATATTTGAATTATGCAGCCGATTGTGAGTATATTCAGAATACACTCATATAAATGAGCAACCATGCTCTATTAAGGTATTTTGACATGTGAATCATCGTGTTCACTCGGCTGTATTTCCCTGCTCCATGAAGAAAGAAATAGACACAAAATAAGTTGCCCTCTAGCAAGAGGAAACAATAGAACACAAATGAAGCAAGAAAAAACTCAGAATTGTGTAATGTAATTGACATTTTTTGGGGGGCGGGTGGGGGAGTGGGCGGCAGTGCCATTAGGTGCGTGGGTAAAACAGTACATGTCTGCATGCAAGGTTTCTCAAATCTTTGATTGACGTGCCGCCAGTCTCCTTTTTAACCCCCGTTAAACGGTGTCGTGACCCCGCTCCCCTCATTTGCAACATTACTGAGGAGTTCATGACCAGTAGCAGGGTCAGGACATTTCTGCCCTTTTAGTGCATGGGGGCCCCATCTTTCTTGAGGGGCCTTCCCGTGAGGAACAGTGGTTGAAAGCTGCAGCTTTAGCTAAGTGCAGGCTGAGGACATTAATATTATGGCCTGTTCCCCGCTCATGGCGCTCCTGTCTTTTGCAGCATATACTTGTTCTTATTTTACACTATTGTGCTTGCATTTGGGAAGTGTATGTCTGCCATTGGATTGTGGCCTAGAGATTTTCAAGGGCTCCAACCTTTGATCCGAAATGGGCCTCGCCTTATCTGTTCATGCCTTCATATTCAAAGCTTATCAAGCTACCTCAACACAGCCTGCTTACCTGATCCGCCCCATATTACCCGGACCCATGGGATTGAGAACATCTCCTTACACGTTTTTGTTTGCAAGCCACCAACCATGAACGCCATGCCTCTGCTTTCTGAAAAATTGGCCTTTGACTGCCTGAAAGCTTACGACAGAAGTTCGCACGTTATTGTCCTCACAGTGAAACGTTTTTCTTCAGGTGCATTTCTATCAGAATTAGACTACACAATACATTGTAGCATGCCACAAGGCTTTGGATAGCAATTGCGTGTAAAGGAGAAGATCATATAGGGCATATGATACAGGGACTTAAGGACCTGTCCCATGTAACAGTATATATATATATATATATATATATATATATATATATATATATATATATTCACTGAAAAACCATAGGTTTTAGGGACAGTTATAGTTAGTTGGACATTGCACTCGTACAAAACCCGTGAAATTCCCCGTTATAGTTAGTTCAGCTAACTATAACTCGCGCCCCCGCAATGCACTGCTGATGACGTCACATATTACATCACTCATGACATGGTCAGTCACATCACTGATGACATCACTGATGACATCTCAAATGAAATCACTGATGACATCATCCAGTGACTGTGTGTTTCTGTAAAGTTTAAATATTTTTAATATATATAGGGAAAGGCGTATTGAAGAATGAGTGGGTGTATAAGTGTCTGTATGGATGATTTAGTAGGTGCGTGACTAACTCTATAAGTGAGTGATTAAACGTATCTTACTGAATGCATGGGTTAGTGACTAAACTGGGTGAATGTCTGTATCCGTCTGTCTGTTGCTGTGTAAGTGGCTGCATGGGTTTGTGAATAGCTAACGGAAATTGAACGCACACCGCAACGAGACTCCTCACCGCACCAGGACCCGGAAAATCGCACCACACCGCGACAAGACTCCTCACCGCACCCGGAACTCGGAACGGTGCAAAGCGGCACAGAAACAGAATCTGCCGAAACACCCAAGGTTAGGGAGACTGAAGGCACGCCACCCCCGACCTGACCCCAAGATGGCGGCAACCAAGAGTTAACCTTACTCCCACCTACGGGGCAAACCCAAATAATCTCGCCACTCCGCGACGAGACTCCTCACCGCACCCGGAACTCGGAACGGTGCAAAGTGGCATACTAAATCACGATTGCACAGGATTGGCAGATTTAAGGCATGCCACTCCCGGCCTGACCCTAAAATGGCGGCAACAATCAGTTTAACCCGTCTCACACCTACGTAGCATATTCCCACTCGCGGTCAACTAAATAATCACCGGAACACAGAACGCAGGGAATAGATACTCAAGCGGACAAGAGATCCAAGGACTGGGAAAAAGAAGGCACGCCACCCCCTGCCTGACCCCAAGATGGAGGCAGCATAGAGACAATGCCTGCACCAAAGATGGAGATTGCCCGCCCCTAATCCAACGTGCCAGCACAGCCTCTAACCCATCCTTAGGAATCTTCCTCAGAGCCCCACAGCAACATTTCAATCTGACTCTCTGGCCACAGAAAAGGGTGATACCTCCCCCACCTCTGGCCCAATAACGGCAGCTCCCGCCCCAAATCCGTGTTTCAGACAGTAGAAACAACTGTCTGACCCAAATCAATGACATTCGACAGCTTTAATTCATTCCAGCCAAAACAGCTATTTACCCCACGCAACTACACCTATTCCACTAGCTTGTGAGGATACTAGACTAGCCTCTCCACCCCTTTCCCCTCTGACCCAATGACAAAGACATACAGCAGCTTAAATTCATTCCAGCCAAAACAGCTCTTTACCCCGCGCAACTACACCTATACCACTAGCTTGAGAGGAAACTAGACTAACCTCACCACCCCTTTCCCTCTACTCCCCCAAATGACTGCCCCCACCTACCTAACCTCGCTATAAGGTCAAGAGGCTTCCCCCTGATACCGGACCCTACCTTAAGATAGAAGAGGAAACAGAAAGGCAGTCCCCACTCCCTCAATCACAGCACAGACCAAAGGTTAAGCACCCCGGCTATATTAGAACTTTACCCCTCCCTTCTTACCCAAACACAGAGAAGGACTCCTACCCTAAACCCCTTCTCCCTTACCCCCGTTATATAGACTGAACACAGCTCTGCAGAACCCCGCACCCTCCCTTTCAGGATACAATGTCTCCTCCCACCTCAACCCCCCTCCGCCCTCCCACACTTAATGGACTGAAACCACACGGCCCGAACTCCTTCTCCATCACTTTCCCCCCCAACCTCACTCCAAAAGCAAAAAGAAACCACAAGCATAGAGTGATTAGACAGCACCCAGAAACTCTATTCGCGGACATATACCACTGCTCCTCCAAAGGTCAGCTAAAAACGGACCTCATCTTCCACACCTTAAGACCTGCCAATTGGAACAACATCCTTTAAACCCGCCTGAGCATATCTAAAACAACCACCACTCCGTACAGCTGCAAACTAGCGATCACACTCCCAAACCGCCCTAAACGTAACGGTTACACATCAGTGACCATCTTCACCAACGGCACTGTCATGATCCAAGCCAATAACGACAACCTGGAAGCCTTTGACTCCATCTTTCCATCGCTCCGCGATGCCCCAGCACACCGGCACAACTCTCGCTCACCCGACTCCCTATCCCACAATAGACCACACCCCCATGAGATCTCACAAAGCAAGCGCAAGATTTTTGCCAAGAGAGAGCCCCGAATACACCCTTACCCATCAACCACAGACACTGACAGCAATCACACTAGGCCTCCCAAGACTCAACGGGCTAGCTCGACCACTACCCCCATATGGAACCAGACACAGAGACCCAATAATACAAGAACCGCAACGTCCTCCCAGGACGCCCTTACCCACTCCAACAGAGAGACGTCCCAGCGACTCGCCCTGATGGAAAGTAAGCTAGAAACGATAATACGGGGCCTCTCAGAAATCCTAATGACCCTCTCCACACCCCGAAAGCCCATCCAACACTCATACCTGACACCCTCAGTCACCAACTCGAATCACCCACGACCCTATAAGACCCAATGGCCCAGATGGGACACAAACCCCCTCCCGAACCAGATGCAGAGACCCAAAAGAACCAGAGACGCTATGTCCTCCAGTGAAGTATTGGATCTTGCCGCCTCATATGACACTTCCACCCCGGCCACCTCCTACTCCAAGATCCAGGTCATCACCGGATTTAGAAGAGACCGCTCCCCCCAGATCCGCCAGACCCCCAGCCTCCCTCACCAATATCCCAAGGGCTCAGCCAAGTGAGAATCTCAAGAACAAAGGATCCAACACCAACTGCATGCTCATTAACTGCAGGTCGGCTATGAAACATGCAACAGAACTGGCAGAGACCATCCTTTCACACGACATAGACATCACATTCATCACTGAAACCTGGCTGAACGATTTCTCTCCCCAGATATGGACATGCTTGTGCCCCCAGGTTTCACAATCATCCACAAAGACAGAAAAATCAAACGAGGAGGGGGTATAGCAATCATACATAAGAACAACATCTCCATGAGGGAAAGGGATGCCCCCAAATATAACTCTTTCGAATGTCTCACTGCCACTATCAGGATGAATGACAACAGACCTTTACTCTGCCACCTCTTATACCACTCACCAGGAAACACCTCCACTTTCGGGGAACACCTCTCTGACCTGATCACACAATGCGCACTCCACGACTCCAACAACATCCTCCTAGGTGACCTCAATCTCCACTGGAATGATGAAAACAACACGCTAATCAGAACCTTAAACGACCTACTAAGCAACAGCAACCTTACACAACACTGCACGAAAAAAACCCACAACAAAGGCTCTATACTCGATGCCATTATCACTCAAGCAGACATAGTCTCCATCGACCACACCCTGCCTGTTGACTGGTCTGACCACCATATCATTCTGTTCCACCTAAACCAAAAGATCCAAGCCAAGCCCCGTACGAAGGACCCCCCCTGCTGGGCGAGAAATCTAAGTCAGATTCCCCTCACAGACCTGGAGGCAAGGATAAGCTCCCTCCTCCCCAGCAACTCTGACGAGCTCTCAACTACAGAACTCACCTCCCACTACAACACTACCATGACTTCCATTATGGACCAAATAGCCCCTATGAAACTAAAAAGAGTCAGAAACATACCATCTAGATCTTGGTTCAACACAGACATAAACTCCCAAAGACGTGAACTAAGAGCAGTAGAAAGACTCTGGCAAAAAACCCGTCCTCAATCCTACGAGCTAAACTCAAATCAACCCGAAAGAAATACAAAAATCACATTAAGATGGAGAAAGAGTCCTTCTTTCGCAATGCCCTTGACAACGCAAAAAACAGACCTAGAGAACTCTTTAACCTCATCAGACAACAAACGTCCAAACCCCCGTCGACCCCAGTCGTGGCCTCCAAGGACATGTGTGACAATTTTGCCAATTTCTTCAACGAAAAATCACCAAGATAGAACTCTCTCTGGACGTGCAAAGCAGTTCCCCAGACAGCAAAGCGCCCACAGAGACAGATGGAGCTACCACACTTAAGCACCCACCTAACTTATGGAACTCCTTCAACCCCATCTCTGAAGCAGAGATCGTCAAAATGATTGCCACAATGAAACCCTCAGCACACGTACTGGATCCCATACCTGCCCACCTGGCCATAAAACTCAAACTATCCTTAGCCACACACTGGACCAAGATCATAAACAGCTCTCTGAGTACTGGAGTCACACCGGACTGTCTCAAAACCGGCCAAGTCACACCTCTACTGAAAAAAACGGGTGCTGACACAAACGATCTAAACAACTTCAGACCTATCTCCAACCTCCCTCTCCTAGCGAAAGTCCTGGAAAGATGTGTTCTCCTCCAACTCACCCAACACCTAGACAGCACTAACCTCCTAGACCCTCACCAATCAGGCTTCAGATAAGGATGTAGTACAGAGACAGCAATCCTAAATGTAATTGATGATATGCACAAATCTCTTGATACAGGCCAATGCTGCCTACTCATACTCCTGGACTTATCGGCAGCCTTTGACAAGGTTGACCATAATCTACTCATTAAAGCACTCCAAGAAAGAGCTGGTGCAGAAGAGGTGGTACTACAGTGGTTCACCTCCTTTCTACAGAACCGCACCCAAAGTATAAAAATCAAAAACTTCTCATCGAACCCACTCCCCGTTAGACGGGGTGTCCCCCAAGGATCAGTACTCTCCCCGCAACTGTTCAACATCTACATGGAACCCCTCACCACCATACTCAAAAAACCCAACATTCCCTTCCACCTCTATGCAGACGACACCCAAATCTACCTGGAAACCTCCTCTCTTGATGACATTAAGAGACTGAACGACACTCTTAAAGAAGTCCAACACTGGCTTTCACACAACCACCTAAAACTCAATCAAGACAAGACTGAAATCCTCCTAATCTCCAACGCTGAGGATAACCCCCAAATCTCAGAATGGCTAAAAGCGATTGATGCGCTCAACTACAACCCCACCTTAGCCGACTCTGCAAAATCGTTGGGAATCACCCTGGACCCCAAATTAGACATGAGCAAACACATCAAGAACACTGCAAAGAACGCCTTACTCAACCTAAAACTACTAAACAAAATAAAACCCTTCATCCCTCAGAACGACCTCAAACAAGCTACTCAATCCCTAGTGTTGTCCAGACTGGATTACGGGATTGCAACCCTCACAGGATCAGCTAAATCTCACCTAGCTCCCCTCAGATCAACTCTGAACGGTGCAGCCAGAATGGTCACAGGAGTTAATAAATATGATCACATCTCCCCTGCACTCAAGGAGCTAAAATGGCTCCCGATTGAAATGCGGGCCAACTTCAGAACTGCCTGCCTCACGCACAAAGCACTGCACACGGGGAAACCCGCATACCTGGCCGCAAAACTCCAGAAGGCCGGCCAGACGAGAAGCCTGAGGAGCACCAACACCCTACTCCTTATCCCTCCGAGAACTGGCAAACAAAGAACCGCATCCCGATCCTTCACAGGTAATGCACCCAAAATCTGGAATTCCTTACCAGTCCATATCAGGACGAACCCCTCCTACTTACAATTCAAAAAGCAGCTCAAAGACCTCCTCCTCAACAGATCTCTCCCACATGGATAGCTGCAACCTAACATTCGAAGCTTGCCCACAGCAGCACACAATCACTTTGGCGCTAAGAACTCTACCTCATGACATTAAGAACTCTACCTCCATTGCCCCAGGCCTATCTCCTGTACCCCCCGGCCATATCGCGTCACGTGTCGTTATGCTCTCTTTGACAATAAGGCCTTGTATATACTATTGTAATAATTTACCCTATTATTGACATGGTGCGCTCCACCCGGATTTTCTGTGATACGTCCTGAGACATTGTACATACTTATATGTTTATGTATCTTAAAAGTGTTCATGCTGTAAAGTGCTCCGATACCTTCGGGTCTGGCTAGCGCTATATAAAACTCTTAAATAAATAAATAAATAGCTACATGAGTGTCTATATGAGTTATTGATTGGTTGTCTGAGTATCTGTATGGGTTCCTGAGTGTTTGTGTGGGTGGGGTGTGTGTGACTCTGTGCATAGATGTGTGAGTGGGTGATTCACTGGGTGGATGGTTTCAAGAGTGCATCTGTGATAGACTGTATGGGTGGGTAAGTGTGTGTAAGAGTGTGTTAGTGAGTGAATGTATGTCCCAGTGGTACATGTGTGAGTAACTACATATGTGAAAGGCAGTATATATGTGTGTTGGAGTATATAAATAGCTATAAGCGAGAGTGTGTGATTGTGAGAGTGACTGTATGGATGAGTGTGTGCTTGTATCAGTGATTGTATAAGAGCGTAAGAATGTGCTAGTATTTGTATGAGTAAGTGAGCTGGTGTGTGTATAACTGTATAGGTGAGTAAATGGCAGTGTGTTTAATTATTTGCATGACTGACTAGGTGTGTGAGTACCTCTATGGATGAGTGGCGATGTTTGAGTGTCTATATAGGAGTATGAGTGCATATGATAGTCCTGTACTGAGTGACCGTAAGTATGAGTGACTGTACGGGTGAGTGAGTGGATGTGTGTGTAGACCTAAGAATCAGTGAGTGGGTATGTAGTTATTGGTGTTGGAGTGTCTATGGTTTTGCGAATGGCAGTCTGTAATTTAGAGTGGGTGTATCAAAGGTTATATTAGGGTGTGAGGAGGTGCATCAGATTATCACGTGGATGATGTCATCAGTGATGTCATCAGTGATGTCATTTGAGATGTCATCAGTGATGTCATCAGTGATGTCACTGACCATGACATGAGTGATGTAATATGTGACGTTATCAGCAGTGCATTGCGGGGCGCGAGTTATAGTTAGCTGAACTAACTATAACGGGGAATTTCACGGGTTTTGTACGAGTGCAATGTCCAACTAACTATAACTGTTCCTAAACCTATGGTTTTTTCAGTGAATTTGTAAGGTTTTTTAAATGCTAATTCCTAACTATAACATGTCTGAAACCTATGGTTTTTTTCAGTGAATTTCAAAGGTTTTGTAAATGACAATTTTTAAATGTATTAATTGTTATATTTATTTTTTTGATACTGATTTACTACATTTTTTTAAACTATTTATTTTTAGATATTTTATTTTTAAATTACATTGTAATTACATTATACATTACATTACAAAATATACTTTCTCAGAATGAATTACTTTAGTTTAAATACTTTGCAAATAGGCAATAGACTTTTAAGTACAGTAGTTACAGTTGTTGCAATGGGCAACACAATTTCAAACACAATGCAACATTGAGCTCAATGTGAATTTCTAGTTAAATGCAATTAGTTACTTTATGGATTACTTTTTCTAACCACAGGACTGGATCCTAGATTCAGTCCTGGGACATCTCCTGTAAACAGTTGAGTAAAAGCGTTTTGGTTACAGTAGTTTTTTTAAGGAATATTATTGTATTTTAAAAGTTGACACTTAGAAACTTTTTCACATAGGATCACCAATGTTATCCTACGGGAGGAAATTCACTTAGCAGGTAAGTAGTGTTATCGTTACTTTTCTCACTCAGTGGTGGATCCTGGATCCAGCACTGGTGCATCTCCTGTAAACAGTTGAAAGAATGCGTTTAAGTCATACAGGCGATTTTTAAGGAATATTTGTAGTTTGTGAAAATCGACACTGAAACTTTTCTGCTGAAAACCAGACAATGGATTCCTATGGAAGGAAATTCAAGTTACTGGTAAGTACGGTTAAAATTACTTTTCAGGATCAGTACTGGGCTCAAAGATGCAGCACTGAGGTCTCTCCTGATAACAGGTGAGTAAATCGGAATTCGTGGTTCGGCTGATTTTAGAGGAATATTTGCACAATGGTGAAGGAAGGGGTGGGGCCTGAGGTGACATGTCTGCAAACACGCCCTGTGGCGCGTTTTAAGTTGGAGAATTAATTCCTCCTCAATCCCGAGGGTCCCTAGGGGCCAACTAGCCCACCAGATACCTCCAGTAAGCGCCACAGGGCTGGGTTGCAGAGAGGTGGTCCAGGCCACGCCCCTTTTACACCTCTCTGCAACGCAGCTCTGTGGCGCTTTTGGAGGTACATGGTGGGCTACTTGGACTCCAGGGACCCTCAGGATTCAAGGGAGTTAATCCCCAACTTAAAACGCGCCACGGGCGCGTTTGCACAGTGGTGAAGGGAGGGGACGGGGCTTCAGGTGACATGTGTGCAAACAGGCCCGTGGCGTGTTTTAAGTTCAGGAATTAATTCCTCTTCAATCCTGAGGGTCCTGGGGGCCAACTAGCCCACCAGGTACCTCCAGTAAGCGCCACGGAGCTGCGTTGCAGAGTGTTGTAAAAGGGGCGTGGCCTCTGAACACCTCTCTGCAACGCAGCTCTCTGGCGCATACTGGAGGTATCTGGTGGGCTAGTTGGCCCCTAGGGACCCTCGGGATTGAGGAGGAATTAATTCTCCAACTTAAAACGCACCACAGGGCGTGTTTGCAGACATGTCACCTCAGGCCCCACCCCTTCCTTCACCATTGTGCAAATATTCCTCTAAAATCAGCCGAACTACGAATTCCGATTTACTCACCTGTTATCAGGAGACCTCAGTGCTGCATCTTTGAGCCCAGTACTGATCCTGAAAAGTAATTTTAACCGTACTTACCAGTAACTTGAATTTCCTTCCATAGGATATCATTGCCTGCTTTTTGCTGAAAAAGTTTGTGTCGATTTTTGAAACATACAAATATTTCTCTAAAATCAGCTGAACTACGAATTCCAATTTACTCACCTGTTATCAGGAGAGACCTCAGTGCTGCATCTTTGAGCCCAGTACAGATCCTGAAAAGTAATTCTAACCGTACTTACCAGTAACTTGAATTTCCTTCCATAGGCTAACATTGACTGGTTTCACTTGGAAATTCTTCCAAGTGTGGAGTTTTGGAACTTTATAATATTCCTCTAAAATCAGCCGAACTACGAATTCCGATTTACTCACCTGTTATCAGGAGAGAACCCAGTGCTGCATCTTTTAGCCCAGCACTGACCCTGAAAAGTAATTCTAACCGTACTTACCAGTAACATGTATTTCCTTCCATAGGAATCCATTGTCTGGTTTTCAGCAGAAAAGTTTCAGTGTCGATTGTCACAAACTACAAATATTCCTTAAAAATCGCCTGTATGACTTAAACGCATTCTTTCAACTGTTTACAGGAGATGCACCAGTGCTGGATCCAGGATCCACCACTGAGTGAGAAAAAGTAACGATAACACTACTTACCTGCTAAGTGAATTTCCTCCCATAGGATAACATTGGTGATTCTATGTGAAAAAGTTTCTAAGTGTCAACTTTTAAAATACAATAATATTCCTTAAAAATCACTACTGTAACCAAAACACTTTTACTCAACTGTTTACAGGAGATGTCCCAGGACTGAATCTAGGATCCAGTCCTGTGGTTAGAAAAGTAATCCATAAAGTAACTAATTGCATTTAACTAGAAATTCACATTGAGCTCAATGTTGCATTGTGTTTGAAATTGTGTTGCCCATTGCAACAACTGTAACTACTGTACTTAAAAGTCTATTGCCTATTTGCAAAGTATTTAAACTAAAGGAATTCATTCTGAGAAAGTATATTTTGTAATGTAATGTATAATGTAATTACAATGTAATTTAAAAAATAAAATATCTAAAAATAAATAGTTTAAAAAAATGTAGTAAATCAGTATCAAAAAAATAAATATAACAATTAATACATTTAAAAATTGTCATTTACAAAACCTTTGAAATTCACTGAAAAAAACCATAGGTTTCAGACATGTTATAGTTAGGAATTAGCATTTAAAAACCTTTGAAATTCACTGAAAAAACCATAGGTTTCAGGCACGTTATAGTTAGAAATTAGCATTTAAAAAACCTTACAAATTCACTGAAAAAACCATAGGTTTTAGGGACAGTTATAGTTAGTTGGACATTGCACTCGTACAAAACCCGTGAAATTCCCCCGTTATAGTTAGTTCAGCTAACTATAACTCGCGCCCCCGCAATGCACTGCTGATGACGTCACATATTACATCACTCATGACATGGTCAGTGACATCACTGATGACATTACTGATGACATCTCAAATGACAACACTGATGACATCACTGATGACATCATCCACGTGATAATCTGATGCACCTCCTCACACCCTAATATAACCTTTGATACACCCACTCTAAATTACAGACTGCCATTCGCAAAACCATAGACACTCCAACACCAATAACTACATACCCACTCACTGATTCTTAGGTCTACACACACATCCACTCACTCACCCATACAGTCACTCATACTTATGGTCACTCAGTACAGGACTATCATATGCACTCATACTCCTATATAGACACTCAAACACCGCCACTCATCCATAGAGGTACTCACACACCTAGTCAGTCATGCAAATAATTAAACACACTGCCATTTACTCACCTATACAGTTATACACACACCAGCTCACTTACTCACACAAATACTAGCACATTCTTACGCTCTT
This sequence comes from Calotriton arnoldi, assembly GCA_963921515.1. Lineage (NCBI taxonomy): Eukaryota > Metazoa > Chordata > Amphibia > Caudata > Salamandridae > Calotriton > Calotriton arnoldi. The sequence goes on from CAWUFW010003159.1 coordinate 1,040,616, forward strand.
ATACAATCACTGATACAAGCACACACTCATCCATACAGTCACTCTCACAATCACACACTCTCGCTTATAGCTATTTATATACTCCAACACACATATATACTGCCTTTCACATATGTAGTTACTCACACATGTACCACTGGGACATACATTCACTCACTAACACACTCTTACACACACTTACCCACCCATACAGTCTATCACAGATGCACTCTTGAAACCATCCACCCAGTGAATCACCCACTCACACATCTATGCACAGAGTCGCACACACCCCACCCACACAAACACTCAGGCACCCATACAGATACTCAGACAACCAATCAATAACTCATATAGACACTCATGTAGCTATTCACAAACCCATGCAGCCACTTACACAGCAACAGACAGACGGATACAGACATTCACCCAGTTTAGTCACTAACCCATGCATTCAGTAAGATACGTTTAATCACTCACTTATAGAGTTAGTCACGCACCTACTAAATCATCCATACAGACACTTATACACCCACTCATTCTTCAATACACCTTTCCCTATATATATTAAAAATATTTAAACTTTACAGAAACACACAGTCACTGGATGATGTCATAAGTGATGTCATTTGAGATGTCATCAGTGATGTCATCAGTGATGTCACTGACCATGTCATGAGTGATGTAATATGTGACGTCATCAGCAGTGCATTTCGGGTGCGCGAGTTATAGTTAGCTGAACTAACTATAACGGGGGAATTTCATGGGTTTTGTACGAGTGCAATGTCCAACTAACTATAACTGTCCCTAAAACCTATGGTTTTTTCAGTGAATATATATATATATATGCACAGAAGTCCTGGGTAGTATAAATCTCAGGGAGGCATGCACTCCACAGTTTTAAGTTTCAGAAAAAGTTTCATTGGCAACACGTTTAATCCGCACCGGGCTTCCTCATGGCCACATAACTATATATATATATATCTATCCAAGTAGACTCCTTCTTACTTGGCCAGTCTCCTAGGGCGACAAGAAAGAGCGCGGACCACCGTGGTTCGTCAACTGCAGTTTATTAAAAACTCCCAAAGAAGTGCAGCAGCCATGACGCGTTTCGTCCCTCACAGGGGACTTGATATATATATAGGAAAGGAAGAGGTCAAAAAAGAGGAAAAGCAAAAGAAACAAAGAAAGACTCCGATTAAGAAAGAGGAGAGGTGGTCGAACACGATACAAGTTAATAGATAACGTAGACCCTGCCAATAACAAATCCATCATTAATTTATCGTCAAGAACACTGACACCTATGGAAATATCTGTATTACATTTGGGTCTCTCATTTTATCCAATGAATGATATGAATTGCATTGACACAAGGATTGACCTATTTCTCTATGTCCGGAAACTAAAACTCATGAAGATGTACAAAATAGCCGTTGGTTCTAGACAGACACCCAGGATACACGGGGAATTGTCAGACCCCGTAGGTCTCCAAGTAGGGGATGTCGACCTGATCTGCGACTTACACGATTTGGAAACAGACAGTAGCGATCATTCACAAAGCAATATCAATCCCATTTTGGAACATCTAGGAATATCCACCAATCGAGCCAGCAACAGTGGTCTCTAACTGAAATCCAAGTTTTCCCCTAATGTACCTCATGACAACATAGAGGCATTTAGCTCAGCCATGATACAGGAACTGACCAAAATGAGACATAGGAGAGACAACAACAAATGGGATAACTTATTCAAACATCAACGTCTGGCTTTAAAAAACTTGGAAATGGACACAAATATCATCATTAAGCCCTCCGACAAGGGGGGCAATATAGTGATCAAGGACATTAATTCATACAGATCTGAGGCTTTACGACAACCAGCCGATCAATCATGCTATGAGGAGATTACTTGGGAACAATATAAGTTGACCATAAGAATTTATCATGATCATTTAAGAAATTGGCATCAAGTGGGACTTCTTGATGAGGACGAATACCAATTTTTGAGAACTGATAATCCACGCATTCCATGTTTATATCTCTTACGAAAAAATTCATAAAGACCCTATAAATCCACCAGGGCGCCCCATTGTTTCCTCCAATGGGGGACTGCTAGAGAACACATCGATCTTTCTTGATCTGTATCTTGCACAATATGTCACTAATTTGAGGTCCTACTGTAAAAATAGCTCAGATGTTTTGAGACGAATCTACGACATACAATGGGAAAATAGCTTTTTGATGATAGCACTTGATGTATGTTCTCTGTATACATGCATAGATCAGAAGAAAAGTGTTGCAGCGTGCATGTATTTCCTAAAAAGTAGACATATTTCTTTTGGCAGCACAACAAAATGCTGGGTGATATGATGCTATACTGTCTGGAGCAAAATATCTTTCTCTTTGAAAAAACAGTATATCGCCAGAAGTCAGGTACCGCGATGGGTACATGTTTCGCCCCCAGCCTAGCGAACTTGTTCCTAGGCTGGTGGGAGGAACAAATAGTTTGGACCGAAGCCAATGAAAAATATACCGATCATATACCCATCTGGATAAGGTATATTGATGATCTTTTTCTGATCTGGGACGGTCCACAGTCATTAGCATTGGAATCTATCCAGGAATTGGGTAATAATGATTTAAATCTTAGCTTTACTCACAAAATAAGCTGCAATTACTGTGAATTTTTGGATGTGAACATACGAATAGTGGAGGGTAAAATGACAACTAGCTTATTCAGAAAAGATACGGCAGGCAATACTGTTTTGCATGCGACCAGCAACCACCCTACTCCCCTAGTACACAGTATCCCCTATGGGGAAATGCTACGGGCACGCCGCAACTGCAGCACCAATGAAGCCTTTGCCCTAGAACAAAGGAAAATGGAACAAAGATTTGAACAGAGAGGGTATAGCGAGAATGTCCTACAGAGAGCTAAAACTAAAGTAAAAGACAAAACACAGAGAGACTTACTGTTCAATCAGCCACTAAGTTCAGACCCCAGATCTAGTAACAATGTGAATGAAGCACCCAAAATGATTACAACTTACAGTAGAGGTGCCATTAACTTAAGAAAAATCATGAAGGCCCACTAGAGTCTGTTATTAGCAGATCCAATAATAGGGAAACATGCAGGAAAGTCACCGAAATTTACCTACAGGCGCCCTAGATCACTTAAGGACCGGCTGGTCCACAGTTACCCACCAGAAAAAAGCAAAAAAACAATGGCTTACACCGACAAAGGGTTTCACGGTTTGCAATTCCTGTAAGGCTTGCAAGAAAAGTAAGAGCCGTCGAACATACACTACAGGTTCAGGATTAGTAAAAACGATCAACAAACCCATCAATTGCACCAGCGACTTTGTGGTCTACGTGCTGGAGTGCCCTTGTGGCCTCCAGTACGTTGGCAGTACAAAATTACAACTAAAAGTAAGAATACTGCAACATTTTCGAGCAGTGACCAACCATGATTTTAGCTACCCAGTAGCGAGACATTGCGCTGATAAACACCAAAGCAATAGTAATCTACTACAATTTTATGGAATAGACAGGGTCCTGCCCCAAATCCGAGGAGGCGACAGGGAGAAGCATCTCCACACACTAGAGTCCAGATATATAATCGATCTCCATACGAAAACTCCCAATGGACTCAATAGTGGAGAAGAATTGGCAACCCACATAGGACACTGAATCCAGATTCAATATCACTTAGTAGCAGTTGTTCCGTCATTATTATTATGTTTTTAGCCATATTCTTTTCTTATTATCACACGTTTTTAAGTAGAACAGAAGGCAAACCCCTATCATCCTACCACGCTCAGGGCTGATGATACAGTTATTATTTTAATACTACAAGCCTGGGTAGATGTGTTAAGTCAATTTTCTAATAGGTGCAATATTCTTGTCACCTATAGAGGATGAACGGGTAGATCCAGCAGTCTGCTCTTAATAACCTGTCACGTTAAATTTCACTTTGTTGTTTTTCCATTCACTTTCACACAATAAGAACATCACTGAACAACTTTTTCCTTTGTTTTGGAGGGGAGGACATAATCAATATAGGCTGCCACCACATGAGTACATAACTCAGGATTGAGGGGTATTTTACCAAAAGGTAAAGATTTTGTGCCTTAATATAGCATCGGATATACTAGTGTAATATTTTCTGAGATAAGTACATGACTTAGGATTGAGCTAAACTTTACCGGCTGATGGTGGATACAGTATCTGATATATATATATGTGCAACATTAGAGTACATAACTCATGATTGAACTAATTTCCACCGGTTAATGAAATGAGGGTTACAGTAACAAGTTACGATTACAATCATGTGTATATACAATCACAGCATAACTGCTAATTTTGAAATCGCTTAGGTAATTTGCATGTACAGCAGAATGAATTGACCTGGAAATAATTTCATATTAATATATAATATCGCCATCTCCTGCAAAATTGAATGCACGATTATTTGTTTGGAAGGATATTCCAAAAATCATGTAGTGTCATTCCAATTCTCAGTGGTTATAGCGATTGTATACCAAAAAGTGTCAATAATTGTTTTTGAATTAACTTTATTGAAACGTGGTCGATGGACAAGAGTGATGATATCTTGTAAGGTCTGAAATTCTGCTTTTTGAATCATGAAATGAATGTCATTTCATATGATTATATTGATCAATTATATCTGATTTGATTTACTTACCGAAACGGTTTTTAGCTTTTAAATGCAAACAGAGATTTATCACGTGATGTATTTCTTTTATGTCTATGAACTATTCCCCTTATTTTGAAAGGAAATTGCTGGCACAAATCACTCGAAAAAGGCTATACGCCGAAACGCATCGTATTTGTGCACAATAAAGGTATTGTGCAGTCTCCTGGTGTGCCGCTTCCTTACTTTCCTCATTTTGGGGTATGACGTTTTGGAAACCTTGCAAAGATATATATATATATATATATATATATATATATATATATATATATCCTTTCACAACTGACCCATTTTCTGACAACTGGGCGCTCAAGGCGGTGCGGACGCGATACGGCAGAGCCAAGCCGTTTCCAATTTTCGCCACTTTACCCACGAGGGTTTTTTTTTCGCTCACACTCACGAATGAAGGAAATTCAAAGTTTACTGCAGTTTCAGCTTAGATTTATTCAGCATGCCAACTTGGCTTGTTTGTCTCGTGAACAAGGTCTCTGTTGAGACTGAAACGCGTAGAGTTTCTGGCATGCTGAATAAATCTAAGCTGAAACTGCAGTAAACTTTGAATTTCCTTCATTCGTGAGTGTGAGCGAATAAAAACCCTCGTGGGAAAAGTGGTAAGATATATATATATATATATATATATATATATATATATATATATATATATATATATATATATATATATATATATATATATATATATATATATATACATATTCAATGAAAATAAACAAAGGTCAAAGCTTAGTTATAGCTAGGAAAACTTTATTTATTCTTTTTATACAAAACCCATTTAAACTATGCAAATCTTAGACATTTTTAAGTTTTAGTTATAACGTACAATCATAGCTTGTGCCCTGTCAGAAACGTCCTTCAACTAGCGCAGCTCCATACACAGTGATGTGAACTTGCTAGCCACACTACATTAACTATATCTCAGCATTCTACCATGCACACTGTTCCTATAAATTATGAATTGTTTAGACACGTCATGACTCTTGTTACAAATGCTATCATGTAACATGGTATAAGTGAAATAATATAAAAAGGTAATGCATGGAGAAGCCTCACAAGTTATAACTCTACGTTTACTCTGAAAACGTGCTTTTTGTGATTTGATGTAAATCCATTCAGTAGCTTTTTAGAAATGAAAGTTCAAAATTTATTATATTCAGACACGGTATCATTGCAGAACTATCACATAGTACTGCAGTACAGTGAGGTCAAAACACACGTTCAGATTTGCAGTGGCAGCTGGCAGCTATGACTAGTGGAGGGGCGGGCAAATGAGTGGTGGGTGGGTGGGTACATAAAATAAATACATTATTAAAACAAAGTAAAAATAATAAAACATTACTTACTGTGCTTGCTGCGTCCGCCTCGCTCCGGTCATCTTCTTCCCTCATGATGCCCAGGGCCCCAGGCAACTACCTTAACAAATCCTGGCACTGCTCTCATGCTGTTAGAGCAGGGCCAGGATTGGAGGGAGCAGCCACTATCAGCGCTCCCAAGAACACTGTAGGCTTTTGCTTTTTAACCCAGCTGTCTCAGACAGCTGGGTTAGAGAGGTTTAAAGTGCACATGTGTGACTGGCCGTCGCGAGATGGCCAGCCAAAGAGACATGCGCACTTTAAACTAGCGCCCAGGCAGCTCACCACACCTCCCTGCTGCCATTAAGCAGGCCCGCCCGTCCTCCCACTCGATTCTGGGCAGGTTGACAGAAAATGTTGCTGCCACCATTTTCTGACTTGGGGACACAGTCCCTGTGTCATAGAAAACAGAAACTAATAAAGTTAAGAATATGGAGGCTGTGTTGGGGTACTCTGACCCCCTGGCCCTTGGGGTCAAATGGAAAAGATTTTTTTGTGGCACTGCAGTACTACCGCAGGATTCATCACAGCCCTGTGTCATTTTTCAGTAGTATCATGGTACTGTGGTGGTGAAAAAAAAGTGCGAGTCCTTGGGGCACTGCAAGACCATAGGGACTGGCCAACAAATGGGTCTTGGCTGCTCGTGGAGGGTTGGGTGCAGGGCTTGGTTACAGGCCAAGCCCTGCAATCGAGCCCATGCTGCGCATGGCTGTGCCAACCCTGCGGCCAACCCTAAGATGCACAAGACCGAAGGCTTTTGTGGTGGGGGTTTAGTCGCCCACAGGAGGTTGGGCGCAGGTGGTGCAGGGTAGGCCTTTTGAGGTATGGTAAGAAAATATTGCTTTACGTTTAAAAAAACACTAGAAATTCACTGAAAATACCAAATGTTAAAGTGACATTATAGTTTGGAATGTTTATGATATTGTACTTTACATTAAAAAAAATCTTTGAAATTCACTGAAAATATCAAAGTTTAATGTGGCATTATAATTAGGTGAAAATATTAGTTAAAATGTTTAAACAAAAAAAAAGACTGGAATTCACCCATTATTGTTAACTCAAACTGAGGCAGTGAGAGGTATGAAAGTATGCTTCCTTTACAGAATACCCCATCCACCTCCGCACTGTTAAAGTTTTCAATTATTTTGTATTTTTGTTTCCTTATAAAACCTCAAGGTGAAAATTGTGGCATGGAGCTATTTGCTATAGCCTTTGAGGATAAGTACATCCTCTACAGGACAAGTTGCTTTGTATCACCCAGAAAGCGATGCATGGAACAGGACCACTCTTCATCAGGAATAAAATCACCAAATACATTCAACAAAGGAACCTCTGCTCTAGATTGGCACCTCACCTCAAAATCCCACCATACAAGAAAAAAAACATAGGTGGCACAACCTTCTCTGTTCAAGCAGCCAAACTATGGAACTCTTTACCCCCAAACAGAAGATCCACGGATACCTTATCTTCAGAATACTACTCAAGAGTTGGCTCTTCCCCATATAACCACCATACTCAAACATAAATATACAGCATATCGCTGGGTATATAAGCATTTATTTGGACTATTGATGTGTACCTACATAAGTGTATTCCTTTGCATAAATGTGATTAATAATAATTATGTTTAAAAATATATAGATATTCGTTAGTTCTGCTTAACAAATATACATATTGCTTATGGATATACCATTCTATGTTTATCATGTATATCGGTCACTGCATACATTTTTTTATCATAACTATTTATTTACAATTGTTTCATTATTGAATTACAAAAAAAATATTAAAAATTAAAATAACAAGTAGCGTAAAGCACAGTGACACTTGAAAGTCTGAGTTTATTAAATACAACTTAAATCTACATATATTACCTTCCCTATACATATATACCTTCTATGTACTTATGTGTTTTTATATGAATTCCTTTTTTTTTTTTAATGGATTCTGTTGCAAGCAAGTTGTTGACTTTTTTTTTTTTTTTAAACTTTATTTAGCGTTTTATCGTTGTGCAACTTACAGCAGAGCATATACAATCAACAATATCTGTCCAGAGCGGAGTCTGTGACAACTTCACGGCTTGTATACAGGCAAAGTCATTTCTCACCATAAAAATCATAATGTTAATATCTTAACTGGACTTGAGAGTGGCACCATCAGTCGCATGTGGCAGCTTAATGCCGCGGGGAAACTTCCTTATCAGGGCCCTTAATGCATCCGATGGTGGATGTCAACAATGAACAGGCAATATACAGAGATCTTGGTCGGATGTCACTTGTGTCGTAACGTTTCAACTACCCAATTCCCGCGGGTACCATGCCCTGTTCCAGTGGAGTGAGGGGGTCCCGACGCGTGGCTAGCAGATAGTCTCTGAGAGGGCCCCAGATGTCCCTGGGTCGTGAGGTAGTCGGAATCGTGGTGGCATATATCTCGTTCTGTGTGCTACATTTAACTAAGCTTGTCATCCAACCAGCGACCGTGGGTGCCGACCTACTGCCCCAGTGTATGGCCACTTCTCTCTTAGCTAGTAGAAGGCAGATGCCGGTGTAGCTCCTTACCTTTTTGGGGACATTAGCTACATAGCCTAGTAGGGCAATTTCAGGCAAGGGGTTGAGAGGCATTGCAATCATGACCCCGAGGATCCTGTGGACCTCTTTCCAGAAAGAGTGCAAGCGGGGGCATGTCCAGGCAATATGGGCAAAGTCTGCTTGTGGGGCGTTGCACTTGCGGCAAGTATGGGGCTTGGATGGATCTATTCTATGGACTCTGGCGGGGGTGACGTAGATTCTGCGGAGAAGCTTGAAATGGATCAGCTTGTGTCGGCTATTTAGAGAGATCGTTTTTGTAACTGCGCAGCAGGCCTCCCACTGGTCATCAGTTATTAGGTTGCCCAGGTCTTCCTCCCAGTCTTTACGAATCTTATCATCATTCAATGGGACAAGAGCTGCACACACTTTGTACAGCCTAGAGATCAGATGCACCCCCTGTCGTCCTCAATGATCATAGCAAGAGGGGGAATGATTGGGGCGCTAGAGGGAAGTCGGGGAAAGTGGCGCGCATAGCAGAGCGGACCCGTTGGAGCACAAATCTGTCCATGAATGTGGCGTCTGGGAACCTAGAGTCGTCGTCTATGTCAAAGGCATGCCCATCCGGGAATAAGTCGTCTAGTTTAGAGACCCCAAATTTAGTGAAGGTGCGTTGTATGAGTCACTCATCGGTGATCGGCAACCAACGGGAGTTAGGGAGTGGCAGGGCGGCGGAATATAGAGTAGCGGTGCCGGAGGCCTGCCTGAGTTTGTCCCAGGCCCAGCTGGTAGTGGAGACCGTTTGGATGTCGGACGGGTCCCTGGGCAGGCCCTTGGGGAGAATTGCCGCCAATCTTTCCGGGAGAGCCAAGTCCGCCTCTGGGCGGAGATAAGGGATTCTGGCATCTGGGTGATACCAAGCGTGCGCGTAGCTGCACTGGGCAATTAAATAATATAAGTGCAAGTCAGGAACACCGTAACCCCCCCTCTCGTATGGGAGAGTCATGACCTGCCAACGAACTCGGGCCTGCCTGTCTCCCCATACCAGACGTATCAGATGAGAGCGGAGCGTCTGAAAGAAGCTGTTTGGAAGAGGGATGGGAATGTTGTTAAAAAGATATAAAAATTTGGGGAGAATGATCATTTTAATGAGCGCCACTCGACCTGCGATCGATAGCGGCAGTTTGAGCCACTTATCAACTTGCGCTTCCAGGGTGTGAACCGCCTGTCCGTAATTGAGGCGTATGATTTGTGCTGTGTCTAAGTGTATGTGGATGCCCAAGTTTAACGGAGCCCGCGCACCATTCCAGCGGGAACTCCAGGTCCCATGTCGTCGTGCTGGGGGTGAGGGGGAAAATCACGGACTTATGCCAGTTGATGCCTAGGCCCGAGTGCAGTCTGAAGCGGAGTATTTCCCGGATGAGGGGGTCTAGGTTTGCCCGCGGATCTCGTACATAAAGAATCGTATCATCGGCATACAGGGATACTAAGAGTGGGCCCGTGTGGAACTGCAGGCCTCTATGGAGATGTTTTTCCTGAAAGTGGCGGATCAGTGGGTCCATAGCGAGGATAAACAATAATGGTGAGAGTGGACAACCCTGTCTCGTGCCCCGTGAGAGTGCAAAGGGGTCCGAGAGTGTTCCATTCAATCTGAGCCGGGCGGTGGGACGACGATATAACAGTGCTGTGAGTGTGATGAATCCCATGGGCATCCCCATTCGGCGCATGAAAGAGAGGAAGAAGGGCCATTCGAGAGAGTCGAAGGCCTTTTCAGTGTCTAATAGTATTGCGGCCGCTGGCACCTCAGGAGCTATCCTGTGCAATACGGAGAATAGTGTGCGCAAATTAAACCAAGTGGAGCGATGGGGGACAAAGCCCGATTGGGCCGGGGAGATTATATATTCCATTAGTTGGGAAAGACGACCCGCAATCACTTTGGCCAGGATTTTGTAATCCAGGTTTAAGAGCGAGACGGGTCTGTATGAGTCGCAGAGCAACGGGTCCTTCCCGGGCTTGGGGAGAAGAATTATGACTGCCTCACGAAGGGTGGGCGGTAAAACCTGTCTCTCCAGTGCCTCTGCGTCGACCTCTATAAGTTGCGGCACCAATACATCCTTGAATGTCTTGTAAAAGTCACCTGTGAATCCATCAAGACCAGGAGCGGACGAGGATCGCAGGCTATCTATGGCGGCGATGACGTCTGCTTTTGAGATTGGTTCCGCCAGGAACTCCTGCATATGTTTCTCTAAGTAGACTAGAGCTATCTCGGATAGATAAGACTCCTGGGCCGTGCGGTCACCTCCAGTTCTGAAGGCATATAGTGCTTTAAAATAAGATAAAAATTCTGCTTGGATTTCTGCAGTGCTGGTGAGCTGCTGGCCTGACCGGGCCTGTACTTCGGGTATGTATGCCCTGTTGTATGGGGGTCTGGTCATCTGAGCTAAAACCCTCCCTGGTCGCTCACCCTCGCCATATTGTCTTGCTTTGTGATATTTACCCATAAATAAAATCTCACGCTCTGCCTCGTCTCTGTATTCTGATAGTAGGGCTATACGCTTTGATTCGGCTTCTTTGTTTGGGCCCTGCAACAACCCAGCATCTAAATCGGAGAGCTCTTGTTCCAACCGAGACAGGGTGCCTCGCAATGCACGGAGCACCCCGGAATGTTTTGAAATGCAGACTCCCCGTATGTATGCTTTAAAACCCTCCCAAAGAGCCGACATCGTGTCCACCGAACCTGTGTTTAAGTCAAAATAGTCCTCTATTGCCTCCTGCATTTCGTGTAAAAAGAGGTCATCTGCTAGGGCGCGGCTGGGGAATCGCCATTGTCTCTCAAAGCCCTCGGGTCGGGGAACCCCCAAGCGCCACAAAACTGGAGCATGATCGGAGTAGGTCCGAGGGAGAGTCTGTATCGAGCGACTCCAGCCAAGGATATTGGGAGAGGCCAACCAAAAATCTAGTCTGGTCCAGGTGTTGTGGTAGCCTGTGTAGTGGGTGTAATCTGTGTGTTGAGGGGTGCCTGAGCGCCCCACATCTATAACGGACAGTTGTTCGCACAGGGAGAGGAGGGCTCTACACGCGCGTGGTTTGGGATCAGGAGCGAGAGATGTGCTGTCTAGCATTGGGTCCAGGGCTATATTGAAGTCACCCCCTATCAGGAACGTCACATTTCCTAGGCTCAAAAGTTGGGATAGCAAGGAGTGATAAAAATCTGGCGAGTCCGTGTTCGGGCCATACACACAGACCAACGCTAGGCTGTGTCCCATTAGAGTCCCTACCACCATTACATATCTGCCCTCCTTGTCTCGAATAATAGCGTGCAGGCTAAAAGGGACACGTTTGTGAATGAGTATGGCAGTGCCTCTAGCATAGGTGCTAAAGCCCGCAAAGTATCGGTGGACCCCCCAGCTAGCGGCGAAATGGGTGGGATCAGTGGGGGGCAAATGAGTCTCTTGCAGGAAGGCGACATCCACTGTGTGCCGAGCCAAGTAATGTAAGATATGGCGTTTCTTGCATGTATCATTAAGTCCCCGTACGTTCCACGTCAGCAGCGACAGCTCTGAGGGGCCATTACTGCGACCTAACTGGGCCATTTGTGGGGCGATGCCTGACAATTGAATAGGTGCTGCCATGCAACGTGATAATTCCTGCTGGTTTGGAAACGCCAAATTAACCATGCGTGACTACCTGTTAACGAAACCCCCCACCCTCCACCCAGCCTCCCTACCCCATATGAGAGGCAAACCCAACCAGAATGAAATGAACCATTGTACCAATCAACATGTCCAATAATTGCAAATAGCACAGTCAGGGTACATTCGTGATCAACACAAACAATTCTCAGTGTACACCAACTGGGGGTGATGACGCCTCTCGGCCTTCCAGCAATCAGAAATGGAGCGAGTAGTGAAGGAATATCCCCAAGTTCTCACATAGTTATGGGAAATGCAACCAGTCAGAGTGGCTCAGCTGGGGGCAGCCCCAGAGAAAAGTTCCATGCTGGCGTCAGAGCCGCTGTGGGGCGGAGATGGGGTATGATCGTCAGCGGGTCTTTGAGGGTTTTGTTTGTAAGTGCGGCAGAACTCCTGAGCTTCTGTGGGGCTATCAAAGATGCGAACCCTGCCGTTGATCTCGACCCGCAGTCTCGCTGGGTACAGCATGCCGTACTTCAAGCCGAGGTTCCGAAGTGCAGCTTTGACGCCGTTGTATTTGCGGCGGGCATCTTGGACCATGATGGTATAGTCCGGGTATAGAGACAGTCGGGAGACCTGCCATTTGGTTTCGCCGCGCTCTCTGGCCAGGCGGAGCGCAGTGTCCCGGTCTCTGAAGTTCATGAGGCGGGCGATGATGGGGCGCGGGGGGCATCCAGGATTTGGTCGGGCCCCCAACGAGCGGTGGGCCCGCTCCACAACGAAGCCAGGCGTGAAGGCGTCCCTTCCAAAGATGTCAGCTAATAGCGTCTCTACAAAGGTATCCATGCGGCCCGTAGATGTAGACTCCGGAACCCCAATAATACGTGGGTTATTTCGACGGCTGCGGGCTTCTAAATCTTCACTTTTGATGGCGACGTCTTTCAGGATCCGCTCCACCCGTTCAAGCCGCTTGAGAGATTGCACGGCGCCGTCGTCGAGTTCCGAAATGCGGGATTCTGCTACATCTAGGCGCCTGTCATGCACTTGGATCTTGGCTCTTAGGTCCGCCATGTTTTTGTCCAGGGTGTCGAATCTACCATCCAGGGCCTTGAATCCTGCCCGCATCTCCTGCAGCAATGCGCTGATTTGGTCGCCATTGTCGCTGGAGCGCCCCGCCTTTTGCTCGCCCTCCGCCATGGTTGATGATTTGTCCAGGGGCGTCTCTGGCACCTTCTCGAAGGGTAGGAGCCTTTGTTTTGGATCTTTGCGGCCCATGCCACTGCTCCTGCGCTGAATTGTGACTCTGCAGGCTGGTCCAGTTCAGGGGCAAAACCGTGGGGTCTCCGGAAGCAGGGAACAGCAGGACCTCTTCGCCTCTCACAGGGCGCTAGGCTAGAAACTCTGCAGCCCCCGCCGTGGGAGCGCCACTGGTGTCTCGCCCTGGTGAGCCGGCGGATCGCAAGGGTCTGTGTCAGCAAGGTGGGCGATGTTTGGGGAGACAGATATCTCCCGTCTCGGGCCAGCCGTAACAGGAGGAAGCGGGCCCGGGGGCAAGGCTGCAGACAAGCCGTAGAGGCTGTGAGGCTTTTTCGAATGGAGCAGCTAGCGCCGTGTTCCTAGGCGGGGAGGGTGGGGGGCGGCACAGCGGGGACAGCGCAAACCAGCGGCGCCCTCCGGGACCAGCAAGCAGTGGGCAATGAGAGGCCTGGGGGCCGCTAGCGGGAGGAACACCCGGGCCCTGCCCCCGCGGGTTCCCGCGGCCTTCCTGGAGTGAAAGCTGAATGTGACGTCGGCCTCAACTGCCCGGGCCCCGATGCGAGCCGCCGCCAGCCGCACCGCCCCACGCCCTTAGCGCTTACCGCCTCACTCCGTCCGCCGCTCCGTGGCAGCCACCACCTGTGTTCCGCTTCCGGGCCGCTCTCAATCCTCAACAGGCCTCGACGCCGCCATTTTCCGAGATCTTCGCCGGCAGGAGATCGGCCTGTGTCCCAACGCCAGCCGCAGCGTCGAGCATGTCACAGGGCTCGTTGGACTCAGGAGCTGTTCCGGAGTCCAATGGCGCTCATTTCGTGGCCCCTAAGCAGCTGGATGTGGGGGATATAATGGATCGGGCTGGATCGGCCGGTGGAGCTTCAGAGCCGCGCGGCCATCTTGGTCCGCGGCTTGGCCACGCCCCCCTTATATGAATTACTTTATTTCTAATTCAGCATCTCCAATGCACTACCCAATATCTCAATCTATACCTCACTCAATATATCCTCTACCTCCACTCTCTGACTCATCCCAAACCTCATCCTACTACTCTCGCAAATGCACTACCCTGTTTCTCAACCAATAACTCTCTCAATGTATCCTCTACCTTCACTCTCTGACTCATGCCAAACCCCATTCTACTACTATGATCCCCAAAATAATAATTCCTTCCTCTACCCCTCCTTGCATTATCTCAAACCTCCTTTACTATTTAGATTTCCCAAACAAGCTTTCTAAACCCTTCCCTCTGACTCTTACCCCCTTCACCTCCCCTTGACTCATCCCAAACCTCCTCCTACTGCTATGATCTCCCTCCACTATCCTTTTCAATCCAACTAACAGACTCACATGTCCACCGCTCAAATTATTTTCATATTTCCCTATACTAGTTACCCACTAATCCTGTTTGGATTCCGAAGTAGCGTGCTACCTGCCGAAAAGCACTTCAATATCTCATCAGGGGTAGCAAGCGCTATATAAATGCAAACCCTTCCCTCTTCTATTCCTTCACTATCCTTTTTCAATCTAAATAACAAACTCACATGTCCACTGCTCAAATTAATTTCTTAACTCCCTATACTAATTCACCACTAATCCTCTTTGGGTTCCGGAATAGCGTGCTACTCGCTGAAAAGTGCTTCAATGCCTCGTCAGGGCTAGTAAGCGCTATAGAAATGCAATTACAATTGCAACTAGAGTAACTATTGCTCACATCCTTGCAATGCACTTTTTATTACCTCACACATTACATCACTCGTGACATGCTCTATGACATCGTTGATAACATCAATGTATCATTTGAAATTACATAATTAATGACAACAATGTGTACAGTGGGAGTGCGAGTTATAGCAACTTCAGTTAATTACAAATAGTGAAATTCAGAATCAACATGTGTCTGAGTCTTTTGACATTGTTTTTATGATTGAATTTTAGGGGCTCAAAAATGATAAAAGAAAGACAATTTGTTTATTTTTTTTAATAAATCGAACGTGGTTCTTAGTTTTTCTTTTAACATTTTCCAGCCCACAACATGCAAAAATAAAATCAACCACAAGAGGGCTTTGCACTCCAGCTGAAGTGCTGAAGAGCACAGAGCTCCAGCTCAGAGTACTTTAAAAAATATGGTAAGTTCTCCATGGATCATGGATTTTATAACCCAAGAGAATTACTGTTTTTTAATGTTGTTGGGGGGGCTGATGTACTCCCTGCAGCACCCCACAACATTAAATAAAATGCTTGGTGATTCCCATGCCTTCTCTGCAGGCACCACAAGCATGAAAATATGCTATTTTAAAATGCTCCAGGGCATTATGGGGCGCTCCTTCCAAGAAGCAGTGAATAATAAATGAGCGGCTCCTGCCTATCATTTATTGTTCTTTTTTTTAAATTTAGTTTAGGTGTCCCCTTGTCCACCCAGGACTCCTAGATCCTTTTTCTTGGTGGGGGCTTTGAGAGACGAGTGACCCCCTTGACCCCACGGCCCCATCAGGTCCCCTGCCAGCACCCATCATGGTGCTGTGGGGAGCTGGCAATTATTGTTCTGTTTAAATAATGGGGAGGAAGGCACACGGCCCAACTCCCCAAGCCTATGGAGCCTCAGGGACCCCATCCCCAAGGTCGTATAATTTCTTTAAGGGGAGAGGGTGTGCAGCCTCCCTACCCAAGCATCTACATGATCTGCAGACCCATTTCCCAGGACCTTTTGTGGATGCCCAGGTGTCCAACCAGGGCACACACAAGACACTATGTTGGGGGCTGCGGGCGTAGCCCCAGTGCCCTGTGGCCCCATGGGCTACCTGCTGGCACCAATCATAGGTGCAGTGGGAGCCGGCATTGCTCCTGCCTGGCGGGAGAAGGTATTTTTACTGGGCCCGCCACCCGGAGCAGACATGACTTCCCTGTCTGTACTCTTGAGGTTAGGGAAGGCATCTGTGTCACGGAGTGGGCTTCCCAGGCTTCAGTTAGTGAGCCTGCACTAGGAAATGGGGTCTCAGGGGCTTTTCAAGGCTCAAGGAGGGGGGCTGCTAGTCCCTGTCCCCTTATAAATACTGTGGGCTCCAAGGGATGGGGTCTCTGGGGCCTTTTTAGGCTCAGGAAGGGGGACCGTGTATCCCCTCGCCCTTTTTTTCTATTCTGCCCGGGTTGGGGTTAAAGAAGAGGGGCTACATACCCACCTTCCCTAAATATTCAATAGCGCCGCCCCCCAGGCCCCGGATTACCCTAGAGGGAATTTTTATTGTAGTGCGGTCCTTCATAAATTCATAGGAAAAAAATTTTAAAAGCATTTTTGGCCCGGAGGGACTGTCCCTCTGGGACCCCCCACCAGGCCTGTGGGGCTAGGGTCTCCCTACCCTGACCCCTTATATCTATTTTGTGTGGTTTTTGTAGGACAATGGACTGAGTCTCGAGCCCTAAGATGGCTGCTGCCACATCGTTGTTGATATGGTAGCCGCCAGTCAGATCTCAGCTTGAGATCTGACAGATCTGCAAATCTTCTGTTGCATGATATATACAAAGTTTTTGAACTTTAATTGCTCAAAAACTACTGAATGGACAAATTCCAAAGAAGCTCGTTTTCTGGACCAAGTTCTAGTTTTCTGCCAAATTTGGTGTAATTCTGTTCAACAGTTTTTGTGGTATCGCTGTTCAATTCTCCTAGGAAAAATGAATGGGGAAAACACATGTTGGGACCTCCCCTTTTTCTCAGCCCCCACTTGATGGATCACCCTGAAACAATATATATATATATATATATATATATATATATATATATATATATATACCTACCTCCACAAAAGCCACTTGCTGCCGAACAACTTGCGGGCGGGTGCCGTTGGCGTGATTGTGGCAATCACGAATGTAAATCAGTCACCAATTCCCTCAACAGGGTTTTACAACGCACTCCACAGACTCCACATCCATTGATTCAGTTTTCTTTATTTCACAGGCAAACCGGTTTCGGCATTCCGCCTTTTTCAATGCCTTGTGTGCAGTTTTGATTGCATCACCCCCATTTAAATAAAAACATTTGTACTCTCCTATTGGTCACGGAGAGTCTGGTAAGTGATGATGGACTTCAGTGACATCCATCCCTTCAAATTATAATGTCCGCTATGTCATCGTGGATATTAATTAAATAGTCTCTAAGTGAGCATGGCTGCATGTCATGTAATTCCATACTTGGTGATGGTTTTTACTTAGTAGACACGATCATGCAGGCCTTTAATATGTACCACGTTGAAACTCATTCACCTTGGGGGCAGAATTCTGGATTGTTCCTCGCCCAGCCGTACTCCGCTGTGCGCAGGGGTAAGTCCACAAGAAACAGTTTAGTAACCGCACTCCTCCAATTATAGTAATTGCCGACTCAGTGTCAATGGGCATTGCCTTGCTGAGTAAGTGGCGGCGGTTCTGGCAGTAAACTCTACACCTCCACAAAAGCCACTTGCTGCCGAACAACTTGTGGGCGGGTGCCGTTGGCGTGATTGTGGTAATCACAAATGTAAATCAGTCACCAATTCCCTCAACAGGGTTTTACAACGCACTCCACGGACTCCACATCCATTGATTCAGTTTTCTTTATTTCACAGGCAAACCAGTTTCGGCATTCCGCCTTTTTCAATGCCTTGTGTGCAGTTTTGATTGCATCGTCTCCATTTAAATAAAAACATTTGTACTCTCCTATTGGTCACGGAGAGTCTGGTAAGTGATGACGGACTTCAGTGACATCCATCCCTTCAAATTATAATGTCCGCCATGTCATCGTGGATATTAATTAAATAGTCTCTAAGTGAGCATGGCTGCATGTCGTGTAATTCCATAGTTGGTGATAGTTTTAACTTAGTAGACACGATCATGCAGGCCTTTAATATGTACCACGTTGAAACTCATTCACCATGGGGGCAGAATTCTGGATTGTTCCTCGCCCTGCCGAACTCCGCAGTGCGCAATCTGGAACTGTGTCAAATTTGCAACCGGCCTCTCCTTTCTATACCCAGGGCCCCCATTTGATATACCACGTACGTCTTGTGGACTCGTAGCTCTGCACCTGCCTATACTAATTTATTGAGTACACCTGACTCAAATAGCATCCTTCAGTCCTCCCCAGACCTCGGGACGGTCTTTGATATTCATACCGACTTTTGAGACCGTGTTTTTCAACGTAGAAGACTCCACAAAGCCCTGAAGAGTCACAAGAAATTTCCTTGTGACGAAACACGTGTCGGCTGGTTGCTTTGATTCTATAATTTTGTTTTCTCTTAATAAATACCTCTGAACTCTATCCAGACATTAATAACTGTGATTTTACCTGAACGAGACTCTTATACTATTGGTATACCCCCACCACGTGTGCCCAGGATCGTGTTTATATGTCCAGTGTGGGTTCTTCGACTCACACACTCACGGGGGTTATTGGGTTATTCCCCCGACTTGGCAGCACCGCACATTTTTTGTGTAGCATTACTCACACAACGCGCACTAGTTTGAGCGCCAATCTTCCTGTTTTTACTTAAAACCCTACCCCTATAACGTTACTTTAACCTTTGTTTTTTCAGTGAATTTCTTGTTTTTTTTATAAATATAAAGTAATGTTTTATTACCATATGTAAAGCCATCCCCCGCCACGCACAGCTTTCTACTGTGCATGGTGGGGGCTTGGCTGTAGGGCCTAGCCTGTGGCCAGGCCCTGCAGCCAACCCCCCCACAGGCAACCCCCCACAGGCAGTCAACCCCATGCCCTGTGGCCAACCTTCCCATAGGCAACCAACCCCACACTGCATACGTCCTTTGGCCATGCACAGCAGAGGGCTGGTCTGCGGCCAGGCCCTGTGGCCAACCCACCCAAAGGCAGCCAACTCCCCATAGGCTGTCAACTCCACCCGAGGAACAGGCTTTCGCAACGCAGATGGGGCCCCAGGGACCCCATCTGCAGGGGACTAAACATATATATTGAGGGTAGGGGGTATGCAGTCCCCTGCCCAAGTCTTAATAAGCCCAGAGAACCCCATCCCACATGTCCAAATTCAACATATTGCTGGCAGCCAATCAAAACAAATAAGGCATTACCTAAGGAAAAGCTGACCGAACTTTAACTACCAATATATATATATATAAATATATATAAATATTATATATATATATATATATATATATATATATATATATATATATATATATATATATATATATCATTCCATCCTGACAGCGTCAAAACAAACAGGCACCGACTCCGTGAAAAGTTTGGCACAGATGGCAATTTATTCCAAACAATATATATATATTATCTACTGGCGGTCGCCAGTAGATAGTTATAGTTAGGACCTATTTTCCATAGGAAATCCACAACATTCTATTTGAAATAACTTTGGCGCCGGTTGACGAATCTTCGTGAAATTTTCAAACTTTGTGGCCCGCTCTGGTCCGCTCATATCTTGAAAGTCTCGGGGTGATTCGTCAAGCGGGGGCCGAGAAAAAAGGGGGGTCCCAAAACGTGTTTTCCCCATGCAATTTTCCATAGGAACCTTTCATCGCAGCTACAGCCCAAACGGCTGAACGGAATTACACCAAATTTGGCAAAAGGTAGCCCTTGGTTCAGAGTCGTGCCTTTTGCTTAAATGGTGTAAATCCGTTCAGTAGTTCCTGAGAAAATCAAAAGTAAAGTCACATATATATCTATGGCCGAGTAGGGACCGCGTACCCTCCCGATCACGAGCTGCATGCTAATTGGCTGTCAAGTGGCTGTCAACACTCCAAATCAGGAAGTGTTGGCAGCCATTTTATGCCTCGGTAGAACCGAGGCACAGAAATAACTGCGCAAAAC
The DNA here is from genome assembly GCA_963921515.1 of Calotriton arnoldi. NCBI lineage: Eukaryota > Metazoa > Chordata > Amphibia > Caudata > Salamandridae > Calotriton > Calotriton arnoldi. The sequence continues at coordinate 1,060,912 of CAWUFW010003159.1, forward strand.
GCACAAAGGGGGCAGGGTAGAAACACCCTGACCCCCTAGGTCTGCTCAGGGGGTCCCACAAGGACCCCCTGGGCAGAAAAAAGCATTTTTAAAAAAAAAAAATCGGCGGGATGTGCTTAGGGTGCGCGGATCCCGCCGAGAAAAAAAAAGAAACAAGTGCGCAAAACGCACAAAGGGGGCAGGGTAGAAACACCATGACCTCCTAGGTCTGCTCAGGGGTCCCACAAGGACCCCTGGGCAGAAAAAGCATTTAAAAAAAAAAATATCGGCGGGATGCGCTTAGGGTGCGCGGATCCCGCCGTAAAAAAGAAACAAGTGCGCAAAACGCACAAAGGGGGCAGGGTAGAAACACCCTGACCCCCTAGGTCTGCTCAGGGGGTCCCACAAGGACCCCCTGGGCAGAAAAGCATTTTTTTTTTTTAAATCGGCAGGATGCGCTTAGGGTGCGCGGATCACGGCGTAAAAAAAAAAAATTGAAGCGCGGTCTCCCGCGCTTCAATGCTATTTTGCCCCCGGGTGGGCCAAGTCCCGGGGGCATGCGGTGGGTGGGTTTATAGTTTATGGGGGGGGCCTCTAAGGCCCCCCAAGCCCCGGGGACCGCCACCCCCCGGGGCTTTCTAATAAAAATGGTGCGGGAGGGCACTCTGCCCTCCCGCAGCCCCGGGGACCGCCAACCCCGGGGCTTCTTTTTTTTATTTGTAATGACCTGTGTGGGGGCTCGAGCCCCCACACGCCCGGGGTCCGCCACCTCCCGGGGCACTAAGAATTTAAAATGGGGTCCGTTTCGGACCCCGAAGCTCCGGGGACCACCACCTCCCCGGGGCTTTGCAGAAGTGGGGAGGGGGCCGCGCGGCCCCCTCCTGGAGCCTGTGGTGGCCCTGGGGATCGCCACCCCCCAGGGCCGGCTCCTGCAGTGTCCCGGGGTGCCTACCCCGGGACACTGCTGTTTGCAATGGCAGGACGGGAGCCTCGCGGCTCCCGTCCTGTCATTGCAAACTTGCTTTGCTTCATTGAAGCGAGAGCAGGGAAACCTGCTCTTGCTTCAATGAAGCAAAGCAGATTGCTTTTCCATAAGGGGAGCTGCATGTCAGCAGCTCCCCTTATGGAAAAGCAATGCCGGCTCCCGCAGGACGCGGGAGCCGGCAGGAACGTGCGGGGATTGGGGACCCCCCATGGTCCACAATGAGTGGACCGGCCCCGGGGATGGGGTCCCCGGGGCAAATAGAGGCCCAGGGAAGGGGGGCCACGCAGCCCCCTTCCAGTTTTTTAAATAATTAAAAAAAAAAAAAAAGAAAATCCTCAGGCCCCGGGGGATGGGGTCCCCGGGGCCAAAAGTGGCCGAGGGAAGGGGGGCCACGCAGCCCCCCTCCCATACAAAAAAAAAGACCGGCATCATGCCGGAGGCCCCGCCCCCTCCCTGCAGCAGTCTGCAAACGCGCCCCCTGCGCATTTTAAGAAGGGGAAGTAATTCCCCTTGAATACTGGGGGTCCCTGGGGGCCAACTAGCCCACCAGGAACCTCCAGTTTGGACCAGGGAGCTGCGTTGCAGAGAGGTGTACAGAGGCCAACCCTTTTTACACCTGTCTGCAACGCAGCTCTGTGGCGCTTTTTGGAGGTACATGGTGTTCTAGTTGCACTCCAGGGACCCTCAGGATTCAAGGGGACTTAATCCCCCAACTTAAAACGCGCCACGGGGCGCGTTTGCACAGTGGTGAAGGGAGGGGGCGGGGCTTCAGGTAACATGTGTGCAAACAGGCCCGTGGCGCGTTTTAAGATGGGGAATTAAATCCTCTTCAATCCTGAGGGTCCCTTGGGGCCAACTAGCCCACCAAGTACGTCCAGAAAGCACCACAGAGCTGCGTTGCAGAGAGGTGTAAAAAGGGGCGTGGCCCCTGAACACCTCTCTGCAACGCAGCTGCCTGGCGCATACTGGAGGTACAGGGTGGGCTAGTTGGACCCCAGGGACGCTCATGATTCAAGGGGACTTAATCCCCCAAATTAAAACGCGCCACGGTGTGCGTTTGCACAGTGGTGAAGGGAGGTGGCGGGGCTTGAGGTGACATGTGTGCAAACAGGCCCCGTGGCGTGTTTTAAGTTGGGAGATTAAGTCCCCTTCAATCCTGAGGGTCCCTGGAGTCCAACTAGCCCACCAGGTACCTTCAGTAAGCACAACAGAGTTGCGTTGCAGAGAGGTGAAAAAGGTGCGTGGCCTCGGAACGCCTCTCTGCAACTCAGCTCTGTGGTCCTAACTGTAGGTACCTGGGGGCTAGTTGGGCCCCAGGGACACTCAGGATTCAAGGGACTTAATCCCGCAACTTAAAACGTGCCACGGGGCACGTTTGTACACATGTCACCTCAGGCACCCCCTCCCTTCACCACTGTGCAAACGCGCCCTGTAGTGCATTTTAAGAGGTAGTTTTAATCCCCCTGCCCTATTATGTACTAGGGACTTACAGAGGAGGTCATGCTAATCACAGGGGTACCCCAACGCATAGTGTTCCCTAGTGTACGTAGGTGTTTTAACTGTATTCTAAGTGTGTTTTAGCATAGCACTGGCTCTGGTTAGTCCGAGTCAGTTACCACCAGTACACGTTGGAAAAAGTTGTGGTCACAGGATGATTTTGGAACAAGGCCTCTTTCTGCTCCTCTGTTGGTTCTTTCTGCACATCTTTTGCTTCTTCCTGCACTTTTCTTTGTCTTTGTGGACTTCTGTTGCTTCTTTCTGCATTTCTTTTGCTTCTTTCTGTGCGTTTTTTCTTCTTTCTTCACATGTCCTACCTCTGTAGGCATAGTTACAAACTAGCATTTAAAAAACCTTTGAAATTCGCTTAAAAAACCATAGGTTTCAGGCACGTTATAGTTAGAAATTAGCATTTAAAAAACCTTTGAAATTCACTGAAAAAACCATAGGTTTCAGACACGTTATAGTTAGAAATTAGCATTTAAAAACCTTTGAAATTCACTGAAAAAACCATAGGTTTTAGGGACAGTTATAGTTAGTTGGACATTTCACTCGTACAAAACCCGTGAAATTCCCCCGTTATAGTTAGTTCGGCGAACTATAACTCGCGCCCCGCAATGCACTGCTGATGACGTCACATATTACATCACTCATGACATGGTCAGTGACATCACTGATGACATCACTGATGACATCTCAAATGACATCACTGATGACATCACTGATGACATCATCCATGTGATAATTTGATGCATCTTCTCACACCCTAATATAACTTTTGATACACCCACTGTAAATTACAGACTGCCATTCTCAAAACCATAGACACTCCAACACCAATAACGACATACACACTCATTGATTCTTTGCTCTACACACACATCCACTCACTCACCAGTACAGTCACTCATAGTTACGGTCACTCAGTACAGGACTATCATATGCACTCATACAACCTACATAGACACTCACACACCGCCACTCATCCATGGAGGTACTCACACACCTAGTCAGTCAATCAAATAATTAATCACACTGCCATTTACTCACCTATACAGTTATACACACACCAGCTCACTTACTCATACAAATACTAGCACATTCTTACGCTGTTATACAATCACTGATACAAGCACACACTCATCCACACAGCCACTCTCACACTCTCACTTATAGCCATTTAAATACTCCAACACACATATATTAGTTACTCACACAGGTACCACTGAGATATACATTCACTCACTAACACACCCATACACACACTCACCCACCCAAGCAGTCCATCACAGATGCACTCTTGAAATCATGCACCCAGTGATTCACCCACTCACACATCTATGTACAGAGTCACACACACCCCACCCACACAAACACTCAAGCACCCATACAGATACTCAGACAACCAATCAATAACCCATACAGACACTCATGTAGCTATTCACAAACCCATGCAGCCGCTTACACACCAACATACAGACCGATACAGACATTCACACAGTTTAGTCACTAACCCATGCATTCAGTAAGATACGTTTAATCACACTTATAGTCAGTCACGCACCTACTAAATCATCCATTTAGACACTTATACACCCACTCATTCTTCAATATGCCTTTCCCTATATATATTAAACATATTTAAACTTTACAGAAACACACAGTCACTGGATGATGTCATCAGTGATGTCATTTGAGATGTCATCAGTGATGTCATCAGTGATGTCACTGACCATGTCATGAGTGATGTAATATGTGACGTCATCAGCAGTGCATTGCGGGGCGCGAGTTATAGTTCGCCGAACTAACTATAACGGGGAATTTCACGGGGTTTGTACGAGTGAAATGTCCAACTAACTATAACTGTCCCTAAAGCCTATGGTTTTTTCAGTGAATATATATATATATATATATATCTATATATATATATACATATGTGTTTGTGTGTATATATTCACTGACAGTATAACTATACTGTCAGTGAATATATACACACAAACATATTATATATATATACACATATATATAAATATATATATGGGTAGTTAAAGTTCGGTCAGCTTTTCCATAGGTAATGCCTTTTTGTCAGACCTCAAGTTTCAAAACCAGGAGCCAAGGCTGATTCAGTGTGTTAAAAGTTATATGGTGCACAGCTTACACTATCAGTAAGGTTTTGAGCGCAAGCAGTTCTCCATGTTAAACAAGGAAGCGACGGAGTTTAACTATTGTGAGTTGCAAAGGCATGTTTCAAATAAGATGGGGCTTTAATTCAAGGCCTGATGTCAAAAAATGTGTAAGAGTAGCTAAAGCTTCTGTTTACAATATATTAACCACTTGTTGATGTCTAGACATATGCCAATGTTAAATAGCTGTCCTGTAAAGCTGTAGACAATTTCTATATAATTGGAGGTTTATTAGGTGTAGAGGTTTCTTTCTAGAATTTCCTTAAATATTTTGAGATGTTAAACATTGTTGAATAATGTATAATGTATGTGTAACCCACCTAAAGATGGTTTGCCTCACAGTATGGTTGCAAGCGTGGTTCTATGATTGCAAGCCATTCTGCTCAATTCAGGAATGTGTGAATAGCTGGTTTTGAAGGCATTTTGCCAATCGTTGAAGACTCATTGTCTTTCCTTAGGGGACACAAAAAATTCATATTTTCCATTTTCATTATTATTATTACAGTATGTTTTAAGGTTAAATATTTCAGAATAGACCTGTGTTTTTTTTTTTACCCCGTACCAGGTTTTCTACCAAGGAGCCACAGGGGAAGGCCTAGTTGGGTACCTCACTCACAAATGTACTGCTGTACCAGCCATTAAATAAATAAAAAATAAATAATAATAAAAAAATATATATATATTTATATTTATAAATATATATATATATATATATGTATGTATATAAATATATATATATATATATTTGTATATATATATGTATATTTTAAATTTATTGTCAAAGAGGTTCCTCTTGGGACTCCTTACATGGCCCTGGTGGTCAGGTGGGCCCACCCAGCTCCTTTATGTGGTCTTTGATTTTTGGACAGAGTCCCAGTGTCCTGTAATGGTCGCCACAATATATTCTCCATGCGTTTGCCAGCCAGTCAGGATCCGCCAATCCACTTTGAATAGGTTAAACAGAGCATAAAATGTACAGCAATGGCCCAGATATCTCTACCCTTTTCAATGTTTATACCCTCCATGACTACCCAGAGCACATTTTTAAATACTAATTTCACAAAAACGGCTGAGATGATTTACACCAAATAAAAAGGCCCACTTCCTGAGTTAAGTTCTATATTTTTGTTTCTGTATCGGAGACTTATCAGTGTTGTCATCAATGTTGTCATTTGAGATGTCATCAGTAATGTCATCAATGATGTTGTTGAACATGTCATGACTGATGTAATATGTGAGGTCACAAGCAGTGCATAGTGGGGACACAAGCTATAATTATGTCACAGAACTATAAGTGGTGGAATGCAGTGGTTTTTCCGGTTTAAAACTTTACATTATGACTGACATTGTCACCTAATAAAGTCACTGCTGTTTTTTCAGTAAAGGTCTAGTTTTTTTTTTAACATAGTTAAAGTGTTATTTGTATGGCTAACTATAACCTCACTCTAACCTTTGTTTTTTTCTAGGTTTTAGTAACATAAAGTAAAACCTAATTTTCAAAGTTTACCATAATGTCAATTTTGCCTTCAAATTTTGCAGTGAATTTTCAACAGTATGCTGTAATGCTTTCAAATAATGTGTGCTATCAATTGTATTTTTTTACTTTCCATGGTCCCGCAGTAATTAGGTGGGATGCTTGCAATGAATGAAAGGACCCTGCAGCAGCTCAGTGTGGGTTTTAATTCCTGTTCTGGGTCCCGCTCGAGTACCGAGTGATCCGCAAAAATAAAATGTTGTGTTTAGTATGAAAGAGTGATTTTCATTTAACTTTGACCCTAGAACTTTTCTAATTGGGCGAATTAATGAAGATCCCTTGAGGTTTTTGCAGGGCAGGACAGCACATTCAAGAGAAATATGAAGCAGCTGTTTTAAAGTTGCTCTGTGTTTCTGTGTGCAAGCAGCAACACGCCTGCAATTTTAAAAGGCATTAGAGATCCCCTTGCAGGTGAATGCAGTGAGTGACTGCACTCGCCTGCAAGGGGATGTCTAGGGGGTCAATGGGACCCCCTTTCATCCCTTTAGAGGGCTGCATTTAGAAGGTGCACTGAAAGTGGGTCACGTTTTTGTGGCACATTTTCAGTGTGCCTTCTAAAGGCATGTTTTTTCACTGTGCCCGCTTCGGTAATATGGCACGGGTGCAGAGGCAAAGTGATTCCCTCATTTGCCACACCCCTTGCAAATGAAGGAATGCCCTCTAATGATAGCGCTGGTGCTATATGTGCGCCAGCACTATCTGTATTAAAAGAGGGACCACACTAGCAATTGCGGCACCTTCTGTAATGCCAAAGTGCCCCGGGGGTGCAGGAAGAGGGTGCAAATGCCCGTTGCACCCCCAGGGCACTTGTGTTATATGGCCCTCTGTTGCTTTATTTACAGGAAATTCTCACCCTCCCAGCCTCATTTGGGAATAGCACTGTGCTGTAGTTACATCTTGTTCTTGATCTTTTATTGCATTTTTTATAATTTGTTATAGTTTCAACCATGGCTTCTGGTGATAAGAGAGAGCAACAGAAGCAGGAGCCAGAGACTCCAAAAACCATCAAGCAGTATGACATTTTTTTTCCATACCTCTAGAGGAGAAAAAAAGTCTCCTTTTGATATTAATCTGCGGCATCTGCAGAAAGAACATTTAAAGGTGCACTGTTAAAACGATATTTACATTGTACTTCTGGCATGTGGAAGCACATGCAGTCAGGGTATCCTGCAGGGCTTGCCACAGCTGAGCTGCATAGGAGGCATCCACTTCAACATCAGGGCTCTCCAGGTACTGCAGTGGGACTAAATTCTAAGTACCAGGAGACGAATAGTTATTGCAAGAGGTGCAGCAAAATAGGTTAAGCTGAAGAACAGAGTAGATCAGTGAGATCAGTGAGGGACAAGTTGGCGTCAGAACACCAGTGTCCAAAGAACAAGTAGTATTTTTCAATTTTTTTTCTCTCTCAAGTTCATATGCTCTGCTTTTGTTTTTCAGGTTGAACCCCACAAAAAATTTGAAAACACAAAAATTAGAAATGTTTACAAATCTACAAAAATCACCTTTTCTGGTTAAAAAATAAGAAAATGTAATGTTGTTCGTCATGTGTGTTTCTTTAGGTTAATGTATCATAATAGCCTTCAATAGCGGCCTATATATAATAATAATCGGTAAGTCTATTGCTTTAAGCGTAAACCCAAATACTTATAACAATAGATTTCTCTTAAATGTACAAAACTTTTGCTTCAGGTTTGAGCTACATTTTTAATGGAGACCATACACAAAATTCAGGTTGATATTTATAAACCTACAGAAATCACTATTTGTGTTGGTTTATAACCAAAAGGAATTCAATGTAATACAGTGTGCTGCTGTTAGATTTGGGGGTCTCTAGTTGGCAGAGGTAGGTACCTTTGACCAAATAGGGACCCTTGCGTCTAGTCAGGGTAAGGGGGATACACTACTAAAATAACCCCTGCTCACCCCCTTGGTAGCTTGGCACGAGCAGACAGGCTTATCTCAGAGGCAGTGTGTAAAGCATTTGTGAACACATACAGTAACCCAGTGACAACACTACAGATGGACACCACACAAGTTGTAGTATAAAAATAAGTATTTTTATATAGACTTAACACAAGATGACAAACGACAAAAATCCACAATACTGTACTTAAAAATGGTAGAATTAGCTTAGTTCTCTTTAGATGGTAAATGCGACACTTTGAGTTCAATGTACCTTTGGATGCGTAACGCTATACAACAAAAGTGTTGCAGGGAAAGTGATGCGTCGGTTCCTTACACGCAAGAACGGTGATGCGTCGGGTCCCTACTGCTGCGTAGGGGATGCGTCGGTTCTTCTCCGCGTGCGGAGGTGATGCGTCAGTTTCTTACTGCGCTTCCATGGCGATGCGACCAGCAGCGCCGTGATGCGATGAAGATCCGGTGCAATGAAACAAAAATGGCGTCTTCTTCTTGATGCGACACGATGCGTGCACGCCCGACGGCCGTGCGGCGACTCAACGATTCTTCTGAGCCGCGACAGGCCCTGCGACACGCTTCTCCGATGATGCGACGGCATCTGAGGCGACAGCAACACTCTTCTCCGGCGATGCGAGGCGCTTCTGCGAGGCGAAGCGACAGCGGCAGCGGTGACACCTTTCTTCAGTGATGCGACAACAGCGGCTGCGGCAGCGTCACGCTTCTTCTTCGTGAGTCGCGCTTCCAGCTCCTTGCGACACGCAGTCCCTCAGAAGGCCCAACACAAAAGCAGGCACTTCAAAAGAACTCTTGGGGAGCTGGTGGGTGAAGTCTGTTGTCCCTGAGACTTCAGCAGGAGGCAAGCTCTATCTCAAGCCCTTGGAGATCCTTTACAAGTTGAATTGAAAGTAGCACAAAGTCCTTTCTCCTTTCTTTGGCAGTCAGGCAACCACTGCAGGCCAATCCCCCAAACAGCACTCAGATTAGGGATAGTCTCCTCCTCAGTTTCTCTGGTTCCTCTCCTCAGCAAAGGTTCTTCTTGTTTCCCAAAAGTGATCTAAAATTCTGGGGTTTGATTCCCTCTTTTATACTCATTTTCCCTTTGTTCTCTGAAGGCAGAGAGGCCTTTGCCTAGTCCAAACCAGTTCTGGTCAGTCCTGGAGCACTTTGTTGACAAGACTCCTTCTTTCCTTTCACAGTGTAGGCCAGGGACATCAGACGCACCACAGGAGGTGGAGCCAGCATTGTGGAGGGAAGGCACAGCCCTATTCAGGTCCCAGGTGCAACTCCTCCCACCCATCTACATGCAGATCTCTCTATTCAGCCCTGTGCTGACTCACCCTGTCTCCTGGAATCCCCCAGCCCCTGTCACTCAAACTCCAGACAAGGAATACACAGCCTAGCAGAGGCAGGCTTGGATAGTTAGGCAAGAAAATACCTACTTTCTAAAAGTGGTATTTTCAAACACAGAATGTTAAAACCAACTTCACTAAAATATGTATTTTATCATTCTGAGTTCAGGCATACTAAACTCGAATTTCTACCTAGTTCCCTGGGTCAGTTAGGATTATAAGATGTAATAATCAAACTGCCCATTCTGGCCTATGGGGAACAGGTAGCCTTGCAATCATGAAAAACGAAAATGGCTGTAATTCACTATTAGGACACGCCACACACATCAGGGCATGTCCTACCTTTTACCTACAATGCACCCTGCCCTTGGGCCTACCATAGGGGTGACTAATATGCAGAAAAGGGAAGGTTTAGGGACTGGCAAGTGGGTGTACTTGCCCAGTCAACATGGCAGTACCAGACTTCACCCAGGCTCTGTGATGGCAGACCTGAAACACACTTTTACAAGCTGCTTCTGTGGGTGGCACAACCAGTGCTGCAAGCCCACCAGCAGCATTTGGTTTACAAGCCCTGGGCACACTCAGTGCACTGTACTAGGGTCTGACAAGTAAACCAAACCAACCAATCATGGAATCACTAATCCATACACCAATTTACCATAGGGAGCACTTGCACTGTGGCACTGAATAGCAGTGGCACAGTGCCCAAAGCATCTATAACCAGCAAAAACACATGAGGCAACAGCGAAAAATGGAAGGGAGACCCACGCCAACAGTGCCAGGTCTAACACGTGTCCCCTCCAGCTAAAATGTGGGGAGAACTACCCTACCTCCTGGGAGTTCTCTTCACTAAGGCGGAAAAATCTGGACAGACCATCAGCATTGGCGTGTTCTGTACCAGGGCGGTGTTCCACCGTGAAATCCATCCCCTGTAGGGAAATGGACCACCTCAACAGCTTTGGATTCTCACCCCTCATCTGCATCAATCATCTGAGGGGCCTGTGGTCTGTCTGAACCCAGAAGTGAGTCCCAAACAGGTATGGTCTCAGCTTCTTCAGTGCCCAGACCACAGCAAATGCCTCACGCTCAATCGCACTCCACCTCTGTTCCCGTGGAAGTAACCTCCTACTGATGAAGGTTACAGGTTGATCGAGGCCCTCCTCATTTATCTGTGACAAAACAGCCCCCACACCATGCTCTGAAGCGTCTGTCTGAACGATAAACTCTTTTGAGAAGTTGGGTGCCAGGAGCACGGGCGCCGTGCACATGGTAGTTTTCAGGGCCTCAAAAGCTTTCTGACAGGTGTCAGTCCAAATCACTTTCTTGGCTGCTTCCTGGAAGTCAGCTCTGTCAAGGGGGCAATGATGCTGCCGTACCCCTTGACAAACCTCCTGTAATACCCAGTGAGTCCTAAAAAGGCTCTCACCTCTGTCTGGGTCTTGGGGGGCTCCCAAGCCAGGATGGTCTCAATCTTGGGCTGTAGGGGCGCCACCTGGCCGCTCCCAACCTGGTGTCCCAAGTACACCACGGAACCCTGCCCGATCTGGCACTTACTCGCCTTGATCATGAGGCCTGCTCTCCGCAGCGCCATCAACACTTCCCAGAGGTGGCGCAGATGTTCTTCCCAACTGGCACTGAACACTGCAATGTCATCCTGGTAGGCGGCACTGAACTCTTCCAGTCCAGCCAACACCTGGTTGACCAACCTCTGAAAGGTGGCAGGGGCATTCTTCATCCCAAAGGGCATAACCCGGATCTGGTAGTGCCCATCTGGTGTGGAGAATTCTGACCTCTCTCTTGCCCCATCAGTCAAGGCGATCTGCCAGTACCCAGACGTTAGATCAAACGTGCTGAGGTACCGGGCAGCCCCTAACCGATCGATGAGCTCATCAGCTCTGGGGATGGGGTGCGCGTCAGTCCTCGTGACTGAATTGAGTCCTCAGTAGTCCACACAGAACCGGAGTTCTGGCGTGGCACCCGATGCGGCAGCCTTTGGGACCAAGACCACTCGGCTGGCCCAAGGGCTGTTAGAGGACTCAATCACCCCTAACGCAAGCATCTTGGAGACCTCCTCCTTGATGCAAGTTCTCACCCTGTCAGTCACCCTGTAAGTTTTGTGCTTCACAGGAGGACTATCTCCAGTGTCCACATCATGGACGCACCAATCAGTGACACTGGGAATCAGGGAGAACAGATCAGAAAACTGTCCCAGCAACTGGTGACAGTCATTCTGTTGCTCAGGGGTCAGGGTGGAAGAGAGGTTCACACCATCCACTGACCAATCTCGCTCTGTCGCCGACAGCAGGTCAGGAAGAGGCTCAGTCTCCTCCTCCATTCCAGCATCTGTCGCTAAGAGCATGCCCACTTCGGACCTCTCCAAGTGCCGCTTCAGGCGGTTGACATGCAGGACCCGCAAGGGGTTCCTGGGAGACCGCAAGTCCACCAAGTAGGTAACAGGACTTTTGCACTCCACCACCTCAAATGGTCCGGTCCACTTATCCTGGAGCGCACAAGGCTCCACTGGGGCCATGACCCACACTTTCTGACCAGGCTGAAGCGCTACCAGAGTGGCATTCTGGTCGTACCACCGCTTCATCTCCTCCTTGCTGGCTTCCAGATTCGCCTCAGCGAGTTGCCTGAAACGCCTAGTCTGGTTCCTGAAGGCCAGCATGTAGCTATATACATCCTGGGGAGGTTTCCGGGAGATTGCTCCCAGCCTTCCTTGACCAGACTCAGAGGTCCTCTCACTGGGTGACCATAGAGAAGCTCAAAGGGGCTGAACCCTAGAGATTTCTGTGGCACCTCACGGTATGCAAAGAGCAGGCATGGTAAGAGGACGTCCCACTTATGCCTCATAGGTTCCTCAAGACCCATAATCATGCCTTTTAGGGTCCGGTTGAATCTCTCAACCAACCCATTTCCTTGGGGGTGGTAAGGAGTGGTGAACTTATAAGTTACCCCACACTCCTGCCACAGGGACTTCATATACTTGGAAATGAAGTTTGTACCTCGGTCAGACACCACCTCTCTAGGGAACCCCACACGGGAGAAAACTCCCATCAGTGCCCGTCCCACCACGGGGGCCGTCACTGTCCTGAGAGGGATGGCTTCCGGGTACCGGGTGGCATGGTCCACCAAGACCAGGATGAACCTGTTGCCCATGGCTGTCTTGGGATCCAGTGGCCCCACAATGTCAATTCCCACCCGTTCAAAGGGGGTGCTGACCACAGGGAATGGCTGGAGAGGAGCCTTTTGCTTCCTCCCACTCTTTCCACTTGCCTGGCAAGTCTGACAGGTCCTGCAATGAGTGTCTGAACTCTTGCGCATTTGGGGCCAATAAAAGTGGGTGACAAGCCTCTCAGAGATCTTGTCCTGCCCCAAATGTCCTGCTAACGACACATCATGAGCCAGCCCCAGTAGGAAGGCTCTGAAGCACTGGGGTACCACCAGCACACGGGCTGACCCAGGCTCAGCAACCTTAGGCTCAGTATACAGGAGATCATTCTCCCAGTAGATCCAATGTGATCCAGACTGATCACCTGCTGCCTGCTCTGCAGCCTGCTGCCGCAAACCCACAAGAGAAGGGCACTTCTTCTGCTCCGTGCAGAACTCTTCCCTGGAGGGTCCTCCTTCCTGATGCCAATGGGTCAGCTCAGGCAGGTCCCCCAGTTCAGCTACCTGTTCCCCTGTAGGTTCCAGGGCATCCCCCTCAGGGTCTACCTCCTCCTGGACCGTGGGAGCTTCGGGGCTGGTTTCCCACGCCCCTGCCTCTTCTCTTTAAGGCAGGCACCTGGGCCCCCTCTCAGGCTCCAGGTCCTCTTGAACACCCTTACTGGCTGCCATGGACCGTGTGGTCACACACGCCCAGTCAGGCAGACCCAACATCTCCAAATGAGCACTTCGCTCCACCTTAGCCCAAGGCGAGCTCTCCAAATCGTTCCCCAACAAACAGTCAACAGGCATGGCTGGCCTCACAGCTACTTGAAGAGTACCAGAGACCCACCCCCCACTCAAAGTGAACCTGAGCCACCTTGCAGTGGCTCTCTGTGTTGTCAGCGGCAACAACTGGGTAAAATGTATTGGGGACAACCTGCTCTTCAGACACCAGGTGACACTTGACAGCTGTCACACTGGCTCCTGTGTCTCGAAGAGCCTCCACTCTATGGCCATTGATGGTCACCCACTGCCTGTACTTTTTAGTGTTATCAGGCAGTTGGGTCCTGGGGACCACCTCACAGTCTCCTAAAGAGACAAGGGACATCTCTGCGGGACCCCACCCACCTTGGGCACCCATCTCCTCCCCCAGGGCTACACTCGCCATCTGCCGGGGTGGAGCACCAGTGGGTGCTGTCTTTCCAAACTGTGGGCACTGGGGATCAACAGACACGGCCCACTTCACCACACTTGAAGCACCTCAGGGGTCCCCTGTGAACAGGCCTACCTGTCGGGGCCCCGGGCTTCTTCTCAGGGGGAGGCTGGGAACCCTTCCTTTGGTTCCCTTGGGGATTACTTTGGGGCCCTTTCTGGAACGCCCTCTGTTTACCCTTGTCCCCCCCACTCTTCTGCTGGGGACCCTGCCCACTCTTGGCGGAGTCTCCCACGTGACCATTGTGGACCCGGGTACTCACCCAGCGGTCCGCCTCCTCAGCAAGCTTCCTAGGGTTAGTCAGCCTGCTATCAATAAGGTGCTGGCGTAGCTCTGGAAAATAATTACTTGACAAGTGCTCCCATGCAATTAAATCAAAGGGCCCCTCAAAATCATTCACTTTGCTACCCTTCACCCAACCATCCAATGCTCTGCAAAAGAAAGTTACATATTCTACCCATGTGCTTGACTCCATCTTCTTGCAATTTCTAAACCTCTGTCTATACAATTCAGGAGTCAACCCATACCTGGACATCAATGCATCTTTCATGTGGCTGTAAGAGTTATGGACTTCAGAGGGCAAGTCTAACAATGTATCCCTCCCCTCACTAAGGAACCGTCCCCACAACCCAGCTCCCCAATCCTTCTCAGGGACCCGGTGGGAGGACATGGCTACCTCATAGGCCTTGAACCACTGCCCAATGTCATCATTCTTGTAAAACTCTCTAACCACATCCTTAGGTATGTACACCCTTGCTTCAACAGGCATTGACGGTGTGCTGCCACCAGAGGGAGTAATCTCTAAGCTCCTAGCTTTCAACTCCAACTCCCTCAAATTCCTCTCATGATCCAACTGCATCCTTTTTTCCTCTAGGGCCAATTTCCTATTCTCCAACTCCAACTGCCCACCCAATTTGAGCTTGGCCAGCTCCAATTCGTACATCCTACTTTTCTCCGTGTCCTCCAACTCCTCTGGGGACAGGTCCTTGGCAGAAACACTGCTACCTACTGGGGAAGTTGCTCTCCTCCCCCCTGGACCCAATGACCCATCCAGCTGCTCATCTGCATTCTCAGCCCCCTCCTCATTCTCAGGGGTATTCCTTGCTTCGACCCAGGCCCTCAGCGCCTTTTGGAACTCATCCTTCTTGGTGAGACCGGTCATAGCAACTTTAAATTTCCTGCAGAAGTGCTTTAGCTGTCTCACATTGTAGCATTCTAGTTTCTCCTCTTCCCAATCAAAATCAACAGATGCTATGGATGCTGCTTTATCCATTGTGGTTAAACTTGGCAGTTCTTGGCAAAAATAGAAAATCCCAGGAAAAACAATCTACCAAAACTATGTGGTGGTTTTTGGTCTGCACTCACTAGTAGTGTTCACCAATCACTGTATATGAGTCACAAATGCAAGTCCAGAATCCTCACTGCTGACCACCAATGTTAGATTTGGGGGTCTCTAGTTGGCAGAGGTAGGTACCTTTGACCAAATAGGGACCCTTGCGTCTAGTCAGGGTAAGGGGGATACACTAGTAAAATAACCCCTGCTCACCCCCTTGGTAGCTTGGCACGAGCAGACAGGCTTATCTCAGAGGCAGTGTGTAAAGCATTTGTGAACACATACAGTAACCCAGTGACAACACTACAGATGGACATCATACAAGTTGTAGTATAAAAATAAGTATTTTTATATAGACTTAACACAAGACCACAAACGACAAAAATCCACAATACTGTACTTAAAAATGGTAGAATTAGCTTAGTTCTCTTTAGATGGTAAATGCGACACTTTGAGTTCAATGTACCTTTGGATGCGTTACGCTATACAACGGAAGGGTTGCAGGGAAGGTGATGCATCAGTTCCTTACACGCAAGAACGGTGATGCGTCGGGTCCCTACTGCTGCGTAGGGGATGCATCGGTTCTTCTCTGCGTGGGGAGGTGATGCGTCGGTTTCTTACTGCGCTTCCGTGGCGATGCGACCAGCAGCGCCGTGATGCGATGAAGATCCGGTGCAATGAAACAAAAATGGCGTCTTCTTCTTGATGCGACACGATGCGTGCACGCCCGACGGCCGTGCGGCGACTCAACGATTCTTCTGAGCCGCGACAGGCCCTGCGACACGCTTCTCCGGTGATGCGACAGCATCTGATGCGACGGCGACACTCTTCTCCGGCGATGCGAGGCGCTTCTGCGAGGCGAAGCGATAGCGGCAGCGGCGACACCCTTCTTCAGTGATGCGACGACAGCGGCTGCGGCGGCATCACGCTTCTTCTTCGTGAGTCGCGCTTCCAGCTCCTTGCGACACGCAGTCCCTCAGAAGGCCCAACACAACAGCAGGCACTTCAAAAGAACTCTTGGGGAGCTGGTGGGTGAAGTCTGTTGTCCTTGAGACTTCAGCAGGAGGCAAGCTCTATCTCAAGCCCTTGGAGATCCTTTACAAGTTGAATTGAAAGTAGCACAAAGTCCTTTCTCCTTTCTTTGGCAGTCAGGCAACCACTGCAGGCCAATCCCCCAAACAGCACTCAGCTTAGGGATAGTCTCCTCCTCAGTTTCTCTGGTTCCTCTCCTCAGCAAAGGTTCTTCTTGTTTCCCAAAAGTGATCTAAAATTCTGGGGTTTGGGTCCCCTCTTTTATACTCATTTTCCCTTTGTTCTCTGAACTGAAGGCAGAGAGGCCTTTGCCTAGTCCAAACCAGTTCTGGTCAGTCCTGGAGCACTTTGTTGACAAGACTCCTTCTTTCCTTTCACAGTGTAGGCCAGGGACATCAGACGCACCACAGGAGGTGGAGCCAGCATTGTGGAGGGAAGGCACAGCCCTATTCAGGTCCCAGGTGCAACTCCTCCCACCCATCTACATGCAGATCTCTCTATTCAACCCTGTGCTGACTCACCCTGTCTCCTGGAATCCCCCAGCCCCTGTCACTCAAACTCCAGACAAGGAATACACAGCCTAGCAGAGGCAGGCTTGGATAGTTAGGCAAGAAAATACCTACTTTCTAAAAGTGGTATTTTCAAACACAGAATGTTAAAACCAACTTCACTAAAAGATGTATTTTATCATTCTGAGTTCAGGCATACTAAACTCGAATTTCTACTAAGGGTGGGCGTAGTTCGCGAAGTAATGCTTCGCGAAGCTACGCAAAGTGCAGTTCGCGCTACGCAAGCTTCGCGTAGCACTACGCGAACTGCGTAGCGCACTGTTCGCAATGATTGCACAGTGCCGGATGCTTGTCCGCACTGTGCAATCATTGAAAACGGCAACTTGCACAGTGCGAGCTGTCTTTTACTGCTGCTCGAGTAGATTTTTACTCGAGCGGCAGCTTTCTCAACGCGGACTGGTAGTTTCTCATCGCGAGCGGTCGCGAGCATACGCGACCACTCGCAATGAGAAACCTGACCTCCCCGCGTTGAGAATCTCGCCGGGAGGTTTATTTTCCACGCTCGCGATCGGCAACTTGATGTTGCTGATCGCGAACGAGGAAAAAGTCTCGCCGGGATGTCATTTTGCTTGCTCGCGGTCGCCAACTTGACGTTGAGGACCGCGAGCAAGCAAAAAATGACCGCGGCACTACGCTACGCTACGCGTGTTCGCACTCTGCTACGTGCAATTCGCGTTGTGCGAAGTAGCGCAAGCTTCGCAAACTACGCGAGCGTAGCGTAGCACTTCGCCCAGGGTTAATTTCTACCTAGTTCCCTGGGTCAGTTAGGATTATAAGATGTAATAATCAAACTGCCCATTCTGGCCTATGGGGAACAGGTAGCCTTGCAATCATGAAAAACGAAAATGGCTGTAATTCACTATTAGGACATGCCACACACATCAGGGCATGTCCTACCTTTTACCTACAATGCACCCTGCCCTTGGGCCTACCATAGGGGTGACTAATATGCAGAAAAGGGAAGGTTTAGGGACTGGCAAGTGGGTGTACTTGCCCAGTCAACATGGCAGTACCAGACTGCACCCAGGCTCTGTGATGGCAGACCTGAGACACACTTTTACAAGCTGCTTCTGTGGGTGGCACAACCAGTGCTGCAAGCCCGCCAGCAGCATTTGGTTTACAAGCCCTGGACACACTCAGTGCACTGTACTAGGGTCTGACAAGTAAACCAAACCAACCAATCATGGAATCACTAATCCATACACCAATTTACCATAGGGAGCACTTGCACTGTGGCACTGAATAGCAGTGGCACAGTGCCCAAAGCATCTATAACCAGCAAAAACACATGAGGCAACAGCGAACAATGGAAGGGAGACCCACGCCAACAGTGCCAGATCTAACAGCTGCTTTGCATTACTTTGCATCAAGGGGGCTTGATTTTCTGGTGGGAGTGGGCTTTCCCCACCTAATAGGGCTTGAGTATTTGTAGGAAGTGGCCCCACTATGACGAGCTGTGCACAGGACCACCTAATCGGGCTTGTGTGAGTGGAGGTAGTGAGCTCTCAGTAAAGAGCTGTGCACAAAGCGAAGGCCATGTGTAGTAGGGGATTTGCCACCTAATGGAGTTTTGTGGAGGGAGTGAGCTCTCTGTGAAGTGCTTTGCACAAGCAAATGCTTTGCATAGTAGGGGCTTGGCCACCTAATTGGTCTTGGGTATGTGGAGGCCAGTAAGCTCTCCATGAAGAACTGTGCACAAGATGAAGGCTGTGTGTAGTAGAGGCTTGGCAAAGCAATGAGGCTTAGGTGTCTGGAGAGAGTGGACTCTGTGAAGATCTGTGCATATGGTGAAGGCTGTGCATAATAGAGGCTTGGCCACCTAATGGGGCTTGGATGTGTGGAGGCAGTGGGCTCTCCGTGAACAGTTGTGCACAGAGCATAGACTGTGCATAGTATGACCTTGCCCATCACATGGGGCTTGATAATCTGGAGGGAGTGGGCTCTCTGTAAAGAGTTGCACGTGTAGAGAAGGCTGTGAGTAGTAGGGGCTTGATCAAGTAATGGGGCTTGAGTGTCTGGAAGAATCTCCATGAAAGGTTGTGCACAGTCCAAAGAATGGTGCATAGTATGGGCTTGGTCACCTAATGGGACTTGGGTATCTAGACGAAGTGTGCTCTTTGTGAATAGTTGTGCACAGGGTGAAGTGTGTGCAGAGTAGGAACTTGACCACCTAAGAGGACCTTGATGCCTGGAGGGAATGACCTCTCTGTAAAGAATTGTGTACAGGGCAAACACTGTACATAGTAGGGGTTTGACCACATAAGGGGCTTTGGTGTCTGGATGGAATGGGCTCTCTGTGAAGAGCTCTTGACAAGGTGAAGGGTGTGTGAAGTAGGGACTTTGCCACCTAATGGGGCTTCAGTGTCTGGATGGAGTGGACTCTCAGTGAAGGCTTCTGTACAAGGCGTAGGTTGTGAGCTGCATGGGGGCTTGGCCATTCATGTCTGATTGATTGGGCATGAAAAGTTGGCTACCTGCAAACGGTCTGTCACATGGTTAAGGGTATGTGTAATAGGGGGTTGGCCACCTAATGGAGCATGGGTGTCCATGAAGGCTTCTGTACAAGGTGAAGGGTGGGCTTAATAGGGACCAGTCCACCTAATGGAGCTTGGGTGTCTGGAGGGAGAGGGCTCTCTGTGAACACTGCTGCATAAGAAGTAGGCTGTGCATTGTTAGGGCTTGGCCACCCAAGTCTCATTGATTGTGCCTGAGAGGTTGGTTATCCGTAAAGGGGCCAGTACAGGCAAACGTAGTGTGTATTAGGGTCTTGGCCATCTAATGGGGCTTAGGTGTCTGGAGCGAAGTGGGCTCTCTGTTAAGACTTCTGTATATGGCAAATAATGTGCATAGTAGGGGCTTGGCCACCTAATGGGCTTGGGTGTCTGGAGGGAGTAGGCTCTCTGTGAAGCCTTCTGTACAAGGCATAGGTTAGTTTTTGTGGGGACTTGGCCACCTATATCTCATTAATTGTGCATGAGAGATCAGCTACCCGCTTAGGGACTTATACAGAGTGAAGGCTGTGTGTGAAAGGAACTTGGCTACATAATGGGGCTTGAGAGTCTGGATGGAATGGGCTCTCAATGAAGACCTCTGTGCAAAGTGAAGATGGTGTGCTCTAGGGGCTTGGCCACCTGCATCTTATTGATTGTGCACAAGATCTCGCCGATCTGCAAAGAGTCCTGTACAGGGTGACTACTGTGTGTAGTAAGGGTTAGACCACCTAAAGGGGCTTCAGTCTCTGAAGGGATTGGGCTGTCCGTGAAGATATCTGTACAAAACTCAGGCTGTGAGCTATAGGGGCTTGGCCACCCGCACCTCATTGAATGCACATGAAATGTTGCCTATCTGCGAAGGGTCTTGTACAAAGCGAACTCCGTGCATAGAAGGGGCTTGGCCACCAAATAGGGCTTGAGTGTGTCGAGGGAGTGAGCGCTCCATCACTTGTGCCAACAGGAGCTCCTTTTTTATTTATCTTTGATGGTCCCAAAGTACTCCCATGACACCCAGCGCATACCCCATGTCCTCCCGCAAGGTTCGTCTGGGCCCTCTGGGGGTCTGCTCTGGCTTCTGCTGGAGTACTACAGGACCCACATGCCAAATTTCTTTTTAACCACTGGGAGCTGCCTCTAGGACCCCTCATACATTAGGGGGGTCAGGCTACCCCTACCCAACCCCCTTATATTCTATTTTATTTTTACTGTCAGGATACAGGGACCGAGTCCTCATGCCTTGTAATGGATGGTGGAGAATCTCTGTTTGTTTTGCGGCCAGACAATCAGATAGCTCTTTCCCATACTACCGAGAGTAGCCCTCTGGGAGCATGATGACTGACTGGAAAAAAGCCCTTCCAGCCAATCAGAATGTTTTTTATTTTTTTTTATTTGTGGTACCGCTTGAGTAACGCAGTACTTCTCCAGGACCAACCGTCTAGACATCACCAATTTTTAAACCTTAAATTCTCATAAATTGCTGAACGGACTTGTACCAAATCTCCAAAAGGACACTTTCCAAGTGAATATTAGCTTTCTGCCAAATTTGGAGTAATTCTGGTCTGTCATTTTTTCTAAAATGCTGTTTACAATTCCTATGGGATATTGGATAGGGAAAACATGTTTTGGGACCCCAACCCCCTTTCATGCAGACCCTGCTGGAAGGATTACACCTAAACTTTCCAGGAAGGAGCTGATGTGGATGAACCTTTTTTGGAAAGTTTTTTAAAGATTTGTCAGACGGCACCAAAGTTCTTAGCGAAACAAAAACCTTCTCCCTATGGAAAGGGCGACTACCACTGTGTATATTACACACACACACACACATCTATATATATATATATATATGTATATATATATTCCAATCGAACACTGCTCCCAGTTGAAGACACCACACACAACGCTCGATTAACCCTTTATTGTTTGGGAGGCAGCAGCAGGCTGAGACAAGTCCTCACAGCATGTCATAACGCCATATATGCCATACGCGTTTCGGATATGTTTCCTTTTTCACTGGCTGGCGTATAAGGGGGAAAGGAGCAGCTTGCACAATTTATCACAGGTGATCTCAAATTCTGGTCCCGCCCCACTGGGCGCATGCTTGCTAGGCATTCTGGATAATGCAGTCCTTGGCAAAATACTATCCCTAGTGGACGTCGCTTTTCCTTTACCTCCTCAATTATAATCCCGTTGGGTTGCTGTGCCGAAGTGTCCCGCTTGCTGCTTTCGTGACGCCGCTCCAAACAGGTACGTTGTTCCATTTCCTGTGCCTTCAGCACACGGACCTGCTTCTTACACAGTGGGGTGGTCTTCGTGGTCAGAGCGGACCACAAAATATTCCAATCGAACACTGCTCCCAGTTGAAGACACCACACACAACGCTCGATTAACCCCTTTATTGTTTGGGAGGCAGCAGCAGGCTGAGACAAGTCCTCACAGCATGTCATAACGTCGTATATGCCATACGCGTTTCGGATATGTTTCCTTTTTCACTGGCTGGCGTATAAGGGGAAAGGAGCAGCTTGCACAATTTATCACAGGTGATATATGTAATATACACAGTGGTACACAGGTATACACAGTCTCTCTCTCTCATATATATATATATATATATATATATATATATATATATATATATATATATATATATATATATATATTATCTACTGGCGGTCGCCAGTAGATAGTTATAGTTAGGACCTATTTTCCATAGGAAATTCACAACATTCTATTTGAAATAACTTTGGCGCCGGTTGACGAATCTTCGCAAAATTCTCAAAACTCGTGGGGCGCTCCGGTCCGCTCCTATCCTGAAAGTTTCGGGGTGATTCGGGAAGCAGGGGCCGAGAAAAAAGGGGGGTCCCAAAACGTGTTTTCTCCATGTTAAATCACATATGAAATTTTAGACACGGCTACAGCCCGAACTGCTGAACGGAATTACACCAAATTTGGCAAAAAGGTAGCGCTTGGTTCAGAAAGCGACCTTTTTTTTAAATGGTGTAAATCCGTTCAGTAGTTGCGGAGAAATTCAAAAAATAAGAGTCAAAAAATCAATTTCCCATAGGAAACTTTAGACACGGCTACAGCCCGAACTGCTGAACGGAATTACACCAAATTTGGCACAGAGGTAGTTCTTGGTTCAGAAAGAACCCTTTTTGTTAAATGGTGTAAATCCGTTCAGTAGTTGCTGAGAAAATCAAAAGTAAAACCACATATATATCTATGGCCGCGGAGGGTCCGCGCACCCTGAGCGCACCTTCCCGATCACGAGCTGTATGCTAATTGGCTGTCAACACTCCAAACCAGGAAGTGTTGGCTGCCAACACTTCCTGGTTTGGAGTGTTGGCAACCAGGAAGTGTTGGCTGCCAACACTTCCTGGCTGCCAACACTCCAAACCAGGAAGTGTTGGCAGCCATCTTGTTCCTCGGTAGAACCAAGGCACAAGAAACAAGTGCGCAAAACGCAAAAAGGGGGCAGGGTAGAAACACCCTGACCCCCTAGGCCTGCTTAGGGGGTCCCACAAGGACCCCCAGGGCCCAAATTGTTTTTAAAAATCGGCGGGATGCGTGCAGGATGCGCGGATCCCGTCGTAAAAAAAAAAACAAAGCGCGGGCTCCCGTGCTTCGTTGTTATTTGGCCCCGGGTGGGCCAAGTCCCGGGGCATGCGGGGGGTTAATAAATATTTGTTGGGGGGCCTCTAAGGCCCCCCCAAGCCCCGGGGACCGCCACCCCTGGGGCTTTAAATAACAAATGGTGCGGGAGGGCACTCGGCCCTCCCGCAGCCCCGTGGACCGCCACCCCCGGGGCTTCTTTTTAAAATTAAATTCGCTGTGTGGGGGCTCGAGGCCCCCACATGCCCGGGGACCGCCACCTCCCGGGGCACTAAGAATTTTAAATTGGGGGTCCGTTTCGGACCCCGAAGCCCCGGGGACCACCACCTCCCGGGGCTTTGAAGATGTTGGGAGGGGGCCACGCGGCCCCTCCTGGAGCCTGTGATGGCCCTGGGGACCACCACCCCCAGGGCCGGCTCCTGCAGTGTCCCGGGGTGCCTACCCCGGGACACTGCTGTTTGCTATGACAGGGGGAGCCTCGCGGCTCCCGTCCTGTCATAGCAAACTTGCTTTGGATTTTGGAAGAGAGAGCAGGAAACCTGCTCTTTCTTCCAAAATTCAAAGCAAATTGCTTTTCCACACGGGGAGCTGCATCTTAGCAGCTCACCGTGTGGAAAAGCAATGCCGGCTCCCGAGGGACGAGGGGAGCCGGCGGGACCGTGGGGGATTGGGGACCCCTCCATGGTCCCCAACGGAGAGGGCCAGCCCCGGGGGATGGCCCGGGAGGGGGGCCACGTGGCCCCCTTCCCCAAAATTTATTTAAAAAAAAGAAATTATAAAAAATAACAAAGGCCGGCCCCGGGGGATGGGGTCCCCAGGGCCATAAGTGGCCTGAGGAGGGGGGCAACGCAGCCCCCCTCCAAAACAATTAAAAAAAAAAATAAAGGCCTGCCCTGGGGAATGGGGTCCGCGGGGCCGATTAAGGCCTCGGGAGGGGGGCCACGCGGCCCCCTTCCAATTTTTTTTTTTTTTTTAAATAGCGGGCAGGCCCTGGGGGATGGGGTCCCCAGAGCAAATAAATTACAAAAAGAAGGGGGGCCACACAGCCCCCCTTCTTAAAAAAAAAAAAAAGATCGGCATCGTGCCGGAGGCCACGCCCCCTCCTTGCAGCACTCTGGCGCGTTTGCAGATGGGGAACGAATTCCCCTTGAATACTGGGGGTCCCTGGGGGCCAACTAGCCCACCAGGAACCTCCAGTATGCGCCAGGGGGCTGCGTTGCAGAGAGGTGTTCTGAGGCCACACCCCTTTTTACACCTCTCTGCAACGAAGCTCTGTGGCGCTTAATGGAGGTAGCTGGTGGGCTAGTTGCACCCCAGGGACCCTCAAGATTCAAGGGGAGTTAGTCCCCCGACTTAAAATGCGCCACGAGGTGCGTTTGCACAGTGGTGAAGGGAGGGGCGGGGCCTGAGGTGACATGTGTGCAAACACGCCCTGTTTTGTGTTTTAAGTTGGGGGATTAAGTCCCCTTGAATCCTGAGGGTCCCTGGGGTCCAACTAGCCCACCAGGTACCTCCAGTAAGCACCACAGAGCTGCGTTGCAGAGAGGTGTAAAAAGGGGCGTGGCCTCAGACCACTCTCTGCAACGCAGGCCTGTGGTGCTTACTGGAAGTACCTGGTGGGCTAGTTGGGCCCCAGGGAATCAGGATTCAAGGTGACCTAATCCCCCAACTTAAAACGCGCCACGGGGCGCGTTTGCACAGTGGTGAAGGGAGGGGGCGGGGCCTCAGGTGACATGTCCGCAAACACGCCCTGTGGTGCGTTTTAAGTTGGGGAATTAATTCCCCTTGAATCCTGAGGGACCCTGGGGGCCAACTAGCCCACCAGGTACCTTCAGTAAGCACAACAGAGTTGCGTTGCAGAGAGGTGAAAAAGGTGCGTGGCCTCGGAACGCCTCTCTGCAACTCAGCTCTGTGGTCCTAACTGTAGGTACCTGGGGGGCTAGTTGGGCCCAGGGACCCTCAGGATTCAAGGGGACTTAATCCCGCAACTTAAAACACACCACAGGGCGCGTTTGCACACATGTCACCTCATGCCCCCCCTCCCTTCACCACTGTGCAAACGCGCCCTGTAGCGCGTTTTAAGAGGTAGTTTTAATCCCCCTGCCCTATTATGTACTAAGGACTTACAGAGGAGGTCATGCTAATCACAGGGGTACCCCAACGCATAGTGTTCTCTAGTGTATGTAGGTGTTTTCACTGTATTCTAAGTGTCTTTTAGCATAGCACTGACTCTGGTTAGTCAGAGTCAGTTACCACCAGTACACGTCTGAAAAAGTTGTGGGCACAGGATGATTTTGCAACAAGGCCTCTTTCTGCTCCTCTGTTTGTTCTTTCTGCACATCTTTTGCTTCTTCCTGCACTTTTCTTCGTCTTTGTGGACTTCTGTTGCTTCTTTCTGCATTTCTTTTGCTTCTTTCTGTGCGTTTTTCTTCTTTCTTCACATGTCCTACCTCTGTAGGCATGGTTAGAAACTAGCATTTAAAAAACCTTTGAAATTCACTGAAAAAACCATAGGTTTCAGACACGTTATAGTTAGAAATTAGTATTTAAAAACCTTTGACATTCACTGAAAAAACCATAGGTTTTAGGGAAAGTTATAGTTAGTTGGACATTGCACTCGTACAAAACCCGTGAAATTCCCCCGTTATAGTTAGTTCAGCTAACTATAACTCACGCCCCGCAATGCACTGCTGATGACGTCACATATTACATCACTCATGACATGGTCAGTGACATCACTGATGACACCACTGATGACATCTCAAATGACATCACTGATTACATCATCCAGTGTCTGTGTGTTTCTGTAAAGTTTAAATATGTTTAATATATATAGGGAAAGGCGTATTGAAGAATGAGTGGGTGTGTAAGTGTCTGAATGAATCAGTGAATTTCAAAGGTTTTTTAAATGCTAATTTCTAACTATAACGTGTCTGAAACCTATGGTTTTTTTCAGTGAATATATATATAGATGTGTGTGTAATATACACAGTGGTACACAGGTATACACAGTCTCTCTCTCTCATATATATATATATATATATATATATATATATATATATATATATATATATATATATATATATATATATATATATATATATATATATATATATATAGTAGATAGTTATAGTTAGGACCTTTATCCATAGGAAATCCGCAACATTCTATTTGAAATAACTCTTGCGCCGGTTGACGAATCTTCGCGAAAGCTTCCAACTTGTTGGGGCGCTCCGCTCCGCTCCTACCCTGAAAGTCTCGGGTTGATTCGTCAAGCAGGGGCCGAGAAAAACGCCTTTCCCTATATATATTAAAAATATTTAAACTTTACAGAAACACACAGTCACTGGATGATGTCATCAGTGATGTCATTTGAGATGTCATCAGTGATGTCATCAGTGATGTCACTGACCATGTCATGAGTGATGTAATATGTAATGTCATCAGCAGTGCATTGCGGGGGCGCGAGTTATAGTTAGCTGAACTAACTATAACGGGGGAATTTCACGGGTTTTGTACGAGTGCAATGTCCAACTAACTATAACTGTCCCTAAAACCTATGGTTTTTTCAGTGAATATATATATTATTCTGCTCGGTGGGGTGTGTCCAAAAACAAGCAGCACTCGAGAGCAGGTTCGCATTACCCCATACAGCGTTTATTGGTACAGACAAGACACTTAAGTCGGTAAATGACAGCAATTTGACCTGGGCCTGACGCGTTTCGAGGTTATCTCTTCTTCAGAGGCCATAAAGTCAAGAAGAGCATGGCGGGCTGCACCCTCCTTATAAAGCGTCATCATACGCCTAATTAGGCTGCTCTTTATGAGACTGCATGTTGCTTGCTGTGGGATGTAGTCCGTAATGATACCAAGATGGATGCTCTCCATGATATATGCGAATTAAAAGCTCACCTGAGCCCCGACAAGTGTCACAGTCCTTATCCATAACCTGCACTCCACTTGGAGCTCGCTATTCAATGCCCCGTGGCCCCCTCACTCCGGGGTGGTGCACGCTCAGCGGCAGGACGGCCGCTACATATTGTTCTGCTCGGTGGGGTGTGTCCAAAAACAAGCAGCACTCGAGAGCAGGTTCGCATTACCCCATACAGCGTTTATCGGTACAGACAAGACACTTAAGTCGGTAAATGACAGCAATTTAACCTGGGCCTGATGCGTTTCGAGGTTATCTCTTCTTCAGAGGCCATAAAGTCAAGAAGAGCATGGCGGGCTGCACCCTCCTTATAAAGCGTCATCATACGCCTAATTAGGCTGCTCTTTATGAGACTGCATGTTGCTTGCTGGGGGATGTAGTCCATAATGATACCAAGATGGATGCTCTCCATGATATATGTGAGCCTTGATCTAATACGCGGCAGTACAGCCGCGAAGCAAGCACCACCCCAGGATTGCAGGGGGCCACGGAGTCTCTATATGGACTTAAAAGTGGAGCGCGCTTTCTGGATCTAGCAGAGCACCTTTCCTGGGGGCTCCTGTTGAGCTTTTAATTTGGCATTTATTACAAGAGGCATCCATTTGTGGAATTTTAAAAACATGGACTACACCTCCCAGAAAACCTGCACGAACAGGCTCATTCAGAGCAGCTGCATATCAGCGTATGATTTGGTTAAATAGGAGGTGTGGCTCGTCATGCTTCTTTCGACCTATGTGCCTCTGAGGAAGTTGTAACGAAACGCGTAAGGCTTTGGTTGTGTGCCTGAGAAGATACAGGAAAGCTGTCTGCATACCAATAAAGCTTTTAAAGGGGGAAAGCTTAAACGCGTTTGAGTGCTGCTTGAAGTGTGGACACCCCTACGAGCCTTGATCTAATACGCGGCAGTCCAGCCGCGAAGCAAGCACCACCCCAGGATTGCAGGGGGCCACGGAGTCTCTATATGGACTTAAAAGTGGAGCGCGCTTTCTGGATCTAGCAGAGCACCTTTCCTGGGGGCTCCTGTTGAGCTTTTAATTTGGCATTTATTACAAGAGGCATCCATTTGTGGAATTTTAAAAACATGGACTACACCTCCCAGAAAACCTGCACGTACAGGCTCATTCAGAGCAGCTGCATATCAGCGTATGATTTGGTTAAATAGGAGGTGTGGCTCGTCATGCTTCTTTCGACCGATGTGCCTCTGAGGAAGTTGTAACGAAACGCGTAAGGCTTTGGTTGTGTGCCTGAGAAGATACAGGAAAGCTGTCTGCATACCAATAAAGCTTTTAAAGGGGGAAAGCTTAAACGCGTTCGAGTGCTGCTTGAAGTGTGGACACCCCTACGAGCCTTGATCTAATACACGGCAGTCCAGCCGCGAAGCAAGCACCACCCCAGGATTGCAGGGGGCCACGGAGTCTCTATATGGACTTAAAAGTGGAGCGCGCTTTCTGGATCTAGCAGAGCACCTTTCCTGGGGGCTCCTGTTGAGCTTTTAATTTGGCATTTATTACAAGAGGCATCCATTTGTGGAATTTTAAAAACATGGACTACACCTCCCAGAAAACCTGCACGTACAGGCTCATTCAGAGCAGCTGCATATCAGCGTATGATTTGGTTAAATAGGAGGTGTGGCTCGTCATGCTTCTTTCGACCGATGTGCCTCTGAGGAAGTTGTAACGAAACGCGTAAGGCTTTGGTTGTGTGCCTGAGAAGATACAGGAAAGCTGTCTGCATACCAATAAAGCTTTTAAAGGGGGAAAGCTTAAACGCGTTCGAGTGCTGCTTGAAGTGTGGACACCCCTACGAGCCTTGATCTAATACGCGGCAGTCCAGCCGCGAAGCAAGCACCACCCCAGGATTGCAGGGGGCCACGGAGTCTCTATATGGACTTAAAAGTGGAGCGCGCTTTCTGGATCTAGCAGAGCACCTTTCCTGGGGGCTCCTGTTGAGCTTTTAATTTGGCATTTATTACAAGAGGCATCCATTTGTGGAATTTTAAAAACATGGACTACACCTCCCAGAAAACCTGCACGTACAGGCTCATTCAGAGCAGCTGCATATCAGCGTATGATTTGGTTAAATAGGAGGTGTGGCTCGTCATGCTTCTTTCGACCGATGTGCCTCTGAGGAAGTTGTAACGAAACGCGTAAGGCTTTGGTTGTGTGCCTGAGAAGATACAGGAAAGCTGTCTGCATACCAATAAAGCTTTTAAAGGGGGAAACCCTTAAGGCTTTGCTGGGTGCACCCCAAAAAATTCTCCTCCATCTTGTGAGTTGAAGTCTACCTGTGCCCCAGATTGCAGTGAAGCAGAGTCCAGGAAGTGGTAAGGAAGCAGACTAGTGCTGTCTCTTTCCTAAAAAGTTAAAAAGCGATTTTCCCTACCCGTGATTGCATCATCTTTTCTTTTTTTATTTCTTTAACTGTCTTTACCTGTGGTTGTTACAGTTTAAAATTGTAGTTTTAACCTGCCCGTGATTGCATAATTTATCACCTGTTTTGTGTTTAAATTTATGGTTTTTCCTTGCCCGTGACTGCTTCCATTTAACCTGTTGCATTGAGGGACTTGCAGTCCAAACTCTGTAGGTTTTCCCTCTCATTCCCCGTGACTATCAGTTTTTTCTCTCCAAATTTCTCCTTTGCTCTGTGCTATGACCTGTATGTTAAGCAGTGCACCCCCAGCCACCATTTTGTGTTAACAAGTGAGTGAAACCAGCCCCCCTTTCCCCCCCTAGCAACAGGGATATTCTACATCAGAAGGTGCTCTGAGACAGCAGTAATCTGCTGTGAGCTGTTTAAGCTGTGTTTAATAGGGACTGTGCACTTTGTTTTTTGGCTAGGAGAGTGAGTAAAGTTTTATACAAACAGTATTGTTAGAGGACAGTTTGTTAGGCCCTCGCCTGCAGAAGTCCAAAGTGTGGATTGAGCCTGTCTGTCTCCTAGGAGATTCTGAATAGAGGAGAAGCTTCCCAGTCCCAGCCCCACCCCCAGGCCAGCAAACCTAGGACTGCTGATTGGCTCCCTAGCTCCCAAGCAACCCTGAGCCCTCCTCTCACACCTGCCCAGGCCCCTTAAGGCTTTGCTGGGTGCACCCCAAAACATTCTCCTCCATCTTGCGAGTTGCAGTCTACCTGTGCCTCAGATTGCAGTGAAGCAGAGTCCAGGAAGTGGTAAGGAGGCAGACTAGTGCTGTCTCTTTCCTAAAAAGTTAAAAAGCGATTTTCCCTACCCGTGATTGCATCATCTTTTCTTTTTTTATTTCTTTAACTGTCTTTGCCTGTGGTTGGTACAGTTTAAAATTGTAGTTTTAACCTGCCTGTGATTGCATAATTTATCACCTGTTTTGTGTTTAAACTTATGGTTTTTCCTTGCCCGTGACTGCTTCCATTTAACCTGTTGCATTGTGGGATTTGCAGTCCAAACTCCATAATTTTTCCCTCTCATTCCCCTTGACTATCAGTTTTTTCCCTCCAAATTTCTCCTTTGCTCTGTGCTAAGACCTGTATGTTAAGCAGTGCACCCCTAGCCACCATTTTGTGTTAACAAGTGAGTGAAACCAGCCCCCATTGCCCCCCCTAGCAACAGGGATATTCTACATCAGAGGGTGCTCTGAGACAGCAGTAAACTGCTGTGAGCTGTTTAAGCTGTGTTTAATAGGGACTGTGCACTTTGTTTTTTGGCTAGGAGAGTGAGTAAAGTTTTATACAAACAGTATTGTTAGAGGACAGTTTGTTAGGCCCTTACCTGCATAAGTCCAAAGTGTGGATTGAGTCTGTCTGTCTCCTAGGAGATTCTGTATAGAGGAGCAGCTTCCAACTCCCTTGCCAGCAAACCTTGTCTGACGTCGCTGGGACCTTATATAGTCTGCTATTGGTTGGTACATGTGTGCAGTGATTGGTGGTTGTATCTGGTGTTTCTCTTGGATTAGGGTTAGTGTCCTCATTGGTTGGGTATTTGAGGGTTCTGATTGGTTTCTGGGTCTGTGACTCAATGAATGTACGGTTGGGACTAGGGCGAGGGTAAGGATTTCTATTGGAAGTAGGGACTATGGCTTCCTGTGTGATTGGTTGCTGGGACTAGGGTTGGGACTACTGCTAGGGTTATGCTTTCTATTGCAAGTAGCGATTAGGGCTTCTTATGTGATTTGTTGCTGGATTAGGTGTGGGACTGAGACTAGGGTTGGGCTTTTTATTGGAAGTAGGGACTAGGGCTTCCGGTGTCATTGGTTGCTGGGATTAGGGTTGGGACTACTGCTAGGGCAAGGGCCTCTATTGGATATTGAGATTAGAGTTTTTGAACCTGATTGAGTGCTTGGACTAGGGCTCATATTGGCTGTAAGGTCCTGGTCTCCTATTGGTTCTGGATATTAGGGCTGGTGTTGTGATTGAATAGTGTTAGGGCTAGGGTTCCCATTGGCTGAAGGGGTCACCTGACTACTAGGGCTATAAAAGGTCAAGGCTTAGGGCGTCTCAGCCCGGGCATCGAGGGTAAGGGCGGAGAGGACAAGGGCAGTTGCCTGTTTAAGCCTGTTCAAGACTGGTCGGGACTAGGGCCAGAAATGCTGCCCATTTTCCCATTCAGTAATACCCAGCCCACACCATCCACATCCACAAACATAGTAACACAATCACACCAAATGTACACCACACACAACCCTATGCACAAACCAATGTACCAGCATACACTACAAAACCAACCAAACCACATCTATACACCCTTGTATCCCAACTACCACACATTTCCACCATCACCTACAAACAGTACACAACTCTATCCTATACCACTAACCAATCCACTCATCACTAACACGCCATTCAACACCATACATAACTACATCCCATCCAGACACACACTCCCTGCTCTAATTACTCCTAACAGACCACTTTTTATCACTAACAAACATATAATCAGCCTTCCATCATTTGTCCAACCAACACCCTCCTCTTCCTTCTACCATAATAACACTAACGCACAACACATACACTGCACGGCACCACTCTTTTTAACTCTTGCAACAAACCAGTCTAAGACAAACACTCTTACCTCTACTTCATGCCCTCCTACACACAACATACACTCTACTCATAAACGCATCACCACCCCCTCTACCTTACAACCTCCTCTCACAAACAATACTATACAAACAAATCCATTGCATGAAACAAATACACCAGCACCCCTTTTCACTACTCCTCAAAAACAAAACATATCACACACACCAGCACAACAAGATCTTCAAAGCGCAACACCTCATATTACTTACCATCACAAAATACAAACATACACCCACCTTTCAAACCACACAAAGGAACAAACTCCAATGCCAAGCTTTCTCTCTTCCACCACACCTAACACAGATACAGCAACACAGCAACTCTCTTCCAAATGCCTCTCATCCATTGGACAATTTAGAACCTTACTACATGACCCACATGCTGCACCACCACCCCTGACTCATATACCTTCCGCCCTAAACACACGCAAACAATATAAGCAACGTGCCACACCTCACAACTTTGCTTCCCCATGTCTACTGCACAGCAATGTTACACCACGAAAACAACACAGCACACCAACTCACTCTCAAACACCATCTCCACCACATACACATGCAGACCCATCAAAATGCCTTCTTAGCATGCTGGATGAGGAACATGATACAGAACAGCTACACAATTGCTATCCTAATACAGCTAATACCAGCATTAAAAACACACCTGCTACAAACCCACACAATATTGATCACTCTTCTACAAAACAAAGTCTCACTATCACCAAAGCCCATTCTCTAAACTGTCTACTAATAAATGCTCGATCCCTCTCTAAAACAAACATCACATCTACAACCTTCTCACCAATGCAAAATCAGACACACTATTCATAACTGAATCATGGTTGGGAGATGATATGACTCCAGTCCTGCATGAAGCTGTTCCTCTAGGCTATCAAACTATCACCCAAAATCGTATAGGCAAAAAAAGGAGGTGGTCTAGCTGTTGTGTTCAGGCAAACATTACATATCACTAAAATTGACGACATCACCATAAAGAATTGTGAGGCTTTTCTCACCAGATGCAATCCTACACCGTCTTCCTCCTGTAACTTCCTGCTCCTTTACAGACCTCCACCTAGCAAGGCGACATTCCCAGACGCACTTCTAGACACAGTTTCAAACCTGATAACAATACACTCCAACCTATGCGTTCTGGGTGACCTCAACATTTGGTTTGACAAACCCAATATGACCCATCCAAAAACAATAATCACTGGCCTAGACGCACTGAACCTGCATCAGATTGTCCACAAACCCACACACATCACTGGATATATCCTAGATGTCATTTTTGCTATTACTGAACTAGTTACCTTTCAAACTATAACTCCAGTCGCATGGTCAGACCACCACTTGCTTGCTTTCCAACATAAAACAACACTAATCGACTCACCTAAAACTACCTTACATCCATCCACCTATCGGCCGTGGAACAAACTCAATTTGGAACACGTAGAAACACAACTAACATCCAGTACAAATCTGGAAACAATAAATTCTGTTAAAAAACTATATGAGTGGCTACAGGAAGCTTTTGACATCCTGATAACACTCAAAACCACACAACAGAACAAAAGAAAAAAAGCACCTTGGAGAAACATAGAGATAAAAGACATAAAACAACAAATTAGAAAGCTGCAACGTACCTGGCTCAAAACAAACACCAAACAAGACAAAATTCACCTACAGAGAATTAACAGATTATACAAGTCAGCTATCAAAAAAGCTAAGAAAAGGTACTATTCAGACAGAATTCAAAATGCTAAATGTGCAAATAAAGAATTCTATAAAATACTCAATGAATTTTGCAAACCAATTGCCTAGAAGGAACTCATCCTGTTACTCAAGATTTCACAGACAAACTGGCAATCATTACACGGACAAAGCAGACACATTGGACTCATACTTAAAACAGAAACAAAGCACCAGCACTAACCCTTGCACAAAACAACAATCCAAGAATACTCTAATCCAGCCTCTCCATTCCTTCCAACACATCTCACACAATGAATTTATGGACCTGGTCAAAGCAAGCAGGCCTGCCGGCAGCCCTTCTGACCCGTGTCCACCACAAACTTTCAAGACAATTCTTTTAACAATCTCTGCTGCCACTCCAGTAAGGAGAATCATCAACAATTCCTTAACTACAGGAATATTTCCAGAAGAACTCAAAAAGTCACACATACGCCCTTTACTGAAGAAAACAAACTTGGACCCACTGAATCCTGACAACTACAGACCGATTACAAATGGACCTTTCCTGGGCAAACTGATAGAAAGAGCAGCGTTCACCCAGATGTGACAATTCATTGAAGAGAACGACATACTTTCAGACTTCCAAACAGGATTCCGTCCGGGAAGAGGCACTGAATATGCCCTCCTTGCCATCTGGGATGACCTGAAGAATACAGTAGACCGCAACGGGGTTGCTGCGCTACTCCTCTTGGACCTCTCGGCTGCATTTGACACGGTTGACCATGACACTCTGAAACAAAGACTCTATGAAGCCGGCATAGAGGGGACTGCTCTAGACTGGATTGCGTCCTACCTTCGAAACAGAACTAATGTCATCCATACCCCACCTTTCTCGTCCAAACCATACTCCACAAAAGCAGGGGTCCCTCAAGGCACTATCATCTCGCCTGTGCTTTTCAACATCTACATGAAGTCATTACCGGTACTGATCAATCAATTTCACCTCACGTGCTATAACTATGCAGATGACACGCAAATACTCCTTCAACTGGAATGCCCCAAAGACATTGGAAAATCCCAAATTTTCAGTTGTCTCAGAGCCGTGGATCAGTGGATGACTTGGAGCCATCTCGAATTGAATGCTTCCAAAATGGAAATACTCACGTGTGGCGATTGGAAACATTATGACCCGCTTGCCGCCTGGCCTGATGATCTGGGATCACCGCCTACAGTATCAAAGGAAGTAAGAAACCTCGGAATGACCATGGACTCCAAGCTATCGATGAATGCCCAAGTGGACAAACTAGCAAGATCAAGCTTTGTCACTATAAAAACGCTGCAACAAATTTTCCCTCATTTGGGATTTTCACACAAGGTCCAAGCTACCTTCTCCCTTGTTCTGTCCAAACTCGATTACGCCAATAGCCTCTACCACGGATCACCTTTAGGGACCATGAAAAGACTACAATGGATTCAGAACTCGGCTGCCAGACTACTCTTGCATATCAAACTGCGAGACCGCATCTCACCTGCCTTGAAAGCCCTGCATTGGTTACCGGTTGCCAGAAGATCCACGTTCAAGCTGCTTTGTATCACCCACAAAGCAATACATGGAATGGGACCGCTCTTCATCAGGAATAAAATCACCAAACACATTAAACAAAGGAACCTCCGCTCTAAAGGGGCACCTCGCCACAAAATCCCAAGAGACAAGAAAAAAAACATGGGTGGCATATCCTTCTCTGTTCAAGCAGCCAAACTATGGAACTCTTTACCCCCCAACATAAAATCCACGGACAGCCACCTTATCTTCAGAAAACTACTCAAGAATTGGCTCTTCCCCACATAAGCACCATACGCAAACAGAAATTTACAGCATATCCCTCTGTATATAAGCATTTATTTCACTATAGATATGTACCTATCTTTGTGTATTGCTTTGTATAAACATGTAGAATAATTATGTTGTTAAAAAAATAAAAATTAAAGTACAATAACACTTGAAAACCGGAGTTTATCTGGTGCATATTTGGTCTACATGTACTTGCTTCCATTGTGCATCTATGTACCTTCCATGTACTTGGATCTGTGTGTTTGTTACTTTTCTCCTGAAAAAGCATATCCAATGAACTACCCTATTTCTCATCCTGTACCTCTAGCAATATCTTTAATCTATATATACTTACCTCCTTTATGCATCTATATACTTTCAATGTACTTATGGATCTATATATTTATCACTTTCTTCTAATTTAGCATATCCAATGCACTACCCTATTTCTCAGCCTATACTTCTCTCAATATATCTTCTAGCCCAACTTTCTGACTCATCTCAAACTTCTTTCTACTACTCTTTCCAATGCACTACCCTATTTCTCACCTTATACATCTATCAATATATCCTCTGCATCCACTCTCTCATTTATCCCAAACCCCATACCACTACTATGATCCCCAAAATAACCCTTTGTAGACTCTCCCCTACTCTACCCCTCCTTGCATCATCTGACACCTCTTTTACTATACCGATCCCCCAAAACAAACCTTTCTAAACTCTTTCCTCTGTCTCTTCCCCTCCACAACCCCTTTTTACTCATCCAAAAGCCTCCTCCTACTGCTATAACCTCCAAAAAGGAAAAAAAAATCTAAATCCTTCACTCATCTATCCCTCCACTATCCTCTTCAATCAAAATAACAGACGAACATGTTCACTTCTCAAATTTCATATTCCACTATACTAATTCACCACTAATCCTTTATGGGTTCTAGAGTAGCGTGCTACTCGCCAATAAAGCGCTTCAACACCCCATGAGGGTTACAAGCGCTATGTAAAAGCAAACCTTTTTCCCTTTTCTACCCCTCCCCAATCCTTCTCAATCCAAATAACTGACTAACTTATCCATCACTCAAATTACTTTCATATTTCACTATACTAATTCAACACTAATCCTTATGGGTTCCAGAGTAGCGTGCTACTCGCCAAAAAAGCGCTTCAAAACCCCATCAGGGGTAGCAAGCGCTATATAAATACAAACCTATTTCCCTCTTCTATCTTGCCACCTACCCTTCTCTATCCAAATAACTGAATAACATATCCACCACTCAAATTACTTCATATTTCACTATACTCATTTTCAACACTAATCCTTTATGGGTTACGGAGTAGTGTGCTACTCGCCAGAAAAGCGCTTCAACACCTATCAGGGGTAACAGGTGCTATATGAATGCAAACCTTTCTTCCCCTTCTATCCCTCCGCTATCCTTCCCACTCCAAATAACTGTCTAATATCCACCACTCAAATTACTTTCATATTTCACCATACTAATTCACCACTAATCCTTTATGGGTTTCCGGAGTAGCGTGCTACTCGCCAAAAAAAGCGCTTCAACCCCCTGGGGTAACAAGCGCTATATAAATACAAACCTTTTTTCCTCTTCTATCCTTTCGAATCCAAATAACCGACTAACCTATCCACCACTTAAATTAGTTTCATATTTCACTATACTAATTCAACACTAATCCTTTTTGGGTCCCGGAGTAGCGTGCTACTCGCCGAAAAAGCGCTTTGACGCCTCGTCAGGGGTAGTAAGTGCTATATAAATGCAATTACAATACAACAATACAATATATATATATATATATATATATATATATATATATATATATATATATA
This sequence comes from Calotriton arnoldi, assembly GCA_963921515.1. Lineage (NCBI taxonomy): Eukaryota > Metazoa > Chordata > Amphibia > Caudata > Salamandridae > Calotriton > Calotriton arnoldi. Next base: position 1,098,110 of record CAWUFW010003159.1, read on the forward strand.
GATATATATAGATATATTATCTACTGGCGGTCGCCAGTAGATAGTTATAGTTAGGACCTATTTTCCATAGGAAATCCGCGACATTCTATTTGAAATAACTCTCTTGCCGGTTGACGAATCTTCGCGAAATTTTCAAACTTTATGGCCCGCTCCGGTCCGCTCCTACCCTGAAAGTCTCGGGGTGATTCATCAAGCGGGGGCCGAGAAAAAGGGGGGTCCCAAAACGTGTTTTCCCCATTCATTTTCCCATAGGAAACTTTAGACACGGCTACAGCCCGAACTGCTGAACGGAATTACACCAAATTTGGCAAAGAGGTAGTTCTTGGTTCAGAAAGAACCCTTTTTGTTAAATGGTGTAAATCCGTTCAGTAGTTGCGGAGAAATTAAAAAAATAAGAGTCAAAAAATCAATTTCCCATAGGAAATTTTATGCAAGGCTACAGCCCGAACTGCTGAACGGAATTACACCAAATTTGACAAAGAGGTAGTTCTTGGTTCAGAAAGAACCCTTTTTGTTAAATGGTGTAAATCCGTTAAGTAGTTGCTGAGAAAATCAAAAGTAAAAACACATATATATCTGGGCGGAGCCTAACCACACATGTCATCGTGAGATCTGATTGGCTGTCAGCACTTCATCCTGGAATTGCTGGCAGCCATCTTGAGACCAATATACATGATAGTACCCCATTGAAATGCCTTGTAGTGAATCAAAGATTTTGAGGGTTACCAAAAGGAGAACTATTAAGGGTGATAACAGACTTTAGTTACATTAGAATTCATTTGTTGATGGTACCATACTAATTTCAGGAATTGTGGTGTGTTCTAAGGTGATTTTACCCTGTGAAAAACCTTCTGCTGGGATATCATGAATCATGTTTGAGAGAAAACTATTTTCACATGCTTGTCCCATACAGTTTTGGAAGGTGCTCCAGAAGCTAAAATGAGAGCATATTTTCTGTAAATTCACATTATCTTTCTCAGTCATGTGAGAATGAAGTCTGACATTCTCAGTAAAACATGTACATCCAACAAGGGCAGAGACTGTCAGTTGATTCCTTTGTGTTCTACTGCAGCTTCCCAGAGTGTTCTAAAGAACAACTAGAGTGCTAACAGCCTTACTTATGACAAAAGTATGGCACACCTGAAGCCATCTTGATTGGAATAAACTGGTAACACTTAAAACATTTAATTTAAAAAGGAACAAAATGATGGGGTTCATTTTGTCATAGAAATTATGGTTAGTGCTATAGAAAGAAAAATTAGGACATGTTTCAAGTGAGATCTCAAATATCTTCCTGTTATATTTCAACAGGAGCAGCCTGTCAGTTGATGCCTTTGTGTTCTACTGCAGCTTCCCAGAGTGTTCTAAAGAACAACTAGAGTGCTAACAGCCTTACTTATGACAAAAGTATGGCACACCTGAAGCCATCTTGATTGGAATAAACCGGTAACACTTAAAACATTTAATTTAAAAAGGAACAAAATGAGGGGTTCTTTTTTAAATAGAAATTATGGTTAGTGCTGCAGAAAGAAAAATGAGGGCATGTTTTAAGTGAGATCTCAAATCCTCTTCTATTTCATTAGAAAATTCTGACATGCAGACTGAAACAATCACTTTCAATACCAGCAGCAGAATTCCAGTTAACTCCCTGGTGAGCAGTAGCTTTAGTACAGTGATCTAATGAGCAACTAGAGTGCTAACATTCTGAATTTATGGCAAATGTGAGACACATCTGAATGCCTTCTTGATGGAATCAAAGTAAAAAACTGAAAGCATTTCCTACTGAGGAGACTGCAGTAAATGAGGAAATTAGGAAACTTCATAACAAAGAAGTCTTCCAAGATGGCCACCAGAGAAAAAAGAGCCCAAATGTAGCACAAATATTACCCAGATGTAGCCCACATATAGCCCAATGACAAAAGTGTGCAAAACACTTTTTACTTTTAGTTTTTTTGCAGTTTTATGTAGTGCAGACTGGTCAGGTATTGGAGCGTTGCATCTTAAAACATGACCCCCTACACTACAAAAACACTACTGCACTACTCTAAACCCTAAAACACTACCCCCAGCATGACCCCCTACACTACACAAACACCACTGCACTACCCTAAACCCTAAAACACTACCCCAGCACGATCCCCTACACTATCCAAACACCACTGCACTAACCTAAATCCTAAAACAATACCCCCAGCACGACCCCCTACACTACCCAAACACCACTGCACTACCCTAAAACATGACCCCCTACACTACACAAACACCACTGCACTACCCTAAACCCTAAAACACTACCCCCAGCACGACCCCCTACACTACACAAGCACCACTGCACTACCCTAAACCCTAAAACACTACCCCCAGAACGATCCCCTACACTGCCCGAACACCACTGCACTGCCCTAAACCTTGAAACACCAGCCCCTGCACGACCCCCTACACTGTTCGAACACCACTGCACTGCCCTAAACCCTGAAACACCACCCCCAGCACGACCCCCTACACTGCCCGAACACCACTGCACTGCCCTAAACCCTGAAACACCACCCCCTTCTCGACCCCCTACACTGCCCGAACACCACTGCACTGCCCTAAACCCTGAAACACCACCCCCAGCACGGCCCCCTACACTGCCCAAACACCACTGCACTGCCCTAAACACTGAAACACTATCCCCAGCAAGACCCCCTACACTGCCCAAACACCATTCCACTGCCCTAAACCCTGAAACATCACCCCCAGCAAGACCCCCTACACTGCCCGAACACCACTGCCCTAAACCCTGAAACACCACCCCCAGCACGACCCCCTACACTGCCCAAACACCACTGCACTGCCCTAAACCCTGAAACACCACCCCCAGCACGACCCCCTACACTGCACGAACACCACTGCTCTGCCCAAAACCCTGAAACACCAGCCCCAGCACGACCCCCTACACTGCCCGAACACCACTGCACTGCCCTAAACCCTGAAACACCAGCCCCAGCACGACCCCCTACACTGCCCGAACACCACTGCACTACCCTAAACCCAGAAACACCACCCCCAGCACGACCCCCTACACTGCCTGAGCACCACTGCACTGCCCTAAACCCTGAAACACCAGCCCCAGCATGACCCCCTACACTGCCCGAACACCACTGCACTGCCCTAAACCCTGAAACACCAGCCCCAGCACGACCACCTACACTGCACGAACACCACTGCACTGCCCTAAACCGTGAAACACTAGCCCCAGCACGACCCCCTACACTGCCAGAACACCATTGCACTGCCCTAAACCCTGAAACACCAGCCCCAGCACAACCCCCTACACTGCCCGAACACTACTGCACTGCCCTAAACCCTGAAACACCACCCCGTGCACGACCCCCTACACTGCCCGAACACCACTGCACTGCCCTAAACCCTGAAACACCACCCCCAGCACGACACCCTACACTGCCCAAACACCACTGCACTGCCCTAAACCCTGAAACACCAGCCCCAGCACGACCCCCTACATTGCCCGAACACCACTGCACTGCCCTAAACCCTGAAACACCACCCCCTGCATGACCCACTACACTGCCCGAACACCACTGCACTGCCCTAAACCCTGAAACACCACCCCAGCACGACCCCCTACACTGCCCGAACACCATTGCACTGCCCTAAACCCTGAAACACCACCCCCTGCACGACCCCCTACACTGCCCGAACACTACTGCACTGCCTGAACCCTGAAACACCGCCCCCAGCATGACCCCCTACACTGCACAAACACTACTGCACTGCCCTAAACCTTGAAACACCAGCCCCAGCAAGACCCCTTACACTGCCCGAACACCACTGCACTGCCCTAAACCCTAAAACATCACCCCCAGCAAGACCCCCTACACTGCCCGAACACCACTGCCCTAAACCCTGAAACACCACCCCAGCAAGACCCCCTACACTGCCCGAACAACACTGCAGTGCCCTAAACCCTAAAACACCACCCCCACCACGACCCCCTACACTGCCCAAACACCACTGCTCTGCCCAAAACCCTGAAACACCAGCCCCAGCACGACCCCTACACTGCCCGAACACCACTGCACTGCCCTAAACCCTGAAACACCACCCCCAGCACGACCCCCTACACTGCCCGAACACCACTGCACTGCCCTAAACCCTGAAACACCACCCCCAGCACAACCGTCTACACTGCCTGAAAACCACTGCACTGCCCTAAACCCTGAAACACCAGCCCCAGCACGACCCCTACACTGCCTGAACACCACTGCACTGCCCTAAACCCTCAAACACCAGCCCCAGCACGACCCCCTACACTGCCCGAACACCACTGCACTACCCTAAACCCTGAAACACCAGCCCCAGCAAGACCCCTACACTGCCCGAACACCACTGCACTGCCCTAAACCCTGAAACACCAGCCCCAGCAAGACCCCCTACAGTGCCCGAACACCACTGCACTGCCCTAAACCCTGAAACACCACCCCCAGCAAGACCCCCTACACTGCCCGAACACCACTGCGCTGCCCTAAACGCTGAAACATCAGCCCCAGCAAGACCCCCTACACTGCGCGAACACCATTGCACTGCCCTAAACCCTGAAACACCACCCCCAGCACGACACCCTACACTGCCCGAACACCACTGCACTGCCCTAAACCCTAAAACACCACCCCCAGCACAACCCCTACACAGCCCGAACACCACTGCACTGCCCTAAACCCTGAAACACCAGCACCAGCATGACCCCCTACACTGCCCGAACACCACTGCACTGCCCTAAACCCTAAAACTCTACCCCCAGCATGACCCCCTACACTGCCCGAACACCACTGCACTACCCTAAAACATGACCCCTACACTACACAAACACCACTGCACTACCCTAAACCCTAAAACACTACCCCCAGCACGACCCCTACACTACACAAGCACCACTGCACTACCCTAAACCCTAAAACACTACCCCCAGAACGACCCCCTACACTGCCCGAACACCACTGCACTGCCCTAAACCTTGAAACACCAGCCCCTGCACGACCCCCTACACTGTTCGAACACCACTGCACTGCCCTAAACCCTGAAACACCACCCCCAGCACGACCCCCTACACTGCCCGAACACCACTGCACTGCCCTAAACCCTGAAACACCACCCCCTTCACGACCCCCTACACTGCCCAAACACCACTGCACTGCCCTAAACCCTGAAACACCACCCCCAGCACGGCCCCCTACACTGCCCAAACACCACTGCACTGCCCTAAACACTGAAACACTATCCCCAGCAAGACCCCCTACACTGCCCAAACACCATTCCACTGCCCTAAACCCTGAAACATCACCCCCAGCAAGACCCCTACACTGCCCGAACACCACTGCCCTAAACCCTGAAACACCACCCCAGCACGACCCCCTACACTGCCCAAACACCACTGCACTGCCCTAAACCCTGAAACACCACCCCCAGCACGACCCCCTACACTGCACGAACACCACTGCTCTGCCCAAAACCCTGAAACACCAGCCCCAGCACGACCCCCTACACTGCCCGAACACCACTGCACTGCCCTAAACCCTGAAACACCAGCCCCAGCACGACCCCCTACACTGCCCGAACACCACTGCACTACCCTAAACCCAGAAACACCACCCCCAGCACGACCCCCTACACTGCCTGAGCACCACTGCACTGCCCTAAACCCTGAAACACCAGCCCCAGCATGACCCCCTACACTGCCCGAACACCACTGCACTGCCCTAAACCCTGAAACACCAGCCCCAGCATGACCACCTACACTGCACGAACACCACTGCACTGCCCTAAACCGTGAAACACTAGCCCCAGCACGACCCCCTACACTGCCAGAACACCATTGCACTGCCCTAAACCCTGAAACACCAGCCCCAGCACAACCCCTACACTGCCCGAACACTACTGCACTGCCCTAAACCCTGAAACACCACCCCGTGCACGACCCCCTACACTGCCCGAACACCACTGCACTGCCCTAAACCCTGAAACACCACCCCCAGCACGACACCCTACACTGCCCAAACACCACTGCACTGCCCTAAACCCTGAAACACCAGCCCCAGCACGACCCCCTACATTGCCCGAACACCACTGCACTGCCCTAAACCCTGAAACACCACCTCCTGCATGACCCACTACACTGCCCGAACACCACTGCACTGCCCTAAACCCTGAAACACCACCCCCAGCACGACCCCCTACACTGCCCGAACACCATTGCACTGCCCTAAACCCTGAAACACCACCCCCTGCACGACCCCCTACACTGCCCGAACACTACTGCACTGCCTGAACCCTGAAACACCGCCCCCAGCACGACCCCCTACACTGCACGAACACTACTGCACTGCCCTAAACCTTGAAACACCAGCCCCAGCAAGACCCCTTACACTGCCCGAACACCACTGCACTGCCCTAAACCCTAAAACATCACCCCCAGCAAGACCCCCTACACTGCCCGAACACCACTGCCCTAAACCCTGAAACACCACCCCAGCAAGACCCCCTACACTGCCCGAACAACACTGCAGTGCCCTAAACCCTAAAACACCACCCCCACCACGACCCCTACACTGCCCAAACACCACTGCTCTGCCCAAAACCCTGAAACACCAGCCCCAGCACGACCCCCTACACTGACCGAACACCACTGCACTGCCCTAAACCCTGAAACACCACCCCCAGCACGACCCCCTACACTGCCCGAACACCACTGCACTGCCCTAAACCCTGAAACACCACCCCCAGCACAACCGTCTACACTGCCTGAAAACCACTGCACTGCCCTAAACCCTGAAACACCAGCCCCAGCACGACCCCCTACACTGCCCGAACACCACTGCACTGCCCTAAACCCTCAAACACCAGCCCCAGCACGACCCCCTACACTGCCCGAACACCACTGCACTACCCTAAACCCTGAAACACCAGCCCCAGCAAGACCCCCTACACTGCCCGAACACCACTGCACTGCCCTAAACCCTGAAACACCAGCCCCAGCAAGACCCCCTACAGTGCCCGAACACCACTGCACTGCCCTAAACCCTGAAACACCACCCCCAGCAAGACCCCCTACACTGCCCGAACACCACTGCGCTGCCCTAAACGCTGAAACATCAGCCCCAGCAAGACCCCCTACACTGCGCGAACACCATTGCACTGCCCTAAACCCTGAAACACCACCCCCAGCACGACACCCTACACTGCCCGAACACCACTGCACTGCCCTAAACCCTGAAACACCACCCCCAGCACGACCCCTACACTGCCCGAACACCACTGCACTGCCCTAAACCCTGAAACACCACCCCCTGCATGACCCCCTACACTGCCCGAACACCACTGCACTGCCCTAAACCCTAAAACTCTACCCCCAGCATGACCCCCTACACTGCCCGAACACCACTGCACTGCCCTAAACCCAGAAACACCACCACCAGCACGACCCCCTACACTGCCCGAACACCACTACACTGCCCTAAACCCAGAAACACCACCACCAGCACGACCCCCTACACTGCCCGAACACCACTGCACTGCCCTAAACCCTGAAACAGCACCCCCAGCAAGACCCCTACACTGCCCGAACACCAGTGCCCTAAACCCTGAAACACCACCCCCAGCACGACCCCCTACACTGCCCGAACACCACTGCTCTGCCCAAAACACTGAAACACCAGCCCCAGCATGACCCCCTACACTGCCCGAACACCACTGCACTGCCCTAAACCCTGAAACACCAGCCCCAGCACGAACCCCTACACTGCCCGAACACAACTGCACTACCCTAAACCCAGAAACACCACCCCCAGCACGACCCCCTACAATGCCCGAGCACCACTGCCTGCACTGCCCTAAACCCTGAAACACCAGCCCCAGCATGACCCCCTACACTGCCTGAACACTACCGCACTGCCCTAAACCATGAAACACCATCCCCAGCACGACCCCTACACTGCACGAACACCACTGCACTGCCCTAAACCCTGAAAAACTACCCCCAGCAAGACCCCCTACACTGCCCGAACACCACTGCACTGCCCTAAACCCTGAAACATCACCCCCAGCAAGACCCCCTACACTGCCCGAACACCACTGCCCTAAACCCTGAAACACCACCCCCAGCAAGACCCCTACACTGCCCGAACACCACTGCACTGCCCTAAACCCTGAAACACCAGCCCCAGCACGACCCCCTACACTGCCCGAACACCACTGCACTGCCCTAAACCCTGAAACACCACCCCGTGCATGACCCCCTACACTGCCCGAACACCACTGCACTGCCCTAATCCCTGAAACACCAGCCCCAGCACGACCCCCTACACTGCCCGAACACCACTGCACTGCCCTAAACCCTGAAACACAACCCCCAGCATGACCCCCTACACTACCCGAACACCACTGCACTACCCTAAACCCTAAAATACTCCCCCAGCACGACCCCCTACACTACCCAAACACCACTGCACTACCCTAAACCCTAAACCACTACCCCCAGCACGACCCCCTACACTACCCAAACACCACTGCACTACCCTAAACCCTAAAACACTACCCCCAGCACAACCCCCTACACTACCCAAACACCACTGTAATACCCTAAACCCTAAAACACTCCCCCAGCACGACTCCCTACTCTATCCAAACACCACTGCACTACCCTAAACCCTAAATCTACCCCCAGCATGACCCCCTACACTACACAAACACCACTGCACTACCCTAAACCCTAAAACACTACCCCCAGCACGACCCCCTTCACTTCCTAAACACAACTACACAATTTGTTACAGGCGTTGCAACGCAGGCCTGTGGTGCTTACTGGAAGTACTTGGTGGGCTAGTTGGGCCCCAGGGACCCTCAGGATTCAAGGTGACCTAATCCCCCAACTTAAAACGCGCCACGGGGCGCGTTTGCACAGTGGTGAAGGGAGGGGGCGGGGCCTCAGGTGACATGTGCGCAAACACGCCCCCTTGAATCCTGAGGGACCCTGGGGGCCAACTAGCCCACCAGGCACCTTCAGTAAGCACAACAGAGTTGCGTTGCAGAGAGGTGAAAAAGGTGCGTGGCCTCGGAACGCCTCTCTGCAACTCAGCTCTGTGGTCCTAACTGTAGGTACCTGGGGGCTAGTTGGGCCCCAGGGACCCTCAGGATTCAAGGGACTTAATCCCGCAACTTAAAACGCGCCACGGGCGCGTTTGCACACGCGTTTTAAGAGGTAGTTTTAATCCCCCTGCCCTATTATGTACTAGGGACTTACAGAGGAGGTCATGCTAATCACAGGGGTACCCCAACGCATAGTGTTCCCTAGTGTATGTAGGTGTTTTCACTGTATTCTAAGTGTCTTTTAGCATAGCACTGACTCTGGTTAGTCAGAGTCAGTTACCACCAGTAAGCGTCTGAAAAAGTTGTGGGCACAGGATGATTTTGCAACATGGCCTCTTTCTGCTCCTCTGTTGGTTCTTTCTGCACATCTTTTGCTTCTTCCTGCACTTTTCTTCGTCTTTGTGGACTTCTGTTGCTTCTTTCTGCATTTCTTTTGCTTCTTTCTGCGCGTTTTTTCTTCTTTCTTCACATGTCCTACCTCTGTAGGCATAGTTAGAAACTAGCATTTAAAAACCTTTGAAATTCACTTAAAAATCATAGGTTTTAGGCACGTTATAGTTAGAAATTAGCATTTAAAAAACCTTTGAAATTCACTGAAAAACCATAGGTTTCAGACACGTTATAGTTAGAAATTAGCATTTAAAAAACCTTTGAAATTCACTGAAAAAACCATAGGTTTTAGGGACAGTTATAGTTAGTTGGACATTTCACTCGTACAAAACCATAGAAATTCCCCCGTTATAGTTAGTTCAGCTAACTATAACTCGCGCCCGCAATGCACTGCTGATGACGTCACATATTACATCACTCATGACATGGTCAGTGACATCACTGATGACATCACTGATGACATCTCAAATGACATCACTGATGACATCATCCATGTGATAATTTCATGCATCTTCTCACACCCTAATATAGCTTTTGATACACCCACTCTAAATTACAGACTGCCATTCTCAAAACCATACACACTCCAATACCAATAACTACATACCCACTCACTGATTCTTAGGTCTACACACACACATCTACTCACTCACCCGTACAGTCACTCATACTTACAGTCATTCAGTACAGGACTATCATATGCACTCATACACCTATATAAACACTCACACACCACCACTCATCCATAGAGTTACTCACACACCTAGTCAGTCATGCAAAAAATTAATCACACACCCATTTACTCACCTATACAGTTATACACACACCAGCTCACTTACTCATACAAATACTAGCACATTCTTACGCTCTTATACAATAACTGATACAAGCACACACGCATCCATACAGCCACTCTCACAATCACACACTCTCACTTATAGCCATTTAAATACTCTAACACACATATATACTGCCTTTTACATATGTAGTTACTCGCACATGTACCACTGAGATATACATTCACTCACTAACACACCCATACACACACTCACCCACCCAAGCAGTCCATCACAGATGCACTCTTGAAATCATGCACCCAGTGAATCACCCACTCACACATCTATGTACAGAGTCACACACACCCCACCCACACAAACACTCAGGCAGCCATACAGATACTCAGAGAACCAATCAATAACCCATATAGACACTCATGTAGCTATTCGCAAATCCATGCATCCACTTACACACCAACAAACAGACGGATACAGACATTCACACAGTTTAGTCACTAACCCATGCATTCAGTAAGATACGTTTAATCACTCACTTGTAGAGTCAGTCACGCACGTACTAAATCATCCATTCAGACACTTAAACACCCACTCATTCTTCAATACGCCTTTCCCTATATATATTAAACATATTTAAACTTTACAGAAACACACAGTCACTGGATGATGTCATCAGTGATTTCATTTGAGATGTCATCAGTGATGTCATCAGTGATGTCACTGACCATGTCATGAGTGATGTAATATGTGACGTCATCAGCAGTGCATTGCGGGGCGCTAGTTATAGTTAGCTGAACTAACTATAACGGGGGAATTTCTATGGTTTTGTACGAGTGAAATGTCCAACTAACTATAACTGTCCCTAAAACCTATGGTTTTTTCAGTGAATATATAGATATATATATACATATATATATATATATATATAGAGAGAGAGAGAGAGAGAGAGAAATAGAGAGCAAATAAGGGGAATCTGCGTAATATTGTCCAATATTGAGAATGAGGGATTCTGGTGACATAAACCATGAGGCCAAAGCCTGCGGGGCTTGTAAATTTCACCAGAACCCTCAAATAGGCCAATTTAATAGAACATAAGGCCTATGATCTATTTTTATATTGCATGTTTGTATTGGAGCAGTTACCTTTCGAAGATGTTTTCTTCAAAATGCGGCTAGCAATGGACACTGATTGGAAATAGAATGTTTATGAATTGTTTATCTCTAGTGAATAGATTGTTATTAAAACAATGGGCAATGATGAGGGTCAGTGGATTTAGGAGAACCTGTGGCTGCAGCATTTACCACATAATTATGGATTTAATACCTTTGCCACATAATTTGCACCACTGTTACAACATTTGCAGACTTCTCCAAAATGTTGTTTTCATCCCAAACTGTAAAATAAAACCTGACTGAGAGTTTGCCGCATCATTTTCATGTTTTGCCCCATAATAAAAATAACATTGCCACATATTTTGGTCCTCCGTGTCATAAAATCCTAGTAACTCTGACAAAGCTCTGCACAACGGTTTGGGTCTGTCATTATGTAGATAAAATCTGTATTTTACAGGCAACTGTGAAATATTTACCATATTTCACAGTTCCATGTGAAATATGGGGATTATATCTCTTCATTTTCTGCAATAGAAGCACCAAAACATACATAGGTTATAAATATGCCACCAGTGCTGCTGAATGCCAAGATTGCTAAATGCCAAGGGTGCCTAGTCATGAAGCCACATCCTTCCTCTTTTTCCCTCCACCCTCAAGGTCCTGTCCTTTTCTTTCACTCTCAGGTTTTTTTACTCATTGCTGCTTTTTCACTTTGTCACTGTTTTTCTGCCTTTGTCTTTCTCCTTCTTTCTCCCTTTTCTGTCTTTCTCTCTATTTCTCATGGTCAAAGTTTGATGATAAAAAATAGGTTCCAGTCCTTAAAATTGAGTACCAGTTCTCACGACCTGCTGACACCAGCGCAATCCAGCACAAATTAAGCACTGGCTGCAAGGGTCAAATTAAGGATCTGATTATGCATTTGGCGGTCCAGGACCACCAAAGTTGACCGCTGACCACCGGCCAGATTACAAGTATTTTTGTGGTCTGGTGGGCGGGTGGCGTGGCATGGTGGTCCCGTGGTGGTGCAGTTTAAACCCTCATAAGTGAGCCTTAGAACTGCATCGCAGCAGGACCGCCAATGCACGTTCCTGCACAGCATGAACTGACCAGTCCAATGGACCGTCAAACTCGTAATCAGGCCCTAAGTGATTACAGATAAATCTTATTTAAAACCACCTAAAATAGTATTTAAAAAATGAAAAGAGTAAAGAGCAAAAGAACATTACCGACAAAGCTGGCGTGAAGCCCATTTCACAGGCATTACCTCTGCTAGGACTCAATGGCCACTGCGAGGAAATGCAACTGATGCCAAATTGCAATGTGCTGTCAAACGCATTTTTTGCAGAGTCCTAAGCTCAGCTGTCTATTTTATTTTTATGCCACTAAAGTTGTGGAATCACAAGCTGTCCTGATCCCTGTAGAGCCCCAGACTTAATAAATAGGCGGATCCCAGACTCTTGGTTTGGCCTGGCTTTTGAAACTCGGTTTGCAAGTCATTCTTAATTAAATTGTTTAAATGAAAGACTTTCGGAGAGAAGAAGGTAATTGCATATTCCCTTTTATAACTGGGAGGTGTCAGCCCTGACTCACCGGTAGCTTGATTAAGATAAATGGAAGCTGCCCTGGGGACGTCTCTTCCCTTGGTAAATGAAAAGATGATGACACTATTTCAAGAAAGTTTTCATATGTCAGATGTGAATCGTTCGTCTTTTTTAAAATGAGAATTTCACAACACCATGTTTTATTGAAAGCAAATTAAAGCATGTTGTTTCCAAAGGCGCTTCCAGAGTGCGATTAGCCAACCTTGCAAGTATTTGTTACATTAAAATATGAAGGAATTAAATTAGCATGTCTAAACCGTGGCTCACCCAGAGACAGGGCGTGCTAATTATTCCACTAAAAATCATTATCTACACAAGATGGCTGCCTGTACTTCGATCACAATCTGCCACAGGTAATAAGGATGCACAATCAATTTAGACAACAAAGTATCAGAAAGTATTCAATGCTCTTTTTTGTGCAGTGAACTCTAACCGTGGCTCGTAGCAAGACTTTGTTTGTGGCAAGAGTAGGGATCCCCTTTCCAAAGCAGTGCAATAGATTTGATTTTTGTGAATGAGCAGCCATGTTTTCACCTTTTGCATGCTACCTCAAAGGACAAGGCAAGTGGTTTATTCCCTCTCTGATGGCAGCAGTACTTCATCAGAGGGAGGTAGCATTAATGTGGAACTCAATGAAAATATAAAATAATACCTCCATCCTGATAGTCTTCCATAAGGCGCTTTTTAGATTCTTTTTTTAAAGAGAGGTTATTAGGGTTTCAATGAATATTTATCATTTTTGCCTCCCCCAAAAAAGTGCTTTTATTGTTTTATTGTTTTGAACCTATTAAAATCTGCAGCACTGTTCAAAATTACAGAAAATTATGCTTCATTTTTTCTTTCCTAACTGCTGAATGCATATAGCTCATCTGCAGGTATTTACAATTCGTTGTGTGTTCAAAAAATCCAACAGCCTTTCACTCACAGTCCGTGTACTCCAGCAAGATTGTCACATAATTCACTTTAAAAAGAAAAGTAAACAGCAATCCCATGTCAAAACAATAGAGCAGCCTGACATTTGACTTCTATCTTTGAGCTGGGCATATGTGACAAGATAAACACAGAATTTAAAGGCATCTTTATTTATTGCTTTGACTTTCTCGACCCACCAAAAATCTGCTAGTGACCCACCATAGGCTCCTGACTCGTGACCTGCAGTTTGGGAAACCCTGATCTAGGCTGGGTCCAGCGAACCATTCATATAAGTGTGACAGAACACTAATGAGTGTGATAGTTTGTGCACAGTGGCATCAAATTGAAGTGAGGGAAGGGTAAAAACAAAAACTTTGCTCTGTCTGGCATAAAACTCTAAGAAATGGGCTACAATGCTCTGGAAGCCATTTGATCATTTAAAGGGGAAAGTGTTGAAGTGCTTCTTAGCAATCAAGCCTCGTCAGCTCTCGGGTTGAAAAACCGAGTATCACCTCAATCACCCTCGTCCTCAGAAACACATCAATTCATTTTTATGCCATAATGAGGTTACAAACAGTTAATGGTAGTGACATCAGGCTTTAACTGTGTAATTCCAAAAAACAAACTATTGCTTCCTCACAAAAGTCATCAATCAATAAAAAAAGGAACTGTGCACGTTAGGCTGTGTATGTGTTTCGGTGTGTACATATACACAAAAGCAGGGCAAGTATAAAACACATAAATAATACAACAAAGCCAAGTGTCACAATCATGACTACAAAATGTACTGCTCAAAATATTTTTTGTCCCTTAGCAAGGAGGTTAATTTGCTTTTCATATATCCAGTATTTTCTTTTCTGCAACTAAGAACACAAAATAAATTATGTCCTATTGATAACGACAAATTGTACATGCCTTGAGCATTAAATATGAAATTGCTACCAATGGCATTTTGATTCTTTAAAATGTAAACTGTGTAACAAAGGAAAGGTTTCGCCTTTGGTAGCTCCATCTTACACAAATACCACTCAGGGCCTAATTATGAGTGGCCCGGTAATTTACAACCCCTGCACAACTATCACTTTGCACACTTGTTTGTTCAGGGATTACAATTATAAGTGGAGAAAAGTTTATTGCACTCAGCAATTATCATGTGCATTAAAATTCGCACCCCCATTAAATGTCAGAATTTAACAAGTGCAAAAGACCTGGAAAATACACGGGTATGTGGATTTTGAAGAGATGAGCACCAAATTCCACATGTTATAACCCATTTTCAGTGCTGAAATTAATTGGTGTGGGTGACTACCCTCTCCAAGGAATAAGGTGAACCCTTAAAGTCACTAAATTGACCTGAGCTCAACCCCCATGTAGCTATGGCACAGAGCAGGCATGCTTAATTTAGGCAGATGTATAAAGTATTTATTAAGTACCAAAACAGTAATAAAGTCAAATGAAAAACAATAAAAATCCCAAAACAAATTAGAACAATAGTGCATAATTTAATAAACAAAATGACACTAAAATGACAAGCATCCAACAAGGGGAACCTTAAATATTAAGTTTTAAAGTTTTAAGTGTAACTAGCACCTAGAAGCATAAAATGCCAATGATAGTCAAATGGGTGCGATAGACCAGAACCTAGGTGCAAAATGACGCTGATGGCGATGGAGCGCGAGTCAGGTACACCAATCAGGTTCATCCTGGTCAAAGCATTTGCCTTCTGACTTTAGTCCTTTAAGTCCCAATCCACTACAAGAATACACTTCTAAAGACACCTATGACCTGAGTGGAGTGTCTTAGAGGCATCATCGGGCAGAGGCCTAACAGCAGGGTCCAGTCCAGGCTCAGTTGCTACTGGTCTGCTGGGCAGTTGCAGACCAAGGCTTATTGCAGCTGCTGTGCCCCTGTAGCTATTCCAGGAGGCCATGTTTATGATCCCTTGGAGACCACTTCTTTGTCCTGGATACAAGAGAGAGCAGGTCCAGTCCTGTCAGGCCTCTTTGCAGGTCACGGACAGCAGGTTCAGTCCTCTTCTGATCTTCCTCGGAACCAGGAGTGTTCTGAAGTGGGTGCCTGAGATGCCACATTTATGTATGGTAGAAGCATGTGGGTGGGAATGACTTCTATTCATGTCCTAATCAATAGGAGAAAAGTTCCCAGAACCAACCCTACCCAATTTGGGCATCATCAAGACACACGAAACTTGGGCTAAGAACTGGGTGTTTTTGCGGGGAGTATACTATGGTAATCCCAGTGTCTTCCCACATCTAACACTAAAATGTACACAGTTTAGGATGGATGTCTTATGGAACAACACATGCCTCAACAACGCATGCCTGAATCACGCGGTCTTAACCACGCCCGCTTCTTTACCACGCATGCCTTTACCACTCAATTCTGTGGTAAAGACATGATTGGTAAAGAGACATGTGTGATAAAGATCACACTCCT
Organism: Calotriton arnoldi; assembly: GCA_963921515.1. NCBI lineage: Eukaryota > Metazoa > Chordata > Amphibia > Caudata > Salamandridae > Calotriton > Calotriton arnoldi. The sequence continues at coordinate 1,114,517 of CAWUFW010003159.1, forward strand.
GCCCCTCTGCCCTGAGCCCTAAATTTCGGCCCTTCTGCGGTCTATTCTACCCGCCCCAGTCCTATAAACTTCCCTGACCCTCTATCCTGAACCTTAATATTCGACCCCCAGCCCCTATAAACTACTCCCACCACAGCCCCCTCCCTGAGCACTAAAACCAGCCCCCATCCCCTAAAACCTACCCAAACTTCCCCCCTGCCCCAGCCCAACTGCCCCCATGACCAGAAAACTGCCCCTTTCCTGTCCCCCGCCCTAAGCCCTAAGCCCTAAGCCCTAAAACTCAGCCCCCTAAAAACTACTCCGGCCCCAGCCCCCCTCCCTGAGCCCTAAAACCAGTCCCCACCCACTAAAATCTACCCCCACCTATCCCCTGCCCCAGCCCACCTCCCCCCTTAGCCTGTAAATAGCCCTTTTCCTGTCCACTGCCCTGAGCCCTAAATCTCCTGACCCCCTTAGCCCTGAAAACGACTCCGACCCCCCCAGCCCTCAAAACTACCCCAACCCAAACAAACTACCCCCACTCCTGTCCCCTGCTCTGAGCCCTAAAACTCCCACCCCCAAGCCCTGAAAACTACCCTGACCCCCCCAGCCCCCAAAACTACCCCCAACCCAAACAAACTACCCATCACCCCTGTCCCCTGCCTGAGCCCTAAAACTCCCTCCCCCCTCCAAGCCCTGAAAATTATTCCCCAACCCCTACAAACCATCCCCCACCCCCCAAAACCCCACTTACCTCACCGCCTCGTCCCGATCTTTCCTGCTCTTCCACTGCGTTGCCTTAACCACGCATATGCATGGTTAAGGCATATGCGTGTTTAAGGCAAGCATGGTTACGCTTGCAATGTCGGAACATGAATGGCTGAGGCCGCGGTGTTCTGACTGTTTCCCGTTTAGGACAGTCACTGTACCCCTAATAAACTCAGAGACAGAAGTTTGGTAGAACAAAGCAAGAGTTTCCAGGAACCAGACAGTGGATACACAAGAATTGTTTTGGCATCCTGTTTTCGTCCCATTTTGGTGTGCCCTGCATACCATGTGTAAAACTCAGCAGACCTTTCACCCAGGATTTGACATTCAATCAGGATCTGACACTGTAATATCAAAAAAGATGGTCACCCCTTCTTCACCCTTCATATTGCTTCAGGTTCAGGGGTCACCATTCAGGTCAGTCTATTGTTTGCTCCAAGGGAGGAATTTCACTCCCATTCACACCTATTCAAATGGTAACTACTGGATGGCAGAAGTGTGAGAGCAAATGCAAACGGGTCTCCAGAGGCTTTAGGCAGGGAAAAGGTAGTCTCCTGAAAGTATCTTTTCCTTAATATTTATCAAAAATCTAACTTTACCATTAAATTGGAGTTTTAATAACTATTCAAATGGTTGTTTAATTAGGTTTTATCTGTGTCCTAGCATTATTAAATGTAATAATATAACCCAGGGTTCTTTTATATGGAACAGCCAGCCTTGCTACAGTTAAAATAACTTTTAGGGCTTTTTCACTGTAAGGACAAGTTTGCTATTAAATTCCTACATGTCCTACTTTTTAATACAATGCACTCTGCTTTCTGTGCAGTAAAGCCTACATAGGTGTGACTTATATATAATTAAAAGAAAGGTTTTGTTGTGCCAAAAGAGGCTATTTTGACGGGTCAAATTTGCAGTTTAGGGATCCAACAGCCAGGCTACAAATGGTAGGCCCACAGTCATGTTTGCACTTTCACTGTAAAGGGTGGCACAATGGATGCTGCAGTCCACTAGTGACATTTAACTTACAGGTTTTGGGTACACTTTGTAACATAGATGAGGGACTTATAGGTAAGTTAAATATACTGATTGGGGCTCTGCCAATTTCATATGTTGAAAGGCAGTGCACAAATACTTTATTACTCATCAGCAAGGGTAAAGTGCACAGAGATCTACAGCCAGCATAAATATAGGGTCCAGCAAAAGGTAAAAAATCCAGGCTGACTCTTGCTTGCAAGGCTTTAGAAGAATGACAATTATTGCCTCCCTGTGGGATGGCGGCAGTAAATAGCAATGAAGTACCTTGTCAAATATGCTAAAAGACGTGTTTTGTTTAATCTCACTGGCCATGAACAGCTGGAATAACTGTTCTTTATCTGCATTTATCAGCCACGTTATGGTTAGTGTATCAAAGAATCCTCATATGAGAGTTTCAGAATGGGTTAACAGTGAAGAACAGAGAAATATGTAATTTTCCCTTAAACGGGCTAGAATACCAGGGGTGTCATGCAGCATATATCTATCTTCAGATTCAATAGAAGTGATGTCACCAATAGCCCATATAGGTCTCAGCATCATAGACAATACCCCTCCCCAGTGCGTTCCCCATCTCCATAGGCCCTTGCCATTGCATATTTCCCAAGAACTAACCCTCATAATCAGTGATTTCATTAAATTCCCTCAATTTAGAGTGAATATTACCAATAACTCAATCATTACCAGGTGTGGAATAACACATGCCCCAAATCTCAGCCACCAAAAATGAAGACTTCAACAAATTGATTTAACGACAACCAAAAGTTTGATAACGTTGACCCCCTGAATATAAGCCTTAAAAACCTTTCATCAAACATTAGAGACTGAACCCATTTAATATGGAAATAGTTGCTATAGTTTTTTCAACCTCAGGTTTAAATATGGGATTCAGCAATGCTTCTAAGGGAAAATACCAAAGAAGGACATGCTGAGTGCACAGTGGGAGCTCCAGCTCTAAAACCACTGGAGTATGAGCCGAGAGCGTGCACAGCAACAAAGAACACTCATACACCCAAGGACAAACATCCTGTGTAACAAGCCCCAAATCAACGTGGGAATACATGCTGGGAATCGAGGAATAAAGTGTAAACCTTGTGTCATGGGAGACATGAATCTCCAGATTCTAGATTGTAATGCTTAACTATGTGGTTCAAATCTCTAGTGGTGGGTACTCTAGGTGCTAATCCAGAACTATTTAAGTTATTGTGCAGGAAAGTATTAAAATATCTGCCCCACATGCCAATCAAAGGAGGAGACTTTTGTATAATGTCTGTAGCGCTGGAAAAAATGTGAGCAGTCAAAATTCAGTCTATAAACAGGTCAAACTTTGTAGATTTCCCGGATCTCTCGTCATCCTGAACACGCGCCATGGGAAACTCCTTTTTGTCCACAAAAGGAGGTAGCAAGCATGAGTACTATACGAAGCAAACATACTGTGACTACCCATCCTCCCACCCTTAGTATTCTCATTTTAGGGAGTCAAATTGATCTCCAGTAGAAGAGCAACATCGAAATGATATGTGTTTAAATAGGCGGAAATTTGTCCGAATTTCAATGCATCCTTAACCTCTACACATTTAATGTCACAAATCGAAAAGTCAGTCTCTGCTGCATACCAGGCATTTTACCTACGGTGCAGTAATAGACATGTGGATGAAAATAGATCAATGCGGAGTCTCAGATGTGTCTGTGATCATTGCAAAACCATAACATGCTTCCCAGGTATACATCCCAAATTAATCCCTACTACTTCTACCAACTAGCAGTGAATATTCTCCACCCACTCCATATAAAAGAATACCACATAAAATTCACTATAGAAAAGTGGCAAATGAAGAACAAGCAAGGGAGAAGAGGGGGAAATACTCAGCCTCCAGCACTAATAAGCAGTGGGGTCCACTCAAGGTAAACATAGTTAGACCAACCTAAACTCAACCTCCCAAATGGAAGTTCATACTACTAAACGACAACACAAAGTGTCTGGGGAGTTCACAGAAGCAGCAGCAAAAAAGTAAACTTTCGACTCACAGTAGGGCCACTTCACATCATCAAGTCCAACAAAATGCCAGAGCAGGAAGCACAACAAGCAAGCAATAAAAACGGTATGGGTCAGTGTAAAACAACGAATAACAATTGAATAGCAATAGCCATTGTATTGCCTGTCCAAATCTATTACGCCTGTAGCAGTATGAGAGGGCAAGTGTGACTTGCATTTAGCATGTTTCTTGTGAAAGAAATTGGCCGGCTACGGTTCCGTAAATATGATTGTCGGACCATCAGTGGTCAATGTCAGTCGTGCTGGAAAAACATTGTAATTTCTTCTTGATATTGGTAAATTTTCTGTGAGCTTACTGCACAGAAATCGTAAAGTCTGGTAACAAAGAGATAGATGCCCTTGATAGTTAATATCATGCTTTTCGCAAGCTAGTTTTACGGCTGTGACATGGTCCCTGTAATTCAAGATGCAGGAAGTAATGGGCTGTGACAGCATCTCCAGAAGTGGCTTGGGCACTATAGATCTGTCTGCACGTTCAACAATGAAGACTGGTAAAAAATTGTCTCTGCCAAACACGTCAGAGTGGAGAACCTTCACAAAGGACTCCATGGGGGATATTCACAAGAACGTGCGATAAACATCGCCAAAATAGGTTAACGCAATTTCTCATATCGCCGTCTATCGCGGGGAAATAACCCTGTGTCAACGTCGTATTCACAACACGGCGGTAACATGCGATAGTTCCCCGATAACGCCTCAAATGTCCGCAATACAACTACCGCGACGGCGATAAAAACGGAAACCCGAACGCGAAAAAAGTTGCAATGGGCCCAACCGCGATAGAAAAATCGGCGACAAGCAGCGCCAGGCTTGCAATTCCCACGTCAGGGGGGAAAAATCACCATAAAAGCAGCAAAAAACCCCCCCAAAAAACCCACATAACAACTGCGAAGCACAATGGAGGCAGCCGGTGCAGATACAGAGGACAACCCGAACCCCACAAGCCCCACGGAGGACCAGCCTGGGACCTCGGGGTCAGGGAAGGGCAAGGAGAAGAAGAAGAGGAAGACGCGGTTCAGTCGCAGGAAAACAGGATCCTGATTACGGAGGTGACAGAACACCATCAACAACTGTTTGTCACCTCCACTGTGTCATTGGCAACTAAAAATGGAATATGGCAGTCCATCGTGGACAAGGTGAATGCAGTCGGAGTGCTGAGGAGGACAATGGAAGAGCTCAAGAGGAGCTGGAATGATGTGAAGCGCAAAACCAAGCTGAAACTCGCCAACAACCGCAAAGCAGCAATGCAGACTGGGGGTGGGAGTCCTGCGCCACAGGAGGAGCTGGATGAGATGGAGGAAATAGTGTCCACAGTCATCAGTGTGGAGACGGTGGCAGGAGTCGGGGGACCGGACACTGCTCAACATGACCTGACACAACAGCAACAGGGTGAGTAACCACCAGGGACTGGGGGGACGGGGGGAGATGGGCACAATGGCACACATGCACAAGTAAGTACAGCACATCTGCTGACAAACAATGCCCAAGAGTCACAACTACGACCAAGAGCTCAATTTACCCAAGTCTGCAACAACTCAGCACTGTAGAAGCACAGAAGTGAAAGGCACACTGCCTGAAAGGAAGAAGGGCCAGCCAAATCAGAGCTGAAGGGGCAAATCACCCACAATGCAGCACACACACATAACACTCAGAGCACCTCAACATTTACAACAAAGTGAACCAAACTGCAACACTTTCACAACAGAACAGAGGACACAACTGCTGCTGCTTGTGTGTAGAAAATGGCCATTCGCATTTGGCATAGCAGGAAACTGTGAGATGATAATGGACAAATACAACCTCACATCCGTGATGGTGGCGAAATGTCAACTGTCCAGCATTAAATAGGCATCTCCACACAAACAGTCACAATGTACATTGACATGCAGTCTGTTTGTAAACTTGGCCAATGCGTCAACATACATGTGAACACAATGTCAAACTGCATCTCCCCTTCACATTGCAGAGGGAGAATCATCACCTCCTGCAGAGCAGACCGTACTCCTCCCCGACGCCCTCCAACAGCTCATGGACACCCTCAGCACCCCACCCCCAGGAGCAGGGCAGCCCAGCTGCATCGAGGAGAACCCACCCCTGCACAGACCACACAGCAGGAAGCACCCACCACCACGGCCGTCTCCCAGGATCCCCATGAGCAACACATGGCATTCCAATGAGCAACACGTGGCATTCCACGCAGGGCCAGAAGGGGATGGCAGAGCAGTTGCGGGTGGGGTTCGACCTCATGGCAGACAAACTAGATGTCATACGTGGGTGTCCAAGTCCCATCAGGGACCACCTACAGGCCCTATTGGACACCCACAGTCCACTCCATGGTCTCCAACAATCCATGGCTGACATCGCCGGAGTCATGACTCGTAGACAAGAACAACTATCTAGTCAGAGTGGCTCCAGCGATCTCAGCCGTGAGTTGGCCAACATGGGGAGGAACATGAAGAACATGGAGCGGATGCAGGCGGGAAGAATGGCTGCCACGGCTGCACACCAGCGAGATGTAGCAGGGATCTACCATGCCCTGCAGATCATCATCATGGCAGTGCGGCCACAAGGCATGGTGCAGATGAATGCTGCTGCCACTACTCCCTCCACATCACCGCCCCCTGATGTGTCAGTGCCTCACAGTGCGGCTGACAATCCACCTCCGGCCCCTGATGTGTCACTGCCACACAGTGCCGCAGACAAAACACCACCACCCACATGTGAGGCACATCACACATAGGAGGACGATGATGAGGATGAATCTGCCGTTGGGCTAAGTAGGAAACGGTAGCATACATCTCCGCCATATGGCCTCTTTCTGCTTGGTTCTGCCCTCTGCATCATGCCCAGGAATAACGCCATCCACTGTCCCCCTTAACACTCTGCGACACTCACTTTGGCCCCCGACATGGACTGCTACATTTGTTTAGGCAACCAATGACACAGAAATCAGACAACGGACTGAACTCCCTCTCCTACGATGTACTTTTCCCTCCCCAAAGGACCCTGGCTGGCCCTCCACGGGGCAACATTGTAAAGTAGCGTGTGCATGGCCAGGTACTGGTCCACCTTCACCACTCCACCAAATGTGATTAAGACATTCAAATTCATACAGATGAGTCATGTTAATGTTAATGTTAATGTTAAAAGGTTTCTAAAGCGCTCGAATACCCATAGGTGTCTTGGCGCTATTTGAATGGCAGTAAGGTGATGGTAATTAGGTGCTGAGAAATGACTAAGCACCTAACCATTGAAAAGCCAAGTTTTTATTAGCTTCCTGAAGCCCAGCAATGTTGGAGCTGCCTTGATGTTTATAGGTAGACTGTTCCACAGGGCAGGGGCTTCGGTAGTAAAACAACTGACTCCCCATTTTAATCTCTTAAACCTGGGGCAGGGCACTGTCAAGGTATTTTTAGAACGAAGTTCTCTGTTTGGAACATACCATGAAAGAGATTTTTTTAAATAAAAAGGACCTACATCGTGCAGGGCTTTGAAAATAAGGCATAATGCCTTGAATTTAATACGGTTAGATACCGTCAGCCAATGTAGTTCCTTGATAGCCGATGAAACTGGGTGGAATTTGGGCAGGTTGAAAACCAGCCTGGCTGCCGCATTTTGCACACTCTGAAGTTTCTTTATATGTTGTTTTTGAAGCTTGGTAAAAAGACCATTACAGTAGTCCAATTTTGATAAAATTAATAAAGAGACAACTGTTTTTCTGGTGGTTAAAGGAATAAAAGAAAGAATCTTTCTAATAATCCTTAGGGTATTAAAACTGGCCGAAACAACCGAGCTGATGTGTTTATTAAAACTTAGTTGGTCATCTATTATTACGCCCAAATTTCTAGCTTTTTGTACAGGAATTGGGAGAGTTCCTATCTCTGTTGGCCAGCAAGCCGGGTTCCAAAAAGAGGGGTTATTACCAAAAAGTATAACCTCGGTTTTCTCAGCATTTAGCTTAAGACAGTGCGTTTCCATCCAGCCACTGACTGCTCTCATACAGTTGTAGAACTGAGAGGTAGTTGTTTCTGTGTTATTCGAAGCTGCCACCACAATTTGGGTGTCGTCTGCATAAGACGTAGGGGAAAAACCAAAAGATCTAATCAGAGGGGCTAGTTCTGAAACATACACATTAAAAAGCAGCGGACTCAATGAAGATCCCTGTGGGACACCACAAGGGAGTAGAAAGAAATCAGAAGAAAAATTCTCCAACATAACTGAATGGTTTCTGTTAGTCAGAAATGATTGGAGTAAAGCCAAGGCTTTGTCGGCAATGCCCAATTTACTGAGACGGTTGACAAGGGTGACATGGTCAACCGTATCAAAGGCCGCGACAAATCCAGAAGAATGAGTGCTGCAGAGCCCCCCTTATCCAGGATAGTTCTTAACTCATCCGTTGTTTTTATTAGAGCCGTCTCAGTACTATGTTCGGCCCTAAAGCCGAACTGAGAAGGATCCAACAGATGATTATCCTGAATAAACTTTGATAGTTGTGTGTTTATCAGTTTTTCCACAAGTTTGGCTGGAAAAGGTAACCTGGAGATAGGACGGTAATTGGCTGGGTTGTCCGGGTCTAAGTTTGATTTCTTTAAGAGTGGTAAAATTGAAGCCATTTTCCAAAGGTCAGGAAAGATACCTGTGCTGAACATCCCATTAAAGATGTCTGCTAAAGGTGTTGCAGTGGGAGCTGAAATTTGTTTTAATACAGAAGGAGGGCATGGGTCAAATGGTGATCCTGACTTAGTAGAATTGATTAACTTTAAAACTTCATCCGAAGTGGTAACTGTAAATTGTTTAAGGTTAGCAAAACAACTAGTATTATCTACATCCAGGGCATTTATGGAACGTTTGCTGATTGGAAGGTCATTGGCGATGGAAAATGTATTATATATTATTTCCACTTTGTGACGAAAATGTGAGGCAATTTCTTCACAAAAAGATTGACTGATGTTATTACTTTTCGTCTCAGGGAGTTTAGTCAATTTGTTTATGACTAAAAAAAGTTCTTTAGCCGAGTTTTTAGAAGCTTCTATTTGCTGAGTGAAAAAAGATGATTTATTTCGGATGATAGCTGCTTTGTAGTCGGCCAGGGCCATTTTATATGTTATTTTATCAGCGGGGCTGTATTTTAGTCTCCAAGTTCTTTCCAGTTTCCTGCAATTTTGTCATGTCCATGAGCAAGCAAGTATGAAAGTATCGATGTATGTAGGGGCAGTGATTCCAAACAACGGTTCTCCCTGGGAACTGATTTCAATGTGCATGTATGTCTGTGACCCAGATAGGCAGTGAGATGACTGGGAATGTGTGAACTAGCTGTGGCCTCATTGCTCCAAAACAACAATCTCGCTATTTCCAAACTTAGCCCCACGTCAATGTATGAAATAGGGCTGTGTGTCACAAAGTCAAAGTTATGTGGAAACCACAGCTCGGAACAATGATTGGTTTGAGTGTGGAGCGCTTGGACTCCTGGGATGGTCGGTACGTAAGTGTGAAGGTCATACCATGCAAGTGAACTATGAGCAAGGACTCCTGTGTGTGGGGTGTGTATACGGGTATCTGGTTAGCGCTGTGCGTAGTGTGGGAGCCGTCAGCAGCTGCTATGGTATCGCTCAGGGGGTGCCGGGTGCATGCATTCCCAAGGTCAGAGGTGCAGATGTGCTACCGCCTTCTAGTTCAGACAGAGGGGCTGTCATCCACAATGTTAGTTTGTCATCTGCTTGCACTCTGGAAATGTGATGGGGATTGGGTGGGGGGATGTCACTGCTTCGCCTTCCGGCATGGTTGAACCCTTACCAGCCATGTACGTGCCCTCACAGTCAGTATTGCATGCTCTGATGTAGCAGTGTTGTTTTGCTGAAGTCTGACAGTGATGGGTGCAGGTAGCTGTGAGGAGGCGGTTGACCACTCACCTTGCACCTATTAGCTGGCACTGATCACTACTCTTGATGGATGAAGTCCGTGTACACATGTGACCTGTACATGGCACATTTGACCAGGGGACACCTTGGTGTGTTCCACGCAAGGTGGACCTGCTGGCTTCTAGGCTGGTGTGCATCTCCCAATGTTGCTGAGGTGTCCACTGTGCCCACATCCCCCTTACGGCCATGTTGTTTATGTTGTGGGACTCGACACACAGGGTGTATATTTGCATCAGGCACGTACATCTCTGACCACAAATGGCACCCTGTTGTCTTTTCCTGAACACCAATGAAGGCCTTCATGTCATGTTCATGTACACGTGGGACGCTGATGAGTGGCATGACGTACTACATGTGACACCCTGATATGGCATATCGAATACGTGACGCCCTAAACAGCCTCTCGGTACAGAGGTGACATACACACCATCTCTTCTTGCAACATATGTGAATGTTAGCACTCAATGTTGCACTTACACCCGTCAGAGTAATGTGCTAATGCAGAGGACTGACATGCACATGGGGAATGTGTGTTGCTAGGATTTTATTTGCACATGCTGGGCATGTGGTCATCTTGTACTGTGCCATGATTGCTGTGGACAGTCACAATGTGACGTGCTCATGCGAAGAAATTGTTGATGATTGTGTTCCTTCGGGCTATTCCTGCTGCGGCTGCAGTGGGGTGTGGTCCACCTGCATATCTTCCTCATCATCGTCCGGTGCTTCCGGGACTTGGATCCATGGGGCATTGGTGCGTACACATATGTTGTGCAATACACAACATGCAGTGATCATCTTGCACACTATTTCTGGGCTGTACAAGAGTCTTCCACCGGTGATGTCCAGGCACCTGAAACGTGATTTCAACACGCCAAATGTGCATTCAACAATGCCCCTGGTGTGTTTGTGGGCCACATTGTACTGCCTCTGGGCCGGGGTGTTCGGGTCTCGGAGGGGTGTCATCATACACGGGCAGAGGGCATATCCTTGATCACCTGTGAGAGGTAAGTGAGATTAGTGTTAAGTGGTGGTTCTGCATGCTGTGTTGGCAGACATACAAGTTTCGTGGTGTGTGATTTGTGCGACCTTGGGATTCATGTTAGCCATGTATTGCTGCTGGCAAATGTGGTAGGACAATGTGTATTACGTAGCCTCACAGCTGCTCCTCCCTCCCACCGAGCCTATTTACTTGTGTGTGCTGCGCAGTTGCATCACTTGCACTCCTACGGCACACCATTGTCATGCCTGTCTGCGCATGTCCGCAGGACTGACAGCAAGACTGTAATGTTGGCCGTTGAAGGTGGGCGGCCACGTGTGTGTGGGCCTATGGTAAGGATAGGGCGGACACAGATGTGGAGTTCTGGCCTGGCTGAACTCGCGCTGATATTGAGGCTGGGCCTTCGGTTCAGGCTGCGGCAATGTAGATACACAACCAACAGTAGGCATGTATGAGCCGAGACCCCGAGCGGTCTTGCGCTCCTTTATTAATCCATTCAGGCGAGGCCGCCCTCCTGGTGCATGCTACATTGCAACATTGTCGATAACAGGCCGGGTGGTGCAGACACTACTACGGAGACACACGCCATAGTCACCTTTGTGGCCAGGCCGGAACTGGACCACGCCCAGAACTGTACCACGCCCAGAGCCCCGGGCCATTTCTCCGCACTCCTCACACGCGTGTGCCGCCGCGCTGGGATGTCGTGCGCTTCGCAGTACGTCTCCAGACGATCTACCCAGGCTTACTGGCGGCCTGCCTGGGACGGGGGTGGCCCCGTGAATGTGAAGGGCTCCAGTGGCGTTACCGAGGACATGCTGTTGGCTACTGGAGGCGGACTTGTGGGGTAGCCCCTCGGGACAATGACTTGCGGTGCACTGAGTTCGGCCCACCGGAAGAGCTGCGCAGGTGTGCAGCCTGCGATGATGCAGCAGGCCTGGTGGCTGGACGGTGACTTGTGGTGCACTGAGTTAGTGGCACCTGAGGCCCTGCGTCCGGCACGGGCCAACCGCCACGTGGCGATGACTTGCGGTGCACTGAGGTAGGCCCACCCGAAGAGCTGAGCGGGTGTGCAGCCTGCGATGATGCAGCAGGCCTGGAGGGGCGGACTAGAAAGGATGTGTCTGTTACTTGCTGTACCGCAGTGTGGTCAGATGGCAGCAGTAGCCAACTTGCAACTCCACGGTGCGGTGCCGCTGGGTGCGCTGGGGGCCTGTTGCGCAGAATGCAGCGATCGGCTGAGGAGGCTGCCAAGCTCGCGGAGCCCGGCCTTGGAGATTGCACCGGCACGTGGTGGGCCCTCTTGGAGAGACGCTGGTTGCGGCAGGTGAGCAGTGAGGCTTGGGTGCGCAGGGGCGGGCATTCAACGCTGGGCGCAGGTCGGGTCTGGGGATCAGCGGGCTGGGGTGCGGCAGGCGCACAGGATCGCGCAGGCACCACCGGTCACGACGGCGGCCTCGTGGCAGGGTGAGGGACGCCGCCCTGGCAGACACGCCACTGCAGGCGATGACGAGATGTGCGCCGGGTGGCATGGGACGTAGCCACCTTGTCGCCGGTGTGACTTTACCCGTTGTAGGTGGTCGGCCATGTGTGTGTAGGCCTATGGTCAGGATATGGCAGACACAGAGCCACATGCAGTAGTTACTTCGTTGGCCGTCCAGGAAGTGAACCACTCCCTGAGCCCCGGCCTATTTAGTAACTCCCCTACGCTGGACTGCCCTACCCACTATGCTTACGCTTACAGGGGGGCCGACATGGCTACTTGTCCAAGGTGTTCCCCACTGCCTGTGATGACATGGTTGTGTCCACGACACTACAGACTCCAGCAGTATGTGTCCACATGGACATGTCTGTGCTCTGCATACTCAAGACTGTCCAGCACATCACCGCCACACTTGGCATTGTGTACAATGTTATTCATAGGTCCTTTGCCTCCTTCGCACAATCATGGTTCCCACCTCTCCCCACATTCTGCACATGTGTGGCAGTGGGGCTATGCCTTAGTGTATGGTTTGTCCACATTTCTGGCCCCTCTTACCACGGTTACTTGTGTTGTCGTGTCTGGCAGGTGTGCATGTTGGTTGGCATGTTGAATGTGATTTAGTTACGTGGCCATTCCCACAGCTGTGCGTTGTGTGATTGTGGAATTGAGGTGTGTGGTGTGTTCTGTTGGTACTTACCAACGAGCAGTGCATTTCCATAAGTGCCATCCTGAAAGCGCTGGTTGATGATGGACTGTCGGAAGATGTATGAATCATGCACACTGCCTGGGAAGTTGGCGACGACATTGGTGAACAGTCCCCGGTGGTCCACTATTGCCTGCACATTGATGGAATGCGTGTGCTTCCTGTTGCGGTAATTGTGTGCAGTGTCGGCAGGGGGCACAAGTAGGACATGTGTGCAGTCGATTTCCTCAACACGTGCAGGAATCCAGCTATGGCGTAGAAGCCTTGCTTGGTCTCTAGCTGTTCCTGCACAGTGTGGGGGAAGTGAAGGTGCTGGGGTATGAAGCTGATGATGGCATCCAAGACAGGTGTGAGGAACTTTGATAGGGCTGGCTGTGAGACTCCTCCGACTCTGGCAGTTGTTGGTTGGAAGGTACCAGAGGCCAACAGGTGCAGCACAGCCAGCAGCTTTGTCTGCGGAGGGATGTTGGTTGTCTGCTGGGTTGGTACCGTCAGCCTGTGGGCAATGTGGGTCATGATGCGGAGGATGGTTGTCCTTTTGAGCCTTTTGAGCCTGTAGTGGGCAATGACAACCTCTGGCGTTAAGTCTGTGAGGCTGATGCGTTTTCGGAAGGTCCGCTGTCTTGTTCTGCGCTGCCTCGGTGGTGGTCCGGGGGGGGTGGTCCTGGGGGTGGGGGTGGTCCTGGGGGTGGTGGCGGTGGGTGTTGTGGCCCTCTTGGGTCTCCAAGCTGCATGATTAGTAGCTCCATGGTATCTGTTGGTCTTCAGATGTGGCTCTGGCCTGGGCTCCCTTTTGTTATATCCTTCTCTAGATGTGTTACAGCCTTAAGCTGTAGTTCTATGCCCAGTGTTCCATGTTGGTGACATCCTGTAGAATGTTCAGGTGTTGCCTAGGTGTTTTATTGTCAGATGGGACTACGATTTGAAAAGGGCTTGGAAGCGGTTGGAAACTGATGTTGGTCTGCCTCGATGTTTAGGCTGTGTAGTGATTCTACATTAAAACTGGACTAAACATTACTTCGTCTCCCAGCGTCATCTCTACAATTTGTGGCGACGATCCTGCTACACAGCCACTCTCAGGACCCTGCGTGCATGTACTCAACACAAGCTGTCGTTAACCTGCGGTAAGACTGTTCTATTTTCCGTACAGCGACGCATGGTTATCTTTCTGCCAAGCATCGAGCTAACGATCACATCCCTTAAGCACACAAGCACAATATAACCCTACGATCGCATGAGAGGCGTGGAAAAGCTCACCGGTCACCGATCTACTGCCTCTCCGTGCCTTTAAAGGGGGGCTCCACTCCTTCGCTGCATGCTGCCTGTATCCCCGCTGCATCCTGCCGGCGCAAGCGCTCTGCCTGTTCTCCCGCTCTGCCCTCCCGGCTTTCAAATATCCAACGCTTAGGCCTCACGCTGCGCACAGTGATCATGCGCAAGAGTAGGCCTCACCTTGCCTGACCTGCCTGGCCTCTGCGCTCCACGCAACTCTGCATTCGTTGCTTGGCAACGCCTCAAGCGCACGTCACAAAGGATCAAGAAGAGAGAATTCCGTATACTCACGTTGCACGCAGAGTACATGCGCAACAGTAGGCCTCATTTTGCCTGACCTGCCTGACTTCCTCGCTCCACGCAACGCCGTATTCGTGCACAGCGACCCTGAATAGTGCCCGTTTACCCAAGATCACCACTGGGGGAATCAGGATTCTCTCGTTTAAGTGCTTTAAAAAAAAATTAGCCTTTTTAAAAAAAAAAAAAACGAAGGCATTTTTCACAAAGGTGTTTTTATTTTTTTTGGTGTACAAGCACAAGTTCTTTATCCTCAATCTTTTCAAGTACGCTGACACTTCTTTTTGCTCCCCTTGTCTTCACGGTGATTCGCACACCTGTTTGCTGCGGATTACTAAACGGTGATTCGCACACCAATTATTTTTAAGGGGGGGGGCATTAGGTGCGGATGAATTTACGGTGATTCGCACACCACTTCACACCTGTTTGCTGTGGATTACCAAACGGTGATTCGCACACCACTTCATTTTTTTTGTATCTTTATCTCAAATTTCGCCTTTTGAGTTTCTATTCTCTCACTCCATCTTTCTTCTCCAGGTCTCTGTGTTCTTTATCAAGTTCTTCATATTCCATTCATTACTTGTTTTCTTATTTCATTTCTTTTCATTCTCCTTTTCCTTCTGTGATGCAGTCTGTGACTCCTCCTCCTTCTTTTCTCGAATCCCCAGGTGAACCTCCTGTTCGGTGGGAGATTTGGTTTGATGCCTTTCAAACCTATCTTGGTGCCATTGGTGCGTCAAGATTTAGCAACGATCGCAAAAAATTCCTGCTACCCCATTCCTTGGGTTTCGAGGGTAGATCGATCTTTAAGCACCTTCCTGAAATCAATCATCCTCCAGAAGATGTTGTTGACGTCTACCAAGACACCATCATCAAACTCAAAACTAGGTTTGATAAACAACCTAGCTTAATGGTTCTACGCCACAAGTTTTTAAAGAGACAACAATGTGAAAGTGAGGATGTAGATTCCTACATTTCTGCATTACGTATGCTAGCTGCCGTCTGTCAATTTGATGTTTTTACGGACCAGTTGATCAGGGATCGGTTTGTGTGCCACTGCAGAGACAAACAGATTCGGCAAAAATTGTTGACCTTAGCTAATCCTTCTTTGGAAGATTCCATTAAAATTGCAAAGAGCATAGAGACTTTTCAGGTTTCACTGAAGGAGCTAGAAGTTAAACCTGTTGACTCCGTCAATAGTGTGGCTGAAAACAATAAGAGCAGATATTCTACATATCAACAAAGTTCTTCAAAATACAGTTCTTCAAAGAACCCGAATGTGGTTAAAGGGGGTTCAACCTTCAAGCAAGAGTTCCAGAACTTCAAGCAAATGTGTTACAGATGTGGGAATCCACCTCATCAAAAAGGGGGAAAGTGTCCCGGGGCCAATGCCATCTGTAATTATTGTAAAAAAACAGGACATTTTGAAAAAGTTTGCTTGAAAAAGAAAAATCGTAGAAGAACTGTAGCATGTGTTTTAGAATCAGATCAAGAGTCTGATTCTGATGTAGTCTCTGTAATTGTTGATTCTCATGATTTTATCTCCAATTACATGAATCCCATGAGTGCGTTGACCCCATTGTCGAAATATGTGTAGGAGGTAAACCACTCAATCTTCTCGTTGATTCTGGGGCTAGGATTGCCATGATTACACAGAAATTGTTCAATGAGACTTGGGGAGATAGAGCTCTCCAGCCTCCTGATCGCTCTCCTGTCTCGTATGAGGGACGTAAAATTGACCTTCTTGGGTTCATCGAGGACAAACTTATTTTCAAGGGAAGGAAAATTTGGGGAAAAATCTATGTTGCGATCAAGGGTTTGAATATTGTGGGGTGGTATCATCAAGGTCTATTCAAAATGATCCTCAGACCAGGTACGTCAGAACAAGTTCTGGTAGTTTCAGACGAACATGATTTAAGAGGATGGAATGAACGTTTTCCATCTGTTTTCTCAGGGAACCTCGGAACCATTCTAGGTTTCAGACATAAAATTGTCGTAAAGGATGGAGCGGTTCAAATAAAACATAAGTTGAGGGGTGTACCTTTCAGTGTGAGAGATGATCTTGAATCTGAACTCAAGTCCCTGTGCGACCAAGGGATCATCGAACCTACAGAGTCTTCTCTTTGGCTTTCACCCTTGGTCGTCGCGCGCAAGAAATGTGGTAAGTTGCGCGTCTGTGTGGACTTGAGGTCTCTCAATAGAGAGATCTGGGTCGACTCTCATCCCTTGCCCAAAATTGATGATCTTTTTGCATGTGTCAGGGGGTCGCGCTATTTCTCCAAACTGGATCTAGCCAGTGCATATCATCAGGTAGAGCTAGATCCAGAATCACGACCTCTCACGGCATTTGTCTCACCATTGGGTACCTTCCAATACAAACGGATGCCGTTTGGGCTTGCCTCTGCGGCGTCCGTTTTCCAACGTGTCATGCAGAACATGTTGGGAGGTATCGAAGGGGTCCTGGTTTTTCAGGATGACGTGTTAATACACTCTAAAGATGTTCTTTCGCATGAAAATATACTCAGAAAAGTTCTTGAAATCTTCAAGAAGCGTGGGGTCGTTGTCAAATCAGATAAGTGTAAATTCCTTTGTGAGGAGATTGAATACTTGGGTCACCTTATTTCTGGGGAAGGGATCAGGCCTAGACAAGGATTGTTAGATGCCATCACTCATGCTCCTGCCCCACTCGATAAGACAGTAGTCAAGTCTTTGCTCGGACTTCTGGAGTACTATTCAAAGTTCATTCCCAACTATGCCACTCTCGTACGCCCCATCAGTTCTCTCCTCAGAAGGGGAGTAAGTTTTGTGTTGGGAAATGAATGCGCCTCCGCATTGAGCTCCGTTAAGGATTGTTTAAAAAATAGTTCTGCTCTAAAGCCTTATGACCCCAGTTTGCCATCTTGCATAACGGTGGATGCGAGTCAAGTTGGGTTAGGGGCAGTTCTGACCCAAGATGAGAACACTACTGAGTATACTGTTGCTTTTGCTTCCAGGGTTCTAAGGAACAGTGAACTACAATACTCAGTTATAGAGAAGGAACTCTTATCCTGTTTGTGGGCCATTGAAAAGTTCCGTCCCTATGTCTGGGGAAGGCGTTTTCTTTTGAGAACCGATCATAAGCCTTTGGTTAATATACTTGGTGCAGGCACAGGGAAATGCTGTTATCCTAGAATCCTTCACATGGTGTCACGGCTTATGCAGTACCAGTGCGATGTTGTCCATGTCTCTGGTGGCAGGAACGTCAGGGCTGACTTCTTGTCTCGCTTTCCCATAGATGATGGAAAAAGGGACGGAGATTTGGCTGACTGTGGGGAGGAGGATTCCGACGATTGTCTGATAGCCTCAATTGATTTACTAGAGCATGGTGTTGGCACAGAAGAAGAGTGGTTGAAGGCTCTTGCTGACGATGACGTTCTGCAACAAGTTTGTGAGTTTGTTAGAACTGGATGGCCCAGAGAGCGTGTCCTTCCTCAAAACATACAGCCTTTTTGGAAAGTTGAATCAGAAATCTCCTTGGAGGGTGGAATTTTGCTTCGTGCTGACAAACTCATTCCTCCACTAAGTCTTAGGAGAGGTATTATCACTGGTGCCCACGAGGGTCATTTAGGGTCCACACTCACTAAGAGACGTATCCGGGAATGTTTCTGGTGGCCCTCTATGGACGGTGAGATCAATGAAGTTGTAGATTTGTGCCGCATTTGCCGGTCGGCGGATAAAGGATTGAAAGTAGTTACTCCCCCGCTTATTCCCATCGAATGTCCTGCTGGACCATGGTCCAAAGTGGGTTTGGACATCATGGGACCTCTTGATATATTATCAGGAGGGTGTCGTTTTGTGCTGGTTCTGATTGACTATGCCTCAAAGTGGCCAGAAATAAAACTTGTCAGGGAGGCATCCACTAGCATCATCTTATCCTTTCTCAAGGATGTTTTCATGAGGGAGGGGTTCCCAGAGACCATCGTAACAGATAATGGTACTCAATTCACTAGTCTAGAGTTTGGTAATTTTCTACAATCATGTAATGTCAAACATGTAAGGAGTTCACTTTACCATCCCCAATCCAATGGGCTTGTTGAGCGCATGAATAGGGTGGTGGGGGATTGCATTAGGTGGGCCAAAGCAGGAAATTGCAACATTCTTGATTCGCTGGAAAGCATGTTATGGTTCTATAGGACAACTCCCCACTCTACAACAAAAGTTTCTCCCTTTGAGCTCCTAAGGGGAAGAAAAGCGAATACTAACTTCAAACCTGCCTGGATGAACAGGTGGATTAAAGCGGTGCCTGATATTGATTCTCTTATGGATTTGGTAAGGGAAAATGTTTCTTGTTCACAACTCAAACAAAAAACATGGTTTGACAAAAAGAGAAGTGCAAAGTTGGTTCCCGTTGGAGTTGGAGACATGGTACGCATTAAGTCTCCTTTTCACGTCAAGAAGGGTGAGAGCAAGTTTGGTCCACCCGTTTCTGTCACTAAGGTGGGAAGGAATGCTATTCAGATTGAAAGGGGAAAGTGGTGGAATGTGTGTAAAGTTGTAAAAATTAAAAATGTCACTTCATGCCCTTCGTCGTTTTCTCCCAGTACAGAGGTTAGTGGACCTTCAGAGGTTCCACTTAGGAGAAGTGCAAGAACAAGGGTTATTCCCAAAAGGTACCGGATGTGAAATGTCATGGTACAATATGTGTCATGTCTTATTACCAGGCTTGTGTTATTTATCCATTTCAGTATGATGTGTACTAATGTTTTTTTATGTTCTCTGTTTTCTTGTTATTTTGTTTTTGTTTTTTTTTAAAGGAGAAAGGAGGGTATGTTATATCCTTCTCGAGATGTGTTACAGCCTTAAGCTGTAGTTCTATGCCCAGTGTTCCATGTTGGTGACATCCTGTAGAATGTTCAGGTGTTGCCTAGGTGTTTTATTGTCAGATGGGACTACGATTTGAAAAGGGCTTGGAAGCGGTTGGAAACTGATGTTGGTCTGCCTCGATGTTTAGGCTGTGTAGTGATTCTACATTAAAACTGGACTAAACATTACTTCGTCTCCCAGCGTCATCTCTACACCTTTGTACTGCAGGTTTTCGTCCTACTTAAGACCAGTAAAAAGCAGGTGTTAAGTCCCTGCTGCTAACGCGCCTTATCACCTGTTTTTGTCTTGCATCGCAGATCTGGCTGGTCGTTGAGAATATCGCAAAGTGGTGTTTTCGTGTGTTTTTGCACGGAAACGCCTACTCTGCATATCATTAGCGTTAATTGTCGTTCTCATCCGTGGCGATGTGTTTTGCGGCAGCTATCGCGGGAAAACTGGCCATGTCGGCAGTTTGCACCAGCTTGAGAATAGGGCGATAAATCTATCGCCACTTTTGCGGCGCTAAAGTGCCGATAAATCGGCGATAAGTCCTTGAGAATATGCCCCCATATTTCCACTGCTGGCAGATTCCAACGCATCAGTAATCAAGTTGTTTTTGACCTGGACCGTGCCTGAAGGTCCTTGTTTTTGGCTTCAACAACCTCTAGAACATCTGAAGGCCTTTTTTTGCTGTGCCTAGATATCTCATCTTCATTATCTGATTCCCAGTGTTCCGCAAAATATAATCTTGGGGCCTGCTTGTCGAGTCACTCTAACATGCGATCTTTGCATGATGGCAAGGTGTCAATTTTTCCTGTCGATTTCCTGGGATCAGAGAGATCTGCCTGTTATTGATTAGTTTTCCCCATTACGCCACATGAATAACAAAGCAAAAGTAGAAATCAAGGGAGCAACAACGCATATCGAGGATGATCAGTGGAGCACTCAAGATAAGACAGCAAGTACTGGTACTTAAGCAATTATGCAAATGTTGAAAGCTGCATTATAAAAAAATAATTCAGCACAACAACCAGGTGACAGTGCAGCTTTGCAATGGGCAAACAGGAAAAAACTTCTGAGATTCATGTAATATCCAGCAACAGTCAGTGGACCCAGTTCCAGATTACAGCCACAGGGTTATACACTTTGTAACTTCCTCTAACAGTCACCACCCCGAGATATGCTCACTGTTCACAGCTAAGGTTTGGTTATACCCCAACAGAAGATAGCAACAGTATATACAACATAATAGAAGAGGTACAGTCTCAGCAGAAATGCCTCCACCCTTGACCAGGGCACCATGAATATAAGTCACCAGGCACACAAGCAGATAAGCACAATATTTGAAAACACTCAGATGATTTCCAGGTACAGAAGTCACTACCCAGAAAATGAAGTCTCGCCAAGGCTTCCAGCAGTTATCACACCCCCTCAATCGCTCCATTAGGAGCCTCTTGTCATTCTCTTGCTGGAAAAGGCTTGCACAAAAGCAGCCATCATGTCTGGTGTGCCTGGCCCATTATGACTGCCACTAGGATTGTAGAGTTGAGTATTTTGACTTTCTGACAGCTCCTTTCGTGTGGCAGCCAACCAGGGGTCCACAGAGGTGGCGGTGTGCAGGAGGCGCAGACCTCCTGACCGTGAGGACCATCCTGCACTAGACTGAAGCCCAGGTCCTCTCTGGTGAGTGCATCAGTCCTCGGACAAACAGAGCCGCCAGCACCCCATTCATTTGCCAAGAGACGTATGTCTGGGCAGTCAGCCCATGCATTTCAAAGCAGTCGCTGGCTGCCAATCTTCTGATTCCTAATGGATAATAAGAATGGCTAAAGAAAGTGCGTTAGTGTATGTCTATCGTTGAGATGAACAGGAATCTCCCTCCGTCCCCATGCTGTAACTTTTGTTTATGCATGAAATATAGGTATAATTGAAATAGGACGTTTTAGAATTGTTGCACGTAGCCATTTTACTCATGTTCTACCATTTATCATTATCTTTGACAGGACCTTTGCTATTGTTTTCAATGATACTTAGCTCATGAAACTTTAGAAAGGTTTTCAGTACATGGTAACAGTGTTTCATTCTTAGTTTCTTTCCTATAACAATGATGCAAACAGATTCTTGTCATCATATTTTATTTTGGCATGAGACTGGCTTCCTTTAATATTGACTTTGGCATACTCAGATAACAGAACAGGATTAGCCTGTCTACCTACATGATTTCTCATCCATGCTAGATGCATTTCTGTACTGGCTGCTTATTCTCTGAGCAATACAAATGGGAATAACTTTGAGATGGATTGTGAAGGGTTTCAGTAGAACTACAAAAGAGGACTAATTGTTGAGGGAACAGTTTTTTGCATGCCACAATCAATTGTATGCACTCAGAGAGCATTCGTTTTACATTTTCAGTCAATCCATTGGATTGGGGATGATACAGAGAAGATTTTCTAAGAAGAATTCTTCGCCCTAAGTTGGCAGGGTATGCCCAGACGTGGGTCCCTTGCTCACTTTACCACTGGATTCAAGCTAGCCTGGCTGATGAGGGCTGTTAGCCCGAACCCGGTCCCAGGATGCTTGTTTCCGGTCCAGGGAAGACACGGCTTGGCAGTTCCGGCTGGACTGTTCCCATGAGGCACAGGGTCAAGACTGATTTGCATATAGCTGTGTCTGAACTGGGGTGGAGAAGTGAGCTAAAGAATGATGATGGATTCAACCCAGATCTGTGACTGGGGGTGAGTGTCTGAAAAGTTTCAGCGCTCCGTCCATCATCTCCTTGTGTTTGCTTTATTCGCCCTAAGTTGGCAGGGTATGCCCAGACGTGGGTCCCTTGCTCACTTTGCCACTGGATTCAAGCTAGCCTGGCTGATGAGGGCTGTTAGCCCGAAACCGGTCCCAGGATGCTTGTTTCCGGTCCAGGGAAGACACGGCTTGGCAGTTTGGGCTGGACTGTTCCCATGATGCACAGGGTCAAGACTGATTTGCATATAGCTGTGTCTGAACTGGGGTGGCGAAGTGAGCTAAAGAATGATGATGAATTCAAGCCAGATATGTGACTGGGGGTGAGTGTCTGAAAAGTTTCAGCGCTCCGTCCATCATCTCCTTGTGTTTGCTTTGTTCGCCCTAAGTTGGCAGAGTATGCCCAGACGTGGGTTCCTTGCTCACTTTGCCACTGAATTCAAGCTAGCCTGGCTGATGAGGGTTGTTAGCCCAAAAACGGTCCCAGGATGCTTGTTTCCGGTCCAGGGAAGACACGGCTTGGCAGTTCGGGCTGGACTGTTCCCATGAGGCACAGGGTCGAGACTGATTTGCAGATAGCTGTGTCTGAACTGGAGTGGGGAAGTGAGCTAAAGAATGATGATGGATTCAACCCAGATCTGTGACTGGAGGTGAGTGTCTGAAAAGTTTCAGCGCTCCGTCCATCATCTCCTTGTGTTTGCTTTGTTCGCCCTAAGTTGGCAGGGTATGCCCAGACATGGGTTCCGTGCTCACTTTGCCACTGGATTCAAGCTAGCCTGGCTGATGATGGCTGTTAGCCCAAAACCGGTCCCAGGATGCTTGTTTTCTGTCCAGGGAAGACACGGCTTGGCAGTTCGGGCTGGACTGTTCCCATGAGGCACAGGGTCAAGACTGATTTGCATATAGCTGTGTCTGAACTGGAGTGGGGAAGTGAGCTAAAGAATGATGATGGATTCAACCCAGATCTGTGACTGGGGGTGAGTGTCTGAAAAGTTTCAGCGCTCCGTCCATCATCTCCTTGTGTTTGCTTTGTTCGCCCTAAGTTTGCAGGGAATGCCCAGACGTGGGTCCCTTGCTCACTTTGCCACTGGATTCAAGCTAGCCTGGCTGATGAGGGCTGTTAGCCCGAAACTGGTACCAGGATGCTTGTTTCCGGTCCAGGGAAGACACGGCTTGGCAGTTCGGGCTGGACTGTTCCCATGAGGCACAGGGTCAAGACTGATTTGCATATAGCTGTGTCTGAACTGGGGTGGCGAAGTGAGCTAAAGAATGAGGATGGATTCAGCCCAGATCTGTCACTGGGGGTGAGTGTCTGAAAAGTTTCAGCGCTCCATCCATCATCTCCTTGTGTTTGCTTTGTTCGCCCTAAGTTGGCAGGGTATGCCCAGACGTGGGTCCCTTGCTCACTTTGCCACTGGATTCAAGCTAGCCTGGCTGATGAGGGCTGTTAGCCCGAAACCGGTGCCAGGATGCTTGTTTCCGGTCCAGGGAAGACACAGCTTGGCAGTTCGGACTGGACTGTTCCCATGAGGCCCAGGGTCAAGACTGATTTGCATATAGCTGTGTCTGAACTGGGGTGGCGAAGTGCGCTAAAGAATGAAGATGGATTCAACCCAGATCTGTGACTGGGGTGAGTGTCTGAAAAGTTTCAGCGCTCCGTCCATCATCTCCTTGTGTTTGCTTTGTTTGCCCTAAGTTGGCAGGGTATGCCCAGACGTGGGTCCCTTGCTCACTTTGCCACTGGATTCAAGCTAGCCTGGCTGAAGAGGGCTGTTAGCCCGAAACCGGTCCCAGGATGCTTGTTTCTGGTCCAGGGAAGACACGGCTTGGCAGTTCGGGCTGGACTGTTCCCATGAGGCACAGGGTCAAGACTGATTTGCATATAGCTGTGTCTGAACTGGGGTGGTGAAGTGAGCTAAAGAATGATGATGGATTCAACCCAGATCTGTGACGGGGGTGAGTGTCTGAAAAGTTTCAGCGCTCCGTCCATCATCTCCTTGTGTTTGCTTTGTTCGCCCTAAGTTGGCAGGGTATGCCCAGACGTGGGTCCCTTGCTCACTTTGCCACTGGATTCAAGCTAGCCTGGCTGATGAGGGCTGTTAGCCCGAAACCAGTCCCAGGATGCTTGTTTCCGGTCCAGGGACGACATGGCTTGGCAGTTCGGGCTGGACTGTTCCCATGAGGCACAGGGTCAAGACCTATTTGCATATAGCTGTGTCTGAACTGGGGTGGCGAAGTGAGCTATAGAATGATGATGGATTCAACCCAGATCTGTGACTGGGGGTGAGTGTCTGAAAAGTTTCAGCGCTCCGTCCATCATCTCCTTGTCTTTGCTTTGTTCGCCCTAAGTTGGCAGGGTATGCCCAGACGTGGGTCCCTTGCTCACTTTGCCACTGGATTCAAGCTAGCCGGGCTGATGAGTGCTGTTAGCCCGAAACCGGTCCCAGGATGCTTGTTTCCGGTCCAGGGAAGATACAGCTTTGCAGTTCTGGCTGGACTGTTCCCATGAGGCACAGGGTCAAGACTGATTTGCATATAGCTGTGGCTGAACTGCGGTGGCGAAGTGAGCTAAAGAATGATGATGGATTCAACCCAGATCTGTGACTGGGGGTGAGTACTGAAAAGTTTCAGCGCTCTGTCCATCATCTCCTTGTGTTTGCTTTGTTGACCGTAAGTTGGCAGGGTATGCCCAGACATGGGTCCCTTGCTCACTTTGCCACTGGATTCAAGCTAGCCTGGCTGATGAGGGCTGTTAGCCCGAAACCGGTCCCAGGATGCTTGTTTCCGGTCCAGGGAAGACACGGCTTGGCAGTTTGGGCTGGACTGTTCCCATGAGGCACAGGGTCAAGACTGATTTACATATAGCTGTGTCTGAACTGGGGTGGCGAAGTGAGCTAAAGAATGATGATGGATTCAACCCAGATCTGTGACTGGGGGTGAGTGTCTGAAAAGTTTCAGCGCTCTGTACATCATCTCCTTGTGTTTGCTTTGTTCGCCCTAAGTTGGCAGGGTATGCCCAGACGTTGGTCCCTTGCTCACTTTACCACTGGATTCAAGCTAGCCTGGCTGATGAGGGCTGTTAGCCCGAAACCGGACCCAGGATGCTTGTTTCCGGTCCAGGGAAGACACGGCTTGGCAGTTCGGGCTGGACTGTTCCCATGAGGCACAGGGTCAAGACTGATTTGCATATAGCTGTGTCTGAACTGGGATGGCGAAGAAAGCTAAAGAATGATGATGGATTCAACCCAGATCTGTGACTGGGGGTGAGTGTCTGAAAAGTTTCAGCGCTCCGTCCATCATCTCCTTGTGTTTGCTTTGTTCGCCCTAAGCTGGCAGGGTTTGCCAAGACGTGGGTCCCTTTCTCACTTTGCCACTGGATTCAAGCTAGCCTGGCTGATGAGGGCTGTTAGCCTGAAACCGGTCCCAGGATGCTTGTTTCCGGTCCAGGGAAGACACGGCTTGGCAGTTCGGGCTGGACTGTTCCCATGAGGCACAGGGTCAAGACTGATTTGCATATAGCTGTGTCTGAACTGGGGTGGTGAAGTGAGCTAAAGAATGATGATGAATTCAACCCAGATCTGTGACTGGGGGTGAGTGTCTGAAAGGTTTCAGCGCTCCGTCCATCATCTCTTTGTGTTTGCTTTGTTTGCCCTAAGTTGGCAGGGTATGCCCAGACGTGGGTCCCTTGCTCACTTTACCACTGGATTAATGCTAGCCTGGCTGATGAGGGCTGTTAGCCCGAAACCGGTCCCAGGATGCTTGTTTCCTGTCCAGGGAAGACACAGCTTCGCAGTTCGGGCTGGACTGTTCCCATGAGGCACAGGGTCAAGACTGATTTGCATATACCTGTGTCTGAACTGGGGTGGCGAAGTGAGCTAAAGAATGAGGATGGATTCAACCCAGATCTGTGACTGGGGGCGAGTGTCTGAAAAGTTTCAGCGCTCCGTCCATCATCTCCTTGTGTTTGCTTTGTTCGCCCTAAGTTGGCAGGGTATGCCCAGACGTGGGTCCCTTGCTCACTTTGCCACTGAATTCAAGCTTGCCTGGGTGATGAGGGCTGTTAGCCCGAAACCGGTCCCAGGATGCTTGTTTCCGGTCCAGGGAAGACACAGCTTAGCAGTTCGGGCTGGACTGTTCCCATGAGGCACATGGTAAAGTAAGTCCGTTTTTATATAGCGCAGCTACTCACCCTTACGGGTCTCAAGGCGCTGGGGGCCGTCGTGGAAATTAAGTGAGCTATTGCCCAGAATCACATGCTGCTGAGCTGAGCTGCCGCCGGAGCCGGGGATCGAACCGTGAACCCTGTGCTCCGAAGTCAGCTGCCCTGGCCGCTGCACCACACCTCTCCACTCATGGTCAAGGCTGATTTGCATATAGCTGTGTCTGAACTGGGGTGGCGAAGTGAGCTAAAGAATGATGATGGATTCAACCCAGATCTGTGACGGAGGTGAGTGTCTGAAAAGTTTCAGCGCTCCGTCCATCATCTCCTTCAAGTCAACAAAAACTTTATTCGATTCACAGAATCATTAAAGCATAATTAAAACACGTTAGAAAACATTAATAAATCAAACACCTAAAATGCATTGATCCTGATAATATTTACAATTAGCAGCAGCAAAACCATGTATCAGTATACTTCATATATTTGGGAATTTTTAGTTACTTTTAGTCGCAAGGATTTTTGTTCGATTCATTATATATAGTGTATAGTAAAAATTCTTTGAAATGTCAAGTGCAAGTTTGTTCAACCTTATTAAAAACAGCTATTAAACACATTTCATCATATTATTTACATTATATACACTCTATCATGATACAATTATATAACGTACCGCCTATACGCAATTAGGAAACTTTGGTTAACCTTTAAGATGTTTCACTATATATCATGTGCAGACTTGCGTATGCTACTTATTAATGAGTACAAACTAAAAATATAGACAGTACTTCAGAAATGCTGAGTAATTAGTTGTGATTAAAACTCAACAAAAATGTACATTCGACAAACCACAGTTTAAAATACACATCATAATACCAAAGTCATAGTACCCAAGAGAACCCCTATTTAAAAAGAATAATAAAAGTGTCTTTAAAATTTTAGACCTTCTTTCCTTCTTATAAAATTTGTAGTTAATAAAAATCTGCTAACCGCGAAAACAAAAAGTTTTGAAGAATCAGTTTTTAGTATGCGTAACATGTCATCAAATTTTCTAACATTCAAGGTTCTGCCTATAGGTTTTATCCATTTTCTTCTAGGGTTTATATATTTAGGACAGAAAAATAAAACATGGGCAATATCCTCTCTGGCGCCCAAATGGCACAATGTACATTTAGAATCTTCATCTCTATTCTGAACATGCCCCCATTTTGATGTGAAAGCTTTTATCTGAAGAGTACCATACCTGAATTTCAGGTATAAAATTTTTGCTAGTTGGGGTTCGATGTCATCCAAAAATGATTCAAAGTGAGGGTTTGTTTTAAACATCAGGAATTGAGTTGTAAGTGTTCCTGATGTACCATTTAAAGTGACACTGTGCCAAATGAAGTTCCAATAAATAATTTTAATTTCCCGCTTTGAGTCAGGTCTCAACAGGCCTGGGCTTTCCCAAAATCTGCTCAGGCCTAAATTAGAGAGCCACTTACGAATGTGTATCAGCCATGGAAAAGTAGTATGAGTGTCAATTGCCAATAGTTCGCTCAATGCTTGTCTGTATATCACTAGTTCATCAGTAGTCCAGATTCTAATCCAGTATGACAAAGTCATCCAGATTGCCTTATGTTCAAGCCGTTTAATACCCAGATCATATATTAATGGAATCAGAGGGGTATTTTGGGAAAGTGCCACAAATCTTCTTAGAACCTTATTTTCCCCCACAGTTAAAGCGGAAAGATTTTCCCCACCCCACAACTCTGAACCATATAGGGCTGCGGTTTGTGCTCTGGACTTGTAAACTTCCAAGGCTGGTGTTACTGCCTTAGTCATGGTTGCATGCTGTTTTTTTATAATTGGAGCAGAATTTTGCAATAAAATTGATTTTGATTTCATTATCTGGGGGTTCCATGAAAGTTTTGAGTCGATAGTTACCCCGAGATAAATGAAATTAGAGACACGCTCTATAACCACTCCGTTCAGTACTATATTATTTTTAAAACATTTGTGGGGTTTTATAGCCATATATTTTGTTTTAACGGGGTTAATTTCCAGGCCTTTTAGTGAACAATATTCATTTAGTGAGTTTAAAAGGTTTTGCAGGCCCTTTGGGGTTTGGGATAAAAGAATAGTATCATCCGCGAAGGTGAGAGCGCAGATGTGGGCCCTTCCCAATTTTGGGGAATCATGTTGTGATTTTGGAGGAACTGGACCATGTCATTAACATATAAAAGAAACAAGGTTGGCGCCAGGACACATCCTTGGCGCACCCCTCTCTTGACAGGTATCTCCTTCGTAAGTTCCCCCTTTTGCCCCAACGGACTTTTGCAAAATTACCCTCGTGGAGCCTAATCAATTGGGTCAGAATCTCCTTGGGTACTCCTGCTGCAGCAAATTTGACCATAATAGGTCTCTAGGAATTGAATCAAAAGCGGCCTTTAGGTCGACAAAGGCGACATATAGATGACCAGGTCTCAACTTTGTGTATTTCCACGCTATGGTTACAAATCTAAACACTTGATCTATCGTGCTGGTTTTCTTTCTAAAGCCCGCCTGGCAAGGTGAGAGAACCTCATTATCATTCATCCAATCATTCAATTTTTCCAAAATTTGTTTGGCATAAACTTTTTGTAATATGTCAATCAGACTTATGGGTCTATAATTAGCGGGATCATCTCTGCTGCCCTTCTTAAAAATCGGAACGATTTCCGCACCCTTCCAGGATTCTGGGATTGGTTGACCCCTAGCAATTGCATTACATAGATGATTTATATATGGCACCCACACCTCAGGTTCATGTTTAAAAAGATCCCTGGTATCTTGTCGGGTCCTGGAGCTTTAGATGGCTTGATAGCCGCTATCGCTAGTGTGGTATCTTCTATACTAAAGTGCAAATGCCCAGCTTCCTTTAGGGTCAACAATCCGTCGGCGCTTGCTACTATTGCTCTATTTACCATTTTTGGAAGTGCATACAAATTTGCAAAGTGACTTTCCCATGTATAGGGATCTAGGTAATGATCATGGGCCGGAGTGTTTGTTTTGCTACCATGGGCTATAATCCGCCAAAACATGGCCTGGTCACCAGCCTTTGCTGCTACTATCAAATCCTCCCAGCTAGCATCTTCCCAGTTTCTTCGGCTATCTTCAATGTTTTATTATATACATTTCTTTCCTGTCTAATCACAGCTATCTCTTTTGATTGGATCGCCTTAATGAGGCGTTGTTTGGCCACTACACATTCTTTATTAAACCAATAATTAGATCGTCTAATTTCAGCCTTACAATTGGTTTGCCCTGATTGTGGATTAGTTAGATAAGGTCTTATATCTTCTATCAGCTTTTGATGAATCTGTGTTATAATAAAATCTTTAGAACCCAAATCTAAGTAAGGAGCCAAAAGGTCGCTAAAAACATTATATATTTTAGTTAGGGATTCAACTTGGTCAACTAGGGAAGGCCATTTTACTGTCCTTCTGTTATTGCTTACTAGGGGCGCAATGACCTCATCACATGTTTCAAGTTGAAGCGACAAGTGTTTCAAAAACCATTTTCCCGCCAGGTCTAAGCACAGTGGGAAATGGTCACTTTCTCTTCTTTCATCAATTTTAAAATCTTTTACATAAGCCCAATGAGCTACACTTATCATAATGTAGTCTATTCGAGACACCGAGTTACCTCTTGAAAAAGTATTTGCACATTCAAGATCTGAAGAAAATCTTCCATTACAAGATCTTAGGCCTTTCTCTATGGTGAAATGAAATATCTGCATAGCAGAAACAGAACATCCCCCATTTTTTCCACTTGAAGTGGCGGGATCCCCATAGTAAGGTCTTCTTCTTCAAGAATGGTATCTAAGCCTAATAATGGTTCGTAGCAGCAATTAAAATCTCCCCCAATTATAATGGGCCCATTTAGTGCAATAGAATCGAGAATTTCATCCAATTTTTGGATTATAGGCGATTCCTTCGAACGCTCCCTTGGTCTTATGTATATATTAAAAATAAGCATCTGTGACCTATTTGAAAAACTCAATTTTAGGCCCAGGATATCGTTCGAATTAGTTGGTACCAATTCTATAACTGCATTTATATGATTTTTTACCCAAATTAGTAGCCCGCCTGATGGTCTACCTTTGCCTAGCTGACTTGCTGCAATGCTAAAAGTTCTATAGCCCACTTTATATAATGGCTCCTCGCCCATGTCTCCTGGAAAAGACAGAAATCAAAATTATTAATATAATCCTGCCAATCCGGTTCAAAAAGTTTTTAGGGAGTCCCGCTATATTCCATGAAACCATCCTCACATCTCCTGGTATTGATGTACTTGAGATGTGAGGCGGGGAGTTAACAATAGTAACGTGCTCCATCACTTGAGGCCCCGGAAAGTTGATTGCTTTGCTTTCCACATGTTCCTTTATTTCTTGGTGTGAATCCCGGATAGATTGTGCTTCTGGGTTCATTAAATGTCGGTCCCCATATGTCAAGCTAGAAGACCCTCCTTTTAGAGTTCGATCTTGCCAACAAATTCAGTCAATCTACCGCTTCAAGATTTTTTGAGCCCTCCCTTGCTTTTATAGCAAAGTTACAACTACCTGGGCTGGCTCTATTCCGCCTAATATTCATATTAGAAGCAAATAAAGAATGGGTACGAAGATTCATGGTAATTAAATTTTCGGCAATAATTTTTGAATGCAGCGTTAGTTTTATATCGTCCAAATCCCCTCCTCCTGGTGTAATCGCTCTGCCTTGAATATGTCAGATCTTATAACGGAGAGGCACTGCCGATCATTTCTGATCCAGTGAGTTGCCTTATTTATGAGGGAGTCGTTGTCTTCCCTAACACCCAGTTTTAATCTTGGAGCATTAGTTATAAAAACATTATAGCCGGTCATCTCCCCCATTTACACAGCGATTTATTTGACAAGCTTCCTGGTTCCATTGGGGGTCCCCATTTTTCTGCCCATAATTTAGACACCTCTTTAGATTACCTTGCGTGGCTTGTGGCTGACTCTTATCTGGTTGGGCTTCCAAGTAATCGAATTTGTTTTGTGCATGTTGGTGCAATGGGGAAATCCATGATGATTATCTATGTTTGATATTTGGGGCCTTGGTCTAAGTACAGGGTATGACATACAAGTTGTGTTTTTAATATGGTTTATGTCTTGGTTTGGTAAAAATTTCAAATCACCACAAGGTGGGATTCTATCTAGATTACTGCCACTCTGAATGTTATGTAAAGTTCTCCTTGTATGTTCTTCTACCTCCGGTGCACTAACCTCAACTACTCGATTTTTGGATAAATTCTTTGTTAGCACCTCTAACATACTTTTAATTGTCTTGACCTCTTCCTGGACAGCTTTTAATTTTGCACCAAGATCCAACACAAGCATATGTATATCTAGATGTTGCATGCGTGTAACAACTACGCTCTCATTACCTATGTGGTTTCCATGGCCCTCTATTTCTGTTGGTTTTACTTGTAATTCCTCCATGTTTTGTGCTAATGGTGAATATCTATTAGAGCACACTATACTTGGGATCTCCCTACCAATAGGGCTTCCTGCAGGCTATTTAAATTATCCAGTTCAGATAAAGTTGGCTCAGGGCAACTAGCTGTTCTCTTCACTACAGATGTAGGCGTAGATGATTTTTGTGATGGTGTTATACTGTGAGCTCTATTAACAGTAATAGAAGAAGTACTTGTCATTAAATCAGTCCCTTTTCCCTTTTTTCTGAAAAAGATGAGATTTTGCTTTTACCCTTGGAGTTAAGCTCCTTCCCACTGGCCAACATGGTTTCCACTTCTTCTATTAGATCATCTATGGCTGCCAAGGTACAGTTGTCCGCTGCGGATTTAGCAGGTTTGTGAACCCTAGCTATCTTTTTCCTCCCCGACATCACCTCTGCTGCTTTCCGCTTGCCCATAATTACCCCCACAGCTTCTAATAGACCAGATTATATCTGACCCCAATGGGAATTTAAAAATAAATGCTTTTAAGCTACCAAACTTAAATAAACCAATAATAAAGAATAAAAACAATGTTAAAAAAAAAAACTGCTTATCTATTCTTATCGAAAATGACCCTTAGCGATAAGGCTTACAACAAACCTTAGTCCACAGAACCAGCAAATATGCAATTATGCTGCGGGTCCAAGTCCAGGTTCCTTAAGAATCGACTTGAGGTCTTACTGCAGCATCCCACTTGCAACTGGGGAACTCAAAGGAGGTGGCCCTGCCCGGCCTCTTCCGGTCACTAACGGGCAAGGACGGGCCCGCCCTTGGCCCGGGCTTCGCCCGGGCGCGGCCCGCGCGCGTCCCGCGCCGCGGTGAGAGAGGCTGGGCTATGAGCGCGATGGAAGCTCACGCGCCTCCCCCTCACTCGCCGCACCTGTAGATGGCACGTTGTACCCTGGGAGATGTAGTCTCCAACCAGGGTACAGCGACAATAGCGAAGATTCCTGCAGGCCCTGGGACTCCTGTCCCACCAGGGTAGGACTAACTGGCAGCAAGTGGCAAGTGACAGGCAGGAGTGCAGGCAACAGACTCGGGCTCCGCGCCGCGGTGAGAGAGGCTGGGCTATGAGCGCGATGGAAGCTCACGCGCTCCCCCTCACTCGCCGCACCTGTAGATGGCACGTTGTACCCTGGGAGATGTAGTCTCCAACCAGGGTACAGCGACAATAGCGAAGATTCCTGCAGGCCCTGGGACTCCTGTCCCACCAGGGTAGGACTAACTGGCAGCAAGTGGCAAGTGACAGGCAGGAGTGCAGGCAACAGACTCGGGCTCTCGCGCCGCGGTGAGAGAGGCTGGGCTATGAGCGCGATGGAAGCTCACGCGCCTCCCCCCTCACTCGCCGCACCTGTAGATGGCACGTTGTACCCTGGAAGATGTAGTCTCCAACCAGGGTACAGCGACAATAGCGAAGATTCCTGCAGGCCCTGGGACTCCTGTCCCACCAGGGTAGGACTAACTGGCAGCAAGTGGCAAGTGACAGGCAGGAGTGCAGGCAACAGACTCGGGCTCCCGCGCCGCGGTGAGAGAGGCTGGGCTATGAGCGCGATGGAAGCTCACGCGCCTCCCCCCTCACTCGCCGCACCTGTAGCTAGCCTGGCTGAAGAGGGCTGCTAGCCCGAAACCGGTCCCAGGATGCTTGTTTCCGGTCCAGGGAAGATACAGCTTGGCAGTTCTGGCTGGACTGTTCCCATGAGGCACAGGGTCAAGACTGATTTGCATATAGCTGTGGCTGAACTGCGGTGGCGAAGTGAGCTAAAGAATGATGATGGATTCAACCCAGATCTGTGACTGGGGGTGAGTACTGAAAAGTTTCAGCGCTCTGTCTTCATCTCCTTGTGTTTGCTTTGTTCACCGTAAGTTGGCAGGGTATGCCCAGACATGGGTCCCTTGCTCACTTTGCCACTGGATTCAAGCTAGCCTGGCTGATGAGGGCTGTTAGCCCGAAACCGGTCCCAGGATGCTTGTTTCCGGTCCAGGGAAGACACGGCTTGGCAGTTCGGGCTGGACTGTTCCCATGAGGCACAGGGTCAAGACTGATTTACATATAGCTGTGTCTGAACTGGGGTGGCGAAGTGAGCTAAAGAATGATGATGGATTCAACCCAGATCTGTGAATGGGGGTGAGTGTCTGAAAAGTTTCAGCGCTCTGTACATCATCTCCTTGTGTTTGCTTTGTTCGCCCTAAGTTGGCAGGGTATGCCCAGACGTTGGTCCCTTGCTCACTTTACCACTGGATTCAAGCTAGCCTGGCTGATGAGGGCTGTTAGCCCAAAACCGGACCCAGGATGCTTGTTTCCGGTCCAGGGAAGACACGGCTTGGCAGTTCGGGCTGGACTGTTCCCATGAGGCACAGGGTCAAGACTGATTTGCATATAGCTGTGTCTGAACTGGGATGGCGAAGAAAGCTAAAGAATGATGATGGATTCAACACAGATCTGTGACTGGGGGTGAGTGTCTGAAAAGTTTCAGCGCTCCGTCCATCATCTCCTTGTGTTTGCTTTGTTCGCCCTAAGCTGGCAGGGTTTGCCAAGACGTGGGTCCCTTTCTCACTTTGCCACTGTATTCAAGCTAGCCTGGCTGATGAGGGCTGTTAGCCTGAAACCGGTCCCAGGATGCTTGTTTCCGGTCCAGGGAAGACACGGCTTGGCAGTTCGGGCTGGACTGTTCCCATGAGGCACAGGGTCAAGACTGATTTGCATATACCTGTGTCTGAACTGGGGTGGCGAAGTGAGCTAAAGAATGATGATGGATTCAACCCAGATCTGTGACTGGGGGCGAGTGTCTGAAAAGTTTCAGCGCTCCGTCCATCATCTCCTTGTGTTTGCTTTGTTCGCCCTAAGTTGGCAGGGTATGCCCAGACGTGGGTCCCTTGCTCACTTTGCCACTGGATTCAAGCTAGCCTGGGTGATGAGGGCTGTTAGCCCGAAACCGGTCCCAGGATGCTTGTTTCCGGTCCAGGGAAGACACAGCTTAGCAGATCGGGCTGGACTGTTCCCATGAGGCACATGGTAAAGTAAGTCCGTTTTTATATAGCGCAGCTACTCACCCTTACGGGTCTCAAGGCGCTGGGGGCCGTCGTGGAAATTAAGTGAGCTATTGCCCAGAGTCACATGCTGCTGAGCTGAGCTGCCGCCGGAGCCGGGGATCGAACCGTGAACCCTGTGCTCCGAAGTCAGCTGCCCTGGCCGCTGCACCACACCTCTCCACTCATGGTGATTTGCATATAGCTGTGTCTGAACTGGGGTGGCGAAGTGAGCTAAAAAATGATGATGGATTCAACCCAGATCTGTGACGGAGGTGAGTGTCTGAAAAGTTTCAGCGCTCCATCCATCATCTCCTTGTGTTTGCTTTGTTCGCCCTAAGTTGGCAGGGTATGCCCAGACGTGGGTCCCTTGCTCACTTTGCCACTGGATTCAAGCTAGCTTGGCTGATGAGGGCTGTTAGCCCGAAACCAGTCCCAGGATGCTTGTTTCCGGTCCAGGGACGACATGGCTTGGCAGTTTGGGCTGGACTGTTCCCATGAGGCACAGTGTCAAGACCTATTTGCATATAGCTGTGTCTGAACTGGGGTGGCGAATTGAGCTAAAGAATGATGATGGATTCAACCCAGATCTGTGACTGGGGGTGAGTGTCTGAAAAGTTTCAGTGCTCCGTCCATCATCTCCTTGTGTTTGCTTTGTTCGCACTAAGTTGGCAGGGTATGCCCAGACGTGGGTCCCTTGCTCACTTTGCCACTGGATTCAAGATAGCCTGGCTGATGAGGGCTGTTAGCCCGAAACCGGTCCCAGGATGCTTGTTTCCGGTCCAGGGAAGACACAGCTTGGCAGTTCGGGCTGGACTGTTCCCATGAGGCACAGGGTCAAGATTGATTTGCATATAGCTGTGTCTGAACTGGGGTGGCGAAGTGAGCTAAAGAATGATGATGGATTCAACCCAGATCTGTGACTGGGGGTGAGTGTCTGAAAAGTTTCAGCGCTCTGTACATCATCTCCTTGTGTTTGCTTTGTTCGCCCTAAGTTGGCAGGGTATGCCCAGACGTTGGTCCCTTGCTCATTTTACCACTGGATTCAAGCTAGCCTGGCTGATGAGGGCTGTTAGCCCGAAACCGGACCCAGGATGCTTGTTTCCGGTCCAGGGAAGACACAGCTTGGCAGTTCGGGCTGGACTGTTCCCATGAGGCACAGGGTCAAGACTGATTTGCATATAGCTGTGTCTGAACTGGGATGGCGAAGAAAGCTAAAGAATGATGATGGATTCAACCCAGATCTGTGACTGGGGGTGAGTGTCTGAAAAGTTTCAGCGCTCCGTCCATCATCTCCTTGTGTTTGCTTTGTTCGCCCTAAGCTGGCAGGGTTTGCCAAGACGTGGGTCCCTTTCTCACTTTGCCACTGGATTCAAGCTAGCCTGGCTGATGAGGGCTGTTAGCCTGAAACCGGTCCCAGGATGCTTGTTTCCGGTCCAGGGAAGACACGGCTTGGCAGTTCGGGCTGGACTGTTCCCATGAGGCACAGGGTCAAGACTGATTTGCATATAGCTGTGTCTGAACTGGGGTGGCGAAGTGAGCTATAGAATGATGATGGATTCAACCCAGATCTGTGACTGGGGGTGAGTGTCTGAAAAGTTTCAGCGCTCCGTCCATCATCACCTTGTGTTTGCTTTGTTCGCCCTAAGTTGGCAGGGTATGCCCAGACGTGGGTCCCTTGCTCACTTTGCCACTGGATTCAAGCTAGCCGGGCTGATGAGGGCTGTTAGCCCGACACCGGTCCCAGGATGCTTGTTTCCGGTCCAGGGAAGACACGGCTTGGCAGTTCGGGCTGGACTGTTCCCATGAGGCACAGGGTCAAGACTGATTTACATATAGCTGTGTCTGAACTGGGGTGGCGAAGTGAGCTAAAGAATGATGATGAATTCAACCCAGATCTGTGACTGGGGGTGAGTGTCTGAAAGGTTTCAGCGCTCCGTCCATCATCTCCTTGTGTTTGCTTTGTTCGCCCTAAGTTGGCAGGGTATGCCCAGACGTGGGTCCCTTGCTCACTTTGCCACTGGATTCAAGCTAGCTTGGCTGATGAGGGCTGTTAGCCCGAAACCAGTCCCAGGATGCTTGTTTCCGGTCCAGGGACGACATGGCTTGGCAGTTTGGGCTGGACTGTTCCCATGAGGCACAGGGTCAAGACCTATTTGCATATAGCTGTGTCTGAACTGGGGTGGCGAAGTGAGCTATAGAATGATGATGGATTCAACCCAGATCGGTGACTGGGGGTGAGTGTCTGAAAAGTTTCAGCGCTCCGTCCATCATCACCTTGTGTTTGCTTTGTTCGCCCTAAGTTGGCAGGGTATGCCCAGACGTGGGTCCCTTGCTCACTTTGCCACTGGATTCAAGCTAGCCGGGCTGATGAGGGCTGTTAGGCCCGACACCGGTCCCAGGATGCTTGTTTCCGGTCCAGGGAAGACACGGCTTGGCAGTTCGGGCTGGACTGTTCCCATGAGGCACAGGGTCAAGACTGATTTGCATATAGCTGTGTCTGAACTGGGATGGTGAAGTGAGCTAAAGAATGATGATGGATTCAACCCAGATTTGTGACTGGGGGTGAGTGTCTGAAAAGTTTCAGCACTCCGTCCATCATCTCCTTGTGTTTGCTTTGTTCGCCCTAAGTTGGCAGGGTATGCCCAGACGTGGGTCCCTTGCTCACTTTGCCACTGGATTCAATCTAGCCTGGCTGATGAGGGCTGTTAGCCCGAAACCGGTCCCAGGATGCTTGTTTCCGGTCCAGGGAAGACACGGCTTGGCAGTTCGGGCTGGACTGTTCCCATGAGGCACAGGGTCAAGACTGATTTGCATATACCTGTGTCTGAACTGGGGTGGCGAAGTGAGCTAAAGAATGATGATGGATTCAACCCAGATCTGTGACGGGGGCGAGTGTCTTAAAAGTTTCAGCGCTCCGTCCATCATCTCCTTGTGTTTGCTTTGTTCGCCCTAAGTTGGCTGGGTATGCCCAGACGTGGGTCCCTTGCTCACTTTGCCACTGGATTCAAGCTAGCCGGGCTGATGAGGGCTGTTAGCCCGACACCGGTCCCAGGATGCTTGTTTCCGGTCCAGGGAAGACACGGCTTGGCAGTTCGGGCTGGACTGTTCCCATGAGGCACAGGGTCAAGACTGATTTACATATAGCTGTGTCTGAACTGGGGTGGCGAAGTGAGCTAAAGAATGATGATGAATTCAACCCAGATCTGTGACTGGGGGTGAGTGTCTGAAAGGTTTCAGCGCTCCGTCCATCATCTCCTTGTGTTTGCTTTGTTCGCCCTAAGTTGGCAGGGTATGCCCAGACGTTGGTCCCTTGCTCATTTTACCACTGGATTCAAGCTAGCCTGGCTGATGAGGGCTGTTAGCCCGAAACCGGACCCAGGATGCTTGTTTCCGGTCCAGGGAAGACACAGCTTGGCAGTTCGGGCTGGACTGTTCCCATGAGGCACAGGGTCAAGACTGATTTGCATATAGCTGTGTCTGAACTGGGATGGCGAAGAAAGCTAAAGAATGATGATGGATTCAACCCAGATCTGTGACTGGGGGTGAGTGTCTGAAAAGTTTCAG
Source organism: Calotriton arnoldi (assembly GCA_963921515.1). Classification (NCBI taxonomy): domain Eukaryota; kingdom Metazoa; phylum Chordata; class Amphibia; order Caudata; family Salamandridae; genus Calotriton; species Calotriton arnoldi. Next base: position 1,152,852 of record CAWUFW010003159.1, read on the forward strand.
CGCTCCGTCCATCATCTCCTTGTGTTTGCTTTGTTCGCCCTAAGCTGGCAGGGTTTGCCAAGACGTGGGTCCCTTTCTCACTTTGCCACTGGATTCAAGCTAGCCTGGCTGATGAGGGCTGTTAGCCTGAAACCGGTCCCAGGATGCTTGTTTCCGGTCCAGGGAAGACACGGCTTGGCAGTTCGGGCTGGACTGTTCCCATGAGGCACAGGGTCAAGACTGATTTGCATATAGCTGTGTCTGAACTGGGGTGGCGAAGTGAGCTAAAGAATGATGATGAATTCAACCCAGATCTGTGACTGGGGGTGAGTGTCTGAAAGGTTTCAGCGCTCCGTCCATCATCTCCTTGTGTTTGCTTTGTTCGCCCTAAGTTGGCAGGGTATGCCCAGACGTGGGTCCCTTGCTCACTTTGCCACTGGATTCAAGCTAGCTTGGCTGATGAGGGCTGTTAGCCCGAAACCAGTCCCAGGATGCTTGTTTCCGGTCCAGGGACGACATGGCTTGGCAGTTTGGGCTGGACTGTTCCCATGAGGCACAGGGTCAAGACCTATTTGCATATAGCTGTGTCTGAACTGGGGTGGCGAAGTGAGCTATAGAATGATGATGGATTCAACCCAGATCGGTGACTGGGGGTGAGTGTCTGAAAAGTTTCAGCGCTCCGTCCATCATCACCTTGTGTTTGCTTTGTTCGCCCTAAGTTGGCAGGGTATGCCCAGACGTGGGTCCCTTGCTCACTTTGCCACTGGATTCAAGCTAGCCGGGCTGATGAGGGCTTTTAGCCCGACACCGGTCCCAGGATGCTTGTTTCCGGTCCAGGGAAGACACGGCTTGGCAGTTCGGGCTGGACTGTTCCCATGAGGCACAGGGTCAAGACTGATTTGCATATAGCTGTGTCTGAACTGGGATGGTGAAGTGAGCTAAAGAATGATGATGGATTCAACCCAGATTTGTGACTGGGGGTGAGTGTCTGAAAAGTTTCAGCACTCCGTCCATCATCTCCTTGTGTTTGCTTTGTTCGCCCTAAGTTGGCAGGGTATGCCCAGACGTGGGTCCCTTGCTCACTTTGCCACTGGATTCAATCTAGCCTGGCTGATGAGGGCTGTTAGCCCGAAACCGGTCCCAGGATGCTTGTTTCCGGTCCAGGGAAGACACGGCTTGGCAGTTCGGGCTGGACTGTTCCCATGAGGCACAGGGTCAAGACTGATTTGCATATACCTGTGTCTGAACTGGGGTGGCGAAGTGAGCTAAAGAATGATGTTGGATTCAACCCAGATCTGTGACTGGGGGCGAGTGTCTTAAAAGTTTCAGCGCTCCGTCCATCATCTCCTTGTGTTTGCTTTGTTCGCCCTAAGTTGGCTGGGTATGCCCAGACGTGGGTCCCTTGCTCACTTTGCCACTGGATTCAAGCTAGCCTGGCTGATGAGGGCTGTTAGCCTGAAACCGGTCCCAGGATGCTTGTTTCCGGTCCAGGGAAGACACGGCTTGGCAGTTCGGGCTTGACTGTTCCCATGAGGCACAGTGTCAAGACTGATTTGCATATAGCTGTGTCTGAACTGGGGTGCCGAAGTGAGCTAAAGAATGATGATGGATTCAACTAAGCCTGGGCGTAGTTCGCGTAGTCGCGCTACGCGAAGCTACGCGAAGACGTCGGAGCGCTACGCGTAGCTTCGCGAGCGTGCGTAGCTGCTTGTCGCGCCCGTTCGCGATGCGTTTTTCTTGCTCGGGAACGCGTTGTGGTTGTTCGGGACGCTGTTTGCGTGCTCGGGGGCGCGAACTTACCCATGCGGTCGCCTATGGGTGCGGCCATTTTGTTTTACACTTGTCCCGCCCGTTCGCGATCCCTTATTTCCTTTTCCGGGTCGCGTATAGCGTGCTCGCGATGCGCATTCCTTGTTCGGGAATGCGTTGTACATGTTCGCGACGTTTTTGCGTGCTCGGGGACAAATATCGCGCGAACTTACCCACGCGGTCGCGATGGGCGCGGCCATCTTGTTTTACCACTCTATGCTATGGTTCTGGGCCTGCTTTTCTATCCTCCCTCAATCTTTGCAATCCTTAGTTTTTTACACTGTTTTTCAATTTTTCTTTATTTTTTATCTATCTCACTCTCTGCTTAAGTCTATATTTTGCATTTTTTTCTTCTTTTTACTGTGTTTTTTTTACTTTTCGACTGTTTTATATAACTTTCTTCTTTAAGCTCCTACTTCTTCCCCTAACTTTATTTTTCCCTTCTAACTTTTCTTGTGCACCTCCTCCCACCCCAGAACCATGGCGACGGGTAGCAGCAGCGGCTCAAAGGGCAAGGCGCGTGCGCCCAATCGCCGCCTGCCTTGCGGCAGACTGCGCCCTGCAGGGGTGCAAGCCCGCCAGCTGTTTACTGAGGCGGAGGTGGCCGCCCTTGTTTTTTTTATTCAGCGCCACTTCCCCTTGACCTTGGCAGCAGGCGGCAGGCCAGGCTCCGGGTACCCGAACCAGGAGCGTCACCGCCGGTGGGCGAAGGTGCGTCGGGCAGTGTTTTGCTGCTCCGAGGTCCGGCGCACCCATAACCAGCTGGCCCACCGGTGGTCAGACATCCTTGACCGGGAGCAGGACCTGTCGGACCTGCTAGGTGTCGAGGTCGTGGGGCTTGGTGAGTAGCCAATATATATATAGTAGTATAAGTATTGTGATTTGTGTATACATTTTTACAAATAACAAGAATACTGCTGCTTACATTGCAGGTAAATTACGTTTCAAAATCTTCTGTGATTGTAGGACACAGGTGCTGGGCGGTACTCTTACTTTTTGCAACTTTGCGCTCGCTTGTCATTATTATGTAAGAGTTTACTTTAGAGAACTTCAGTTAGGTAATGCTATTGCTAGAGAGACTGTAGTCCTTCCTTTGTCCTCCTGTCAAATAGTGGTGGATGCATTTGATACTAGGTTTAGTTACTATTAGTTGATAATTTTTGAGCGGTCTGCGTGACGCATCCTCTGTCACTGAGTGCTGCTTACCCCAGTCCTTAGAACCTTTTGTAGTTTGTTTAGTTAGTGGTACTGGTAAGCTTAGCTTAGCAGTGTCAGTCAGCTGCAGAACATCAGACGCAACCAACCAACAATTTGGTGTCTGCATTATGCACTTTATGCATGTGTCCTCCTTCTCATCTATGCATTTTTGATGGCAAAAAAAAATGGAAATGCAGGCTTAATGAACAATTGGCCCGCCTGGAATAGGTGGGCTAGGTCAGGTGGTACTTAGGCTTAGTTAGTGTTCTAGATTTTATTTGAATCAATCAGAATGGAACACTGAATTAGTGTTCCCAAATAAGTAGACTGTCCGTGAATCCCGCAAGCCAGTAGTCGATCGGATTAGATAGGTCAATTTTATTGCAATTTTTGTTTCCTAAAACGTTTTTGAGCGTTTTTTTAGATAATTTATTTGTTTCACAGCAATCATTAATGTTTGTGTCTTTCTTTTTCTTTATTATATCTTACATGATCACTGATGTGCAGCACCCAGGGGCAAGAAGACGGGGTCCGATTCGGCGGGACAACCACCAGAGGACCGCTCCTCTACCGAGGGCCCTGCTGCTGGTCCCAGTAAGTCCTCCAGTGGTTAATATTAACAATTATATTGCCCTAACTTTTACTGCACCTTATTTTTTCAGAACTATTAATTCTGGCTCCACTCCCTAATTCTATTTTTTACAAAAGATTCTTTGATCTTGACTTGACTATCTGTTTCTAAATTCTGGTTATCCCTGCCTCTAAGTTCTAACTGCCTCTGCTATGAATGTCTGTACTCTGTACTACTAATATTAGTCTGTCGCTAAGCTTGCCCAGTTTGCATTGCCACTCTTTATTGTACGGTTTTGAATAAAACTCAGATTGACCAATACTAATAGCTCTAGCCACTGAGTCCAGTCCTTTCGGTTGTCCTCTTCTAGGCTTCTTAATCTTGAGGCTTTGACAATTACCACAAACAAAATGCCCAACCAGATATTTGACTATTTTTGATAGGATATAGTACATACTACTTGGATTCTGCACAGCCCCATGCAGAACTATGCACAATGAAATAGGATGTTGGTGATGCGAGTTTGGAACTTGGACGTTCCTCACACCTCAGTCAGAAGTGAACCCACAATCCCCTGAACGACTAGCTATAGTGTCTCATTAGGTCCTCGAACCCCCACCCGAAGATACCCAATGATTATGATTACACAACCCAGAACATAACACCCTTTCGCTCACTCACTCGTGTAAGTCCACCGCCACCACCACACCAAATACCACAGAGTCTATGTGTAAGTTCAAAAGGTTTATTTTCAACAAACAAGCTCTGTATGTATGTTGTTCTATAAAATTCAGTGTACTCCAGCCAGCTCCAACAGCAAAATGCATAAGATTAAAACAATAAACAGTGTTGCAACAAGTGCATGATCATTGATGATATATAAGACAAAAGATCTGTGCGAATTCTGGGCGACTCCTCACCGTAGAACGTAGAATTACTGGTTACATGCATCATTCATAAGCTCTGCAAATCTCTGGTTCGTAGAAGGGAATCCTCTGCCTGAGAAAAATGGTGCGTGTTATATAGTATAATGCAAGCATTTCTCAGTCCTGCCCAAAAAGTGTAACATGTTACCTATGGCTAAGCAATACGGACTAACCGAACTCCATAACAAAGTGGCTTGTTTTTCGACCTCTTGTACGCAACGCTCAGACAGTAGCTGTATGTGCTCATGTGGGCTCAAAAGGCGTCTTACTGTTACTGCGCAACGAGCTGCGAGGTAACATGCGCAAAAGACATGAACCGGAAAATGGTTGCATGGCTCAGGCTAACTTTGCAAAGAGTAGAGTATAGTATAATAATGACCCTAGGGACCATAACACTACTAGTGTCTACTGACTGTACTCTAGTACCCGATTTGGACTATTGAATGTGATTTATAATAATATGTATGTATTAACTTTTTTTTCAATCTTGCTAATGAAAAAGAATAAATAGGGGGAGGTGTACAGGCATCTAAAAATGTGTCATGTTTTTATCTAGGCGGACTAGCAACCACCAGTGGCGGCGGGGCCACCGGCGATTCTAGCCTTCCGGAGGGGGCAGGAGAAGATGCGGCACCTGCAGGAGCTACAGGGGGAGCCAGCAGCGGTGGCGGGCGGTGGTAAGTTATATTCATGACTTATTGACATTGCACTAGCTGGAAGGGTGTGTGGACTTCACTCACTGTACTGTTGTTGAGACTTATTAGGTATGAAGTTGTAGTGAACATTATACAACGGTTAAAGAAGACACCCTTTACTTAGCATGAGCAATGCAGTAGCAATAGCATTACCAGCGTGACTTGATTAACCAATGGCCTCTTATATCTGACTCCAACTCAGCTGTGAAAGTTTTATGGAGGAGACTAAAAGTCAGATCAGATGACCTTGATGGATGTGTTGAACAAAAAGGGAAAGAAGGGTTGAAGGAGGAAGTGCGGGCGAGATTTAATATGATGACTGGCAGAGAAGGATACGTTGGAAGCATGGATAGGTGGCTGATAGGAATCAGATGCATGTGTTGTTGAAGGATGGGTGGAAGGTGAAAGAAGAATGGATGCCTGCCTGGGTGGGCGACACAGTATGGGTGGATATTGTGGATAGCAAGAATCATCAGCGGTGTTTGGGTGAAACTCAAAGCCAAGGCAAGCAACGGAGTGAGTGGACGCATGCGTTGTTGTTGGTGAAACAAAGTAAGGTTTGTGGAGAGATTAAGAAGAATGATTGACATTTACTTAGAATGGATGGATGCCTGTATGTATTCATCATAGACAGCATAGGTGGAGACTGTCACGGGATGCACAGTTTTAGGGAATGTAAAAGAAACCGCGCCAGAGTAGCAAAGCCGATGTGGGGAGGGGCAGGGTGGGGGTAGTAGTAAACAATGTATTACGCGGGCAAATACAGGTAACTTTACTGTAAACATACAAATAAATAAAGCAAATTTCATTGTGCGCACTGCACTGCCAAATGCGATGCAGTGTGCGCAACAAAATTAGTTTCATTTATTTATATGTTTACTTACCTGTAATTGGCCGTAATCCATAGTTTACTACCCCCATCCTGCCCCTACCCACGTCACCGCCCGGCCGAACTCCCCGAGTCCCACCACCGACCGCTACTGACCTTATGTCGTTGTCCCATATAAAAGCAACGATCATTGGATCAGATATATAATCTGCCTTTTTGTAGTAGCCAAGGCACTGTGAAATTGAGCAATTGCCCTCCATGTAACAGAGAGAGTATGGCCAGTGCCACCCGTAATAGAAAAATACGAGCTTCCCCACCTGCAAACAGTAGTAAATCCAACTAACGTGAGTCTGCGTCATGACTCGTATGTTTGTCTTGGGTGCAAGCATAGATGACCGAGCTGGCAATGCCGGCTACAACCAGGTTATGTCATTTCGCTAAACTAGAGAAAAGAAGAACACTGGTGTACTGTGTACTGGTTGGAGTCCATAGTGCTAGTATAATGCCTGTAACTCCCACAAATGTTAGAGGCTGAGGAAGTGGGAGGATAGATAGATTATTACCACAAATGTTATGTACTGTGCTTCTTGCTAGTGCTACTGTGCCATTATGTGTTGAATTAATTTTGTGTTACTGTTTAGCTAAGAGTACTGGTTACAACAATATTTTTTTTCTTTCTTGATATAGATAGTACTCCTTCCCAAGACAAACCATCGTGGCAGGAGTTGGCAGCCAGGGCCCGGCGCCGGAAACTGGAGGCCATATGCCAGGAGTACCGGTGGCTGGTGGCTCAGGCGGAGGAGGAGGAGGCGGCAGCAGCAGCTGCAGCCTCGTCCGATGCCCCGGGCCCCAGCCAGGCCACAACTCCAGCGGTACGGCGCCGCGGTCTGGTAGCCGCCCGCCGCAATTCGCAAGCAGCCAGCACTGCTGTCCCCCATCCTGGATACCACTGCAGGGCATTTCGCAGGAAGATTCTCCTCCGGATGGCACGGCTAGAGGAGCAAATGGAGGAGCGGGTCAAAATCATGGTGGACAAACACCTCAAAGCCCGCCGAATTTAACATCGAGGACCCTGTTGCTTTGCCCCTTTTTATTCCTTGTTTTGGTGGGTGGGAATTGGGCGTTGGGGTTTCGGGACATTTTTTGGACTTTTTTCATTTTGGACATTGGTTGGGGTTAGGGAGAAGGGTGGGTCAGGTGTGGGATAGTTTATTTTTGTTAGGGTAATAAATTATATTTATACTTAAACATACAATGTTAATGTTTTGTGGGGGTTACTGTTTTACTGAATTAACGTCACATTGGTTTCCTTGCTGCTGCAGGGCCGCAGCCAGTGTTTGATTTAAATAATCTGCTGACGATGATGTAACACAAACAGATAGATGCGGTACCCCTCACTGAGTTATTTGTCCTACTAGTACTGTCAGTCTCTCCTCCTAGTCCATTTATACCTCCCACCAAACTTATCTTACCTGTGATTGATGATGATTACGTTCGGCACAGCGATGGCTGCATGGTTTCCAGAGAGAATGTAGAAGATGCCATGGTTGTGGTGGTAGTAGTAGAGTAGACACTGGCAGTAGCATTTGTTAAAAAATTAAAAGAGACAGTCACTTTCCTGAGAGCGACTGTGGGAGGAGTAGTAGAACGAAGTAAAATACAGTACAGAAGAAGACTGCCAAACAAACAATATTGCAGTTGCAACTGCTAAAGTCAAATTAAACATAATGGTGGCGGGGACAGCCTAGTACAAGAAGTTACAAACTGTAGTTGTGTCGAGTGAGTCACTTAACTTAACACAATTGTAATTCGTAACCTTTACTGCTGTGTGGTAGGAGTTTGATGATTAATCCAATCAATGACGGCAATTAATTATGATGTACTACTATTAGCCGGTGACGGCTTGCACATAGACTGAGCATGGGTGGGCAAGCAGAAGAAGCTCCTCGCCCTGCCTTGCAATTGAATTAGTGTTGCTTTCACCACATCTGCCCCAGCAAGCGTGTGATCAATTGGTGTACATTTTATGTAGTCACATCACACCTCAATATAAATCACAGCCCGGGGAAGAGGGTTAGGGTTTGATGAATGGATGGGAAGGGGGTTTGGGGAAAGGTTTGAGAATGAAAAACAGTACGCATGGACAACAAAAGCAAAGCGCAATCTTGGCAGACGACCATGATCTTATACAAAAATCTATAAAGGAGAAAAGGAAATGCATGCATGATGATGAAGATAACTTGATGGTTAATGAGTAGTACTTAATAACTCCTACTAGACAATTAGACAGTACAGGGCAGCAGTATATTCTATGCAATTTGCCTTGCCTGTAATATGCCCTCAGAGACCCAAATTCCATGTTGTACTGGGCTTACTTGTAACGATAGCAAAGACAATTAAAACACAGTTGTAGGGATCAATTAGCAAACAAACAACACACAACACACAGTCCTAATGATTGAAGAGAAAAAAGGATTCAAATTAATTAAAAGATGAATGATGAATGATACTAAAGTTACTGTATTATCATGCTCAAATTGTGGAGTTGAATCTCGTCCTTCCTCTTGGTCCTATCTTCCATGGACGCTCCGCACATCAATCTTGGTGGCCTTCCTGATGCCGATTGGTAAGGTAAATGTGAGTTGTGTCTCCCAGTATAGCAAGCACAGGGTAAAGGCCGGCCTGTAACGTCTAGATGGAAAAACAAAAGGGGTATTGAAAAATCAATGAATAAAAAAAACATCAATTACGGTGGAGTCCAAGAAGAGAAGAGAGAACACTTTCAGAGTGAGGCGGCTTGGATATATCGTGTAGATTCTGTTTACAGCATTAAGCTACAACAACAACAGGACAGAACAGGCCCACCACAGCACCAGCCCGTGACCCAACCTCCATTTACCTTAATTTTTGACATAGCCAGACAAAAGGCATACACAGCAACTTAGCATTTTCCTAATTAAGTGAGAAAATCAATGCGCCGCTGTCAGTCATCACTACACTCGACTACACACCACTACATGGACATGTAGGTCTGCTGTGTTTACTTTCTTGTTGAATTGTTGTGTTTATGTTTACCTTATGCCACTTCAGGAAATGCAGTTATTCCTTGAATCATCTCCAATCCAACTGAATGACTGCGTGCAAAGATAGTATGGTCATCATCATGGTGTGGTACGTGTTGTCCAAACTACAACTCAGTCTGTAGTGACTCCGATTAAGTCCATATTCCATATTAAAAATTGCAACAGATATTGGCCTGCACCTGCAGTAGTAGGAGTACAATTTGGTTATTAAACAACAAGAAGGGAAATATTGACTGTCACTGACTTGAGTCACTTTGTAGATTAACTAGTAGAGTAGAGTTCGACTTCATGCACAACATCAACAACAAACAACAGCAATCGCTCAGAGTCTGGAAGCATCCAATGCATTCCATCATTACCTGTCTTGCTCTTCTCTTTGGCTGTCAGATCATCAGATGCCTAGTTCTGACAGTTGTTATTTTTTTTTACGGGGCAGTGGCCTCATCATTACTCCAGTCCACATTCATTTTGAGTGTTAGTCGCTGTTTCGGTTTTTGTCTTATTCTTCTGTGGCACTTTGTCACAGTTTAAGTTGCTTCCCATGGTCAGCACTGTGATGATGGGCCGCGGCCTGGGTAGCGCTCATTGATGGTCATTTGAGTTTGCACAAATGTCAGCAAGTTTCTTCGAAGAGTCTCTTGTCTTTCTCTGCCAAGTACCTTCTGTCCTGACAGTGAGGACCTTTGGATGCCTGCTGAGGCTGTAGCCTTCGGACACTGATGATTTTCGGCTCGAAAACAAAACGGAGGATAGCTATAGTCACGTTTCACTTCTTATGGAGGCGGGACTGGTAAAGGCAACATTTCTTGTACTAATGTCTGGCTTGATGGAAATGTACTTGTGCGAGACAGGAAGATGAAGCAGGACTCTGAAGAGTGGACAGTTAAATGCACAGACATCCAACTCCAATAGGGAAATAAAAAGAGAAGACGGTTGTGATGGATTTGTTGTGATTTGAACCAGAAAGACAGATACACAGACACATAAAGGAAGGAAGAAAGTAACAATTTGAAAGCCTAGTTGTCAGGGAAGAGGAGCTCGTCCTCAAACTCTGGTGGTTCGGACAGAAGTAGGTCCTGTAACGCACTATTTACGTCATCCAAGTCGCTCTCCTCTTCCTGATGTGATTCACGTATTTTGTAATCCGGTGGTATAAAGTGCTGATTCATTTTGATCATGGTTAACCTCTCCACGCTTTGGGCCGAGAGACTGGTCCTTTTCGAAGTTACAATGGCACCAGCAGCACTGAAAACACACTCAGAAGAGACACTTGTAACAGGGGAAGCCAGATACTTTATCGCCAGCCTGCTGAGCACTGTCCATTGGCTTCTTTTCCCATACCAATACACCAATGGGTTTCGATCCATGAAGACCTCTGTTGGGTCATCCAGATAGGCCTGGACCATCCGCTCAATGTTCAGGGGTGCTCCGATGTGCTCGGCCTGTTTTGCCTTTGCATCAGCACTGGACTTACCATACCCCTGCTGTAGAAACCAATCAGTTGCACATTGTGCTGTGGATGATCCTGTTCTTGATGTTATTGTTGGTGTAGGTGACTGCTGGGAGGCAAATGCACTGCCCTCAGGCTCCGAAGTAGAACTTGACTCTGGATGCCCTGTAGTACTGGTTATGGCCTGGGGTGGGGGACCTGTAATTAACAGCCGTTCGCTTTCGAAAAAAGTGGCTTCCTTAGCTATCAAAGTTTTGTAGTTGACAACATCCACTTCCGAAAAAGGAATTACTGCCTTGCTGTTCAGAAATACTTTGTACCGTGGATCCAAAATTGTGGCACTAATGTAATGTGGTTGTGACAACATTTTATTTTTAATCCTTGTATTTTCCGATAAGCGAGCGGCTAAGGTCTCCGCCAAATGATATGCGTCTTGTTTGTCATCCACACCTGCGTACGTTTCAGACACATGCTTCAGCTGTTGCTCTAGCATGTGCAACAATGGGATAGCTTGGCCCATAGTACAGTCCTCCCTGCTGACTTCACGTGTGAAGATCTCAAAAGGAAGTAGCATCTCAGTCAGGCATTTAATGAGGTCCCATTGAGCCATCTCAACGGTCATGCCTCTCACAGTAGGTTCCCCTAATCTTTGCATGACATAAGCATTGAGTGGTATGTACAGTTCAAACAGACGATCAAGCATGTAATAAGTTGAGTTCCAACGTGTTGGCACCTCCTGGATGAGCGCTTTGACTGGCATTTTATGCTCACGTTGAATGACCCTCAGCTGCTTCCGGGCTTTAAAAGAATGGCTGAAATGTGTGCATATTCTTCTGCAGGTGACCAGTAAGTTGCTGACTTTGGATTCATTTTTCAAAAAGTCTTGAACAACAATGTTAATGCAGTGTGCCAAACACGGGACCCTGAAATAGCCACCATTGCGCATGGCCAAAACTACATTACTGCCATTGTCCGTGGCAACAAAACCAATCGTAAGCCCTCTTGGGCGCAGCCACTCAAAGACCTTGGTGTTAAACTCTTCCAAAATGTTTGCAGCAGTATGAGATTTCTCCATGGCAAACATGGCTACAGTTGCATGTTTGCGAGTGGCATGAAAAAATCTCTGCAGTATCAACTCCAGCAGATATCTGTTCTCTAACCCCCGCAAAACAGATCCAGTGTGCAGTGATGCACATGTAATCTGTGGCTTGGCAACTGGTCCACATGTCTGTAGTCAGGTGGATACTGTGAACAGCACTCTGCTTCAAGGCCTTTCCTAGCAATTCCAGCACGTTGTGATGTAGTGCTGGAACTGCAACTCTGGCAAAATAGTAGCGGCTGGGAACATGCCATTTTGGGCTGATGGTTGACACAAATTCCAGAAAACCCACCCCTTCAACAAAAGAAAAAGGGAGAAGGTCCAGTGCTAACATTTTAGCCAGCTTCGCATTGTACAAACGTGCTATTGGGTGGTTGCGTTCAGTACTGCCCCTCACCCCCAAACATGCTGATAATGGTAGGCTGCATGGTTTTCCTTTCTCTTAGGCTCAACGCACTTTTGGTAGTGCGGACCTGGTACTTCTTGGTGTCTCCGGCTACTCTTACTCTTGTGCCACTGAGATGTTGCTGAAGATGTGTGCAACGTTAAGACTGCACTGCTGGGGTCAGGGACACCTTGTGTACCACTACCAGAGAGAATGTCTCCCTGTCCTTCCTCTTCCACCGTGATCGGATCTTCTTCTTCTACTCCTTTATCCCCACCAACACCAATGGTTGCAGTTTTTTTCTGCCGCGAAGGTGGTCCTCCCAGCTGATCAAGTGGTGTTTTTTCAGATGGGTCATTTGGCCTCCTGTACCATAGTTTGTACCAAGCTTACCACGACTAACAGAGGTATTACAAATAGAGCATATAGCAATGTTCTCCTCCTTTTCGCTAACCGTAAAGAAGTCCCAAACTGGGGAGCTTAACTTTGGCCTCCTGCTGGAGGTGCCACTTCCAATGCCGGAAGATCTGTAGGGTGTGTGTTGAATTTGACTCTGTGCTGCTGTACCACTACCTACTCCTACTGAGGTGGTGGTTGTGCTGGATGTAGGTCGCTGCCGGGCCTTTGCTAATGCAAATATGGAAGCTGTAGGTCGTGTTGGTGTTACCTGTGGAGGTATGCGTGCTACATCCCTCGCAGCGATTTTGGATAGGGTAATAATGTTGGTCTCCATCTCCTCGGGGCCGGGAGTGATGTTCGTGATGACTGGCTCGTCATCATCATCATCTTGCTGTTCTACATCGACCTCCATAAGTGTAAGGCTTTCCGGAACCTTCCTTTTCCCTAGCTTGGTCTTGGAACGTGGCTCCCTCTCAGACTCAGTTTGTGGCTTCCAAGTGGCATCTAGATCATCAGAAGGGGGCTTGGTGAAGAACTTGATGGACTACCCCTCCTTTTCCTTGCTGGGGATTTGGAAGACAATGGATCTTCTGAATGAGTGGCTTCTTCTTCTACCTCTGCATGAGGCTCAATTTCCTGAACTGCCCCTACTTCAGGAGGAACAACAACTACTATTGCGGGCGGTGGTTGCGGCTGTTGTTGTTGACCACTTATCTGCTGTGTTTCCTCCTGCGTTGATTGGGTACTACTTTGAGATAGCGATAAGTTTATCTCAGGCTCAGCATCACTGCTTTCCACCATTAGGCTGGCTACCTCTTCCACACTCATGTGCTTGGGCCTGGGTTGGTGGGTTGGGTCCACTGATGCGGAGGTGCTGCCCCCAGCTTGCCCCCCGGACACCGCTGCTGCAGGCGCAATTTTTTTCCCAAAAAGGTATTGGCCGGCACACCAGACTTAAGTGTCACTTCCTTCTTCTGTTCCTTCTTCTTCTCAATAGCAACTTTCTTGGTACTGGAGGATCTGGTACCTGCTTTCTTTGGGCCCATCTTCTTCAGATGTCAGCAGCACTCAGTTGCAGAGATGTCTGGTCAGGTCACACGTCACGTTGTGTTGTGTGTACAGCAGCAGGATGTCTGTCTGGAAGTGCAACGGGCAATGATGAGAGACACACCTCCTCCTCAGTCTTTGTGCACCTAAAAGCAAAAAGCCAGAACATCAGTCAAACATAGCACAAATCAAACAAATAGAATATAGAACTTAGTGTGTGGTGGCCTCAATTATTAAATTTCAGAAACTCTGTGAACAACAACACACAGTCTAGCCATTTATGAGACGTTGACAACAAGGCCAGGGCTTTCCTGGCTACTGTGTAGTGCTAGTGTACACTCTGGAAGAATAAGAATAGTAAAGAACAAAAACTAAAATGTAGTAGAGCATGTTTGGCCTAAATTTGTGCATCACGTGGGATGTATTATATAGCAGCATCAGGGAGCTGCAGCTGGCAATGGGGATGGATTTGGAAGCAGTAAGACAAGAGGAACAATGGAAAGACATGCAGGCCTATGTGGCAAAAACAGCACACTAATAACTACCACAACAAAATGGCCCCCAGAAACATGGTGACTCACAGGCACAAGGCACGGCAAACAATGAACTCAAGCAGGCATATATACGGGCAGACAAAGGATGCCTTATAAAACACACAGAGCTTTAATGCAAAAACTAAAATCCACATGGCTAAAAACACTTTTGAAAGTTAGACAACCACTACAACAACACAATTATAATTACACAGTACACACGCAAAAAAGGCATTTATTTAACACACCCAAAAAGTGAAATAGTCAGACCCTCCAAAAAACCCACATTTCGCAATTCAATTGAATCAATTCAATGCCATCCATGGCCTAAATGATGTCAAAATTCCACAGACTACACAGAAACAGTTTTATGCACCCATGGTGACTACCTCTGGGCCTACTGGCATACTGGGTCGCAAGCTTGGAGGCCTATGGCAAAAGCACAGTGGCTGGCTTTACAAAATGGCTGCCACCCACATGGCCAGGCCACCCAAAATAACAAAAAAGTGAAGACAAAGGACAGGACCAGGCAGTTGGAGACTCTGGGCAACTTCCTTCCTCTTGAAAAAAATTGTAAAACAAAAAAAAGTGACTCCTTGCTCACCAAACTACATCTAAATGACAACCTGAGGAGTTTTTGTGCAAAATGAACTAAATCAACATTTTCGAGAAGGTTTTATGATGCTCGAGAGATATTCTTCGCCAGATTGTAAATTCTGCGTGTTCGGCATCGCGATCGACACAAAAGTCATTATCGCGCGCAAAACGTACATTGAGGGCGCGAAGAAGATAAAAAGTGTAAGTCCGCGTTGTCGCGCAGTGCGGACTTGCCCAAAGTCCGCGAGCTGAACGCCCAGGGTTACCTACTGGCTGAAAAGGCCTATTTATTTAACAAACACCCAAAAAAATAAAATACCACCCCAAAACCCACATTTTGCAAATCAATCCAATGCCATCCATGGCCTAAATTAGGTTACAATTCAACAGACAACACAGAAACAGTTTTTATGCACCCATGAGGATGACTACCTCCGGGCCTACTGGCACACTAGGCCGCAAGCTTGGAGGCCTATGGCAAAAGCACAGTGGCTGTTCACACAAAATGGCCGCCAACACATGGCCAGGCCACCCAGAACAACAAGAAAAGGAACACAAGACAGACAATGCAGGCCTATGGCAAAAGCACAATGCCTGGCTTTACAAAATGGCCGCCACCCACATGGCCAGGCCACCCAAAATAACAAAAAAGTGAAGACAAAGGACAGGACCAGGCAGTTGGAGACTCTGGGCAACTTCCTTCCTCTTGAAAAAAATTGTAAAACAAAAAGAAAGTGATTCCTTGCTCACCAAACTATAAAAAGTGTAAGTCCGCGTTGTCGCGCAGTGCGGACTTGCCCAAAGTCCGCGAGCTGAACGCCCAGGGTTACCTACTGGCTGAAAAGGCCTATTTATTTAACAAACACCCAAAAAATGAAATACACCCCAAAAACCACTTTTACCAATTCAATCCAATGCCATCCATGCATGCCCTACATGATGTTTAAACTTTAAATTCAACAGACACCACAGAAACATGCACCCATGGGTACCTCTGGCTCTAGTCCGGGCCTACTGGCTGAAATTCCAATCAAAGAAAAACAACTAGGCCCCTGCCGAAACTACAGGCCACAACAATACATTTTATAAACTATGGAAATGCCCCAAAAAAATGTAGGTACAAACAAGCCCCAATCAAACAAACAAGTACACCAATTCTCCAACTTACTTGTAAAATCTCAAATCCAAGAGTCCTCAAATCCAATCCAATGATATGATGCAGCAGACAGACACAAAAAGTGATCCTTCCAGCTCCAAATCCAAATGAAAGTGAACAGCACATGGACAAAACACTGGGAGGAGCCTGCTGGACAGGAACAGGAAGTTTGAGAATCAGGGCACTTCCTTCCTCTTGGAAAAAAAGAAAAAGGACTCCTTGCTCACCTAACTACATCTCTAAATGACAACCTGAGGAGTTTTTGTGCAAAATGAACTAATTCATCATTTTCGAGAAGGTTTTATGATGCTCGAGATATATTCTTCGCCAGATTGTAGTTTCTTCGTGTTCGGGATCGCGATCTTACCAACACTGCCGCCGGAAGTCAGATCGTGCGTCCGAATGACGTGTTCGCGTTCGCACACTCTTGCGGGATCGTGCGGCCGGATTCCAAATCTCGTGTCGCCCGCGAACGGATAGGAAGTCGCGTCGGCGAACGCAGAATCACGGTAGGTCGTTACCGCGCGTGCGAGAACGTATATTGAGCGCGCGAAGAAGAAAAACAGCTACGCTACGCCGCAAATTGCGTAGTGCACGGTAACTTCGCGTTCTACGCGAATTGCGAAGTTACCGAAACTTTGCAAATTCCGCGAGCGTAGCGTAGTTCACCGCCCAGGGTTAGATTCAACCCAGATCTGTGACTGGGGGTGAGTGTCTGAAAAGTTTCAGCGCTCCGTCCATCATCTTCTTGTGTTTGCTTTGTTCGCCCTAAGTTGGCAGGGTATGCCCAGACGTGGGTCCCTTGCTCACTTTACCACTGGATTCAAGCTAGCCTGGCTGATGAGGGCTGTTAGCCCGAAACCGGTCCCAGGATGCTTGTTTCCAGTCCAGGGAAGACACGGCTTGGCAGTTCGGGCTGGACTGTTCCCATGAGGCACAGGGTCAAGACTGATTTGCATATAGCTGTGTCTGAACTGGGATGGCGAAGAAAGCTAAAGAATGATGATGGATTCAACCCAGATCTGTGACTGGGGGTGAGTGTCTGAAAAGTTTCAGCGCTCCGTCCATCATCTCCTTGTGTTTGCTTTGTTCGCCCTAAGCTGGCAGGGTTTGCCAAGACGTGGGTCCCTTTCTCACTTTGCCACTGGATTCAAGCTAGCCTGGCTGATGCGGGCTGTTAGCCTGAAACCGGTCCCAGGATGCTTGTTTCCGGTCCAGGGAAGACACAGCTTGGCAGTTCGGGCTGGACTGTTCCCATGAGGCACAGGGTCAAGACTGATTTGCATATAGCTGTGTCTGAACTGGGGTGGCGAAGTGAGCTAAAGAATGATGATGGATTCAACCCAGATCTGTGACTGGAGGTGAGTGTCTGAAAGGTTTCAGCGCTCCGTCCATCATCTCCTTGTGTTTGCTTTGTTCGCCCTAAGTTGGCAGGGTATGCCCAGACGTGGGTCCCTTGCTCACTTTACCACTGGATTCATGCTAGCCTGGCTGATGAGGGCTGTTAGCCCGAAACCGGTCCCAGGATGCTTGTTTCCGGTCCAGGGAAGACACAGCTTCGCAGTTCGGGCTGGACTGTTCCCATGAGGCACAGGGTCAAGACTGATTTGCATATACCTGTGTCTGAACTGGGGTGGCGAAGTGAGCTAAAGAATGATGATGGATTCAACCCAGATCTGTGACGGAGGTGAGTGTCTGAAAAGTTTCAGCGCTCCGTCCATCATCTCATTGTGTTTGCTTTGTTCGCCCTAAGTTGGCAGGGTATGCCCAGACGTGGGTCCCTTGCTCACTTTGCCACTGGATTCAAGCTAGCCTGGCTGATGAGGGCTGTTAGCCCGAAACCAGTCCCAAGATGCTTGTTTCTGGTCCAGGGACGACATGGCTTGGCAGTTTGGGCTGGACTGTTCCCATGAGGCACAGGGTCAAGACCTATTTGCATATAGCTGTGTCTGAACTGTGGTGGCGAAGTGAGCTATAGAATGATGATGGATTCAACCCAGATCTGCGACTGGGGGTGAGTACTGAAAAGTTTCAGCGCTCCGTCCATCATCTCCTTGTGTTTGCTTTGTTCACCCTAAGTTGGCAGGGTATGCCCAGACGTGGGTCCCTTGCTCACTTTGCCACTGGATTCAAGCTAGCCTGGCTGATGAGGGCTGTTAGCCCGAAACCGGTCCCAGGATGCTTGTTTCCGGTCCAGGGAAGACACGGCTTCGCAGTTCGGGCTGGACTGTTCCCATGAGGCACAGGGTCAAGACTGATTTGCATATAGGTGTGTCTGAACTGGGGTGTCGAAGTGAGCTAAAGAATGATGATGGATTCAACCCAGATCTGTGACTGGGGGTGAGTGTCTGAAAAGTTTCAGTGCTCCGTCCATCATCTCCTTGTGTTTGCTTTGTTCACCCTAAGTTGGCAGGGTATGCCCAGACGTGGGTCCCTTGCTCACTTTGCCACTGGATTCAAGCTAGCCTGGCTGATGAGGGCTGTTAGCCCGAAACCGGTCCCAGGATGCTTGTTTCCGGTCCAGGGAAGACACAGCTTGGCAGTTCGGGCTGGACTGTTCCCATGAGGCACAGGGTCAAGATTGATTTGCATATAGCTGTGTCTGAACTGGGGTGGCGAAGTGAGCTAAAGAATGATGATGGATTCAACCCAGATCTGTGACTGGGGGTGAGTGTCTGAAAAGTTTCAGCGCTCTGTACATCATCTCCTTGTGTTTGCTTTGTTCGCCCTAAGTTGGCAGGGTATGCCCAGACGTGGGTCCCTTGCTCACTTTGCCACTGGATTCAAGCTAGCTGGATTCAATTCAAGCTGATGAGGGCTGTTAGCCCGAAAGCGGTCCCAGGATGCTTGTTTTCGATCCAGGGAAGACACGGCTTGGCAGTTCGGGCTGGACTGTTCCCATGAGGCACAGGGTCAAGACTGATTTGCATATACCTGTGTCTGAACTGGGGTGGCGAAGTGAGCTAAAGAATGATGATGGATTCAACCCAGATCTGTGACTGGGGGTGAGTGTCTGAAAAGTTTCAGCGCTCCGTCCATCATCTCCTTGTGTTTGCTTTGTTCGCCCTAAGTTGGCAGGGTATGCCCAGACGTGGGTCCCTTGCTCACTTTGCCACTGGATTCAAGCTATCCTGGCTGATGAGGGCTGTTAGCCCGAAAGCGGTCCCAGGATGCTTGTTTTCAATCCAGGGAAGACACGGCTTGGCAGTTCGGGCTGGACTGTTCCCATGAGCCACAGGGTCAAGACTGATTTGCATATACCTGTGTCTGAACTGGGGTGGCGAAGTGAGCTAAAGAATGATGCTGGATTCAACCCAGATCTGTGACTGGGGGTGAGTGTCTGAAAAGTTTCAGCGCTCCGTCCATCATCTCCTTGTCTTTGCTTTGTTCGCCCTAAGTTGGCAGGGTATGCCCAGACGTGGGTCCCTTGCTCACTTTGCCACTGGATTCAAGCTATCCTGGCTGATGAGGGCTGTTAGCCCGAAACCGGTCCCAAGATGCTTGTTTCCGGTCCAGGGAAGACACAGCTTGACAGTTCGGGCTGGACTGTTCCCATGAGGCACATGGTCAAGGCTGATTTGCATATAGCTGTGTCTGCACTGGGGTGGCGAAGTGAGCTAAAGAATGATGATGGATTCAACCCAGATCTGTGACTGGGGGTGAGTGTCTGAAAAGTTTCAGCGCTCCGTCCATCATCTCCTTGTGTTTGCTTTGTTCTCCCTAAGTTGGCAGGGTATGCCCAGACGTGGGTCCCTTGCTCACATTGCCACTGGATTCAAGCTAGCCTGGCTGATGAGGGCTGTTAGCCCGAAACCGGTCCCAGGACGCTTGTTTCCGGTCCAGGCACGACACGGCTTGGCAGTTCGGGCTGGACTGTTCCCATGAGGCACAGGGTCAAGACTGATTTGCATATAGCTGTGTCTGAACTGGGGTGGCGAAGTGAGCTAAAAATGATGATGGATTAAACCCAAATCTGTGACTGGGGGTGAGTGTCTGAAAAGCTTCAGCGCTCCATCCATCATCTCCTTGCGTTTGCTTTGTTCGCCCTAAGTTGGCAGGGTATGCCCAGACGTGGGTCCATTGCTCACTTTGCCACTGGATTCAAGCTAGCCTGGCTGATGACGGCTGTTAGCCCGAAACCGGTCCCAGGATGCTTGTTTCCAGTCCAGGAAGACACGGCTTGGCAGTTCGGGCTTGACTGTTCCCATGAGGCACAGTGTCAAGACTGATTTGCATATAGCTGTGTCTGAACTGGGGTGCCGAGTGAGCTAAAGAATGATGATGGATTCAACCCAGATCTGTGACTGGGGGTGAGTGTCTAAAAAGTTTCAGCGCTCCGTCCATCATCTCCTTGTGTTTGCTTTGTTCGCCCTAAGTTGGCAGGGTATACCCAGATGTGGGTCCCTTGCTCACTTTGCCACTGGATTCATGCTAGCCTGGCTGATGAGGGCTGTTAGGCCCGAAACCGGTCCCAGGATGCTTGTTTCCGGTCCAGGGAAGACACGGCTTCGCAGTTCGGGCTGGACTGTTCCCATAGAGGCACAGGGTCAAGACTGATTTGCATATACCTGTGTCTGAACTGGGGTGGCGAAGTGAGCTAAAGAATGATGATGGATTCAACCCAGATCTGTGACTGGGGGCGAGTGTCTGAAAAGTATCAGCGCTCCGTCCATCATCTCCTTGTGTTTGCTTTGTTCGCCCTAAGTTGGCAGGGTATGCCCAGACGTGGGTCCCTTGCTCACTTTGCCACTGGATTCAAGCTAGCCTGGGTGATGAGGGCTGTTAGCCCGAAACCGGTCCCAGGATGCTTGTTTCCGGTCCAGGGAAGACACGGCTTGGCAGTTCGGGCTGGACTGTTCCCATGAGGCACATGGTCAAGGCTGATTTGCATATAGCTGTGTCTGAACTGGGGTGGCGAAGTGAGCTAAAGAATGATGATGGATTCAACCCAGATCTGTGACGGAGGTGAGTGTCTGAAAAGTTTCAGCGCTCCGTCCATCATCTCCTTGTGTTTGCTTTGTTCGCCCTAAGTTGGCAGGGTATGCCCAGACGTGGGTCCCTTGCTCACTTTGCCACTGGATTCAAGCTAGCCTGGCTGATGAGGGCTGTTGGCCCGAAACCAGTCCCAGGATGCTTGTTTCTGGTCCAGGGACGACATGGCTTGGCAGTTTGGGCTGGACTGTTCCCATGAGGCACAGGGTCAAGACCTATTTGCATATAGCTGTGTCTGAACTGTGGTGGCGAAGTGAGCTATAGAATGATGATGGATTCAACCCAGATCTGCGACTGGGGGTGAGTACTGAAAAGTTTCAGCGCTCCGTCCATCATCTCCTTGTGTTTGCTTTGTTCGCCCTAAGTTGGCAGGGTATGCCCAGACGTGGGTCCCTTGCTCACTTTGCCCCTGGATTCAAGCTAGCCTGGCTGATGAGGGCTGTTAGCCCGAAACCGGTCCCAGGATGCTTGTTTCCGGTCCAGGGAAGACACGGCTTCGCAGTTCGGGCTGGACTGTTCCCATGAGGCACAGGGTCAAGACTGATTTGCATATAGGTGTGTCTGAACTGGGGTGCGAAGTGAGCTAAAGAATGATGATGGATTCAACCCAGATCTGTGACTGGGGGTGAGTGTCTGAAAAGTTTCAGTGCTCCGTCCATCATCTCCTTGTGTTTGCTTTGTTCACCCTAAGTTGGCAGGGGTATGCCCAGACGTGGGTCCTTGCTCACTTTGCCACTGGATTCAAGCTAGCCTGGCTGATGAGGGCTGTTAGCCCGAAACCGGTCCCAGGATGCTTGTTTCCGGTCCAGGGAAGACACAGCTTGGCAGTTCGGGCTGGACTGTTCCCATGAGGCACAGGGTCAAGATTGATTTGCATATAGCTGTGTCTGAACTGGGGTGGCGAAGTGAGCTAAAGAATGATGATGGATTCAACCCAGATCTGTGACTGGGGGTGAGTGTCTGAAAAGTTTCAGCGCTCTGTACATCATCTCCTTGTGTTTGCTTTGTTCCGCCCTAAGTTGGCAGGGTATGCCCAGACGTGGGTCCCTTGCTCACTTTGCCACTGGATTCAAGCTAGCTGGATTCAATTCAAGCTGATGAGGGCTGTTAGCCCGAAGCGGTCCCAGGATGCTTGTTTTCGATCCAGGAAGACACGGCTTGGCAGTTCGGGCTGGACTGTTCCCATGAGGCACAGGGTCAAGACTGATTTTGCATATACCTGTGTCTGAACTGGGGTGGCGAAGTGAGCTAAAGAATGATGCTGGATTCAACCCAGATCTGTGACTGGGGGTGAGTGTCTGAAAAGTTTCAGCGCTCCGTCCATCATCTCCTTGTGTTTGCTTTGTTCGCCCTAAGTTGGCAGGGTATGCCCAGACGTGGGTCCCTTGCTCACTTTGCCACTGGATTCAAGCTATCCTGGCTGATGAGGGCTGTTAGCCCGAAACCGGTCCCAAGATGCTTGTTTCCGGTCCAGGGAAGACACAGCTTGACAGTTCGGGCTGGACTGTTCCCATGAGGCACATGGTCAAGGCTGATTTGCATATAGCTGTGTCTGCACTGGGTTGGCGAAGTGAGCTAAAGAATGATGATGGATTCAACCCAGATCTGTGACTGGGGGTGAGTGTCTGAAAAGTTTCAGCGCTCCGTCCATCATCTCCTTGTGTTTGCTTTGTTCTCCCTAAGTTGGCAGGGTATGCCCAGACGTGGGTCCCTTGCTCACATTGCCACTGGATTCAAGCTAGCCTGGCTGATGAGGGCTGTTAGCCCGAAACCGGTCCCAGGACGCTTGTTTCCGGTCCAGGCACGACACGGCTTGGCAGTTCGGGCTGGACTGTTCCCATGAGGCACAGGGTCAAGACTGATTTGCATATAGCTGTGTCTGAACTGGGGTGGCGAAGTGAGCCATAGAATGATGATGGATTCAACCCAGATCTGTGACTGGGGGTGAGTGTCTGAAAAGTTTCAGCGCTCCGTCCATCATCTCCTTGTGTTTGCTTTGTTCGCCCTAAGTTGGCGGGGTATGCCCAGACGTGGGTCCCTTGCTCACTTTGCCACTGGATTCAAGCTAGCCTGGCTGATGAGGGCTGTTAGCCCGAAACCGGTCCCAGGATGCTTGTTTCTGGTCCAGGAAGACACGGCTCGGCAGTTCGGGCTGGACTGTTCCCCTGAGGCACAGGGTCAAGACTGATTTGCATATAGCTGTGTCTGAACTGGGGTGGCGAAGTGAGCTAAAAAATGATGATGGATTAAACCCAGATCTGTGACTGGGGGTGAGTGTCTGAAAAGTTTCAGCGCTCCATCCATCATCTCCTTGCGTTTGCTTTGTTCGCCCTAAGTTGGCAGGGTATGCCCAGACGTGGGTCCATTGCTCACTTTGCCACTGGATTCAAGCTAGCCTGGCTGATGACGGCTATTAGCCCGAAACCGGTCCCAGGATGCTTGTTTCCAGTCCAGGGAAGACACGGCTTGGCAGTTCGGGCTTGACTGTTCCCATGAGGCACAGTGTCAAGACTGATTTGCATATAGCTGTGTCTGAACTGGGGTGCCGAAGTGAGCTAAAGAATGATGATGGATTCAACCCAGATCTGTGACTGGGGGTGAGTGTCTAAAAAAGTTTCAGCGCTCCGTCCATCATCTCCTTGTGTTTGCTTTGTTCGCCCTAAGTTGGCAGGGTATGCCCAGATGTGGGTCCCTTGCTCACTTTGCCACTGGATTCATGCTAGCCTGGCTGATGAGGGCTGTTAGCCGAAACCGGTCCCAGGATGCTTGTTTCCGGTCCAGGAAGACACGGCTTGGCAGTTCGGGGCTGGACTGTTCCCATGAGGCACAGGGTCAAGACTGATTGCATATACCTGTGTCTGAACTGGGGTGGCGAAAGTGAGCTAAAGAATGATGATGGATTCAACCCAGATCTGTGACTGGGGGTGAGTGTCTGAAAAGTTTCAGCGACTCCGTCCATCATCTCCTTGTGTTTGCTTTGTTCGCCCTAGTTGGCAGGGTAGGCCCAGACGTGGGTCCCTTGCTCACTTTGCCACTGGATTCAAGCTACCCTGGCTGATGAGGGCTGTTAGCCCGAAAGCGGTCCCAGGATGCTTGTTTTCAATCCAGGAAGACACGGCTTGGCAGTTCGGGCTGGACTGTTCCCATGAGGCACAGGGTCAAGACTGATTTGCATATACCTGTGTCTGAACTGGGGTGGCGAAGTGAGCTAAAGAATGATGATGGATTCAACCCAGATCTGTGACTGGGGGTGAGTGTCTGAAAAGTTTCAGCAGCTCTGTCCATCATCTCCTTCTGTTTGCTTTGTTCGCCCTAAGTTGGCAGGGTATGCCCAGACTCGGGTCCCTTGCTCACTTTGCCACTGGATTCAAGCTATCCTGGCTGATGAGGGCTGTTAGTCCGAAACCGGTCCCAAGATGCTTGTTTCCGGTCCCAGGGAAGACACAGCTTGACAGTTCGGGCTGGACTGTTCCCATGAGGCACATGGTCAAGGCTGATTTGCATATAGCTGTGTCTGCACTGGGGTGGCGAAGTGAGCTAAAGAATGATGATGGATTCAACCCAGATCTGTGACTGTGGGTGAGTGGCTGAAAAGTTTCAGCGCTCCGTCCATCATCTCCTTGTGTTTGCTTTGTTCTCCCTAAGTTGGCAGGGTATGCCCAGACGTGGGTCCCTTGCTCACATTGCCACTGGATTCAAGCTAGCCTGACTGATGAGGGCTGTTAGCCCGAAACCGGTCCCAGGACGCTTGTTTCCGGTCCAGGCACGACACGGCTTGGCAGTTCGGGCTGGACTGTTCCCATGAGGCACAGGGTCAAGGCTGATTTGCATATAGCTGTGTCTGAACTGGGGTGGCGAAGTGAGCTATAGAATTATGATGGATTCAACCCAGATTTGTGACTGGGGTGAGTGTCTGAAAAGTTTCAGCGCTCCGTCCATCATCTCCTTGTGTTTGCTTTGTTCGCCCTAAGTTGGCAGGGTATGCCCAGACGTGGGTCCCTTGCTCACTTTGCCACTGAATTCAAGCTTGCCTGGGTGATGAGGGCTGTTAGCCCGAAACAGGTCCCAGGATGCTTGTTTCCGGTCCAGGGAAGACACGGCTTGGCAGTTCGGGCTGGACTGTTCCCATGAGGCACATGGTCAAGGCTGATTTGCATATAGCTGTGTCTGAACTAGGGTGGCAAAGTGAGTTAAAGAATGATGATGGATTCAACCCAGATCTGTGACGAGTGAGTGTCTGAAAAGTTTCAGCGCTCCGTCCATCATCTCCCTTGTGTTTGCTTTGTTCGCCCTAAGTTGGCAGGGTATGCCCAGACGTGGGTCCCTTGCTCACTTTGCCACTGGATTCCAAGCTAGCCTGGCTGATGAGGGGCTGTTAGCCCGAAACCAGTCCCAGGATGCTTGTTTCTGGTCCAGGGACGACATGGCTTGGCAGTTTGGGCTGGACTGTTCCCATGAGGCACAGGGTCAAGACCTATTTGCATATAGCTGTGTCTGAACTGTGGTGGCGAAGTGAGCTATAGAATGATGATGGGATTCAACCCAGATCTGCGACTGGGGGTGAGTACTGAAAAGTTTCAGCGCTCCGTCCATCATCTCCTTGTGTTTGCTTTGTTCGCCCTAAGTTGGCAGGGTATGCCCAGACGTGGGTCCCTTGCTCACTTTGCCCCTGGATTCAAGCTAGCCTGGCTGATGAGGGCTGTTAGCCCGAAACCGGTCCCCAGGATGCTTGTTTCCGGTCCAGGGAAGACACGGCTCGCAGTTCGGGCTGGACTGTTCCCATGAGGCACAGGGTCAAGACTGATTTGCATATAGGTGTGTCTGAACTGGGGTGCGAAGTGAGCTAAAGAATGATGATGGATTCAACCCAGATCTGTGACTGGGGGTGAGTGTCTGAAAAGTTTCAGTGCTCCGTCCATCATCTCCTTGTGTTTGCTTTGTTCACCCTAAGTTGGCAGGGTATGCCCAGACGTGGGTCCCTTGCTCACTTTGCCACTGGATTCAAGCTAGCCTGGCTGATGAGGGCTGTTAGCCCGAAACCGGTCCCAGGATGCTTGTTTCCGGTCCAGGGAAGACACAGCTTGGCAGTTCGGGCTGGACTGTTCCCATGAGGCACAGGGTCAAGATTGATTTGCATATAGCTGTGTCTGAACTGGGGTGGCGAAGTGAGCTAAAGAATGATGATGGATTCAACCCAGATCTGTGACTGGGGGTGAGTGTCTGAAAAGTTTCAGCGCTCTGTACATCATCTCCTTGTGTTTGCTTTGTTCGCCCTAAGTTGGCAGGGTATGCCCAGACGTGGGTCCCTTGCTCACTTTGCCACTGGATTCAAGCTAGCTGGATTCAATTCAAGCTGATGAGGGCTGTTAGCTCGAAAGCGGTCCCAGGATGCTTGTTTTCGATCCAGGGAAGACACGGCTTGGCAGTTCGGGCTGGACTGTTCCCATGAGGCACAGGGTCAAGACTGATTTGCATATACCTGTGTCTGAACTGGGGTGGCGAAGTGAGCTAAAGAATGATGCTGGATTCAACCCAGATCTGTGACTGGGGGTGAGTGTCTGAAAAGTTTCAGCGCTCCGTCCATCATCTCCTTGTGTTTGCTTTGTTCGCCCTAAGTTGGCAGGGTATGCCCAGACGTGGGTCCCTTGCTCACTTTGCCACTGGATTCAAGCTATCCTGGCTGATGAGGGCTGTTAGCCCGAAACCGGTCCCAAGATGCTTGTTTCCGGTCCAGGGAAGACACAGCTTGACAGTTCGGGCTGGACTGTTCCCATGAGGCACATGGTCAAGGCTGATTTGCATATAGCTGTGTCTGCACTGGGTTGGCGAAGTGAGCTAAAGAATGATGATGGATTCAACCCAGATCTGTGACTGGGGGTGAGTGTCTGAAAAGTTTCAGCGCTCCGTCCATCATCTCCTTGTGTTTGCTTTGTTCTCCCTAAGTTGGCAGGGTATGCCCAGACGTGGGTCCCTTGCTCACATTGCCACTGGATTCAAGCTAGCCTGGCTGATGAGGGCTGTTAGCCCGAAACCGGTCCCAGGACGCTTGTTTCCGGTCCAGGCACGACACGGCTTGGCAGTTCGGGCTGGACTGTTCCCATGAGGCACAGGGTCAAGACTGATTTGCATATAGCTGTGTCTGAACTGGGGTGGCGAAGTGAGCCATAGAATGATGATGGATTCAACCCAGATCTGTGACTGGGGGTGAGTGTCTGAAAAGTTTCTAGCGCTCCGTCCATCATCTCCTTGTGTTTGCTTTGTTCGCCCTAAGTTGGCAGGGTATGCCCAGACGTGGGTCCCTTGCTCACTTTGCCACTGGATTCAAGCTAGCCTGGCTGATGAGGGCTGTTAGCCCGAAACCGGTCCCAGGATGCTTGTTTCTGGTCCAGGGAAGACACGGCTCGGCAGTTCGGGCTGGACTGTTCCCCTGAGGCACAGGGTCAAGACTGATTTGCATATAGCTGTGTCTGAACTGGGGTGGCGAAGTGAGCTAAAAAATGATGATGGATTAAACCCAGATCTGTGACTGGGGGTGAGTGTCTGAAAAGTTTCAGCGCTCCATCCATCATCTCCTTGCGTTTGCTTTGTTCGCCCTAAGTTGGCAGGGTATGCCCAGACGTGGGTCCATTGCTCACTTTGCCACTGGATTCAAGCTAGCCTGGCTGATGACGGCTATTAGCCCGAAACCGGTCCCAGGATGCTTGTTTCCAGTCCAGGGAAGACACGGCTTGGCAGTTCGGGCTTGACTGTTCCCATGAGGCACAGTGTCAAGACTGATTTGCATATAGCTGTGTCTGAACTGGGGTGCCGAAGTGAGCTAAAGAATGATGATGGATTCAACCCAGATCTGTGACTGGGGGTGAGTGTCTAAAAAAGTTTCAGCGCTCCGTCCATCATCTCCTTGTGTTTGCTTTGTTCGCCCTAAGTTGGCAGGGTATGCCCAGATGTGGGTCCCTTGCTCACTTTGCCACTGGATTCATGCTAGCCTGGCTGATGAGGGCTGTTAGCCCGAAACCGGTCCCAGGATGCTTGTTTCCGGTCCAGGGAAGACACGGCTTGGCAGTTCGGGCTGGACTGTTCCCATGAGGCACAGGGTCAAGACTGATTTGCATATACCTGTGTCTGAACTGGGGTGGCGAAGTGAGCTAAAGAATGATGATGGATTCAACCCAGATCTGTGACTGGGGGTGAGTGTCTGAAAAGTTTCAGCGCTCCGTCCATCATCTCCTTGTGTTTGCTTTGTTCGCCCTAAGTTGGCAGGGTATGCCCAGACGTGGGTCCCTTGCTCACTTTGCCACTGGATTCAAGCTACCCTGGCTGATGAGGGCTGTTAGCCCGAAAGCGGTCCCAGGATGCTTGTTTTCAATCCAGGGAAGACACGGCTTGGCAGTTCGGGCTGGACTGTTCCCATGAGGCACAGGGTCAAGACTGATTTGCATATACCTGTGTCTGAACTGGGGTGGCGAAGTGAGCTAAAGAATGATGATGGATTCAACCCAGATCTGTGACTGGGGGTGAGTGTCTGAAAAGTTTCAGCGCTCTGTCCATCATCTCCTTGTGTTTGCTTTGTTCGCCCTAAGTTGGCAGGGTATGCCCAGACGTGGGTCCCTTGCTCACTTTGCCACTGGATTCAAGCTATCCTGGCTGATGAGGGCTGTTAGCCCGAAACCGGTCCCAAGATGCTTGTTTCCGGTCCAGGGAAGACACAGCTTGACAGTTCGGGCTGGACTGTTCCCATGAGGCACATGGTCAAGGCTGATTTGCATATAGCTGTGTCTGCACTGGGGTGGCGAAGTGAGCTAAAGAATGATGATGGATTCAACCCAGATCTGTGACTGTGGGTGAGTGGCTGAAAAGTTTCAGCGCTCCGTCCATCATCTCCTTGTGTTTGCTTTGTTCTCCCTAAGTTGGCAGGGTATGCCCAGACGTGGGTCCCTTGCTCACATTGCCACTGGATTCAAGCTAGCCTGACTGATGAGGGCTGTTAGCCCGAAACCGGTCCCAGGACGCTTGTTTCCGGTCCAGGCACGACACGGCTTGGCAGTTCGGGCTGGACTGTTCCCATGAGGCACAGGGTCAAGGCTGATTTGCATATAGCTGTGTCTGAACTGGGGTGGCGAAGTGAGCTATAGAATTATGATGGATTCAACCCAGATTTGTGACTGGGGTGAGTGTCTGAAAAGTTTCAGCGCTCCGTCCATCATCTCCTTGTGTTTGCTTTGTTCGCCCTAAGTTGGCAGGGTATGCCCAGACGTGGGTCCCTTGCTCACTTTGCCACTGGATTCAAGCTAGCCTGGCTGATGAGGGCTGTTAGCCCGAAACCGGTCCCAGGATGCTTGTTTCTGGTCCAGTGAAGACACGGCTCGGCAGTTCGGGCTGGACTGTTCCCCTGAGGCACAGGGTCAAGACTGATTTGCATATAGCTGTGTCTGAACTGGGGTGGCGAAGTGAGCTAAAAAATGATGATGGATTAAACCCAGATCTGTGACTGGGGGTGAGTGTCTGAAAAGTTTCAGCGCTCCGTCCATCATCTCCTTGTGTTTGCTTTGTTCGCCCTAAGTTGGCAGGGTATGCCCAGACGTGGGTCCATTGCTCACTTTGCCACTGGATTCAAGCTAGCCTGGCAGATGAGGGCTGTTAGCCCGAAACCGGTCCCAGGATGCTTGTTTCCAGTCCAGGGAAGACACGGCTTGGCAGTTCGGGCTTGACTGTTCCCATGAGGCACAGTGTCAAGACTGATTTGCATATAGCTGTGTCTGAACTGGGGTGCCGAAGTGAGCTAAAGAATGATGATGGATTCAACCCAGATCTGTGACTGGGGGTGAGTGTCTAAAAGTTTCAGCGCTCCGTCCATCATCTCCTTGTGTTTGCTTTGTTCGCCCTAAGTTGGCAGGGTATGCCCAGATGTGGGTCCCTTGCTCACTTTGCCACTGGATTCTTGCTAGCCTGGCTGATGAGGGCTGTTAGCCCGAAACCGGTCCCAGGATGCTTGTTTCCGGTCCAGGGAAGACACGGCTTGGCAGTTCGGGCTGGACTGTTCCCATGAGGCACAGGGTCAAGACTGATTTGCATATAGCTATGTCTGAACTGGGGTGGCGAAGTGAGCTAAAGAATGATGATGGATTCAACCCAGATCTGTGACTGGGGGTGAGTGTCTGAAAGGTTTCAGCGCTCTATCCATCATCTCCTTGTGTTTGCTTTGTTCGCCCTAAGTTGGCAGGGTATGCCCAGACGTGGGTCCCTTGCTCACTTTGCCACTGGATTCAAGCTATCCTGGCTGATGAGGGCTGTTAGCCCGAAAGCGGTCCCAGGATGCTTGTTTTCAATCCAGGGAAGACACAGCTTGGCAGTTCGGGCTGGACTGTTCCCATGAGGCACAGGGTCAAGACTGATTTGCATATAGCTGTGTCTGCACTGGGGTGGCGAAGTGAGCTAAAGAATGATGATGGATTCAACCCAGATCTGTGACTGGGGGTGAGTGTCTGAAAAGTTTCAGCGCTCCGTCCATCATCTCCTTGTGTTTGCTTTGTTCTCCCTAAGTTGGCAGGGTATGCCCAGATGTGGGTCCCTTGCTCACATTGCCACTGGATTCAAGCTAGCCTGGCTGATGAGGGCTGTTAGCCCGAAACCGGTCCCAGGATGCTTGTTTCCGGTCCAGGCACGACACGGCTTGGCAGTTCGGGCTGGACTGTTCCCATGAGGCACAGGGTCAAGACTGATTTGCATATAGCTGTGTCTGAACTGGGGTGGCGAAGTGAGCTATAGAATGATGATGGATTCAACCCAGATCTGTGACTGGGGGTGAGTGTCTGAAAAGTTTCAGCGCTCCGTCCATCATCTCCTTGTGTTTGCTTTGTTCGCCCTAAGTTGGCAGGGTATGCCCAGACGTGGGTCCCTTGCTCACTTTGCCACTGGATTCAAGCTAGCCTGGCTGATGAGGGCTGTTAGCCCGAAACCGGTCCCAGGATGCTTGTTTCCAGTCCAGGGAAGACACGGCTTGGCAGTTCGGGCTTGACTGTTCCCATGAGGCACAGTGTCAAGACTGATTTGCATATAGCTGTGTCTGAACTGGGGTGCCGAAGTGAGCTAAAGAATGATGATGGATTCAACCCAGATCTGTGACTGGGGGTGAGTGTCTGAAAAGTTTCAGCGCTCCGTCCATCATCTCCTTGTGTTTGCTTTGTTCGCCCTAAGTTGGCAGGGTATGCCCAGATGCGGGTCCCTTGCTCACTTTGCCACTGGATTCATGCTAGCCTGGCTGATGAGGGCTGTTAGCCCGAAACCGGTCCCAGGATGCTTGTTTCCGGTCCAGGGAAGACACGGCTTGGCAGTTCGGGCTGGACTGTTCCCATGAGGCACATGGTCAAGGCTGATTTGCATATAGCTGTGTCTGCACTGGGGTGGCGAAGTGACCTAAAGAATGATGATGGATTCAACCCAGATCTGTGACTGTGGGTGAGTGTCTGAAAAGTTTCAGCGCTCCGTCCATCATCTCCTTGTGTTTGCTTTGTTCTCCCTAAGTTGGCAGGGTATGCCCAGACGTGGGTCCCTTGCTCACATTGCCACTGGATTCAAGCTAGCCTGGCTGATGAGGGCTGTTAGCCCGAAACCGGTCCCAGGACGCTTTTTTCCGGTCCAGGCACGACACGGCTTGGCAGTTCGGGCTGGACTGTTCCCATGAGGCACAGGGTCAAGACTGATTTGCATATAGCTGTGTCTGAACTGGGGTGGCGAAGTGAGCTATAGAATGATGATGGATTCAACCCAGATCTGTGACTGGGGGTGAGTGTCTGAAAAGTTTCAGCGCTCCGTCCATCATCTCCTTGTGTTTGCTTTGTTCACCCTAAGTTGGCAGGGTATGCCCAGACGTGGGTCCCTTGCTCACTTTGCCACTGGATTCAAGCTAGCCTGGCTGATGAGGGCTGTTAGCCCGAAACCGGTCCCAGGATGCTTGTTTCTGGTCCAGGGAAGACACGGCTCGGCAGTTCGGGCTGGACTGTTCCCCTGAGGCACAGTGTCAAGACTGATTTGCATATAGCTGTGTCTGAACTGGGGTGGCGAAGTGAGCTAAAAAATGATAATGGATTAAACCCAGATCTGTGACTGGGGGTGAGTGTCTGAAAAGTTTCAGCGCTCCGTCCATCATCTCCTTGTGTTTGCTTTGTTCGCCCTAAGTTGGCAGGGTATGCCCAGACGTGGGTCCATTGCTCACTTTGCCACTGGATTCAAGCTAGCCTGGCTGATGAGGGCTGTTAGCCCGAAACCGGTCCCAGGATGCTTGTTTCCAGTACAGGGAAGACACGGCTTGGCAGTTCGGGCTTGACTGTTCCCATGAGGCACAGTTTCAAGACTGATT
Organism: Calotriton arnoldi; assembly: GCA_963921515.1. NCBI lineage: Eukaryota > Metazoa > Chordata > Amphibia > Caudata > Salamandridae > Calotriton > Calotriton arnoldi. The sequence continues at coordinate 1,184,955 of CAWUFW010003159.1, forward strand.
TGCATATAGCTGTGTCTGAACTGGGGTGCCGAAGTGAGCTAAAGAATGATGATGGATTCAACCCAGATCTGTGACTGGGGGTGAGTGTCTAAAAAGTTTCAGCGCTCCGTCCATCATCTCCTTGTGTTTGCTTTGTTCGCCCTAAGTTGGCAGGGTATGCCCAGATGTGGGTCCCTTGCTCACTTTGCCACTGGATTCATGCTAGCCTGGCTGATGAGGGCTGTTAGCCCGAAACCGGTCCCAGGATGCTTGTTTCCGGTCCAGGGAAGACACAGCTTGGCAGTTCGGGCTGGACTGTTCCCATGAGGCACAGGGTCAAGACTGATTTGCATATAGCTGTGTCTGAACTGGGGTGGCGAAGTGAGCTAAAGAATGATGATGGATTCAACCCAGATCTGTGACTGGGGGTGAGTGTCTGAAAGGTTTCAGCGCTCCGTCCATCATCTCCTTGTGTTTGCTTTGTTCGCCCTAAGTTGGCAGGGTAAGCCCAGACGTGGGTCCCTTGCTCACTTTACCACTGGATTCATGCTAGCCTGGCTGATGAGGGCTGTTAGCCCGAAACCGGTCCCAGGATGCTTGTTTCCGGTCCAGGGAAGACACGGCTTCGCAGTTCGGGCTGGACTGTTCCCATGAGGCACAGAGTGAAGACTGATTTGCATATAGCTGTGTCTGAACTGGGGTGGCGAAGTGAGCTAAAGAATGATGATGGATTCAACCCAGATCTGTGACTGGGGGTGAGTGTCTAAAAAGTTTCAGCGCTCCGTCCATCATCTCCTTGTGTTTGCTTTGTTCACCCTAAGTTGGCAGGGTATGCCCAGACGTGGGTCCCTTGCTCACTTTGCCACTGGATTCAAGCTAGCCTGGCTGATGAGGGCTGTTAGCCCGAAACCGGTCCCAGGATGCTTGTTTCCGGTCCAGGGAAGACACGACTTGGCAGTTCGGGCTGGACTGTTCCCATGAGGCACAGGGTGAAGACTGAATTGCATATAGATGTGTCTGAACTGGGGTGGCGAAGTGAGCTAAAGAATGATGATGGATTCAACCCAGATCTGTGACTGAGGGTGAGTGTCTGAAAAGTTTCAGCGCTCCGTCCATCATCTCCTTGTGTTTGCTTTGTTCGCCCTAAGTTGGCAGAGTATGCCCAGACGTGGGTCCCTTGCTCACTTTGACACTGGATTCAAGCTAGCCTGGCTGATGAGGGCTGTTTGCCCGAAACCGGTCCCAGCATGCTTGTTTCCGGTCCAGGGAAGACACAGCTTGGCAGTTCGGGCTGGACTGTTCCCCTGAGGCACAGGGTCAAGTCTGATTTGCAATTAGCTGTGTCTGAACTGGGGTGGCGAAGTGAGCTAAAGAATGATGATGGATTCAACCCAGATCTGTGACTGGGGGTGACTGTCTGAAAAGTTTCAGCGCTCGGTCCATCATCTCCTTGTGTTTGCTTTATTCGCCCTAAGTTGGCAGGGTATGCCCAGACGTGGGTCCCTTGCTCACTTAGCACTGGATTCAAGATAGCCTGGCTGATGAGGGCTATTAGCCCGAAACCGGTCCCAGGATGCTTGTTTCCAGTCCAGGGAAGACACGGCGTGGCAGTTCGGGCTGGACTGTTCCCATGAGGCACAGGGTCAAGACTGATTTGCATATAGCTGTGTCTGAACTGGGGTGGCGAAGTGAGCTAAAGAATGATGATGGATTCATCCCAGATCTGTGACTGGGGGTGAGTGTCTGAAAAGTTTCAGCGCTCCGTCCATCATCTCCATCTGTTTGCTTTGTTCGCCTTAAGTTGGCAGGGTATGCCCAGACGTGAGTCCCTTGCTCACTTTGCCACTGGATTCAAGCTAGCCTGGCTGATGAGGGCTGTTAGCCCGAAACCGGTCCCAGGATGCTTGTTTCCGATCCAGGGAAGACAAGGCTTGGCAGTTTGGGCTGGACTGTTCCCATGAGGCACAGGGTCAAGACTGATTTACATATACCTGTGTCTGAACTGGTGTGGCGAAGTGAGCTAAAGAATGATGATGGATTCAACCCAGATCTGTGACTGGGGGTGAGTGTCTGAAAAGTTTCAGCGCTCCGTCCATCATCTCCTTGTGTTTGCTTTGTTCGTCCTAAGTTGGCAGGGTATGCCCAGACGTGGGTCCCTTGCTCACTTTACTACTGGATTCAAGCTAGCCTGGCAGATGAGGGCTGTTAGCCTGAAACCGGTCCCAGGATGCTTGTTTCCGGTCCAGGGAAGACCTGGCTTGGTAGTTCGGGCTGGACGGTTCCCATGAGGCACAGGGTCAAGACTGATTTGCATATAGCTGTGTCTGAACTGGGGTGGCGAAGTGAGCTAAAGAATGATGATGGATTCAACCCAGATCTGTGACTGGGGGTGAGTGTCTGAAAAGTTTCAGCGCTCCGTCCATCATCTCCTTGTGTTTGCTTTGTTCGCCCTAAGCTGGAAGGGTTTGCCAAGACGTGGGTCCCTTTCTCACTTTGCCACTGGATTCAAGCTAGCCTGGCTGATGAGGGCTGTTAGCCTGAAACCGGTCCCAGGATGCTTGTTTCCGGTCCAGGGAAGACACGGCTTGGCAGTTCGGGCTGGACTGTTCCCATGAGGCACAGGGTCAAGACTGATTTGCATATAGCTGTGTCTGAACTGGGGTGGCGAAGTGAGCTAAAGAATGATGATGGATTCAACCCAGATCTGTGACTGGGGGTGAGTGTCTGAAAGGTTTCAGCGCTCCGTCCATCATCTCCTTGTGTTTGCTTTGTTCGCCCTAAGTTGGCAGGGTATGCCCAGACGTGGGTCCCTTGCTCACTTTACCACTGGATTCATGCTAGCCTGGCTGATGAGGGCTGTTAGCCCGAAACCGGTCCCAGGATGCTTGTTTCCGGTCCAGGGAAGACACAGCTTTGCAGTTCGGGCTGGACTGTTCCCATGAGGCACAGGGTCAAGCCTGATTTGCATATACCTGTGTCTGAACTGGGGTGGCGAAGTGAGCTAAAGAATGATGATGGATTCAACCCAGATCTGTGACTGGGGGCGAGTGTCTGAAAAGTTTCAGCGCTCCGTCCATCATCTCCTTGTGTTTGCTTTGTTCGCCCTAAGTTGGCAGGGTATGCCCAGACGTGGGTCCCTTGCTCACTTTGCCACTGGATTCAAGCAAGCCTGGGTGATGAGGGCTGTTAGTCCGAAACCGGTCCCAGGATGCTTGTTTCCGGTCCAGGGAAGACACGGCTTGGCAGTTCGGGCTGGACTGTTCCCATGAGGCACATGGTCAAGGCTGATTTGCATATAGCTGTGTCTGAACTGGGGTGGCGAAGTGAGCTAAAGAATGATGATGGATTCAACCCAGATCTGTGACGGAGGTGAGTGTCTGAAAAGTTTCAGCGCTCCGTCCATCATCTCCTTGTGTTTGCTTTGTTCGCCCTAAGTTGGCAGGGTATGCCCAGACGTGGGTCCATTGCTCACTTTGCCACTGGATTCAAGCTAGCCTGGCTGATGAGGGCTGTTAGCCCGAAACCGGTCCCAGGATGCTTGTTTCCAGTCCAGGGAAGACACGGCTTGGCAGTTCGGGCTTGACTGTTCCCATGAGGCACAGTGTCAAGACTGATTTGCATATAGCTGTGTCTGAACTGGGGTGCCGAAGTGAGCTAAAGAATGATGATGGATTCAACCCAGATCTGTGACTGGGGGTGAGTGTCTAAAAAGTTTCAGCGCTCCGTCCATCATCTCCTTGTGTTTGCTTTGTTCGCCCTAAGTTGGCAGGGTATGCCCAGATGTGGGTCCCTTGCTCACTTTGCCACTGGATTCATGCTAGCCTGGCTGATGAGGGCTGTTAGCCCGAAACCGGTCCCAGGATGCTTGTTTCCGGTCCAGGGAAGACACGGCTTGGCAGTTCGGGCTGGACTGTTCCCATGAGGCACAGGGTCAAGACTGATTTGCATATAGCTGTGTCTGAACTGGGGTGGCGAAGTGAGCTAAAGAATGATGATGGATTCAACCCAGATCTGTGACTGGGGGTGAGTGTCTGAAAGGTTTCAGCGCTCCGTCCATCATCTCCTTGTGTTTGCTTTGTTCGCCCTAAGTTGGCAGGGTATGCCCAGACGTGGGTCCCTTGCTCACTTTACCACTGGATTCATGCTAGCCTGGCTGAAGAGGGCTGTTAGCCCGAAACCGGTCCCAGGATGCTTGTTTCCGGTCCAGGGAAGACACGGCTTCGCAGTTCGGGCTGGACTGTTCCCATGAGGCACAGAGTGAAGACTGATTTGCATATAGCTGTGTCTGAACTGGGGTGGCGAAGTGAGCTAAAGAATGATGATGGATTCAACCCAGATCTGTGACTGGGGGTGAGTGTCTGAAAAGTTTCAGCGCTCCGTCCATCATCTCCTTGTGTTTGCTTTGTTCGCCCTAAGTTGGCAGGGTATGCCCAGACGTGGGTCCCTTGCTCACTTTGCCACTGGATTGAAGCTAGCCTGGCTGATGAGGGCTGTTAGCCCGAAACCGGTCCCAGGATGCTTGTTTCCGGTCCAGGGAAGACACGACTTGGCAGTTCGGGCTGGACTGTTCCCATGAGGCACAGGGTGAAGACTGAATTGCATATAGATGTGTCTGAACTGGGGTGGCGAAGTGAGCTAAAGAATGATGATGGATTCAACCCAGATCTGTGACTGAGGGTGAGTGTCTGAAAAGTTTCAGCGCTCCGTCCATCATCTCCTTGTGTTTGCTTTGTTCGCCCTAAGTTGGCAGAGTATGCCCAGACGTGGGTCCCTTGCTCACTTTGACACTGGATTCAAGCTAGCCTGGCTATTGAGGGCTGTTTGCCCGAAACCGGTCCCAGCATGCTTGTTTCCGGTCCAGGGAAGACACAGCTTGGCAGTTCGGGCTGGACTGTTCCCCTGAGGCACAGGGTCAAGTCTGATTTGCATATAGCAGTGTCTGAACTGGGGTGGTGAAGTGAGCTAAAGAATGATGATGGATTCAACCCAGATCTGTGACTGGGGGTGAGTGTCTGAAAAGTTTCAGCGCTCGGTCCATCATCTCCTTGTGTTTGCTTTATTCACCCTAAGTTGGCAGGGTATGCCCAGACGTGGGTCCCTTGCTCACTTAGCACTGGATTCAAGCTAGCCTGGCTGATGAGGGCTATTAGCCCGAAACCGGTCCCAGGATGCTTGTTTCCAGTCCAGGGAAGACACGGCGTGGCAGTTCGGGCTGGACTGTTCCCATGAGGCACAGGGTCAAGACTGATTTGCATATAGCTGTGTCTGAACTGGGGAGGCGAAGTGAGCTAAAGAATGATGATGGATTCAACCCAGATCTGTGACTGGGGGTGAGTGTCTGAAAAGTTTCAGCGCTCCGTCCATCATCTCCATCTGTTTGCTTTGTTCGCCCTAAGTTGGCAGGGTATGCCCAGACGTGAGTCCCTTGCTCACTTTGCCACTGGATTCAAGCTAGCCTGGCTGATGAGGGCTGTTAGCCCGAAACCGGTCCCAGGATGCTTGTTTCCGATCCAGGGAAGACACGGCTTGGCAGTTTGGGCTGGACTGTTCCCATGAGGCACAGGGTCAAGACTGATTTGCATATACCTGTGTCTGAACTGGTGTGGCGAAGTGAGCTAAAGAATGATGATGGATTCAACCCAGATCTGTGACTGGGGGTGAGTGTCTGAAAAGTTTCAGCGCTCCGTCCATCATCTCCATCTGTTTGCTTTGTTCGCCCTAAGTTGGCAGGGTATGCCCAGACGTGGGTCCCTTGCTCACTTTGCCACTGGATTCAAGCAAGCCTGGGTGATGAGGGCTGTTAGCCCGAAACCAGTCCCAGGATGCTTGTTTCCGGTCCAGGCACGACACGGCTTGGCAGTTCGGGCTGGACTGTTCCCATAAGGCACAGGGTCAAGACTGATTTGCATATAGCTGTGTCTGAACTGGGGTGGCGAAGTGAGCTATAGAATGATGATGGATTCAACCCAGATCTGTGACTGGGGGTGAGTGTCTGAAAAGTTTCAGCGCTCAATCCATCATCTCCTTGTGTTTGCTTTGTTCGCCCTAAGTTGGCACGGTATGCCCAGACGTGGGTCCCTTGCTCACTTTGCCACTGGATTCAAGCTAGCCTGGCTGATGAGGGCTGTTAGCCCGAAACCGGTCCCAGGATGCTTGTTTCCAGTCCAGGGAAGACCCGGCTTGGCAGTTCGGGCTTGACTGTTCCCATGAGGCACAGTGTCAAGACTGATTTGCATATAGCTGTGTCTGAACTGGGGTGCCGAAGTGAGCTAAAGAATGATGATGGATTCAACCCAGATCTGTGACTGGGGGTGAGTGTCTGAAAAGTTTCAGCGCTCCGTCCATCATCTCCTTGTGTTTGCTTTGTTCTCCCTAAGTTGGCAGGGTATGCCCAGACGTGGGTCCCTTGCTCACATTGCCACTGGATTCAAGCTAGCCTGGCTGATGAGGGCTGTTAGCCCGAAACCGGTCCCAGGACGCTTGTTTCCGGTCCAGGCACGACACGGCTTGGCAGTTCGGGCTGGACTGTTCCCATGAGGCACAGGGTCAAGACTGATTTGCATATAGCTGTGTCTGAACTGGGGTGGCGAAGTGAGCTATAGAATGATGATGGATTCAACCCAGATCTGTGACTGGGGGTGAGTGTCTGAAAAGTTTCAGCGCTCCGTCCATCATCTCCTTGTGTTTGCTTTGTTCGCCCTAAGTTGGCAGGGTATGCCCAGACGTGGGTCCCTTGCTCACTTTGCCACTGGATTCAAGCTAGCCTGGCTGATGAGGGCTGTTAGCCCGAAACCGGTCCCAGGATGCTTGTTTCTGGTCCAGGGAAGACACGGCTCGGCAGTTCGGGCTGGACTGTTCCCCTGAGGCACAGTGTCAAGACTGATTTGCATATAGCTGTGTATGAACTAGGGTGGCGAAGTGAGCTAAAAAATGATAATGGATTAAACCCAGATCTGTGACTGGGGGTGAGTGTCTGAAAAGTTTCAGCGCTCCGTCCATCATCTCCTTGTGTTTGCTTTGTTCGCCCTAAGTTGGCAGGGTATGCCCAGACGTGGGTCCATTGCTCACTTTGCCACTGGATTCAAGCTAGCCTGGCTGATGAGGGCTGTTAGCCCGAAACCGGTCCCAGGATGCTTGTTTCCAGTACAGGGAAGACACGGCTTGGCAGTTCGGGCTTGACTGTTCCCATGAGGCACAGTGTCAAGACTGATTTGCATATAGCTGTGTCTGAACTGGGGTGCCGAAGTGAGCTAAAGAATGATGATGGATTCAACCCAGATCTGTGACTGGGGGTGAGTGTCTAAAAAGTTTCAGCGCTCCGTCCATCATCTCCTTGTGTTTGCTTTGTTCGCCCTAAGTTGGCAGGGTATGCCCAGATGTGGGTCCCTTGCTCACTTTGCCACTGGATTCATGCTAGCCTGGCTGATGAGGGCTGTTAGCCCGAAACCGGTCCCAGGATGCTTGTTTCCGGTCCAGGGAAGACACAGCTTGGCAGTTCGGGCTGGACTGTTCCCATGAGGCACAGGGTCAAGACTGATTTGCATATAGCTGTGTCTGAACTGGGGTGGCGAAGTGAGCTAAAGAATGATGATGGATTCAACCCAGATCTGTGACTGGGGGTGAGTGTCTGAAAGGTTTCAGCGCTCCGTCCATCATCTCCTTGTGTTTGCTTTGTTCGCCCTAAGTTGGCAGGGTATGCCCAGACGTGGGTCCCTTGCTCACTTTACCACTGGATTCATGCTAGCCTGGCTGATGAGGGCTGTTAGCCCGAAACCGGTCCCAGGATGCTTGTTTCCGGTCCAGGGAAGACACGGCTTCGCAGTTCGGGCTGGACTGTTCCCATGAGGCACAGAGTGAAGACTGATTTGCATATAGCTGTGTCTGAACTGGGGTGGCGAAGTGAGCTAAAGAATGATGATGGATTCAACCCAGATCTGTGACTGGGGGTGAGTGTCTAAAAAGTTTCAGCGCTCCGTCCATCATCTCCTTGTGTTTGCTTTGTTCACCCTAAGTTGGCAGGGTATGCCCAGACGTGGGTCCCTTGCTCACTTTGCCACTGGATTCAAGCTAGCCTGGCTGATGAGGGCTTTTAGCCCGAAACCGGTCCCAGGATGCTTGTTTCCGGTCCAGGGAAGACACGACTTGGCAGTTCGGGCTGGACTGTTCCCATGAGGCACAGGGTGAAGACTGAATTGCATATAGATGTGTCTGAACTGGGGTGGCGAAGTGAGCTAAAGAATGATGATGGATTCAACCCAGATCTGTGACTGAGGGTGAGTGTCTGAAAAGTTTCAGCGCTCCGTCCATCATCTCCTTGTGTTTGCTTTGTTCGCCCTAAGTTGGCAGAGTATGCCCAGACGTGGGTCCCTTGCTCACTTTGACACTGGATTCAAGCTAGCCTGGCTGATGAGGGCTGTTTGCCCGAAACCGGTCCCAGCATGCTTGTTTCCGGTCCAGGGAAGACACAGCTTGGCAGTTCGGGCTGGACTGTTCCCCTGAGGCACAGGGTCAAGTCTGATTTGCAATTAGCTGTGTCTGAACTGGGGTGGCGAAGTGAGCTAAAGAATGATGATGGATTCAACCCAGATCTGTGACTGGGGGTGACTGTCTGAAAAGTTTCAGCGCTCGGTCCATCATCTCCTTGTGTTTGCTTTATTCGCCCTAAGTTGGCAGGGTATGCCCAGACGTGGGTCCCTTGCTCACTTAGCACTGGATTCAAGCTAGCCTGGCTGATGAGGGCTATTAGCCCAAAACCGGTCCCAGGATGCTTGTTTCCAGTCCAGGGAAGACACGGCGTGGCAGTTCGGGCTGGACTGTTCCCATGAGGCACAGGGTCAAGACTGATTTGCATATAGCTGTGTCTGAACTGGGGTGGCGAAGTGAGCTAAAGAATGATGATGGATTCATCCCAGATCTGTGACTGGGGGTGAGTGTCTGAAAAGTTTCAGCGCTCCGTCCATCATCTCCATCTGTTTGCTTTGTTCGCCTTAAGTTGGCAGGGTATGCCCAGACGTGAGTCCCTTGCTCACTTTGCCACTGGATTCAAGCTAGCCTGGCTGATGAGGGCTGTTAGCCCGAAACCGGTCCCAGGATGCTTGTTTCCGATCCAGGGAAGACAAGGCTTGGCAGTTTGGGCTGGACTGTTCCCATGAGGCACAGGGTCAAGACTGATTTACATATACCTGTGTCTGAACTGGTGTGGCGAAGTGAGCTAAAGAATGATGATGGATTCAACCCAGATCTGTGACTGGGGGTGAGTGTCTGAAAAGTTTCAGCGCTCCGTCCATCATCTCCTTGTGTTTGCTTTGTTCGTCCTAAGTTGGCAGGGTATGCCCAGACGTGGGTCCCTTGCTCACTTTACTACTGGATTCAAGCTAGCCTGGCAGATGAGGGCTGTTAGCCTGAAACCGGTCCCAGGATGCTTGTTTCCGGTCCAGGGAAGACCTGGCTTGGTAGTTCGGGCTGGACGGTTCCCATGAGGCACAGGGTCAAGACTGATTTGCATATAGCTGTGTCTGAACTGGGGTGGCGAAGTGAGCTAAAGAATGATGATGGATTCAACCCAGATCTGTGACTGGGGGTGAGTGTCTGAAAAGTTTCAGCGCTCCGTCCATCATCTCCTTGTGTTTGCTTTGTTCGCCCTAAGCTGGAAGGGTTTGCCAAGACGTGGGTCCCTTTCTCACTTTGCCACTGGATTCAAGCTAGCCTGGCTGATGAGGGCTGTTAGCCTGAAACCGGTCCCAGGATGCTTGTTTCCGGTCCAGGGAAGACACGGCTTGGCAGTTCGGGCTGGACTGTTCCCATGAGGCACAGGGTCAAGACTGATTTGCATATAGCTGTGTCTGAACTGGGGTGGCGAAGTGAGCTAAAGAATGATGATGGATTCAACCCAGATCTGTGACTGGGGGTGAGTGTCTGAAAGGTTTCAGCGCTCCGTCCATCATCTCCTTGTGTTTGCTTTGTTCGCCCTAAGTTGGCAGGGTATGCCCAGACGTGGGTCCCTTGCTCACTTTACCACTGGATTCATGCTAGCCTGGCTGATGAGGGCTGTTAGCCCGAAACCGGTCCCAGGATGCTTGTTTCCGGTCCAGGGAAGACACAGCTTTGCAGTTCGGGCTGGACTGTTCCCATGAGGCACAGGGTCAAGCCTGATTTGCATATACCTGTGTCTGAACTGGGGTGGCGAAGTGAGCTAAAGAATGATGATGGATTCAACCCAGATCTGTGACTGGGGGCGAGTGTCTGAAAAGTTTCAGCGCTCCGTCCATCATCTCCTTGTGTTTGCTTTGTTCGCCCTAAGTTGGCAGGGTATGCCCAGACGTGGGTCCCTTGCTCACTTTGCCACTGGATTCAAGCAAGCCTGGGTGATGAGGGCTGTTAGCCCGAAACCGGTCCCAGGATGCTTGTTTCCGGTCCAGGGAAGACACGGCTTGGCAGTTCGGGCTGGACTGTTCCCATGAGGCACATGGTCAAGGCTGATTTGCATATAGCTGTGTCTGAACTGGGGTGGCGAAGTGAGCTAAAGAATGATGATGGATTCAACCCAGATCTGTGACGGAGGTGAGTGTCTGAAAAGTTTCAGCGCTCCGTCCATCATCTCCTTGTGTTTGCTTTGTTCGCCCTAAGTTGGCAGGGTATGCCCAGACGTGGGTCCATTGCTCACTTTGCCACTGGATTCAAGCTAGCCTGGCTGATGAGGGCTGTTAGCCCGAAACCGGTCCCAGGATGCTTGTTTCCAGTCCAGGGAAGACACGGCTTGGCAGTTCGGGCTTGACTGTTCCCATGAGGCACAGTGTCAAGACTGATTTGCATATAGCTGTGTCTGAACTGGGGTGCCGAAGTGAGCTAAAGAATGATGATGGATTCAACCCAGATCTGTGACTGGGGGTGAGTGTCTAAAAAGTTTCAGCGCTCCGTCCATCATCTCCTTGTGTTTGCTTTGTTCGCCCTAAGTTGGCAGGGTATGCCCAGATGTGGGTCCCTTGCTCACTTTGCCACTGGATTCATGCTAGCCTGGCTGATGAGGGCTGTTAGCCCGAAACCGGTCCCAGGATGCTTGTTTCCGGTCCAGGGAAGACACGGCTTGGCAGTTCGGGCTGGACTGTTCCCATGAGGCACAGGGTCAAGACTGATTTGCATATAGCTGTGTCTGAACTGGGGTGGCGAAGTGAGCTAAAGAATGATGATGGATTCAACCCAGATCTGTGACTGGGGGTGAGTGTCTGAAAGGTTTCAGCGCTCCGTCCATCATCTCCTTGTGTTTGCTTTGTTCGCCCTAAGTTGGCAGGGTATGCCCAGACGTGGGTCCCTTGCTCACTTTACCACTGGATTCATGCTAGCCTGGCTGATGAGGGCTGTTAGCCCGAAACCGGTCCCAGGATGCTTGTTTCCGGTCCAGGGAAGACACGGCTTCGCAGTTCGGGCTGGACTGTTCCCATGAGGCACAGAGTGAAGACTGATTTGCATATAGCTGTGTCTGAACTGGGGTGGCGAAGTGAGCTAAAGAATGATGATGGATTCAACCCAGATCTGTGACTGGGGGTGAGTGTCTGAAAAGTTTCAGCGCTCCGTCCATCATCTCCTTGTGTTTGCTTTGTTCGCCCTAAGTTGGCAGGGTATGCCCAGACGTGGGTCCCTTGCTCACTTTGCCACTGGATTCAAGCTAGCCTGGCTGATGAGGGCTGTTAGCCCGAAACCGGTCCCAGGATGCTTGTTTCCGGTCCAGGGAAGACACGACTTGGCAGTTCGGGCTGGACTGTTCCCATGAGGCACAGGGTGAAGACTGAATTGCATATAGATGTGTCTGAACTGGGGTGGCGAAGTGAGCTAAAGAATGATGATGGATTCAACCCAGATCTGTGACTGAGGGTGAGTGTCTGAAAAGTTTCAGCGCTCCGTCCATCATCTCCTTGTGTTTGCTTTGTTCGCCCTAAGTTGGCAGAGTATGCCCAGACGTGGGTCCCTTGCTCACTTTGACACTGGATTCAAGCTAGCCTGGCTGATGAGGGCTGTTTGCCCGAAACCGGTCCCAGCATGCTTGTTTCCGGTCCAGGGAAGACACAGCTTGGCAGTTCGGGCTGGACTGTTCCCCTGAGGCACAGGGTCAAGTCTGATTTGCATATAGCTGTGTCTGAACTGGGGTGGTGAAGTGAGCTAAAGAATGATGATGGATTCAACCCAGATCTGTGACTGGGGGTGAGTGTCTGAAAAGTTTCAGCGCTCGGTCCATCATCTCCTTCTGTTTGCTTTATTCACCCTAAGTTGGCAGGGTATGCCCAGACGTGGGTCCCTTGCTCACTTAGCACTGGATTCAAGCTAGCCTGGCTGATGAGGGCTATTAGCCCGAAACCGGTCCCAGGATGCTTGTTTCCAGTCCAGGGAAGACACGGCGTGGCAGTTCGGGCTGGACTGTTCCCATGAGGCACAGGGTCAAGACTGATTTGCATATAGCTGTGTCTGAACTGGGGAGGCGAAGTGAGCTAAAGAATGATGATGGATTCAACCCAGATCTGTGACTGGGGTTGAGTGTCTGAAAAGTTTCAGCGCTCCGTCCATCATCTCCATCTGTTTGCTTTGTTCGCCCTAAGTTGGCAGGGTATGCCCAGACGTGAGTCCCTTGCTCACTTTGCCACTGGATTCAAGCTAGCCTGGCTGATGAGGGCTGTTAGCCCGAAACCGGTCCCAGGATGCTTGTTTCCGATCCAGGGAAGACACGGCTTGGCAGTTTGGGCTGGACTGTTCCCATGAGGCACAGGGTCAAGACTGATTTGCATATACCTGTGTCTGAACTGGTGTGGCGAAGTGAGCTAAAGAATGATGATGGATTCAACCCAGATCTGTGACTGGGGGTGAGTGTCTGAAAAGTTTCAGCGCTCCGTCCATCATCTCCATCTGTTTGCTTTGTTCGCCCTAAGTTGGCAGGGTATGCCCAGACGTGAGTCCCTTGCTCACTTTGCCACTGGATTCAAGCTAGCCTGGCTGATGAGGGCTGTTAGCCCGAAACCGGTCCCAGGATGCTTGTTTCCGATCCAGGGAAGACACGGCTTGGCAGTTTGGGCTGGACTGTTCCCATGAGGCACAGGGTCAAGACTGATTTGCATATACCTGTGTCTGAACTGGTGTGGCGAAGTGAGCCAAAGAATGATGATGGATTCAACCCAGATCTGTGACTGGGGGTGAGTGTCTGAAAAGTTTCAGCGCTCCGTCCATCATCTCCTTGTGTTTGCTTTGTTCGTCCTAAGTTGGCAGGGTATGCCCAGACGTGGGTCCCTTGCTCACTTTACTACTGGATTCAAGCTAGCCTGGCAGATGAGGGCTGTTAGCCTGAAACCGGTCCCAGGATGCTTGTTTCCGGTCCAAGGAAGACTTGGCTTGGTAGTTCGGGCTGGACGGTTCCCATGAGGCACAGGGTCAAGACTGATTTGCATATAGCTGTGTCTGAACTGGGGTGGCGAAGTGAGCTAAAGAATGATGATGGATTCAACCCAGATCTGTGACTGGGGGTGAGTGTCTGAAAAGTTTCAGCGCTCCGTCCATCATCTCCTTGTGTTTGCTTTGTTCGCCCTAAGCTGGAAGGGTTTGCCAAGACGTGGGTCCCTTTCTCACTTTGCCACTGGATTCAAGCTAGCCTGGCTGATGAGGGCTGTTAGCCTGAAACCGGTCCCAGGATGCTTGTTTCCGGTCCAGGGAAGACACGGCTTGGCAGTTCGGGCTGGACTGTTCCCATGAGGCACAGGGTCAAGACTGATTTGCATATAGCTGTGTCTGAACTGGGGTGGCGAAGTGAGCTAAAGAATGATGATGGATTCAACCCAGATCTGTGACTGGGGGTGAGTGTCTGAAAGGTTTCAGCGCTCCGTCCATCATCTCCTTGTGTTTGCTTTGTTCGCCCTAAGTTGGCAGGGTATGCCCAGACGTGGGTCCCTTGCTCACTTTACCACTGGATTCATGCTAGCCTGGCTGATGAGGGCTGTTAGCCCGAAACCGGTCCCAGGATGCTTGTTTCCGGTCCAGGGAAGACACAGCTTTGCAGTTCGGGCTGGACTGTTCCCATGAGGCACAGGGTCAAGCCTGATTTGCATATACCTGTGTCTGAACTGGGGTGGCGAAGTGAGCTAAAGAATGATGATGGATTCAACCCAGATCTGTGACTGGGGGTGAGTGTCTGAAAAGTTTCAGCGCTCCGTCCATCATCTCCTTGTGTTTGCTTTGTTCGCCCTAAGTTGGCAGGGTATGCCCAGACGTGGGTCCCTTGCTCACTTTGCCACTGGATTCAAGCAAGCCTGGGTGATGAGGGCTGTTAGCCCGAAACCGGTCCCAGGATGCTTGTTTCCGGTCCAGGGAAGACACGGCTTGGCAGTTCGGGCTGGACTGTTCCCATGAGGCACATGGTCAAGGCTGATTTGTATATAGCTGTGTCTGAACTGGGGTGGCGAAGTGAGCTAAAGAATGATGATGGATTCAACCCAGATCTGTGACGGAGGTGAGTGTCTGAAAAGTTTCAGCGCTCCGTCCATCATCTCCTTGTGTTTGCTTTGTTCGCCCTAAGTTGGCAGGGTATGCCCAGACGTGGGTCCCTTGCTCACTATGCCACTGGATTCAAGCTAGCCTGGCTGATGAGGGCTGTTAGCCCGAAACCAGTCCCAGGATGCTTGTTTCCGGTCCAGGGACGACATGGCTTGGCAGTTTGGGCTGGACTGTTCCCATGAGGCACAGGGTCAAGACCTATTTGCATATAGCTGTGTCTGAACTGGGGTGGCGAAGTGAGCTATAGAATGATGATGGATTCAACCCAGATCTGCGACTGGGGGTGAGTACTGAAAAGTTTCAGCGCTCCGTCCATCATCTCCTTGTGTTTGCTTTGTTCGCCCTAAGTTGGCAGGGTATGCCCAGACGTGGGTCCCTTGCTCACTTTGCCACTGGATTCAAGCTAGCCTGGCTGATGAGGGCTGTTAGCACGAAACCGGTCCCAGGATGCTTGTTTCCGGTCCAGGGAAGACACAGCTTGGCAGTTCGGGCTGGACTGTTCCCATGAGGCACAGGGTCAAGATTGATTTGCATATAGCTG